>JAWWMU010000106.1:123908679-123948730 GCA_035048155.1 Cinnycerthia olivascens
GCTTTTAGTTTCAGAGTCTTTTCTGGCCTTGGGAAGCCTGGTGAGTTCCTGAGTAACTAGCAGTTCTCTCACCACCCTTCCAGGAAAGAAAATTTCAGCCAGGCCGGAGAGATCAAATCAGCCCAGGCCTGGCCACTCCGGGCCGAGCAGGGTTGACCCGTACCCCGCTGGGCCCGGGCCCCGCCGCCTCCTTCAGAGGCCGGAAGTGAAGTGAAGTGTCCCCTTCTCTGGTTTCTTCTTTGTTTCAAGAATGTGTCTTTACAAAAAAGCACAGCAGCCTCATTGGTTGAATTGAACAACGCCACCCCACGACACCAATCTATTCGAGTTTCTCACAACCCTCTGAATAAAGGTGGTGAGAGTAAATATCACCCTTATACTTAAACCTGCCCTCTTTCAGTTTGAAACCATTCTTCCTTCTCTTGTCGCTACATGTCCGTCTAAAAATTCCCTTTCCAGTTTTCTTTTAGGTCCCTTTAAGTACTGAAATTCTCCCCAGAGCCTTCTCTTTCCCAGGCTAAACCTCGCCCCTTCTCTCAGCCTTTCTCAATAAGACAGAATGATAGGAGGTTTTACATTACTCTTAAGTGGACTGGAAGAGACTCACATAAGCAACACATTTATATTCCAGCTATAAAACAGCTGCAAAGGATAGAATTTGAATCTCTTCTTTGCCAGTGGAGGTTGCTTTTCCAAATAGAAAATTTCAAATATGACAAAATAGACCTGCATTGGTTTTCTTAAGGAATTTAGGATTTCACTGTGCATGGAAATTAAATCAAACAGAATGTTCTTGGAAATTCAGTTAAATCTCTCTGTGTACCTCCCTCTGCTAAAAATAGAGAATAATTAAGATACAGTATTCTTATATAACTATTTCAAACTAAAAGCACTCATGGTTGGAAGCGATAGCGTTAATCTAACTACCTTACAGACTGTATCATCATTCCTTGCACTGCTTCACATTAATGTTTCATATCATCTCTATGCAGACTAGCCCCAAGCTGGCCAGTCTTCTGTTTATATAAAGAAACAAACAGCAAATATGCTATAAAGCCTATTATGTTTAATTCAGTGCTATGGCAAATTTGTCTAAAGAAAAAGAAATCAGTAGTAGAATGATTTTTCAGATGTATTTTAGGACATCAGTTGCAGAACTTTGGCAAATGGAAGTTAATTTTATACAATGTTAGTTCACCAGAGGGACAAAATGCCATTTAGTAAGTCAAGAAAGAAGCAGCTTTTTCTGTACACCAATTTAGGTTTTTGTAGTTTAGTAATCTTTATGGACTGTTGAAAGTCAGTTCTTTAAATGCACTGGTTTTCAAATATTTCTTGTAGGCAGATTTAATAAGAAAAATATCTTCATGCTATTTTTCAATATATTTATTTCCTGCAAATTTAATATAAATAGAAGATATTTAAAGTGCCTGTTCAAGAATCACATTAAAGCTTACATGAGTTTTTCTCTCAGAAACCACAGGAATAATTTAGAAAATATAGAATTAAGAAATTGAATGTTTTATTGAAGATATAAATTTAACCAAAAACAATTTCTTGTTGCTAGAAACCTATGTGCTATTTATTCTGAAAAAAATACTGAATAGTGTTAGAGTGCATATAACTTAATTTTAAGAGACTGATACACTGATTACAGTATTTCATAGATCTGTAGAACCTTTCTAATGTCTGTAAATTACAAACTTCAAATATAGATTAATTAGAATACAGAAACAGAAATGTAATAATTATTAAAATGAATGACAGTAATACAATTTTCTGTTATTCTATGTTAAAATGCTTAGATGTTTTTCACATAGAAAATAATTACACAGAATATTTTAATCAGCTTATTTATGTTTCCATACTGATAGAATAAGTTGAACCTTAGTACCTATTTTAGATGCTTTTTATAATGCCACACCCAGTCTTTTACCACATTTTTTAGCCTATATTTCAAAGCAAATAAATGAGCACCATTCCTAAACCACAATATCTACAGTGCATTCTATGGGATGCATATATTTTGCAGTAGTACATATTCTTCTACACCTTTAACTAAATCTCTGCTCTGGAAGGCAACTAAAACTGTACTTGTAGAAGATAAAGTTTCCACAAGCCAAGATTTCAATCTTCAGTCATTTCTCAAGTAGAGAAACAGGGAACAAAACTACTTTGAATAACACACCCTTTTCTAAGTAATCTGTGTATTTGCCCACACGCAGCAATCTTTTTCTTAATAATCTCTTTCTCAATAACCATAAGTTTATTTTATCCACGTTCAAATCCAGACCATACAATATTAGTATTCCTAAAAAGCGGCAAATAAATTTTTGTGTAAATATTTTTTTGTATACCAAAGTTCTAGAGAATAAGCAGTATCACAACTGCAGTTTACATGTTCCACAAAATTTGGTTCATCTTGAGAACATATTTTTTAACTTCATTTTACAGTCCAAGTTTTCAGTGAAGTTGCATGTGAAACCCTGAACCTTCATTTGGCCTTTTTCACCATGGCTTTCTTCATTGTTTACTAGTTTCAGGTTGTCCATAGGCATGAGAACACCACTGAAGTCATCCCGTGCCCATTGCCAGATCAGCATCAAAATTGGACTGCAAATTCTAGTCTCTGTTTCTTGAAATTGTGCAAATTTTAGTGATTAAAAGCCTGAGCATTTATATAATAAAAGGCATTTCTTTTTACCACATTTCAAAATTACTACAGTAAATAACTAGTTTTGAAGAAAACGAAGGAAAAATAACATCCAATTTGCTTTTCTGTTTTCTATTTTGCTTTGTTTTTAAAGAGCAATAATTTTGGTAATTTTGTGGATACTTTTTCTTTCAATCATAGTTAATTGAAGATACCAGTATTTTCTTCAGGATGATAAAGTTGCAACAGGATCAATATTTCTCAATGAAATTTGTCTTTCTATTTAAATTTTTTTCCCTAATTTTTTTCCCTTTTGATATCGCAATAACCTCAGTTACCTTGTTTCCTTTCTAGTACTAAAGGCTGCATTTTTTTTCCATTTGGAATTTCTAATTCCACAACCTTTAACACAATCAAGATGTTCTTCCATTTATGCCAGCCAAAATGATTCTGGAAGCTCAGTTGTCCTGATTTACTCCACTGTCAACTTGCTCAGTTTTCTTCTGTTCTATGTTATTGTCGTAACACTTTGCAGAAGCAGAACATAAAGAGTCTCACTATCAAATTGATAATCTAAAATAATTCAGGTGGTAGACTCAATCTCAAATGCACCACAGCTGCTAAATGTCAAAAATACAATATAATGAGAGCTATGATGGCATTAGACAAAAAGATCCGGAAGGGAACCATTTAAGTGCTGATGAAGCCTGCATCAAAGTCAGGCCTTCAAACCTTCTTAGTGAATGCAGGTGGCCATCACCATCGGACAACTTTATGAAGATAATAACTCTTTGATATTCATTAGAACATGCCAGCTATTCAGTGAATTTTTTCAAAAGCTCAGTAGCTTGTGTTTGGTCCCATAAAGAAAAAAATGTCTCTTGAGCAAAAAAATTAGAAAAATACATTAATGTGGTAATTAAGAAAGGAGTTTTATGCGACATTTCAAAAATCTGAAATTATTTGCATGGAAAGACAACTATATTATTTTTCACACAACACACCATTATTTTTTAATATTTTTTCTGAAAATAATTCCCATTAATGCTCATATCTTCCTCTGAGATTAGTCAGAATAATACACATACAGTCTTCAGACATTGATTTTTACAGGGTTTAGTAAAATGGGATTTTGGGTTTTAGTTACTACCATAATTAATACAACAAAAAGCAAGAAATAAATTACATGTTGTGTGATTTTTATTACAGCAATTATATGCCATGATGGGCTCCTGGAGTAGTTCATCTAGGCATTGTTTTTACAAATGTTTACAAAGTTTATACCTGAGTCACACAGGTTGTTGTTTCCTGATAAAACAGTCTAGCTAGAATTAACCATAACATCTTTCTTCTACAGCTTTATTTACTGATCAAAAGGTCCCCCAGTTCTGCAGGGTAATCATTTATCTAGATGACCTCTATTAACTTCCTTCAGAAAAATCTGGATGAGGAGGATAAAAGCAGTCATCAGATTTATAAGAGCTGAAAGCTCTTTTGTTTGCAAAGGACTGTAAATATAATAAATGTCTTTTAATAAAAAAAAATCTCAGAAGTAAATATGGCATTACATTTACTAAGAAAGACATCTAAAGTCTGAAAGAACTAATTTCAGTGAAAATTACCCTTGATAGAAATATATGTTCCCTTTCCTTTAAAGTTCAAAATTTGCATTTAGTTGCTAGTGACCAAATAACACATTCATATGGATCTATTTATTGCCTTATCTGTCCGTAATAAAAAAAAACAAAATAAAAATATCATAAGATTCTATTTTACATTAACTGTCTTTTTTCAATTCCAAACCACCAACCACTTCAGCCACTCTAATCTCAATAAAGGAAAGTTATTTATTTACTGAAGGCTTATCAAGTTTGTGCTTTGTTACCTTTTTCTGGGTTCCAGCTAGAACTTGTCAGTCATTATGAGCAGCCTGTTAAATCTTATGCCTGCAGCAACTTTTATCCATGATTTCTGAATAAAAAGAGGAGAGTAAGATATGACTGCATTATAAAGGGAACTTAACTCCTGAAATATGGGAGCACAGTATGTGTGTGTCCCTCATAAACTGACTCGTTCCGCTTTAGAGAATCCTGGGCAAATTGGATCATAACAAAGTGTACATTGTGTGTATATGAGCTTACATGCTTTCACTCTACATTTCTGTTCACTGTGTTCAACATGGAGGCAAAATATTTCAGATATGTCAATGCATAATTCTTTCGGCATCTGTGTTTCATGTTAGCTGATTATCACTGTACATCTAGAAACAAGTTGGATAATCCTCAAATTTTATCTAGCCTACTGTAAGAATGGATGCTCTTCTATCCTTCTTTTAATCTTAGCACTTGCTTCAGTAAAACTCAGCAAGCTATTATCTGTTATAAAGCAAAATTTTGTTATAAATCAATGATATAAAAGTATGGCCACTCACAGTATGATCAGATTCTATGCCAATTTTATTTGCACTTTTTCCATGGGATTTCAAGAAAATCTTTCCTTAGGCTGAGAAGTAAATATGAAGTAGTAGCATATGACAATATAATAGGCATGGTGTTTTGATGCTTTGATGTCAAATTGTAATAGAACACACAACTTTCATTAAGGCTGGCCGGAGACTTCTTAACCAGATGGACAAATTTAACTTCCCTTGGATGAGGATCAGAAGTCTGACTGCTGCTACCATGGAAAGACAAAAGGAGTAAAATTAGAACAGAAACACCAGAGGAAGAATTGCGAAGATCCATAGAGGATATTGTTGTTATTATTGTACATTCATGGAAAAGGAAAAGAGAACTATCATTTTCCCAGAAGATAAGCTTGTCCTTTTATTCTAGCTGAAATTAATAAATAGTTTTAAATATGAAGGGATAGGTGATTTTAAATCCTCACCTTTTCTATGGGGGTCTAGCATTGTAGATTTCTCACATACCACACATCTGACTAAGCATCTTCAGGAGTAGTATCATATTCCCATTAAATATACAGTACACTTAGTTCCAAGATAACAAAAAGTACTGGGGCCAGCATGAGCTGTTGTATCTAAGGGCAAACTAACTTTTGCCAGCTAAGACATTATTGTGGAATCGGGCTTATTCTCATCTCCAGTTTACAGCTCCTTCCTTCACCTGTCCCTTAATTGCCTCTGACATGCCATGGTGACAATTAGCCCAGTATCTCTGGCATGTAAGAGCTCTCCAAACTGATACTTCCCCTCTACAACTGGTGCTCTCCTCTTTAATGAGGGGAAGCACTGAACCAGTTTTCTGTAGTGCTATATAGAGTTCAACCTTAGATTTTAACTTAAGGCATCATTTGTAAAATCTGTTTTGAAAAGGAAATCAATTAAATCAGCCTAAGGGAGTACACAGAAATTAGATCAAAATGTAAATATTATAACTATTTAGAGATGCTTAAAACAAAAGCAATGCACAAAACCATATAAAATGAAATTAATGAAAACAGGAGTTATACAGAAATTATATTCGGAGCTTTAGTTTGACTTCTAGTCTTGTTGCATAATCCAGTTCAGTAATGATGTCTCCTTCATCAGGAAATACTTATCAATGCCCATATGAAAACCCATATCTGTGTGTTCATTCAGCAGTGCCAATTCTTTTTTGACAAATCACATGAATTTTACAAATACAATATGAAACTGATAGGTTTGGAATCAGAAGCTTACTAAGCCTTTCACCTATGCATCAACTGTTACAGATAAACCATAGGAGAAAATCTAACAGGTTCAGGAAGTACATTTCTGGTGTCCTCATACCCACATTTTTGCACTCAGAGCAATCGTTTTTAGTGCAAAGACTCTACGGGAAGTAGGAGAATGGAGCTGGCAATGGGAGGTAATAAGACTTGACATCAAGACATCTATGCTCATTAAAAAATGCTTCAGAAAATATTCTGCTCTTCAGAGAACACAGACAACCAAAAATGTAGCAAGCTAATCGTCAACTTCTTGTCTACCCTCTCTCAGACTGAGTTTTTTTGTGAGACACTCAAAGAAGCAGTGAAGAAAATGTAGGATTATTTTTTTTAGATTCTCCTTAAGAGACAAGACAGGAAGATTAGGGGAGATATTATTAATCTTGCTTGTGGGTGTTTATGTGGGCTGTTTAACTGGTTTAGTGTAAAATGTTTAGATAATGAAGTGCAATGAAATCCAATATGGGAATTCTTCCAAAAGATGAAATGGTATATGATGAATCCTGTTTTAATGATAAAGGAACAATTTTAATTGTCCATGATGATTTTATTCTCTGTATTTTCTCTAGTATCTATCCAGATGGAAACGATCAGCCAAAAAATCCTATCATTGCTATGAAGTACATTTTAGTCCCATTTACACACATCCTGAATACAAGAAAATAATGGACCTTTTAACATAAATGTGTCATTCAGCATGGACTGGAAAATTAAAGTTACTCAACAAAAATTGTTTTCATTTGCATGTTTAAAAAAAAATAAATCTAAGCCATGAAACCTAAGGAGTTTTATTTTTGCTTTTTTTATTTTTCTTCCTATGGATCTTCTAATTCTCTAAGCACCATACCAATTTTGGAAGAAATTAATTTTAGGAGAAATTAATGGGAAAATATAAGGTGGGAAAGTCATTCAATAAAAATCTGGGTTCTCCTATAAAATGGTTGCAGATTTCTTGCTATGTGACGTAGCAAGTTGGATGCACTTATATTTTCCCATCAAGTACTGGATCCTAAGAGAAATGGTAGGTGTGCTCAAATCTGCTTCAGAGAGAAGGATTAATCAGGAAGTTCTGTGCTGTATTGATGCCAAAATAAGCAAAAAACGTGCCAATTGTCAAAATTTATCTTTTTGGAGTTTATTCCTCAAGAAATAACATTCAGGGCTTTCCTAAGAAATTGCTTTTCTACATCTCCTTCCTTTTACTGTGTTTAACTGTTGCAAGAAGCTGGGAAGAACAATGAATGCATGGAAAAAAATATCATACTGATGGTTTTTAGCTTAGTTATGTATGGCATTGACGTCATTCAAAGATCTAGCCAAGCTGAGCTGACCTTTGCCTGGGTGAAGACAGCTGTCACATTTCTTGCCGTGTTTGTGCCATTCCAAAGCTATCGCTGACTCATTCAGCCTTTGATGCATGTAAGAACTGCAAATATATGTCATCGTGGCTGGCATAATGGACAAGATTTTAGGTTGAGTAGACCAATACTTAAAGATCAGCTGCTGAAGTGGTTTCAAGGCACAGTTTCATTTCATGTCTTTTTCATTTCATTTCAAAATCACGGAAAATAAACAATTGATTATTGACTTCCAATGTGTTTCTGTGACAAGAGTGGATGGAATGAAGCGAAATAGATTACGTAGAATTAGAAGATCAATTTTTTTCCCCATTTTTGTCCTCAGAATTGTTAATGAGAGAGCATCCAGTCTTGATATTTACCTTAAATAAGAGGTATTAACATCTCAGAGTCTGTGAAAGAAAGTAGACAGAATATTTCAGGGGCTGAAGATCATACCTACTATACCATAATAAACTTGAAGGAGCCCAGCCTACTTACTGAATCCTAGGCAATGACACATACATTGACTATCCTGAGTAAGGACAGCTGAGGAAGTAAACTGATGTGGTTTAAATTTTCTTTTTGTCTACTACAGAAAATACATGATATAAAACAAGTGTCTAGAGAAAGAGATATTTAAAAATCTAGCTAGAAATAAACCAGAATTTTACAACTTCATTTTCTATTTCAGTATTGAGAGGAAAAATAAAAATAAACACTTAGAAAAACACAGTACTGGGAAGCAGAGGATCTCTTGTACCATGACATGTTCCATTCAGGCTGAGAAATAGACTGAGCAAAGAATTTTTATCCTACAAAGGTTATTAGACTCTGCAGGTATAACTGTGTGAAATTGAATGACCTATTACCTACAAGTGAAATCAAATCTATTAGTTCCTCTTTACATCAGAGTTTTTGGGGACAGATATTCTTTGGGGGCTCATTTTAAAGTAGATAATACTGATCATGTGATTATGAAGTTGTATTTAGGTAAATATATTTTCCTACAGCTCATCAAGCTATATTTTATTCTGGATTGTTGACATACAGTGTAAGTCAATCCTAGAGAAAACAAGCTTTGATTTGTGCTGCCCTCAAGACATGAAAATATGTCACATGAGGCCATAGAGAAGCATTAGTGATTTGTACTACATTCTGAAGTGACATTAGTTCACAGGGAGAGCAGTTCTTGATTTTATATTTGAGAATGCACAAAGAAAGACCAAACAATGCAGCTGCATACTTTATCCTTTAATATAAACTTTTTTTACACAGAGCTTGCACTTCTATTTATAACAAGAAAGAAAAAAGAGTTTTTAAAAACTGGTGAGATGCAGTTCCAGATTTGGAAGTGAATTTTGCAATTTGAGATAATCTCTAGCGTTCATTGTCAAAATGATTTATGAGATGAGTTAAAAAACACACTTCTTTTTTCTAGGTAGGGTTTCTCTAAAGAAAGATCTGCCATGTAGTAACCCAGATGGATCAATTTCCCCATCAATTGTATATTGATCTATTTATTGAATTTTAACTATTTACTACTTAAATACTACCAGGTCAGTTAGTGATTTACCTATCAAGAGTTAAATTTTTTATTCATAATAGTAAATATTTCACAGCATGTTTAACAGCCCCAAAGTGATGTCCTTTGATTACTCAACCAGTCATTAAACTCCTTTCAAATTTGAAATGCCTGACAAATACCAAAATATCTGGTTACAGCAGATATGCAATTATAAAATATTTCTTCTTGTGATCATATATTATTGTCAGAATAAAAGAAAAAGAATGATTCTATTTCAAGATTATTCGCTTCAAGCAGAATTGCTTTAGTCATGAGATCAATACTTTTATAGTGTGTAGCTGCTCAGAAATGGATCTCCAGTTTAAAAGTGAAAAAATCAATTAATTGAAGAATTAATGAATACTTCCTATGCACTTGTTAATGATGACTATAGTATAAGCAGTAGAAACTCTGCCTTGAGATCTCCAGTAATTTTCCATTTGAGATGTCCTACATGTGGTAAAAATGTACATTACTAGATCCTTGAATACATATAGAAGCTGTGTCATGGTGCTATTATCAATTGAGTAATGTTATTAAGTCCTTAAGAAAATAACATTTTTAGGAATATGTTTTGATATAACTGAGCAATCCTACTAAAGTCATCAAGGAAAGGAAGATCAAATAAAGAAATTTTTTTATGTAAAAATTATACATTTGAGCTTATTTTACCTATCTCACAGCTTTTTTTTTTTTTTTTTTTCTGAAGGAAACAATGTGCTATACAAGAGTTTCACTTATGTTCCCAGAGGTGCAGATTCATATAATTCTGACTTGTATTTACTTATGTTGTTAGTCATGGAGCCCCAAAAACAAAATATTCATTACTTTGGACCAAAAATTATGACATTGTGCGTCCAACAGAACTCAGTGTAAAATGCTTACTAGGATTGTGGAAACAACAGAGGAGGAAAAAAAGTATAAAAGTCTGGGGATTTTAGTTTTTTGTTTATTTGTTTATTTTGGGAACAATGAACAGAGCAAAGATAAAGCTGTAGTCAGATAAGTCTACCAAATAAAAAGACAAGCATTATTCTTGATTTTATATGACTTAATATGAAACTCCATATTTCATAGAAAGAACACATAAGTACAAAAAGACACAGTGCTGAAAAAAAAAATGAAAAATGGAACTTAATCCATGAATATTCTGAATATTCCATGAAAATACATCTGCAAAAATAAAATGTATTCACTAATTATTTTGTTACATGAAAAAGGAAAAGAAAAATGGAATGGAAAAATATTACAGATGGTACTAAGTCCAATATTGCTCTATTCTTCCCTAAGTGAGTGTGTCAGCTGTTAAGGTCACATCATTTTCCCCTTACTGCACTTCAAGGCCGGTAGCATGCACTCTTCCCATGCTTTTCTCTAAGTGGCTAAGGCCCTTCCTTGTTCAGGAAATGGGATTAAACACATCTTTTCCTACTGTGGATAAATAGCCTGGTCAGCAGGTTGCTTATGTTGAAAGCAAATGAACCAACCAGCCAAGCCAGCAATTGCTACTGCTTTTGTTTCTCTCCATTTCTGAGTGTCTGTGACTTCCAGACATGCTGTAGAAAATTTACACATCCCCATCAGACTGTCTTTTTGAGAGAACTCAGACACTTCTGTTATATGTCAGTGTTTAAACGTGCTTTTACTTGTGTTCTGATGTTTAATTTTTAATATCTAGGGTATGACCAAGCATCAAATGGATTTCAGTGTAATTAATATCTCTCAGGTACCAATAGGTTTTCATTTTGCAGAACATATAAAGAATTTAGCTTAATTTTGCTTTGGCATGGGCTTTCTTTCATCTTTGATCATCACAAGATGAAGGTTCATCTAAAAGCACTTATTTCACTTGCCACATAGAGACATATCAAGCAGTAGCATTAAGGGGGGCTTATATACAAAAGCATTAAAAAAGGAAAAGGTTCTGAATAATTTATTAAGGTGAGCTACAAATAAGAGACTAAAGTACCAGAATAATAAAATAAGCACATGTGGACTAAATTGCTCAAGATCTGGTAATGAAATATGCAGCCCTTCACCTATGATGTCTACCATCTATCTTACCTGGTTAATATATTTTTGTAGTGTCTCTGAAATGTACTACCCAAATTCATTATCAGTTATTTCTGAAAAAGGTTATTTAAAATCTGTTTTACTTACAAAAAAAAAAAAAAAAAAAGAAAAGAAAAATTCAGTTTCCTATTCAGAAAGCATAAATTGTCAGAATACTTGTTAACTGCCTTGTTTTGTCATCAGTTCACTTTAGAAATGAAAGCCAAAGATTCTCCCATAAACAGAAAATGTCTATAATCCACCAGGGTATAATGAAGCGAATGATTATTTCTGAAACACCTACCCTGCTTGTCAGCCCCTAAGCACTTCAACAAAGCACTCTGAGTCATTCTTATAAAGAGGTGCTGTGACAGAAGAAATGAGCCACAGGTTGGAGATCCTCGGGCAAACACAGCCCAGTGCATATGGTACATCATTACCAGTCTGATTTTAATGAAGTTTTAGAGCCTTAAATTCCACATCACAGTTGGTGCTCATATGCATTTTACTGTTATTGCCTTTCATTTGCCAAGTAAAGATAATTGATGATCTTTACTTAGAGAATTTGTAGATTTTGGAGCTGTCTATTTCTAAGAGAGGTTTCTACTATTTTTTCTTTGTGTATATGTGTGTGCTTCCCTTTATGCTGATTTTATTTGGTCTAATGATTATTTTTAATTGTTTGGTTTTTTTTTGTTTTTTAAAATAGAAATAGAAGAAAAAGTTCTTTATGCAACTAAGCAAAATTCCATTAACATCTTCACTGACATGAATGAACTTTGCACATCAAAAGGTTGTACTAACCTTGAGGAAGAATGGAAGAACAGGGTCCTTACTGAGTATGCCTTCTACAAAATCATGCAGAGTCTAATCTGTCAGGCTACCATTTGGCAAAAAGATTACATTAAAAGAAATGGAGGAGCTCTTCATATTTCATGCTCTTTGTACAGAAAATAATTGAAAATACTGATAAAGAAACTAACAAGAGAGAAAAAAGTTGAACAGAAATAATAGACAACCTAAAAATTTGAAAGAAATAGGAAAAACAGTTAAAGAAAAGGAATTAAGAAGATTAAGCTTCAACCATTCACAATCAATCTCTTCTAGACAAAGATATATTAAAATGACCGCTTGTACTGCATCACATTGCATCCATCTTTTGATTGCTCTGTTTTTATGGGTGATGTTCTATGCAGAATTCAGAAAATTCCCGGGTTCTTAGCACTTCTCAGACTTGGGATTACAGTCATTGCTGGTCTAGAGTTCTTTCCTAATATAACTTTTTATATAGTTACCATTATTCTTACAACATTATTTGTGAGACTATAGAAAACAGCTAAAAATTCGGAATTATATAATCATTTTGCCAGCTCTGAAACTTCTATATCTGAGGTCAGCCAATTCCAGGTTCTATGCTCCACAAAACAAATATGTAAACTATGAAAAATACACATTTTAAAATCTCCTTAAATACTAAAAAGCATGAGCACAAAGTATAGCATTAACTGCAGCTTTTTAGTGTATGTTGGGTATTCTGAATAACATTCCAAATCTGTCTTTTTTTATATTTCTAATAAATTAAAGGAAATAAAACCATTTTTTTAAAGGTACTATCAACATTTAGCTGGCTGTTTTAAGATCAGAGATAGAAGGCTTGATTCCAGATGACAAGGTTCTGAAGGGTTATAAAGAAAATGTCAGCAGAGTCAGCTCAGTTACCCATCTACCCCTTGAGATTTTATCTGTAGTAGTGAATTTCCCTTGGTTACTACTAGTCCTCCACTTTTCTTTGGCCTTGTTCCTCAGGTATCACAACAGTAGCATGTCATAATACAAGTGTCACAGTCATTTTGCACCTTTCCTATCTCCCAAGTATTCAAAAAGTACTTGTCTGGTTCTCTCACATAGCTTTGAAGCTCTTCCTCAATCCTATTCTGGTGTTCTGAAATAAAACTCTTGGGAGATTTCTTCCTGTTCTTATGGGCTACTCACTGGGCAAATATTTCCTGAAGGTCTCGCAAAGCCTCCAGCTTGAAAAACTGTCACCTGACTGTTCTAACATTTCAAAGCTGAGCCACACACACAATATTCGCTTAACTTTTTCAATAAAGTATACAATTCCTGTACAGAAGAAAACATTTCTTACTTATACTGCCATTAAAAAAAATCAAGTTAATTTTTTTATTTATATATAATTTCTTATTTGAAGTGAAAGTTTAGAATACTTTTGGAAATAGGATACATTAGTATGTAGTCCAAAACATACATATCCATTAATTTAATCTCAGCTGTAGAACTCAGTGCAGGATTAGGATAAAATAAAATAGAAGCCTTTGTTTGTTTGTTTGTTTCCTTCTCATCTCTTTGGTAAACTATCTAAAAGGTTACATTTATTTAGGCTGAATTCTGGACTGAATAGAAGGTTTAATCAAGCATTGAATTGCTTAATGTTGCTCTAGGAAGGGTAACTATATTGGTTCATCTTTGGAGTAGTTAAGATTGTTGCTCAACTGAAGCATTAAAAAAAAAATGCATGGCCCTTTTAAAAGAGGGGAAAAGGGAGAGCTATGATCACACAGGAAAGAGGATATTGAAACTGAAGTTGCTTGCCCAGGCCAGCCAAGTATTCACATTTTTACATTAAGTCTGAGATTATTTATGTTGTGGCACAGAAATATAGTAGAGGTATTGGACCAAAATACCATAAAAGATATGAATGTATCTATATTAGCCTCAGACCACACTGAATTAAAAGAAACCAGCTTATATTAGGATTATGAGCCACCGTTGTTAGAGAAATATGTGATAAAGGCCTTCACAGAAAGATTTTTGCAAAGGTTGTGTCTGAAAGAGATGCATAATCCATTGAAATGATACAGTGAGTAAAAATTCTGCACCTTGATGAGGTTGAGGACTATGGCTGCTAATGTGAACATTCCCAGGAGAGGAGATGTTGAGAGTAATGCATCACAATGGCCAGAGACACCAGCTAGTTTCCTACCAGACACCAGGAATATTAACACAATTGTGTACTGAACAAAAAGCAGGAATAATTCTTTAGAATAGAGGGAAGAGACTGACAGCCACCTTTCATGCAGGGTGGCAGCCGTTAGTACTTTGGTTTGTAAACAGGGCACATATCTTGTTCATTAATTTTAAATTAATGTGTATTTAACGAAACAAGGCTGGAAGGGAGTGAAAATATATAGTACAGCATGAAGAGGAAAAGGAAGAAGGAATAGAGTCTAATTGCTTTCTTTAACTATATCATGGGTAAAGAAGACAGAACTCAGTTTCTTCAGAGGTGCACATTGAAAGGACAGTGGGGACAAGCTGGAGCAAGGGATATTCTAATTAGATTAAATTAACAAATTCTCTCTAATGAAAATCACCAAAGCAGGGGACAGGTTGCTCAGAGTATATGACTGCTCCATCTTGTCATGCACTTGGCTTACAACAAGCCCATGCAGCAGTGGGGGAAAAGTGATAGGAAAACTGCAAAACAGAAAAAGACTTGGGAGTGCTGGACAACAAAGGAATGTGAGCCAGCATGTAATCAGGTGGCCAAGAAGGCCAATGACTTGCATCAGAAACAGTGGGATCAGCAGAAATGGAATAGTAATTTTCCTCCTGTACACAGCACAGGTGAGGTCTCATGTTGAGTTCAAACAAGGGAAACAAAACTGGTGAAGGGTCTGGAGCACAAGTCTAACAAGGAATGGCTGAGGGAGCTGGGGGTGTTTAGGCTGAAGTAAAGGAGGCTCTCTACACAACTACCTGAAATGAGATTGTAGTCAAGTGGGGGTTGATCTCTTTTTTTCCAGGTAACAAGTGACAGGACAATAGGTAACAGCCTGAAGTTGCATTGGGGAGGTTTAGATTCAATGTTAGGAATAATTTCTTCACTGAAAAGGCGATTGAGCATTGGTCAGGCTGCCCAGGGAATTGGTTGAGTCACAATCTGTAAAAGATACAGGAATATAACACTTAGGGACATAGTTTGGTAGTGGATTTGATAGTGTTAGGATAACAGTTGGACTCAATGATCTTAAAAGTAATTTCCAACCCAAACAATTCCATGATTCTATCATTCTAGATTTAGAGAGTTTCCAGACAGGATTCTGAGCCACCTGAAATAACTCCTGTCTTAGTCAGTAATTCTATCATTTTCATCAGCATGTTGAGCCAGCTGATCTCCAGAGGAGACTCAATCTACAGATATTTTATTTACACAAACATTGAAGCTTCCATGTTAAGAACTAAAATAGTCTTTCCAAGAACATTAGTGTGTCAGTTAGCTAAATACACTGTGCAGGGAGGCACTAATCAAACTCCAAATTTGGATAAGGCAGCTCAGCAGTGTAAACACATGGTAACAGAACAGGACCACTACACTTGTGTTCTGGGTGAAATTTTTAACCCTGATTCTGAGAGAAGACTCATGCAGTGACCCACTTCCCAATTATCCCTGTGACTTGCTACACGGATGACTCATGAACCTGCAGAGAAAATATTTACTGAACAGTCTGCCAGCAGAGGATGAGGTAGGCAGAAAAGAAAGAATCATGTTAAATAGAGATCAGCATAATTGGAATCCATTTGCTTAGTGATCCTGCACCTCTCTTCTCTGTGCAGATATTTTCCTTTAAATATACTAACCACAGAAAAGCTGAAAGAAAACTTTTCAGTGTTTTAATTTATCTTTAAATAGAGTAAACATTGAAGGACAATACCTCAAACAAGTTCAAACAGAAGGCAAAGTAAATCCCAGGCAGAGAGTCAGCCAAGGTTGTGCCTTTGGCTACCAGCTAATGGTTAAGGTAGCCAGAGACTATCTGCAAGTCTGCAGGGCAAAATAAGCTGAAAATTCCCCACAACATCTTTGTGGTGGAATATGTGCTTCACAGACTAGCTCTTCAGTCATAGCCCTCTGGTGAAGTGTCAGCATATAAGATGTGGAGTTGACCAACTGCAGCCAGCAGTTTATATCCTACCTTTATAGCTAAGTTCCTCTCGAGACCTGAAATTAACCTGGTGGAAAACCATGGGGGAATTTCTTTTGCTGTG
The DNA here is from genome assembly GCA_035048155.1 of Cinnycerthia olivascens. NCBI lineage: Eukaryota > Metazoa > Chordata > Aves > Passeriformes > Certhiidae > Cinnycerthia > Cinnycerthia olivascens. The sequence goes on from JAWWMU010000106.1 coordinate 123,925,067, forward strand.
CAGTTACAGATATACCCTCTTATTCTTCAAATAACTACATTACATTAAACAATCTAATTACAAGAGAAAAGTCTAGGGAAATTTTTTCAGATTCCACCTGTGGTGGTGGTTTCAGTAAAAAGAAGATATATTTTGGTATGGAAACCCACAGGTAAAGTAGTGGTACTGACAGAATTACTAAGAATGTGGGAAGATCTCTCATCTCCTACTCTGGGGCAGTAGGTTAGCCCTGTATTGCTAGTATGGGTGCAGAGTTTCACATGAAATTTACTTTATATAGTCCTGAAAGTGTTTGTATATTCACATGACAAAGTACAGCACTGAAAGAAAATAGTTGCTTGCATCCTAGTATTAACGTGGTATTAACGACATTAATTTGATTCTGTTTCCAGGTTAATTTACCCGTGTCTCTCAGCAGAGATAATTATCTAGGGCATGACACTAGCATTGTTGTATTGTTTCCAATTTCTGAGCTAACTGCTGCTGAGCTGTTTCAGGAATTTTTCAACAGTTTGCATGTGGGACCTTATGTCTAAGAAAACCAATATAGCCTATTCTTTATTTGACAGGCTTGGTCCTTTGTAGGGCTTAGTTTCTTAACTATCTTAACCTCTCCACACTGTAAAAAACTGCCATAATGCCTTCTTTTATGGATTCACTTTTTCTTTTAATCTTTCTGTATGGATAATGAAACTTGGAGGTAATCCAAAATGGAAGTTGCCACCCGTAGACCCAGACTATAGGATGTTAGGAGAAGGTAAAAACTGTACAAATCTATGTATTTTTTATTTTTATAGTCCTTGCTTCTCTATACTGATGATTCTGAAATATTAAACTAATACATCAAGAACTGATACTAAACTGTACCTTAATTAATACAGCAACAGAAGTTACCAAAACTTGCATTAAAGGACGGTCACAAAATTGGAGATTTTCAGTTCAGTGGAAGATTTTGGAATTTATTAAATGTCCAAGATCTCTTTGATGGCAGTGAGTTATACCTCTCATTCCACGATTAGAAGTGCAAATTTGAAATTAGATTTTCTAGCTCACTAGGGGAGCCTGAAATACTAGTAAATCAGGATTGATGTGGTGAAGGGGGAAATTCTGACACTGGCACACATTAACAGTTACCTAGTGGTATAAACTTGGAAACTATACAATACAAATTTCAAGCCACATATAATTTCCAGATGAACATCACTAGGACAAGCTTATGGTTGAGATCACCAGAATTCTGCTGTGCATGTAACTACAATACATTAAAAAATAGTCCTTGATAATGAATAATGACATCTCTTTAATGATGGTTTTTCACTATGTCCTACTTACAGTACCAAGTATTTTCTCCTGCTCAGTTGAAAATTTGGTCCCAGGTTTGTGTCAGCTTTTCCTATGATCCCTCTACAGACTTCCTATATATATAATTTTTTATATCCCTGTGAAATGTTTGTTGGATCCCCAATGAAGATCTTAGGAAAGTCACCTGAAACTGGGATGAGCAAAGCACCAGTGGAAAATTCCATCTGTAGAGATACACAGTTCAATGTTAAACTGCAAAATTTAACATTAAGATTCACATTTATATTAAGATGCACGGTTCAATATTAATTTAAGAGTCTGCAATATTAGACTTTGGAATTTATTATTTGAAAGCTCCCTCAAACTGAGGAAAAAATATTTTATTACAGCTGCCAGTTCCTGCTACATTTAACCCATTTTCTTGTCTTGAAGTATAGAACAGCAAGAGAACCACACGTACAGCAATTATCCTCCAAGATTTTATATCACATTCGTATTGAAAACAGTATAGAAAATGAGTCAGGAAACATATCTTTGACAGCATTGTTTCTAAAAATCACACAATTACTGTCAAACATATCCCAGTAAGCAGTAAATGAACCCTGCTTGCACCATAAATCATTAATGTTTAATCACCAGCCAATGCCTCACTAAGCTCACTGGCATGGAAACTCTAAGATACTCAAAGGATAGTTCTAGCAAATCTGGCACGCATGGTTGGCTTGTGTGCTTAATTACTGTTTATGCATTGGCAGTATCCAAGCAGTTGTATGTAATAAATAGAACACTGTCACACTGTCCAGATGGTTTTAGATCCAGGGCCTAGGGAGTATGTTTGAAGATTACAGGCCTGATTTGCTAACAATTCACACCAGCTCAATTGCTGAAAATCATGCTAATAGCATAAGTTTCAGCAATTTATTCAGTGCAAAAATAAATATACTATTAATGACTATTGAAAAAATACTTTATATTCTATTTAACCAACCTTCAAAAGAGATATAATAATTCTTATTTAGGTTTGAGACATTCAACAGCTTTATTTCTTCAATGTCCAGTAGGTTTGAGAGAAGTGGTTTCTTTTACACAGAACAAAGGAGTGCCCAGCAGAGATAATCCAAACTATCTTTGAAAATTATAGTTTAGGTATCAGAATGAGTATAGGTGCTTTAGAGTGGTGATCTGCCTGAATAAATTTGCACAATCAAGGATTAGAGGCAAAATTACATGTCACCAAATTAAAAATGGAACTGTTAATTGTTTCAGTCCTTACTTACATATAAATAAGAAGCTAAATTATGCTATCACTTGCAAGGTTAAAAAAAAAGCAAACAAAAAAAAAGGAAATAAGTTTAAGAACTACTGTCTTTTCCATTACAAAACAAAAGGATTTGACCCACATTAGTGAAATTTCTTTAATTAGGTTTCATTTGGAGAATAAGAAAGAGGAGACAGAAAGAAATAAATTAGGGGGAAAGAAAGTGGATTTAGAGATAAAATTACTTTTATGTAATAAATTAACATTTAGGAGTTCTTCCATAAACAGAGAATATGGACAATTTGAAATCAAATTTTCATCTCTGTGAGAATATATGGAGTCATCTCCTACTTTTCACAAGAACGTCTTATTTTAAAGATTATATAGGACAGTCACTCAGGATGGAAATGAGAATACAGGTGGACTTTATCCCCTCCACATAAACTGGAAATGACAGTGTGATTTTCTTTGAAGCACATGAAAAAAAAGAGTATGCTAGCAGCTGGTAGTTGAACACAGTAAGAGAGTGAAACCAAAATACAGATTAAAAGGGTAAGAGTAATATTTTTTTCCCCTGCTCATGAGGGTAAAACCCACTGCTGCTTATCTGATCAATTATCTTGGTAAATGGATTTCAATTTAAAGTTTGGTTTTGATTCAAAAGAAAAGCACTTTAGAAACCAAATCATAGACCATATTTGGTAATCATCAGTCATATTTCATTGTGTTTCAAACTATCCATGATGAAGAGGCTGTTCTGTATCTTCCTTTTCTCCAAAAAATCCCAAAAGATACCAGACAAACTACCGGAAGTATTTCAGTATTATATCCAAAATAGGTTTTATGGTTTACAGCCAACTACTTCAATGGTGCAGTTCAGTTCAGGTTAAAAGAGATATCTGAAATAAACAGATGAATAAGTGCACCACCACTGCCTGCAAAATGGCTCTGCAAAAGGGTTCAGCTGATGAGAGGTATAGGTTTATCAGCCACAGTCAAAACACATCCCAAAGAAATAACTGTCCCACTAACTCAGGGTGCTGATTTTAACACTGTCAGGGAAATAAGTCACTCCTCTGCCCCTTTCAGTAAGGAAGAAACAGTAAATAAGAGATTATGAGTTGAAATAGCAATATACTAAAAGCACAATAACAACAGTAATAGGCCAGAGAAAGCTCCTGTGTTTTAGTATTCCCTCCCCCAGATGAAAAATACTGGAAAACAGAGATAAATCAACCTCAGAGGCAAGTTCCTCCAGAGAGGGACTGTGTAGCCACTGGCCAAGCTCAGTCCCCACTGCTTCCTCTGCCACCCCCAGCTCTCCCCTGCGTGGTACACGGGAGGTGAGGAGCAGGAGTGATGCCTCGAGGAGCAGGAACAGAGGCCAGAGAGTTAGAAGAATGAAGTGGATATTTGTTGAGGTGCCTTCAAAGGCCACACCCTGGCAATACCAGCACCACAGTCATGGCTCTGCCTGGGTGGCTCCATGATGGAAAAAAAAGAGGGCTTGGTCATGAGATCTCACATTTTTATATGTTTTAGTCTATTTGCATATAGAAGTCAACTGTAATAGCCTTAAATTATGAAGTTTCATTCTCCTTGTTTGCTTGCTTGCCTACCCTCATCTTTTCATGTTGTTTATGCTTTGGGCCTGGAGTTTGAAGAGATTGTTCTTGAGTCCCCACCTGGAATAGGATTGTTTTGTCTTCACCACCCTGTGAAAAGATCCTAGTATATATAACACTTAATATAAAGCTAAAAGCTGCACACCAAAGTAGAACAGAAAAATTTAAAACTTAAGGCATCAGGGGGACCAAAAGATCCCTGCAGGGTGCCAGGTCCGCACTGCTCGGCCCCACGGCTCAGCCTGAGAGCTGGAGTTGTCTGCTGCAGCACCAAAGTCCCTGCTCATCCCCAGGGCAAAAATGGAGCATGGAGCCAGGGGGGAACAGCAGAAGGGACCAAGTTTGATGAGGTGTTGAGAGGACAGTCCACTTTGCTTCGGCAAGTGGGGAAAGACAGTGCACATTCCCTTCTGCTCCTCAGCTTTTCCTTTTCCAAAACCATGCCCCCAGCAACAGCATGGGTGCTCTGAAATAAACGGTGTGGTCACACACAGGCTAAAAACTTCATCACCTTTCTCTGTAACCATGATACCAAGGAACAGCCTCTATGTTTTATTTATATTAATGTCGTACCAGTTGTGTTCTGCTACTGACTATGGGGAACTGGATTTCAAAATGAAATAATACCTACATTGTTTTAGAATCTTGATATAGAAACTGTATTCATAAGTCTCCTTACTCATTAGACTTCGTGGTTTTTTTTCAATTCATCATGGAAAAGGAAATAATATATATATTACTTGTATTCAGTGCTTCATCTTGATTAGATATAATAAAGTAGTTAAATGTAGGAGTTTCCTAGATGGTCATAGAAGACCATATCTCTTTTTCTGGACTGTATGGGACATACCCACATAAGTATGTACCACTCAATTTGTATGATGTGACAGTGCAGATTTGAATCCTCAGGTGTTTCAGTCATATAGTCATTCTGCATAGTTCTAAATTATTAGTTTACATCATTTAAGTAAGAGCAAGAGCTAGAAAGAAGTTTAACTGGAAATCTTCAGTCATTATTACTTGTTTAAATAATACCATTTTCTTTAAAATTGTTTTTGAGATACTGTCTGTAGTCAGGGGATTTGTCATGGATATTATCAAGACTTTATTTTAGATGGATGTGGAAAATTAACTCTAAGTATTCAAAATTCAGAAGAGATCTTTCACATTTTTAGCACACTAAAATAGAAAACTAGAATCAAATTTTAGAACAGCCTCTCTGTAATATCAGTAATTGAAATATTTCCAAAATCTAAAGAGCACAGAATTTGCCAGGCAAATAATACCTTAAACATTCACCACTTTTTTTTTTTTTTTTTTAAACTGAGACTGTTTAAGCAAACTTTGGATCAGAGTGTGGGCCAGCATGTTGGTGCCCTCACTAAATAAGTCATATCCTTCACTTAGAGAAGTAAAAAATATTGACCCTGAGATGTATTGCTGTACAAAACTGAGTCATATTTGTCACAAAAAAAGACATAAATCTGATAATCTTCCTCTTCCGGTCAGAATTTTAACGATGATGACTTCTCTTACTTGATGCAGAAAGGCTAGAGATTCTCCATGTTGATCACACAGATCATTACTTATTTTAAATGAAATAAGTTAGATTATCTAATTGTAACTATCACTACAGATTTTGAAGTCCCTTTTTTGAGAGATATAGACACAATTCAATTTGCTACATTTTATACAATCTCTTGCATCCAGTGTACAGCCAGTGAAGGCATTAGTCTGGTAATATGATTTGTGGTCCTCATTTTTTAAAAAGTTACCTTGAAAGACCTTCCTTTTCCTCATGTTGTTTAAAGTTCAGAAATTGTTTGTCGATTCTTGCTGTGATTTTCACTGTTTATTGGTTCAATTAAGAGATAGAATTTTACCTAGTCTTTCTGTTTTATGGAGAGTATAATTATGTGGATTACCCATTTGATAATTTGCTTATTAAAAAATTTAAGAACCTGTCTACAAGATTTCTTTCATGCAATCTGCTATGAAAAATCTGTGGGCCAGTTTCATGCCAAGTATGATCATTTTCTGGGATTTGAAACTTAATATAACAGAGGTTGGTATATGTTGGCATAGCATGATTGTTCTTCTAGATAATGTAGTATTTACTTTCTCCAGGTGCATGTTCATCTTAATTTATAGGAAAGGAGAAGGCTCTACTTTCATTCACAAAATAGTAGAGCAGCAACACCAAAAACTGACTCATCCAGATTTACAGTAAAAAAGTAACAAAATTTGCCAGTTCACATATTTTTGTAACAATAGGTTCAATTCTCCACAGGTTTAACTAGTAAATAATTTTTCATTAGTCCTGCAGTAATTCCAATGCCATATTTTTGTGCTTATCCTCTTTATGTATCCTTGTAATTTTATTTGCAAAACTATTGTATCGTGTTGATCAATCAAAATAATCGTGTATCAACATTTTGTCATTTGCTTTTTCCAAGAAAACACACTTTAACTTGATTAATTCACTTCCCTATGGGGTAAAAAAAATCTCTATTAGTACATTTTAAAGTTCTGAAGCTGACACTTTTAAAGGTTCTTGCTTAAGAGAGGCTATTCCACTGCATTTTGGTCTCAGGCTCACAGATTTCCCTTTAGGAGTCCAACACCAATTTATACTGGCACAGTCATCGGAAAGAAGAACTTTACAATTCTCTCACTTTTCATTTGCTCTGAATGATGAAAGATCAGCTGACAGATCTCATAAAAAGACAGAGGGGGGGAAAGAACATGGGAGGCAAAATGAAAGCAGGCAGGTTAACAGGAAAGAAAGAAAAAAGAACTGTGAGGTAGATACTCTGCATGAAAAATAGAATTTAAAGGTGGGAACTTGATAACTCCCTGGCAAAAGATCAGAAACAGCATAAACATGAAAAATAGTCAATTATGTGGTTACATAGGATCACCACGGACTTGAAAAAAGGGACCAAATTAAAGGAGAATAGGCAACTTAAGTTCCAAATGTCAAGTTATGCAAGGTGAGGACTACATTCATGATGAAACTTAACTAAAGCACATCTGGGTTAACATCAGCTCATGTATTGCAGTCCTTAAAGCAGAGTTAAAGAGTTGTAAGAACATTCTGAATATGAAATACAGTTTTTTTCTTTTCTGTATTGGAAATAACTTGGTGTTCATTGCCCCAGCAGTTCTTTATTATCCTTTGTTTAATGTGAGAGTGAGACTAAAGACATAGGACAAAAATAACGTGCTTTTTAAGAAATCACAAATTTATTAAAAACATGCTTATTAAATATATCACATGAAAGGGAAGACCAATGAGATAGGTAGCAGAGAAAAAGGATACAACTCCTAAAAGTTAATTGTCTGCACAGTTCAGCTAGATTTCACTTTAGCTGAAAAGGGATTTTCTCTCTTGGCTCGATTTTCAAAGTGCAACCATGTGTACAGATTCTTAAACTACAGTACTATTCCTTTTCTCAGGCACAAGCCACCGAAAGGCAGTACTTAAAGATGCTATGAAATGTATTTACTTAAAGGATCTGTCTAGAAGTTGTCATCTCTTTACATTCTTATCTCACGTTTTGATAAGCTGTATCACAAGTCCAATATATTCTCGTTTCCTTGTGACACTGTGCTTTTATATCCAAGTGAGACTGGTGAGATAGCTGTGTAAAGGTCGTCAGGAGGATATAAGGGGAAAATATCTTTCTGGCTCTTCTTCTGGATATATAGAACAGTTTTGTTTAGTTGAAAAATAAAGATTTAAAATTGTAATATGAGTAAAAAAGGTATAATCTTTTTATGGTTCGTGGTGGTATAGCAATATGCTCAATAGCACATGTAGATCATATGCTATTTTTCAACTAGCAGCATTTTTAAGTAATGACCTACAAATATTGACATTTGTGAGATATAAAAGGACATTCTTGCGCCACAAACTGAAGCTGTGCATTTATCTCCTTTCACTCTCTTCTTCAAATGAAGTTATACAGTGATATCATCCAAACAGCTATCTATTGCAAAGGCTGTAAATGCTGCAATAACAAAGTTAATAGGATAATTCCAAGTTGTCATTCTGAAATACTGATTAAAACAATTGTTAAATTGAAATGGTTATGCCTGTTTATAGGGCATAAATTTGAAGACAATTCTACATAAACACATTAAGAACTGTACTTCAATGGCATTATAGCCTTCCAAAGATCTGAAAACAGGTAACTAGTAACTTATAGATAAATTTAACATTACTCAGACTCACAGAAACTAATTAAAATGAAATAAAAATATAAAATCTCATCTCTTCTAAGCCTCTGAAATTTTAACATATGAATTCCTTTTGAACAACTGGAACTTATTCATAAACTTTGTCCAGAAACATATTTTTACAATCTTGGGGTAAGAGAGGCATAATAAGCAAATAAATGAGATGGGAAAGTGACCTGGTTTGTCAAACTAAAGTAAAATAATAATGAAAAACTAATATGAAATAAAAACTAGCATGAATGGAAAAGAGGTACTAGGACTTGAATTCCTGACTCTCAAGAGAAAGTATGACATTGACATACCAGACATTTTGATTTCCAATACTTAAATTTACGTAGCTAAATCAATAAGACAGGTCTAGACTGAACACAGGAACTGCAGCAGTGGTTGTGTATGTTCAAATCTCTTTTATTATATAGCTTTTACTCTAACAAGTAATTTTTTTCATGATGAACATGATGTTTTCTCAAATCACTCTGTCAAGTAAATGGAAATTCACTGATGGAAGGATGATATTTCACAGTCTGCTTATTTAGATGTCGAATCCTGATGCTACAAGGTTGCTTCTCCTTTCCTACCATAGCCTGTAAATGAAGAGAATAATTCTCATATCACAGACTGTGACTGTCACAATTAAACTAGCATGGAAACAAAACCTTTAGGACTTCCTTTCTTTCTGAAAAATAAATATCAAACTGTGATTACCTGAGCCACAACTTGGTTGCTGTTATGTTATTGGGATTGTTTGGCAAACTATGCAGTGCCTTATTTAGAGCTCAACATATATTTTATTTACCTTTGAGTTAAATTACTGCTATGCATTGGGCCTGGATCACTCATGGCTTTCAAATCTGATTATAGTAGAATATTTTCATTTTAAAGTCTATGGGAATATAATGAGAAAATGGTACAGAAGGAGCATAAGCATGGCAGCCTACATTGGCAACAGGCAAACATACTGTGCATTGTATAATACTATACATTGTATAATACTGTGCATTGTATAATACTGTACATTGTATAATCCTGTGCATTGTATAATACTAATTGTACTGTGCATAAGCTTCAATTTCAAAGGTGTCCTCCAGGATTACATTAACCCTTGTGCCCAGGAAACTGTCCTTTGCTAGTGTGAAGAATAGAAAAAAAAGCTCAAATTTGATTATTCAGTATAGAGGAGAAGATCCCAAAACTATTTATGCCCACAAACACCACATTTAAATATGACCTGAAAATAATTTAAGAAGAAATTTTATATTTTTCCACAAAATATCAAAAAATTATAAGAATAATTCAAGCAATGCTAAAACTATGTGTCATGCTCAATGTCTATAAAATAATTTACCCTTTTCTAAGCAATTTTTTAATTTATTTCATGCTTTTAAACTTAATTTAGGAAACATTTTATTTTTTACCAGTGTTTCTATTTTAAGTAAAAATACTACTCAAATTTCCATTAAATGCACTTAACAATAATTTAACCATAATTTCAATTTAAAAATATATTGAGTTTGTTACTCATCTATTGGCCACAAAAAATATAGTTCAGAGACAATTTAGTTATATTTCTGTAATTCTGTACTTACTGCATCCTGTTCTACTTTTTTGCATTCTGTGGTTGCTGGTAACTGTCATAAAGTTGATTACATCTTCCAGATCTGTACTTTTCATCAGGTGGGGTTTTTGTTGTTGTTGCACTGAGCCATAGATAACTCACTTGTTAGCTATTTGATGAAGATAAATAGTACTCATGGTTTGAGAGAGCTCATCAGATTTGCTGACAGGTATTTCAATGGTTTTCACTTCTGGTAATCCTTGAATTTTATGTTATAAATATTCAGTAGCAGTTCCGCCCTAAACTTCCTGGTGAGTCTTGTATCTGCTCTTCTTTTCCAGAGTTTATTTTGACCTGTTAAGGCTGCTCTGAACCATTGTAACCTTTTGACTATATTTGTGCTTATAGCTTTAAAATTGTTAGGACTCCTCATGTCTGTATCCAGGTCCTTAATAAAGGAAATAGATCCAGATCATAGGTGGATTTTCATGAACACTTCTATACTCCCTGATATTTTCTCATTTGTTATTTTGTTAGGTTTTTAATGACCACTTTGTCTCAAAACAGGCAGCTTTAAAAAGAAAGTTACATCTTCTGCAAAAGCAAAATTATGTGTTTTACGAGGAATAGGTAATGTCATATAAAATGTGTTTACTTTCCCTCTTTCAGTAACATTCTTCCCACCCAATTTTGTACATGATAAGTTTCAACATTAGGAACCTGACCCTTTTAGAGTAGAAAAACATTTATTATAGCCTGGAATTATGCTACATTTCTCCACTGACATAAACTAGTATCCCAGCAAACCATCATTTTTAGAGTGGCAGTCAAGTAGATCTACTAGTCTACATTGATATTATTACATTTTGTTATTATGTAGAAAATTCAAATATAGCGCAAAAAAAAACAAACAAAAAAGAGGCTTAAAATTGAACTATCAGGGATAAAATATAAAATACATTATTCTATATGTAATATGGACTGAAACTTAAAGAGGTGCTCACCCATTTCTCTCTTCTAAACTGATGATCTGTAACACATCTTTGATTAGCAGCTTCTCTAAAGCTTCAAGTAGAACACTTACCTATGATGATATCACAGATCCTGTTCTTATGAAAGGTAGATAATTCTAAATTGTTTTATGACTACAGCTACCTAATTTTTCCTTTTTTTTTTTCTTTTTTTTACTCCAATAAAGTATTCCAGGACAAAAGTAATCTTCTGCTATAGGGTTAATATATAGTTTTGAAAATGTTTCAGTTTTCTGTGTGGAAGATTTGGATCTCAGACAAAATAATTTATGGATTGAGATGTGTGCTATCCTTTTTGAAAAGCAGGATGCCATATATCTTCTACGTACAAAAACTCAGGTATTTGAAGATTTGTAAAAAATCTTCTCTAGATTCATGCATGCAAAAATCTGGGTTTGAAAATGCAAATGATTTTACAAGATACAATTGTCATCCTAGCAGAGGCATTTTAAAGGTATCACCACAATAACATTTTGGACCATTCTTTTTTGGAGTTATATCTTTCAATTTGTTGCTTTTTGTTTAAAATTCTTTGTGCTGTTATACAGAAATAACAAGAGTAAATTAATTTGTAACTGTTGTAATTCTTCAACATCAACATTATCCAACTGGAAGATAATCTGTGTAGAGAATGTTTGGTACTTTGGCTACCACTCTGGTTGAGAAAAATGGCTAAAAACATTCATCTGAGGGTATTTCAGGTCTTCCCAAACTGGCTACTAATTCAGACTAGTGACCAAAACAATGAGTTGAAAACCAGTTAGTACAATTAAATGGCATCCACCCTGGGTATTCTTCTGTTCTACAGGAAATAAAAGTCAAAATTATCTAAAACTAATTTACCACGTGGTTTAATCTGCAGAAATTTCATTGTAAATACATTATATAGATTACACAATTTGGATACATCTTCAGACTAAATTGATTTTCAAATATATTCATATGTTCCAAGGATATGTAATGAAAAGGTAATGCAAGATTAGATAAAACTTGATATTCTAGTGGAGTTAATATCACTGAGATTTTACACTTTTTCACTGAAATGTTTTTGATTAATATGCTTTTATTCCCATTAAATAAAAAGGATTGGACATAGAACACCATAATTATAAAAAAATCCCAAACCCTGCGACAATATCAATATCATTTAAGATTTGGACTTTAAAAAGTGATTTAAATTCTACACTCTTACACAAATTGAGTAAAGAAAACATGAATAAAACTAATCTTAAATGAACTGAACTGAGAGCAACATGGGCAGTAGATGTGCAAAGACCACAAAGTGAAAAATCAAAATGTATTAATTCATTCACAGACGACCTGAAACTCCAGATAATACAGTCAGGTTTTATGTATGATTCTTCTTTATTTAGGCAAGCAGGAGCAGAATGAAATTTTTTTTCATGTAACCTCCCTAATGTTTACTTGGGCATCTGCAGGTTACTTTGGGCTGCCATAACCAACTTGACAAACAGATGTAGTGGATATATGGGAAGAATGAACTCTAAGAAGCTCAAGATGGCAGAATAGTCTTTGAGATTTCATTGCTGTTTTCTGCTCTAATATCTACCACCCCAGAGACCAAAACACCACTGCAGAGAACATTAGACCAGGACAAAAGAAAATAGCACTTACTACAAAAATGCAGCAGAAAATTGAGGAAGTTAAAAGTAACTACAGGAGAGTTTGAGGCAGAAAAAACAGATCTCAGCCTAACAGTGCCACACAGATCAGACCTGTTGCTGCTGCATCCTACATTTCATGCCAGAACTGAAAAGGAATGGACTTCTAAATGGAAGGATGTAAAAGCACTCCAAACAAGCAGACTCTTAATTCTGAACCAGTTATATAATTAAAAATACTGCTCTCTAACTGGGAGTTTTAATTCCAATAATACAATCAAAGAGTCTCCAGTGACTTGGCTCATAATTAAGATATGTTGTGCATAGGCTTTGAGGTTGAAATGCAAAATAGTAAAAGTATATATAATTATAGATACAAAAAACCCCTCTACAAATAAGAAAGAATGAAAAACTGATATTTAGAGAAATGAAATGTGTCAGATTCTCTGTTATCTGCCTTTCTAGATATTTAGATTATTTCAACCTATTTAATGTTACCAACTTTCAGAGCTCTGCAGTTTGTTACAGAATTTTCTCCATTTCTAAAAGAAAAAAAAAAGATTATACAGTGCTTTGTAATGATCCACTACAGACATGCAATTGTTCACATAAAAATGTGTATAGTTAATAAGCCATTTCTATCCATCCTTGTTCTGCAGTGTACTTTATCAACACTGTTTTAAGTTTGACATTAAAACTGTTTAATTTGAAAGCAGAATCCTAGTGTTTAAGAGTATGACTAAATTTCTGTAAGAACAAAAATGGATCAAGAATAGGTGGCAAATATTTATCTAAGATAAATAAAAGAAATCAAAATGAATGGTTGCTGCTTAACCTAGATATATGGGATACATTATGGTGTCTTCTGAAAAATCAAGGTTGAATCATTATTTAATATAATATTTTCGTATCTCTGTTAAGATAAAAAATGCTAATATGTTGAAGGATATCTGAGTCTTGAAAGTGATTGGTATGAGCTGAAGAAACAAAATATGCATATTGAAATGCAACAGGGAGTGTGAAAGTCTTAGGAAACTCTTTCCAGAATGTGATAAAATTTTAGTAAATGGGGTTATTTAAATAACTAGAGATTACACTAAAACATCTAGTAGCCAAAGAAGCAGCATATCATAAATTCAAATCAAAATTTTATGTAAATATTTACTAGCATTTATTAGGCTTTTTTGCGTTTGGAAATTTGCAATGTCACCTAGGCATATAAGAGTTGAAAAATCAAGCTAAATCAAGTAAAAATTAGGTGATTTGTTTGCCAGAGGTGAATCAGAATATAAATCAAACAACAACAAAAACCTTATCTCTAGTCTTTAGCCTCTTCTTGGAGAAAGAAAAAAATTACCTGCGAACATTTCACTCTTCTGATCAGTGTGATTAGCTGAAGTACTCTCCATGTCTACCCTTTCTTACATAGCACAGCATCCCACAGGTGTTTCTGTAGCAAAGACAGACTTAGAAATGCACAGTACAGGAATGCTCAGCGGCCCCTGGAACTGCACTGAGCTGCAGAATTGTGAGCAGCAGGCAAAGCTTGTGCCTCCAGACAGAGCTCCCAGAATATCAACAAGCCCAAAGAGCTTCAGCAGCACCAGAGCTGAGGAGGAAAACAGCACCTACCTGTGCATTTGAATAAAATATTGAAGCTGTTTAAGACTGCATCACATGGTAGGTAACATATAACAGTCTAATTGGACGTGCATTAGTAGAGGAGGTACAGACAGAAGGTTCCCATTTCAGTCCAACATTTTAGAGTTTTGGGGAAATCATATATAGAATTCTCACATAGGACTCTCTCTAGTTAAAGAAATGCAATGTTCCAGTCTTATCCTAAATTCAAAGAACATCATGAAAAAATAAGAAAACCCAAACACCTTGCCTCATTTTATTTGTTTTATATTGACTTATTTATTTCTGAATGTGTGTGCAGATCACTACAGCAGACTTGAAATGTAAATAATAATATGAAAGAAAATAATGTTCTGGAATTCCAAAGATTCTTCAGATATTAGATAAACACAAACTTCTGACACTATTCTCAAAACTGAATACCTCCCCCTTTACTATGATATGGAAGTTCTCAAGTCATTTGTGTGTTCAGAAACCTTTTCACAGCAACTTACCAACTCCTGTAGCATTTGACAGAATAATTTCTCAAAATATGAACTGAAAATATTATTCTCCAGAACTACAGTTTTTAATAAATACCTCCTGACTAATATTCAACTCTAATAACTTTCCAATTTTTAGTCTGAAGGTGTTGTGGGCTTCATTTCCTTTAGCATATACTTAATTTATGTTCAGCAGAGTCTCAAGCATGCGTAGTAGAACTGCTTTTTGATTTTTCAAAGCTGGAAAATTTAAATAAAACATCACTCTTGTAAATTCAGTGCAAAGTCTCAGTAAGAAAAACAAACCAAAGATATGAAATATATAAAGAATTTGAAGTATAGTTCAAGGTGATAATTTTTCAATGTGGCTATTTTCAATTTATCATAGCATTACATAAACTCACTTCTTTTTTTCCAATTTCCAATTTTTCATGTTGTGGGCAAAACTAAATATTTACTTTAAAAACTCTAGAATCCAGTGTTTGGTTTGTTTGGTTTTTTTTATACTGTATAATGTATGTTTACAAATCATTGCAAGATAAACTTTTTCACAATTGGCTCACATTGTGTAAACCAACATCTGTCCAAAATTAAAAACATTATATTCAAAGCATAAAAAATACTTAAGACTTTAGTTATAGTTTTATGCACTTAATTTTAAGATACAGGATTGAAAAAATGTGTTCCAAAGGTTGCCTTTCACTTTTCTTGTGGTTTGGGTTCTTCTGTAGGTTTGGTGACAGTTTTTTTCTCCAAATAAGATAAAAAGGCAGATTTTCAAGGGTTGTGCCACTAGAATTAGAGATAATATTATCTTCTTAGTCAACCAGTTTGGGCCTCTGTACCTGACAAATATTAAAGATACATAAGTGGAAACTAGAAGCCCAAGTAAGATGGAGTTCACTGATTAATAACTTGATATGTATTGTCATTTTGTCCTGGATTTTTTGCTATTTTCATTGTAATGACTTATTTATTAGTTTCAGTGCAGTAGTGTTTGAAGGGATCACAATGAATTATAGAAGACATAATGCTGCAAGAATTAAAATCCAGAAATCCTATTCCATTTTATGCAGATGGAACTCCTACACTGGCATGATTTTTATACAGTGTCTGCACTTCATCAGCAGTAGATTTGCCATATCTGTTGATAATAGCTTTCAGTCAGTATGGAGTTGTTATTGTTCTACAAGCATTGCCCATTAGGAATCTTTGAACTGTTAAACTGCTTTTTATCTCATAGCTTAATTTCAAAATTCTTTGAACATATTCAGATATGTATTTTTATCAGCATGGAAAGTATTTCTTACACAAAATAAAATGTTCTTATAAATATCTATTAATTTCCTTGGAGGATCATGATTTCTCAGAGACTTCTGTTTCTTTGATTTTCTACTTGCACGATTTAATGTATGCTTCTTTCTTTACAATTAATGTTAATAAATGTTATCAATGAAGTTGGAATCATAAGGATATTTTTCTATGTGACAGCAGCTGGTGTTTTCTACTTTTCTTCAGGACTTAAGTTCATTTTATTGCATTGCTTAATATTTACAAGGTAGTAGCAGCTCTGAGTAATCATTACAAATCAATTGATAACATTGCACAGGAGAGTTTTGAAGGGTGAACTCCGTCAAAGAAGGGTGATAAATCAATGAAAGCCTATGGTTGTTTCATGAATTTTTTTAGAATGTTCTCACTTCAACTAGCTAGAATATAAATTTTAAATACAATGACAAATTAATATAATGTAAATTTATGGGCTCTTCAGTGTCAGATAACAAAGAAAAATAGTGTTGTTGGACATCTACAAAGACAATATCACAAGTGTAAAACACATTTATTGTAGCTATACTGAGTGTATTTTATAATCCTCATCAGTTTGAAAGTGAAACTGAAATGACTTCTATCACCTGTGATGCAAGAACTGCACCATGGATCATTAGGTGGGCAAGAAAGTTCTTTTCCACACAGGTAGAAAAAAACATTGAAAAGGACAATGAAATAATTTTTCAGTGATAGCAGAGAACAATTGTAGAACTACACACTTTAGTCAGTCCAGTTAACTTACGGCTGTGGTCACATTTTGAGGAACAGTAATAGATAAGCTGAGGAATAATATCTAAGTCTTGACCTCTCAGCAAAATCCTGGTTTTCCCATTTTTCAGGCTAACAGGAATTCCCTTGTTAATATGAGGATATTCTTTCTGAGCCAGTCACCATAGAGTCCCTCTGTAATTAATAAAAATCTGACTGAAGAGTCACTAAAGCCTTACACACCATTGATAAAATTTTTGAATGACCTTCAAACTAAGTCTGACAAATTACGCCTATTTCCACTTCGGCTCTTAAGAACTTAACTTAGCTTTAGCATACAGACCTCAAAAGTTAGATGAATCCATCTACCTTATTGTCTGGGCTTTCCTCCAAACTCTACCAATAGTCTCTTAGGGAGCGCAAATACTAAGCTGCACATATTAAAAAAAAAAAATCAAAAAAAAAATCACTGTCTTTGGAGACATTGTGAGCTTACCACAGCTTCTAATCTTAAATCAACCTCACATTGAACAGCAAAATTATGTAATATTTTGTATTATCTATCCCAGTTTAAGTATTAACAACTCTCTGAAGAAGAGGAGTTGAGTCTGGGTAGGGCTGATGAAAATTGTGATGCCTGAGAACTTGGGACATTAAGAAAATCTTTGGGAAAACACAGTAAGGAACAGCATTTGCCTTCACAGTCTGTATAAAATATATTAACTTTCAGTGATTAATCAAAATAGTTAAAATTTGTTTGATTAGCACCAGACTGCTAAAAATTAAGTGCAAATACCTCCATATTTACAGCAAATATGAAATGCCATTCGTGTTATAAATGCACAACCTATGACTGGTTTCCATTTGTTTTCTGTTAATATCCATCAGCTGAAGTCACATGAGGTCATTATCGCCATTTAACTGAGAGGGAAATTTCAAATGTTGTCTGAGACTTGAAATAAACAATAAAAAAATTAAAACATAGATCATTGTTGAATGAACAACTTCAAAATTATTGTAATATTTTTGCATTTATACACATTGATAATTTTACTATTGTCTATTTATCCATACAAAGAGATTTATGTGTTAGATACAGGAATAAGAGGTGGAGTTTTTGTATTGCTATTATGGCTGTGTTTATTACAAGGTCTTTAGTAAATTGTGACTCAGTTTATAACCTCTCTTAGTATTTTTATCTCTGCTGTCAAGAATGGGGTGGTTTCAGGGGTCTTGGTCTTCCTGCTGAGTTTTTAAAAACCAGCACAACATATTACCATGAAAATCTCAGTTTTCTCTATTACAGACCATTAGAATTTTAATTAACACAAAAAAATTGCTTAACTTTGCTAATTATGTGATTAATTTAGCCACAGATAAACTTTGTGCTTTGCAGAAAATAGATGGTTTGTATATTTAAATTTTGAGTAGTGTCTCTCCTTGCTCAATAAGGAAGCCTTGAATCTTCAGATATTTTGCGGAAAATATGGATAATATTCCATTTTCTCAGTAAGAGCTTACTGTTAGGAGATTTTTTTTCCCCCTCAATTTCAAAAAGTTTGTTCAAAGACATTAATGTGTCAATTATAACCTATTTCAGAAGATCAATAGGAAAAAAAGTCATATTAAAGAAAAATATTTTGTAAAATTAAGTAGAGATCTTTCACTGATATATTAAAAAATATTTCCCATTTTTAGTAATGAACTTTTTGAAAGAAGGAGCACTAGTGAAATCTTGATGTCATGGTGTCCTTTATGATAGGCCTGGAAAGAGGAAGTTGACTATGAAGCATCCTAGGAATCCTCAAAGTCCTGAATGCTTAGTTCTACTCAGGTTCTAAAAAATTAGATATTTTTGTTTCATGCTGAAACAAAAATTAAAGGATGAGAAGATGAGTGATCTCAAAAAGGAAAACAAAGCACAACACACATAGTTAAATCTTTTCTCAAACTGAAAATTGCACTTTCATAGTAAATGTTGGCATCCTATGTCTTCTTTATTTTAGATTGCAATCAAATAGTGAGTTATTTTGTTGTAACATATAATTTTAATTTTTTATAATTTTTTAACTGACACAGCTGGTTTCTACCATGGTTTCTGAGTAGAATACTCTGAATCTGTGTAGTTCTGGTAAATTTAGTATTTTTCTTAAACAGATCTGGCACCTCTGATATAACAAGGCCTCCCTTATGGGTGGAGAAACTTGAGATACCTAGAGAAGTGGCTTGCCCTGAAGGAGTCAGCATTTCCCAGCAGACTGGGGAAAACAGGAAAATCTCCTGGGGTGTTGTTAGGAGCTGTACCAGTGCCTGTACATTGCCTTTCTACTGCAGCAGATCAGAGCAATGTGGCTTATCAAAACTAAGCAGCTAAATAGATTAAATCCATTCAGATATTTTGAGGTAATCTCCTTGACAGAAATCTTGAAAATATCCCCAAGTTAAAATAAAAAGTTTAGCTTTGGTTCTTAGATTTTGATTCATGTATTTGTAACCCTCAGGTTTCATATTTAAAAAAAGGAAAGAATAACTTCAACATAACATAGAAGCTGGTTTTGAAGGAAATAAGGCTTGTTTTGCTTCCAGTCCTTTGCAAGGGCCTTATTTCCTTCATCTTGTTTCATTTGATCAGATTGTTTGCTTTTGATTTGTACATAACACACAAAAGCTCTTATCTCAAGCTTTAGGATTTAGCCTTGCCATGTAGTTAACAATTAATCATATATTATAAAACAAACAATTTAATTTTTACTCCTACAACAAAAGATAATCAAATAAGAAAATGAATATAACTTTTCCCATCCTTCAAAGACAATTTTTTCTCACATACTTACCAAAGACACAGAGAAAAAAAAATAATTTACAACAAATTTGTCTTCCAAGTTAAGGAGTAGGTTCAGAACAAATTGCAGGACTTCACACATACTGCTAAATTAGATTAAATTAAGAGAGATCTGTTCAAAGACTTCTTATGATGACATCAATTTTGAAAGACAGAGTCTTACATTAAAAATTGCTCTGTGCTGGTCCAGATATGAGCAGAGCCAGAAATGCTATGGACTAAACTAAATAAGCATCTTCCAGATCTCATAACAAGATGAAATAGGTAAGAGGAACAAAGCTTTAGAAGGATAAACATAAGTTTGGCAAAGGAGGCAAGAAAAGGCCTAGAGACTTCACCAGTGGAGCACTCCAATGAACACACACAGCTTTGTATGAAGGGAGGAGGAACTAAGAATAAATTTACATGGAAAAAAGCCAGAATAAATTCAACTACTCATGGAATTCTTGGGATGTTGTCAGGTAGTTCCTGTAGCCAAAATAGCAACTACCAAACCTCTCCCTGTAAGTGCTTCTGTGAAATGCGGGTTGAAGTAAACTGCAAACTTCCATGGTACTTATTGGCTCCTTGGTCAACACTGGTTTCATTTGAAATGTAACATTTTGAGGCAATTCTTGCCAAAAATCCCAGACACCATCTGGTATCTGAAGACTCTATTACAAGGGGGACTAGACGACACTATTAGAATGCTAAGTAAATTCCAAACAAACACTGTTTGGCTGTGGTTCTATGCGCCAAATGTAGCTAAGATATGAAATGCTTTATGAAAGGATGTTAAACATTACATAAGGCCAAGGCAAGGCCTAGTTTTATCGTGTATGAGGGCTAATAAACAGACAAAGAATATATTTACCTGTGGTAGTTCTTGAGATGAAAGTGCTTGGAGGTTAGAAGCGTGCCATCAGAGAAAGTATCATATATTCTTGTCCAGGTTCTATGTTCTGACACTCTGACCTTGACACTTGCTTTTGACAACTTTCAGAAATAATCCAATTCTTGATCTGTTGCAGCCTGGTCATTCTAACGTTTTTATACTTAAAGTCAACTGTAGGAATTAAGTGCAAAAAGAAAATTTCAGAATAACAAACTCTAACTGAAAAGAAAAAAAATAATTCTGTCAGATGAGTGAAATGAGAAAATCATTACATCAAAGACTTTGTGAAGTTGTATTTTCAACCTGAAAATACTGGAATAAAACTTTAATGCTTTGATGTTCTAGGTTTATTTTTTATCAAAGTTAATTCAGAATTCTGTACTCAACTTGTTATTGTCTTCATCATTTTTTCCCAACAAAACCATATGGACTGGTATAAAAAGTTGTGATTTAGGGAATTTTCTTCAGAATAATATTGCTTTTAAAGTTGTCAATATTACCATGCAACTCGCATACAGAAAAGTAGCAAGAGCTCCTATGGAAAGTCACAGAAAGAAATGCATTTTGGTTTACACTTTGTTTGAAATGTTTTTATCATATCAATGAAAATAGTAATTCACTAATGTAGGCTTGAAGAAAAAGAATGTAAATATTTTATATATATAAAGTTACCTCCTAGATGTAAAGATTTCAGCCAGAATGGGCTGTCTTTGTACTATATTGTTTTAGCAGAAACTGGTTTTAAGAATGATGATTTGCATTTCCCAGTTTGATTACAGTGAACTCAACTGAAATTTCCTAATCTTTTCTGTAGAATGATCTCTTAACATGATGATGTCTATTCATGCTGTCTTTAAACGACCCTGATCCAGTGCTCTGAAATGTCTAGATTCAAGAACTTCTTACTTTTCCATTCATTCTATCTATCTATCTATGTATCTATCTATAAAGTAATATGCTTCTGGTGGGGAAGCCTAAGTATTCCTGTCACAGAATATGCAGAGAGGTTAAATTAACTACTAGCAGAAAAGTATTCTGCCATTAGAGTCCTGCTGAATGTAGCTAAGAGATTTCTGAGAACAGCTTTCCTTAAACTAAGAATTTAGAATTTAATTTTAATGTAATGCCTGAAATTAAATTTTGTTTTTCAGGACAGGAGCTTTTTGTAGTATTCCAGCATCTCTCTATGTTCCCCTCACCATCTGGAACAAATAAACCAGAAATCCTACAGTAGGAACTGTGGCACATAAGGATGTTCTTCCAGACACACACCTAATTCTCTTCCCAGAGTTCAAATTGGAAACCACAAAAATAAATAAATTTATAATGTGAAGAAGGAATGTATGTGGTGAGATTATTCCAGCTTTATACACAGAGGAGAATCTCACAAAATATAATGAAATCTGTCAGAACTTTAGTAAAATACGACTGTTAATCCTTGCATTTGTAAAACAAGATAATTAACAAGTGTACAAAACCCAGCAGACATACCTGGAAAGAACAATTGTTTTCTTTGTTCTTTGTGAGTGAGTTGTGGGAGATTTCTTCTAAGCCTCTTTGATTCATTAGGCATGTTGAAATTAATTTTCAGCTTTTTTTCTCTCACATTTCCTGATTATATAGCAACACCTGTTTAAAATGGACATTTTACATCAAATTAATTTCAGTGTTTATTTTGCATTTGCAATTGCCATTTGTATAAAAGGTTCAACTTTGGCCTATCATTTTTATGCAGTTACCCCCTCTGACTTGATTTTTTAATCAAATGAATTTAAGAGATATCAGAAAGTTTGCTTGAAAAAAAGTAGTGCTAGGGACGTCAAGATATATTCCATTTCTAATTTTCATTTAAATTCCTTATTTTTCTACATTCCATATTTTATTTATGGAACTGAATATATAAAAAAGGAAAATATTGCACTGACTTGTAGCTGCATTGAAGAAGTTCCTGTTCAGAGGTCACTGAGTACTCACTTCTACAATGAGCAAGGTAAAACCGCTGCCAATATCTGAGATAATTTTGTTTTGGGAATCAATGCCATAAACCTTCCCACATAGTTTGTTTCAAGGCCAAATGAAGAACTACATGGATTCATAAGCATTTTTATTGTTAGCACTTCAAGATGTTTTTGTTTGAATCTTTCAAGACGCTGATACCCAATAGTAAAATATTGTAAAATATCTTCATATTGTATCATATTTCTCTGAATGGTGAGAGGTGGTGAAGCTTTATGAGCTATGACTGAGCATGCAAATCTTTTTATCTTTTTTCAATGCTAGTCTGTCAGTAGAACATTCACCTCCTGGCCAAAACTGAAGTACAAAACCAGAATTATTTTCTATTCCCCACACAACTGAACCTTCATCTCCATTCCTCCCATAGAGATGAATCAGGCCATCATTGTTTGGACTGCGTCTGACTCTGGGTGGTGGGCAGAGGTATGGTTACCAAAATTGTGTTGATATGGTGTCGTGGAGTGGCCTTTTTCAATTGAACCAATAGGATTGCTGCGTTTTTTGTAAAGACACATCCTTAAAACAGAAAAAAAACCGGAGGGAGAGGCACTTCACTTCCGGCCTCAGAAGGCGGCAGTGGGGCTCAGGCCCAGCGGGGTCTGGGTCGGCCCTGCTTGGCCCGGGGTGGCCGGGCCTGGGCTGAACAGATCTCTCTAGCCCACCTGAAATTTTTGTCTCGGAGAGGTGGTGAGAGAGCTGCCGACCCTCTCACCTGGGAGTTTACGAAGTCCCGAAGCCAAAAAAAAGACTCTGACGCTAGGAGCAGCCCCAAGACAAAGAAACCACGTGGCCGAAGATCGCAGCAGCCAGGATGGGGCCAAACAGCCACAGCCCCTCCTGCATGGCTCACAACGGGCTCTATTTGCACAACTACTTTAAACTAACTTTATTGCAAGTGAAAAGGGACAAAAACATCAGCTGCAGTTTTTTATCTCACAGTCTCAATGCTTCAAGAGGCCTGGGCCGACATGATGCTAACAGAGACCACGTGGCAGCAGGGGGACACAGCAAGTTACATTCCCAATACAGAACTCAGATCAGATTTACCTTTCGACATTGTTAAGACTCTATAAAAACTGTTTCAATCGATGATAAAACTTAACCCTTGAAGTCAGTAAGAAAGAAGTTTGATTTTAA
>JAWWMU010000106.1:123948830-123963750 GCA_035048155.1 Cinnycerthia olivascens
TTTATGTGCAACTGTGAATTGAAATATTGGTAGTTGAAACAAATGGATATTACTGTGATTTAAGAAGAAACTTAGAGGGAAATTAGAGAAATGAAGACGATAGTAAAGAGATCTTTTGTTTCTAGGGACAAATGAAAAACTTGTTGCATACTAAAGTAGCTCATTCTTAAAAAAATAACACCCCAATAGTGGGAAAAGAAGTTATTTAAAAGCTGCATAACAAGAGAAATGTTTTTTGTCACTGTAGAATCATTTTACTCTCTGGGCGGTTATTCTCATTTGTGACAAAACTACAAGAAAACCTTTTTTTCTTGTGGAAAAAAGTCTCTATAGTATAACAAGAGAAACTCTTCTCCTCGAGTAAATTGAAGATCAGACTATTTTTAAAGGTAGTAAACTGGCTAAAAGTAGTAGGTTTTATCTTTGCATTGTCAGTGAAAAAAGAAAGGTTATCTAGAATTTTGTTCTGATTATCTCATTATTATTATTTTCCTCTTTTAGCTCTGTTAATAAAGTTTCCTTTGTATATTTTCAAGTTTGAATCTGCTTTGCTTTCTTTCCTTTTAATCCTATCTCACAACAAAAAAAATAAACCCCCTACATATGGGACACTGAGCAGTGAGTTGTCGGAGTAGAGGATTGTGAGAGGAGTTCCCACACAGCTGGGGAAGGCAGAAGACAAGAGATCTCCCAAAACTTACCGGACCAGGACAGTGTCTATAGCAAGTGTAAAGTCACCTGATGTCTTTGTGTAATCCTCTATGTCTTCAAACACCTCCAGGACACACAGGTGGCATCCAGAAACAAAGAGAAATTCCATGATAATTAAGTACTTTTATAATGTAATTCCCTGTGAGACTATCTCCTGAGTTTGGGTGTATGAATCATGTAACTTAAACTATTTGATTTGCCTGAGCTTTCAGAGTTTTATTCCACTTGCTATTTTCATGGCTTCACATACTACAGTGGTAGGAACTGTATAAATGCAAAGTATTCATGATGAAATAAAATGAGACTCTGACTCTGCAAGTAAAACAAAAATGATAGGAGTTCCTTAGAAAAACTGTATTTGATCATCCTTCCCTTCTCAGTAATTCAAAACCATTTCACCTTCTCCCTTCAAAATGAGTGTTTATCACAAATCTTTTTGCCTAGTTGCATTACTGTTGTGTGCTCTGTTAAGGGTCAGGATTCAACATGGAGTAAAATACAAAAGTGAGGGATTAAATCTTTATATGGTACGCATCATGTGAATGAATTTTATTTCTGCTGTATTTGCTTAAAAACTACCTTTTAAAATCTTATTTTCTCTCCCACTTTTAACTGTCAGAATCTATTTACATTTAGAAGTCAAAGCAGGAATGTGTCAAGATCTATCAGGAATAAGGCAATCAAGTCTCTCAGAAAAGCATGAACGTTGCCACTCCACTACAGGGATTTGGCAGGGACTGGCTAACTGGAAAGTAAGAAGTATGGACTTTTTCCTAACAGAACAAGTGGCTGTAAAAGAGGAAAAGTTGTTCAAATATTTTTCCATTATTCCTGCCCAAAAGAATTTCCATGTTAATTGTATTTCTTTTATGATATGTCTTTCCTTCCTAGATGTATCATTGACTTTATGGAAACACTGTCAAATTCACATTGTTAAGAGCACGATGTAAATTTGTTCTCTTTTTTAAAGAATCTGCTGTAATTATCATCATCATCATCATCATCATCATCATCATCATCATTTCATCTGTAGTTTTCTTTCAAAAACTCAAAACTCATTCCTCTCAAACACGTTCTTTGCAATCTTTTCTAAACCACAACATTTGAAAAATATTGCTTTTCTAAATCACTTTATGTTAAGAACAGTTTCATGCAGAAACAATACGCAATAAATAGTGATTTTTAATGACAGCTATTTAAAGACACTTTGATCTAGGAAAATACTTAAGAGGGTTGTATTAAATCCTGTCTTGCCCTCAGCAATGTGAGCACTTGTGTTTTAACTTCCAGCTCAGAAGAGACCCCACTTCTAAAGAATCCTCTCTAAGTTCTTTTTTTAATGTCCCAGCAACTTGTTCTGTTTTAATCTATTCTCTTTCACTTCTCTAGTGTTTGAGTATTGGTGAACTAGACAATCTATCACAGTAGTTACAAAGAACCTAAATCTGCCTTCAACAGCTAAAGACAAAAACCTTAACTGTTTTTGATCACCATCTGTGTGATTTTATGGACATTAACATACTATTAATGCTACCATTAACTTACATTAACAAACAAGAGGTACCATTTTAAGAAGAAAATGAGATAATGCAATAAATCTTCCTCACTCAAGTTAGATTTACTCTGTTGTGATTCAGATCTTTAGTAGAAGACTGAAACGAGTTATTAAAGAAATAAGTGCATGAACTAAATCCTAAAATTCTATTCAAGCACATACCCATGTAGAAATCTTAATATAAAATTTTAAAATATATCACTGTAGCTTTAATGAGACACATCAGCCACACATCTTAAAAAAAAAAAAAGGAATGGAAAACAAAGGAAATGTTTTCCACACAATGGAAACCCCATGGTTCATCTCCTTCTCTCATAATAAATTCCTCTCTTGAATACAAAAATTATGGAATCAATGACAATATGTAAGAATTAATTTTGTGTTAGAAACTAATAATTTGTGAAAGGGAACTCGGTTATAGAAGACAGTGAATAATTTTTATAGATTTAAAAGCTCAGTATAACACTAAAAAACAAATATCATAATGAAACCACACAGATACTGCTTTGATTTACACACGACCAAATTTCAATTCTCATGCAAAGATGTTTCTGTACTATTTTTCAAAATGCAGTATAGAGAAATATTCAAAATCACATTTTGTAGAAAGACTTTATTGTCATGAGACCTCACCTGGAGTATTGTGCCCAGCTCCGGAGCTCCCAGCACAGGAAAGACATGGATCTGCTGGAAGAGGTCCAGAGGTGATGATGATTAGAGGAATGAAGCACCTCTCATATGAGGAAAGACTGAGAGAGTTGGGATTGAAGATTTTGGGGAAGTGAAGACTCCAGGGACACTTCATTGTAGCCTCTCAGCACGTGAAGGAAGCCTACAAGAAAGCTGGAAAGTGACTTTTTCAAAGGGCATGTAGTGACAGGACTAAGGGGAATGTGTTCAAACTGAAAGAGAGAAGGTTTAGATTAGATATTAGGAAAAAATGTTTACTATGAAGGTGGTGAAGCCCCGGGATAGGCTGTCCAGAGAAATTGCAGATATCTCCTTCCCAGAAGTGTCCAAGGCCAGCTTGGATGGGGCTTTGAGCAACCTGGTCTAGTGGAAGGTACCTGTGTCCATGGCAGGAGGTTTGGAAGTAGATGACCTTTGAGATTCCTTCCAACCCAAACCATTCCATGATTCTATGATAAAACCAAAGATGAAGTTTATACTCATGGATCAGTTTTATGGATCAGTCACTATCTCATACAGACAGCTAAAATAAGGGGAATTAAAAAGCTGGTATAAAGAAGCAACTGATTGTATGGAATTAAAAAAAAAAAAAAAATTATTCATTGGATTTAAGATCTGATCAATAGTTGTAAAGTTTCATAAGAGTAAATGTGCTGAAAAACAATTCAAATTATTTATTACATAGTCTAGTGTTTTTATAAAATTTTATTTTTCAAAACATTCACTTTCAGATGCTTGAGTCCATATGTTATTCATCAATGATTTAGGACATCACAACAAAATTCCAGCAACAAACTTCCAGCTATCTGAAACCGTCCCGCAAGAAGCAGATTTTTAATGACACTTTCAAACATCCAGATTTATTTTCACACTACAAAGCTGCCTGAAAAAAGTATCTGTAAAATCCTGATAAACACATTTAGAGAAACTATCTAATTTTGACATGCCATCTTAAAAAGTTGGACAATCAAAGAGCACAAGCTGTTTCTTCTTTTCTAAAAAGAAGAAAAAATGTGTATTAAAATTCTTAATAAAATTTAAAGAATAAAGGAATCAAAAAATCCCCTATCTTTCATTAAAACTTTTAGAAACTCAAATGTACATTAATAATCTTGAACTCATTTGTTTTCCTCAACAGTGCTCAGTTTCTCAGAGACTATTCACTATAGTTGGGAATTTAAGTATTGATCTATACATATCTAAGCTCTCTTTGATCATGACTTCTTGTCACAAGCATATTCTGCACATAGAGCCTAGGCAGTTGCCTCATGAATAACATCATTCAGAAGTTTTATACAACAGTTTAATGCATTTAACTGACTTACTAGATCTTATCATCAGGAAAATATACCCATTCAGTCAGTAACCATACTCTATATGTTATTGTGCATTTGTAAAAATAACCAACATTATTAAAAGCTGTGCTCAGATGAAGTCTGAAATTTTTGGTTTTGACCCTGAGCTTTCAAATCATTACATAACTTGACTTTTATGAAGCATAAATCCTGACCCTAGAGCTCTGAGTTTCAGCAATAATCTCAAAGATTAAATTCCCAGCTTTGACAGCACCTTTGGTTGAGTGAGGAGTCAGATGTGACACCTTCTTCTCTTCCCTTCTGTAGAAACTTCCATTATGCTCGGCCAGATGAACGAGTTTGCATAAAAGCAAGCCTGTAACATGCAGGCAGGGCTCCCAAAGGCAGATAGCACCCCTATCACTGATCAAAAGTAAAGAAAAAATTTTCTGTAGTTCTATACACAATTAATGAGCTACACAGGTCTACAAAAAATTAACCAACAAGCTAATGAAAAAAACAAAAAAACCCTAATAAGATTTAAGTAAGAATTGCAAGCCTGGTTTAAGAATGTATTCCCTTTATAGAACCTTGAAGATGTACAAGGTTTACCAGGGTGTGCTTTCCCATTAATAAGATCAGCATTCCAAGACCATCTATCTTTAAGGACGTTGACTATATCGCACATGCAGTTTTAAATATTTTTGCTAAAACAAAGTGTCATGGTGGGGTTTCTCAGGCAGACAAGAGTTCATAACCTTCTATTTCCTCTGCTTCTCAAAAGATACCCAGTAAAATGCTGCTCTTTTGCCACATTTTGTTTCTGGAGTTAAGACGTGGGATTTGTTCTGGTTTCTCTCAAACTCCCTTTGTCTCCAGCTTACTCTAAAACAATTTCCCGTAAAGAGAAACTTGTGTATTGTCTGTGCAGAAAATGCTTTAAGGCATAATATTGGTAATTTCTGTATGTATTTAGTGTCTTCAAGTTCTGTGCATATTTTATTTATCTATGCACTATCTTAACTAGGGGCTATATTTTCTATAATCCTTGAAAGTCCCTAGACAGTGATCATGACAAAGCAAGGAACATTAGGGTATTTTGTATTATTGTATTATTACCTGTTTCAGATGATCCATTTACAGATAAAAAGTGTATAGCAGAAGTGCCTTCAATACTTCAAAATTAGAAAGCACTCTGTTCCTATCCATGAGAAAAATCACCATATTATCTGTAGATCTCATATGTAGATATTGAAGAGTTCTCTTTACAAACACAAAAGCTACTAGTCCCAAGGTCCCTTGATATCCCCGAGCAAGTAAACATTTTCTTGAGCTATATATCCACTGTTTTCTGTTAGTGTGTATTACCACATGTGATTCCACTCCACTTAGGACAAACCCAAATAGGAAAATATTTCCATTGTGACAAATTTGTGCTAGTCAAAGTAGAAGACACTGAAGATGTCTTGCATACATTTGTTGCAACCAAAGTATATGTCTCTTATAGAAGAGATTATGTTTCATTTGAGAAAGGAAATTTGGTATGTTGAAACAGAGAAGCATCTGAACATCAGCTCCATGCTGTGTTCTTCATCCTGTTCTAATGATCTAGTAGTCTTCCAGTCCTTTCAACATTTGTTACAATGCATCGAGAGGTTACAGAAATGTGTTGCATGCTTCTTTGTGCAATGAAGATTTAAGCAGCACTAATTACAGTACTGCAGTCTTAAAGCAAATAGCAAAAAGAAGTTACTGAATTTGTTCACATACAGGACATGCGCTGCAAACACGTGTACTGTAAAATTCCCTTTCTCTGTAAAGATGTATTCATCGATGCATAAATAGCTAAAATTACTTGTGAAGTCAACAGATGCATGAGCCAGAACCCAAGCCTTGCTGAAAAGACAGTTAAAGAGCGTTCCTTTCTCCATGCACACTTATTTTGTATTCAGCCAACTGATTCAGAGGGGATTCTATGAGACTGAAGAAAGCTTTTTACTCTCATTTATGCAGGCTCAGACTCTGGGAATTAGAGATACTCCTGAGACATACTTTATGATTGTTCCTTGTCTTTGGAAAAGGGGAGACAATAGAGCGCTTTAGTCTTTGAACAGATTACAAAAGCAAATCTAAATATTTTAAGGGATTCAGCTGCCATGGTAAGGAGTTACCAATTCATAAATCAAATAAAATGAAATTCCTTTTACTCTTCCATTTGCCAATTCAGTGACATAGCTACACAACACAGACATTACTGAGGTAACTTGTGTTCCTTGCTCCTATCCTGTAGCCAACTGTCCTGTCACCTGACCAAGTCTGTTAAGCACAGACTTATGAGACCATATAAAAGCTCATATAAAAGCTCAGCAGACACAGATTAATACGTCACAACCCATAACTTTCTACTTTAACTATCCAAATATGCCAGTGGGTAATCTCTGGGAAATTATCAAGAGGAATATTACTGCTGTAAGGCACACTTCATTTTTATTATCAGGTCAATATCCTGCGCATCCCTGCTTATCTTAAAACTTTCAACTAGTTTCTGTGATTACAAGCTCTTTTTACATTTCTGCAATTTTGAATTCAAAAATTCCTTTCCATACTCTTTTTACTAGAAATGCCTGTGGCCTGACCTAAAATATTTCTTTTCTCCTACTTCAAGCAATATCAAATCCAACACTAATTTTTTTTACTCTTTTTACTTCCTCAAGTGTTTCTTCCATATTTGTATTCATGACTTCCTGTTGGCTTTAATTCTCTATCCTTTTTCCTCCAGTTCTTACAGATTTCTCCTATATCTCCTGCAGCTTCTCCCTAACCTCTATTACCTGGCTTATTTCCTCTCTCTCTCTCTCTCAAAAATGTTCAAAGAGATGGGAATAAAATACACTTTACTTATCTTCTAAGCCACTCTGCAGGTTATTTGCTGACATTATCCAAATTCAAACCTCTTCCTCAACCTTCTCCAAATTTCATTAGAATTTCTTGAGTCACTATCTACCATTATGGTTTGGGATAGTTTCAAAAAAACCAAACAAAAAAATCCACAATTTTAACAAATTCTGATCTGGCTACACGAGAATTCTGCCATTCACAAGATAATTACTTGTCACCACTAAACCTTTCTGGTTGATATCGTGACTTCAGCTTTCCCACCATAATGCCATGCATAAATCATATTTAGTGATCCTTACCTGCATAAACATTTGTGGATTAAAAAAAAAAAAAAAATACACTGAGTAATTATGACAAAACCAGGTCAACTGGATTTCCACCTGTGTCACTGAGGAGGAACCTCAAGCAGAAGATGGGGATGTAGAGATAAATATCCATGAGGGTAGGGTGGGTTACCCTGTCTAGGCTGAAGTCAGAGTTGAATGCCTAGTAGCCTAATTGTTTAATTCCCAGTCTCACATTCAAAGAAACAAAACTGAATTAAAAAGGGACAAATAAGCTAAATGTACCATGATAAAGCCTTTGCTTGTTTCTTTACCCATCTACTCCATTACTATTTCCTTCTGAAACTTCAAACTCTTTTTAAAGAAGGGATCTTTTCTTACATATTGAGAAAGCTACAGGAGAGTTTTGAGCTTTAAAAGGCTAATGACAATGCACATTGTAAGAATTCCACACAGAGCTTGCAGCAGTAGGGAGCCAAAAGGAATCTCCAATGAGTTGGAAAACTTTCCAGCAAATTTTTAATAATATAAGCAATGTTTACTCGAAAAAGTATTCACTTCAAATCAATACTATACTTGTAATATCACTTAAATGAAACCTTGCAATAGAGAGACTCTTGTTATTTTTGAGAACTGTGGTTTCCTACAGACTTAAATTATTTGAATGGTATGTTATGTTTCTCTGTGTGTATTATGTGGATGTACATTATAAAAGGAAAATGGAAATGTAAAATTATATGTGCTGCTTATATTAAAAGTTAAACTGCTTCTCATATTGATTTAGGACTTTTATTATTGAAATATTTCAATATCATATATAAATCACAGAATATGCTTCTTACATGCAGATGATTACATTTAAACAGAGGGTGAAAATATTATTTTGGTGTGATAAATGAACATCACATTTACTGGGAAGAGATTTATTTATTTGTTATTACTAATTATATGTATGAACAGCCATATTCTAATTATTAGTCTAGAAACCATCAACAACTTGTATTTCCAGCATATTGTTTACATTATTAATAATATTAACTTTGGCTGACTGTTTCATTTTTTCATTGTTTTCTCCTACTCTCCTCCCTCTCATTCTCAATCACAAAAATGATCCCCAAAACCCACTGGTTTCTCCTGGATTTATATTATTCTTTCTGAGCTGTAATGCAACTCTCTATCAGCACCACTATAACCAAGAATATACTTCCTTTTTGAACGGTTAAGTAAGATAGGCTGTAGATGAGAGGAATATATGAATAGAAATGCACTTCATTCCAGCTTGCAGTCATGTTGTGGAATACAGAAGGGAAAAATTATTAGGCAAGTTTGAAAAACTTTAAAAGAAAGTATTTCTGGACTACTTATTTACTTTTACCTTCTCTTGATACAGCTTATATCACCTAATTACCATTTTCTTGATACTGATTCAAAGCTCATCCTGGCAATGCTAAATTATTTTTCCTACCAGTTGCACTGCAGGTAACTTTCTAGGTGTTGGCTAAGAGCTAGTATTCCTGTAAATACCTATAATTCTATCTTGAGAAACTGATAATTGTTCCTCTAAAAATATGGCTATCAATAATTGCTTTCTCAAAGTCACCTTGGTGCTTGTAGTTGTATTTCTCATGCGTAACTTTCAGAAATGTAGAAAAAGTTCTCTTAATGACAAAACCCAAAGTTTTCTGATAGCCACTCCTCTGTACTTGAGCAAGGCTGCTACTGAGAAAAAGTGTTCCATGTTTAGAGTGGTAAAAGTCACAGAAGGAGGAATTTTTCTCATATTAAGTACCAGTGAAAAATGGTATCTCCTCTAGAAATAACCCGTGGTGTTACTCCCTTTGTAATCTTGTTCTGTTTTGTGTTCTAAAAGAAATGAAAATGATCTAAAATTTTCCAATTAAGTTGCAAGGCATTTCCCAATTAGAATAGGAAAATATGGCCTTCAAAATTTACTAGCAGGCAGCATTAACTTGAATACTTGATTCTCTTATTTTGTTATTACTTCTTTGGTGTGATTAGGCATTTTACTTAATCTATTTCTGGAGCTTGCTTTAAGCTTATACAGTTCAAAATGTTTTCATTTGATGTGTGAACATGGAGAACTGGTTTAACCAGTGAGAAAAAAAGAAACAGATACTAAAGTTACTGGGTTGGTGGGGGAAAGTGAAGTTTTATGGCGAGTGTGAGCTCCTCTAGGATGGTTTATTTAACAGCTATGCTATAGTTTGCATAAGAAATTTTGTTGTCTGGCATGGAAACTGCATATGTCAAAGCATACTCAAATGCAATCAGCAATGCAGTGCTTCATTCTTTGACCATTGCTACAACAGCAAATTTATCCATTACAGAGCGAGCAAAAACTTGTCCCTTGTCTCTTTCAGAGAAAGGTGCATTTTCACAGAAAAGCAGAAGTTTTTTTCATATCTAAATTGGTAATGCTCTTGAACAGCATGGGCTTTACTGTCAGAAGAGTTGGGAACTTACAAGAAAATTTTGTGCTCTCTTGGAGTTTCTGAAGATCAAACTATACCAGCTTCTTACAAAAACAGTGTTTTCATGGACAATTTGTGACTTGTTTTCTATTTTTAAAAAAATTTTAACTGGAACACACACTAAAAATTTGCAGACTTCATTCTTTTGATGAAGGTGGTGTTTGGGCAATAGTTGACCAGCACAATATAGATTGAATTGAGTGTCAGTGGTCTTTGCAGCAATTACCCATCCAAAGAAGCTATCAGATTTGAAGAATCTTGATTTTTCTCAAGATTTATTCATGCTCAAACAGCTGCTTCAATCTCAAAGAAAATAAGAGGATTTATTTGGATGGCTTTGTACTTCTTGTCTCCATTTGCTTGTAAAATACTCAATTCTCATCCAACAAAATAACAGAGTTATTGGCAACTGCCAAAAAAAAGATTTTGAAAAACTTAAAATTTGGAAATATACAATTCAAAGACATTTATCTTTAGCATTACAAATGGTTCTAGGTATATAATTTCTGTTAAGAGAAATTGCATTTTTTTTGTTTCACAATGACTGTATTTCAGGCTGGATTGCGCCTTTGAGTGTTATCCTGTAATGGAAATAATTTGTGATGTAAACCAGAAGGAGGATCATTCCCAAGAACAGGTTTTCAGGCTTTCCCCCTGTTTGCTAGAGGGGAGTGTGCTGCCTGAGTCATTCACAAGATGCAAGGTACTCAGAGAGCTTCAGCAGTGCAGAGATTTAGCTGTTTGGGAGAGCCAAACACAAAACCCCAAAAATCCCAGTGCAGCTACACTAAGAAAGGTGGAAAAAGAGAAATCTGTCTAGATGGTCTCACAAGGTGATTTACCTCAAAGGAGAGAGAGGCGATGCTGTCCTAAAATATAAAACTTGAAAAGTAAGAGATGGAGAAAATAAACTGTGATTGTGAAAAAGAGCTTGTGTAAGGATAAAAATAAGAGAAGATAAAGTAATAAATGCCATTCAAAATGCCAATATATTTTTTTTCAAAATGACTGGCCTTGAGTTACCTGATGTAATTATAGAGTAAGTCTTCTCTTGTCTAGAAATTCTCTGCATTTATGAAGGGCAGATGGGATAGCAGAGGTTAGAGCCAGACATGCTCTATTACAAATTGTTTTTCCATTAAAAAAGGAAATTTAAAATGTATATAATTTTATTTTGAAGGAGGTTTTTTTACCTGTATTTTGCCTAGAGCCTGACACTGAATGCTTAACACTCTTACATAATGTTTCCAATTCTCTTCAGGACAATACATGAATAAAACAACATACACAAAAATCCTCTAGCCTCCAGCTGCCCTGCCATGGACTGCAGTCATGTCAGATCTCATTAACTAGCTAAAATTAGCTCTTGTTCATAACTAGAATGCAAGTCGAAAAAAGAAATAGGATATGTGATGCAGGTGTACCTGTATGCACATATGGATATGTGTGCATTTCCTGCATGGAAAAATTTGTTCATGAACAGTTGAATGCCAACCAAAATTTCTTTTCTTCAGGAAAATCCTGGATTAAAATTGTTTATGCAACCTTATTTCACCTCTTAATGGTAAAGCCCAGCTGTATAGTCATATACTCAATTGATTATCTATCCTTGCCTTATGCAACACACAAATGGTACTCAGAATACAAAACAATGCCCTGTAGTAAAAAAAGGACATTGTATGTAGCTCAGGTCTCATTCACATCTCTGAAAACTGAAGCAGCTGAAGGCAAGAAGGGCAAGGATTGTTCTTAAGTTTAGGGACATGAATGCTAGTGTGGTAAACTGAGTTCTGACTCACACAAAAGTACATCATGATTACTGAATCACTTAAACTAAACTTTAAAAGATTAATACATTTCTTTCTCAGTTTACACGCACAGTTTGAGCACATGAGATCTGATTCACAGAAGACAAAGCTCCTCTCTCCCATTGCTTCTAGCAAAGACAGGTTTCTCAGTTTAGATTAACTTTTAAAAATGTCTCCACCTCCATTTCTCAAATCACCAGAAATTCATGATCTTTTCTTCTCTCACTTTTCAATCATCTGTACTAAATATTCTTTTCTTCTTGAGCCATTACTTGTTCAGGCAAGGGCACATTTTCCAGTGTTATGTCTGATTAGCCCTATAAATGTGCTCTCAGCTTTCAGTGCCATCACGTTCAACCATAAGTGCCAGCCATCAGCCATTATTTAATTCTGGCTGATACAACACAATTAAAACAAACAAACAAACAAACAATACCCACATGTTAAAAAAAAGAAACAAACTAAGAACAAAACCACAACCCCTCCCCGAAAGTATGTTTTGAATTCTCTTTCAATAGAAAGATTGAAAGATTGTCATATAGACAATGATTGAACAAGAACAGATGGTGCAAACCAGTGAATTTGGTCATAAGCTGCCTTATCTCGCACTGTTCTCAGACTTACTTATTGCAAAACTCACAAATAAAGACATGTTTATTATAAGTTTTACTCTTAAAAGAATACATTAAAAGAGCAAATGGCAATAATTTTGAAATTAAGAAAGAGTTTGGGGTACATTAAATTCTCTGTGATTTTTAACTCAGGCATCACTTTTCATTTATGTATAGAAAATTTATGTATAGAAAATAGCTTAAGGAGAAAAAGCTTGTTGTTTGCTCCGTCCTCAGATCAGGATTGTTTCAAAAAGCACAGTATAGACATGCTGAAAGATTGAACCTTACACAGAACAAAGCATTCAGTAGTTAAAAACTCCTCCCTCTCGAAAAGCTCTCTCATCTGACAAAAGCAGGTAAAAAGGGCTCCTTGAAAGTGTTTCTTATTTTTCATTCCATTTCCCTATATAGTGGGTGTATCATTCAGGTACTTTATCTGCTCTCCTTTAAACAGAGCTGCCTTGCTATTATTCCGTCTGTCATTTATTACTGAACTTTTTAACCCTCACTCTGCTCAGACACTTGGAAATTTCAGATGAAAAGCTGGTAAAAGAATTGAGTTACCTTCACTGTATAGATAAATACATTGCTTTAAAAGCACTGTAAGAGAGGCAGAAGGAGAACAAGTACAGATTTTTGCTAAAATTTACAATATATCTGTAGAAAAAAAGCAAAAAAAACAATGATAGCATGCAGTGAAAAACGAATGAAACTTCTTTCTAAAGTAACATCTCATTTATCACATGAACTGAAGTGTACTTTAAAAATGTGAAGTAATTCAACTTGATATTGTCTAAGGCATAGCAATTTAAAACAAAAACACATAAATAGATTAAACTATGATAGTTAAATCTCTAGTAATTTGAAAGTTTGAGAAACACTGTTTTCTTTCTTTAACAGTTTAAAAAATGTAAGTATTGGCTAACTTCAAGTAATTCTTTCATTTAGCAGTTATTGCCAGTCAGCTAATGTTCTCTTTACTGTTTTCGTAGTAGACATAAACATGTACAAACAAATAAACAAACAAAAACACCCACCACAACCTTATAAACCTGTAATTATACTGAATGGTCTCAAAGGGATTACATACAA
This sequence comes from Cinnycerthia olivascens, assembly GCA_035048155.1. Taxonomy (NCBI): domain Eukaryota; kingdom Metazoa; phylum Chordata; class Aves; order Passeriformes; family Certhiidae; genus Cinnycerthia; species Cinnycerthia olivascens. The sequence goes on from JAWWMU010000106.1 coordinate 123,962,270, forward strand.
ATTAACCAATAAATCAGGCCCAGGCAGCTGTATCTTCAAAAAAGGACAACTAATTATTTTATCATTATTTTTATTATTACTGTTTGCTATTTTTGCATCTGATATTGTTTTAACTGACTTCTGCCAGTGCAATAGGAGATATCAATAGCTATTTGCACCTGTTTGCAACTTGAGCTCAGGCTTTCAGACTGCTGAGTCATAGTGATGGATCTTTGTAAAGCCAGTACCTTTAGTGCTGGACTCCAACTATTTGCTTACTACCTGCAAAGAGAAGCTTCTTTATTTTAGGAAAGTGTAAGTGCACAGAAAGTGATATTAAAAAACCCCAAACTGTGTGTTTCTCCAACAGCAGTTTCAGTAGAAAGGGAAGAAAATTCTCTAAGCAATGCATATATACAGTAACAGCACTATGCTGAGAGCACAGAAGTTTAATGAAGAATCAGGAAAAGAGATTGTAGGCAATTAGGTAATCTCAGAATATATTTATTTCTGCTTCTTTGGGGAGGTGGAAAGGGGGAAGGGAGTGGTAGTGCAAAGGCACAGGAAAAGGATATGAAATATTGGGATTGCATGGGATGACTAAAGACTAGCAAGCAGAGCATAAGTGACAAAGCAGGGGCTGTGTAGTACAATATTTCGGGAACCTTAGGAAGCAATTCTATGCTGGTAGCTAAGCAGAAGTGTAGAAGTGCTGGTTCATATGCTTTCTGCCCAGAATTCTTTGATGCTTTTGAGGATAACTCTTAATCATGCTGCAGTGGAACTCAGTTGCTGTTCTGCAGAAGAAAAAGTGTAAAAAATGCCAGCAGACACCTTACATGCATGCACTGGATTGCTCTCAAAATTATCAAAGTGATCCTACTTTTTCCTTCTTTTTGGATGGCATTCTTTTACAGTACAATTGGTTGAGCACTGTTCATAACCAAGCAATGTGATTAACTTTCCCTCATTTTAGTCTAGCATTGAGTGTTCAACTGCTCAGCAACTACTCAGCAGGAGTAGCCAGAAAGTACAAAGTAGACACTGATGAATAAACACTTCCTGGAATTCTGTGAAAACAGCATTATTCCAAACTCTTTCTCACTTGTTACCTGTTCCAAACAGGTACTCCTGCCAAACTTGTTGCACCTCTTACCCTCTAGTGCTTACTTCATCTTAATGGATTGTAAGGGGGAAAGTGACAGAAACATACTTTGGTGATTCCATCAGTAAAGCTAAGGCTAAGTTCTTATGAACTAGTTAATTTTCACAACATTTACAATGCTAGCTATAGAAGGAAGTGATCTATTTACATTTTCTGATCCCCTCAGCACTGTTCTAGACCTGGTCTGGGAGCTGCCCCTAAGCCCTGTACCTTTCAGTATTTATATCCAAATCTGCCAAGCGTATCACTTTTTATAGAATAACCAATCAATACATACACATTGAGAAGAACATACATATTTGCAAGTTTACTGTATTCCTAATTCTTGGAATCTACT
>JAWWMU010000106.1:123966742-124024322 GCA_035048155.1 Cinnycerthia olivascens
GCTCGGGCTGGGTCCGCGCCCGGCGCCGCCGCTTCGCCCTCCCGGCTGCGAGTCCGCCCGGCTCCGGATCACGTGGCGGTTGCCGGAGGCAGAGACTAGAGAGGAGAGAAAAAAAAAGCGCCTCATTCCTTCTTCCACCGCCATACTGTATTTTATAGTAACTCATTTTTATTCCTCCCTTTTACTCCCGCTCGGTGAGTACCTTTCCGCTGACATTCTTGTCCTCCTTTTTTGTCCTGTTTTTTTTTTTCTTCCTTTTGTTTTTTTTTTGTTTTCTTTTTTTTTCTTCTTTTTTTTTTTTCTTCCTCTTTGATTATTGTTTAAATGGATTTGATCTTTTGCTGATGACAAGTTTTTTTCCTAGCATGCGATGGTTACTAAACTGTGAGCAAAAGGTGCTGCTGGGGCCGGGAGTCACTGGGAATGATAAATGATAATATTAATAACACAGACTTGCCAGTCCAGCAACAACTGATATACATTTAGTAGCTATATATCTATATATGCAACTGGTTTTGTTGTGGCACAGAAAAGCAATGTGAAATATGATGCTTATTTTTTAAAGATAAGAGAAAAGGCATGTTTCTAACTCTTTTTGCAGAGGATTTTTTTCTGGTGTTGTTTTATTTTTATTTTTGGGTGTTTTTTTAAGGGCTTTTTTTTTCCATAAAGAGATGGGAATTGCAAATGCATTTTACAGCAGTGTTTACACAGAGTTTGTAATCTTGCAATACTGGTGGAAGCCACAGAGCAAGATGTTAATTTTATTTTTTTTGTTACTGTTTCTTTTTTTTTTTTTTAACAGTGCAACCAGCAGGGTTTTTTGTTTTTCCTCTTTTTCAGTTTTTGATGCCTGTTTATAATGTGAAACTTTTCTTGCAGCATGTTGCAGTTATCATTTTTAAATACTTTTTTTCCTCCCTAAAGATAACAAAGCAAAACAGAAAGCCAAAGAGATGATCCTTACTTTTGCACATTTTGCACCTTCACTTTTTATTCTTTTGCCAGCAGTGTTTTATGGTGGTTATTGTTATCATGATGATGATGATGATAGATATATACATATATACAAATAAATACATTTTCAAATGATGGCAGTGGAAGGTTTTCCTGGAGAATGAAGTGCGGTTTGGTTTCCTTGTCAACGGAAGATGAAGTGAACAACTGAACATCTCCCCAGTGCAGGTACTTCATCTCCTTGTAGGCGTTTCCACACTGTGTAAATTACATTGTGAGATTTTTTTTTTTTAAAAAGAAATCTCCTTCCACCTCTTTCTAATGGTGTCTGTGCAATACCCATGAGGACTGGACTAAATATCTCTCTAAATATCTTTGCCTTGTGATTGCTTGGTTGTGTGCAAAATGTTGCACTAATTGAGCCTAGGTTAAAGCTGAAGAGAGGTGTTTTATGTGCTGTGCTGTATAGAGGGGAAGGCAGCTGGGGAAAAAAAAAATTCCAGACACCCCTCCTCTTCTTGCATTAAAAAAAAAAAAATAAAAAAAAAATAAACAAAACAACCAAAAGTAAAGCCCAAACCGAAATTGGATGGAACCTTGAGATCCTCATTATGAGTAAAGATGCTCACAGGACTTTAGACAAAAACAATAGCTCTGGCCCTGTATTGTTGTGACTCGTGTGTTTGTGTGTGTCTGTTTAAATTTATCCATAGAAAATAGCTGTGAAACAGCAAAGGAGGCTCCCTAGGAGAGCTGGCTCGCTGCCACATGAGGCATATTTTGTAGCCCTAAGGGCAGAAAACCCTTATATCCAACTTCTGCTCCTCATATTAAAAAGGCGTAAACAAGGCAGCAGGTTGCCTCTTATGACTCTAATTCATTGGGATGGAGATTAATCAGAAGCTGATATTTGCTTGAAGGTGTTCCGTTTTGTTTTGATGATTAATAGTGCCACTGGCTGATAGGGAATGAGAAACTGTTACTTTCCGTGATGGTTACTGAGAGTTCAGGATTGGAGGAGAAACTGCTACTTTTTACTTGAGAGCACTTAAATGCTTAACAGAGGCTGCCCCTGATGTACAGACAGGATATTGGTTCTGTAAAACACAATTTGGAAAGATTTTACCAGATGACAGGGTGGGTTGGTTTAGGGTTTGTTTTTTTTAATGGTTGGTTGTTTCGGGTTTTTTTCCTCCAAAAAGAAACACGGTGTAATATTATGCTAAAGTTCAAGTGCTGAATGTTCTGTGATGTTCTCTGTTGTTTACTTTATTGTGATGGGATTGCTTACTGTATTTTATATAAAGAACATTTAAGGATCTATAACTGACTATAAAGATATGCCATGTATTCAGATGTGGAAACTAAAGTAAGTTACAGGGGATATATTTCTTTCATCAATGTCATGTAAGCAAATATAATTCACAGAATTACAAATGCATTTGGAAATTTGAGGCTTTTAATGCTTGTGTTTAAATTCTTGCAATGTAACAGTTTCCTTTAAAGTAGAAAGTGTAAGAAGTTTATACATCATGCAATTAATCACATTGAAAAATAAATAAATTCATTTATCTTTGTAGAAACATAACTATTATGTATTTACACTGACTTTTTCCAGTTTTACTGTAATAAAAATATTTTGCACATATTTATGCATGACTTCTGCTCTGACATGTTAAAATACTTTTGGCAGCATAGCAAGGTCAGTAAAAATGTTTCATAAAACGAGTTGAGATATTTCCGTGATAGATTATGGTGACTTTTCTAAAATAGTTATGATCTGTTGGGTCATTACTCCACATTTTAAGAAGATTCAGCCTGCTTATTTTTTCATTATTTAATTTAAAAACAAGTCATTAAAAACAAGAGAGATTGAAACTTTATTCTCCACCCCTCTATTTATTTCCATCCCTCCTTATATTCAAATGAAGTCATAGTTATGCTATGACTAATTCTTTAAATTACGTGCAACTCCTAGTAAGCAAAATATTTTGATATGCTAAAGCACTGGAATAAAGTAACTAGGCTAGCAGTTTCCAGAATGATCCTTTTGTCCTTTCTTTTATTATTGGTGTGTTGTGTGAGTAATTTTGTACAGATAGTTGCTGAGTGAAGAGCTAATCCTGCTCACCTAGTCTTATCTTGAAGTCTGAGAAAATTCATTCTTAAAACTTCCTATTTAGCACCCAGATTTCATCCACAAAGCACCTGTTGTCTGTGTAGTATGGTAACTAATATACATACATTTCATTTGTAGCAGTCTGGGGTTGTAGGAGTTCATATATATCAAACAGCCTTGAGACCTTAAAATAGGAATAAAGGAGCCAATTTTGAAAGAGGATCCTTCTACCTCTGTGCAGTATGTGGGCAGAGTAGGATTTGGGTTGGTGGAATTTGTTTCAGCTTGGTGCTTCTACAGTTATGCTATGACTAATGTTCAAAGTGTGTTTTAGAAAGCCATACTTAGTGTCAAAGACAATTGTCCTTTTGTGCTTTTGAGATGAATCAAAATTTTGCCTACAAATTGCAGCTTTGTTTCTTCAAGTGATGATATCATTATATTCCTTATATAGTATGGGATATAGTCATACTGCCCTAGCTCCTGAAAGTAATGACTGTCTAGACTGAAATGACATCTTCTATTTTTCTTTTTGTCTGTTTTGGTATTCAGAACAGTATAGGGATTTAAGATACCTTTTTGTAAAGAGTTGTAAACCAAAATCTTTGAAAAGCAGTTTTTCTTTTCTTCTTGCATAACTATTATTATCAGTACTTACTTGCAAATGAAAAAGAACAGGTGAACAGAAATAAGAAACTGTATAGCATTCACTGTGCTGACTCATGAATTCTTGGTTTTAGCTGCTGTAGTGGCCTGAACTGGCAAAAGACTATCTTCTTACATTTTTCATCATGGGAGGTAGAATTAGAGTGGCCTGTGGAGTCATGAAGTCTGTTTGCTGTGATAGCAGGCTGATCTTCTTATTTTGTTCAGATTCAAAAAGCTCTGGTTTAAATTTAGCTGGGATATCACTCTCACTGCACCTCTTGAATGCAGGGCAGAGCCTCACTTATCATGGTTTTAGAAGCACAATTTCTGTCCTAAATTTATTTTCAGACAGTTTATTCTCCTTTTATTTTTTGTGCCACTGCTGACCTTAAACAGTAAGACTCCTTCCCCATGTCTTTGCTCTGCAGAGTATAGTATATTTTTGGAGAGCAATTGCAGCTCCTTTTCCCTCATGATTTCTGGGCTTAACTGGGAGAGGTTCCCAAAAGTGTGGCTGGTGCTGGGAGGAGATGTTGAGACTGGCTCTGCCCAAAATCATGCTGCAGCAGAAACAGGGAAACTGCATTCAAATCCTTTTCTGCCCAAAATGGTCTGTTCCGCTTTCAGCTGAAAACATGTCAGTCTGATTTCTGGCTCTCACATCAGCCCAAATATTTCCACCTGAAGCCACACAAGCAGACATGCCTTCTGGAGAAGTGGGGTCTGCATCATGTGGACCTTCCCTTCACTCTGCCTAACCCCTCTGAATTTCTTTGGTTGTAGTGCAACAGGAAAGAGCTCTTGGGAATTTCTTCTGCAACACTCCAGTTTTTAAACTCTCAAGAGTTTTCTACATATTGTCTTAGTATTTTGTATTCATACCAGGGAAGAGAATGTGAACAGGTCTGAGGTGATGTGTCACAGACTATCTTTTATCAGGAATAAATGTGTAAGTTGGCTACAATGTTCTTTAAAATTTTTACCTTATTTGAGTCTTTGCAGGTTGCCTATAACTTAGCTCTCTAGTCTTCTAAACCATTGTTCTCTGGCAGTTTGCTTCTCTTTTATAGTGTAATTTTCCTTCTTTTCTTCCTTCCCTGCATTTTGGGTTTTAAAAGATAAAAAGATAAAAAAGCTTAAGTGCTTAAAGTGTAGGATTACAATGACTGATAGGTCTGCCCTCAGATGAACGTTTTAACTTCCCTTGGTCTTAGAGGATGTGGTGCTCTGTCAGATTCTGAAGCCAAATGCTGTATTTTTTAAATATTTACAGAATATCTGAACAGAAGCCTAAAGTTGAGTATTTCCTGATGAAAAATTATGTAATCTGTGACACTACATACTTATCCAGTTTGTAGCTCCCCTAAATTCAGATCCAGGCTCACAGAAGAAAACAAAATACTGCATTTAAGTGTTTTGAAGATTAAAATGGAACATTTTGACCTTTGTTAAGGTACCAATCCTATTTTATGATCTTTAAAAAATTACTGGAGTAAAATAGCTTGAAGATTATTATTTTGCACATACACACATTAGAATGATTTGTATGTTTTTCCCCCATTTTTTTTTTTTATTTCAAAATGACACTCTAATCTCTATAATGTACTTAATCTTTCAAAAGCATTTATACTGCAGCTTTGGCAGTATTTCTGAGAAAGTTTATTTTTATACAATGAAGTGTGATTTTTCATCTCAATGAATCATCTGCCAACAAGTTAAAAAAAATAATAAAGTAGACCTTCAAATTACTAATTAAATTTCAGGTTGCTTAGTGTGAATAAAATCAACACATTTTTATTGTTATGGTATTCTGGAATAAAAATATAGATATATAGATAGAATCATAAACAGATTTTTAAAGATATTTTTATGTGATAGATAATTAACAAAAATCTTATGTTGATTATCCTTCGGAGATTAACCATTACTTTTGTTTAATAACTAAGAGTTTAACTTTCTTGGTTTTAGATTTATACAGACCTGTATTATCTGCCATCTCTTGACAAAAGCTACAAAGTTAATAAGTTCCCTCTCTGGTACATCACTGTGTGTCTCCTGGCTCCTTGTGTCCTGGCTGGCCTGCCAAGATGTTTGGGCTCAACCATCATCCAGTTCATTTCTGTTTCAGGAACAGAGTTGTTTTTTTTCTCTGATGTAGTTCCTTCATAGTTATGGGGGTAAGGAGAATAATTTCTATTCTGACTTGACCAGCAGAGGTTTGGAAAAACAGGAGTGGATTTCTTATGAGTGATGACCAACAATGGATATGAATGTGGTGGAATATCAATGACACTCTCCAGACTTTTTGTTTTTTCTTTGCACATTCACAAGTTTTTCTCCTAAAATACTCAAAGGTCTGATTAAACTTGGTTTGCACCAGTGGTCCTTCCCAGGTGGCCTTCTCCTGATGTCAGTCATTATTGCCTCTACTGATGTGCAGTCTCTGAGCAACCAAGTTGATGTGGAGCCCTGGAAACAGCTCATGCTTTCTATAGTTAATTCTATGGTCCTCTGAGAACAGCTTGCAGTCCTTTGGACAGGCAATAACCTATAAATAGCTTATAAAAGGCAGTACAGTCCATTATTATTATTATTATTATTATTATTATTATTATTATTATTATTTAAAGAACAGGAGACCATAAAGGATCAATGATAACTCTTGGAACTCAGTGATTATTGAATAACCTGGTGACAGTCAGGTCCTCATCTTCCCGTTGTGTCCCATACCAACACCCTTTATTTCAGCCTGTTCAGTCATTGTTGCCTTCTTCAAGGCCCTCCCTTGAATGAGTCATGTGCTTTGTAGTGTTCAGGGTCATCAAAGAGGGGATATCTGTCACAAATAAAGTATTAATGAGATTCTTAATCTGACTGAAATGAGGCTAAATTTGATCTGTAGGAAAATATCAGAGTACAGTTCATTCAATAGAAAGATGTCTTTGTTTCTGCTCAGAGTTTTGTGTAGAAGGTGAACAGGACCTATTGTCAGAGATATGACACATCTTGTTAAATCAGGATGTCTTTACAATTTGTAGGAGGCACTGCACATGTATACCTTGCATGCAGTATTTTTAGACTGAAGAATTGGAGTTTCTGTCTCAAAGAATTATGTTTGCATAGTGTTGACAACGCTAGTCTTTCTATTTTGTGTTATAATGGAGTGCAAAAGCACTAAAATGTTTGTACTATCCTAAGCCATGTTCTTTTTCAGAACAATACAAATGAAAGTAACAAAGATACTCTTGTGAAATTTTACACACCAAGCCTGCGCTCCAGGCTTACTAACATGTATGCATGCTAACTGCTCTTCTTGTGGGCACAGGGATTTACAGTAATAACTTGTGGTGGTGTGTATGTTCAATGGTTATTTATATTAACTCACTGACTTTTTACGATGAAACACTGTGCTTTTAGTGGTTGCAGCAACATGCTTCTGAGCTTGATCTGTAATGAAAGTTGCTGTTTATAAAAGAAAAGTCTATCTAGTTACAATATTTTATCAAATGAACCTTCATACAATAAATATTAGGATAGAAGTAATATAAGATTTAAAAATGTGCTGTGCAAATTGTCATGCTGTGTCTATGAAACAGGCCCTCTGAAGGTATAATTAAAACAAAACTTCCTCTTTGGGTACCTTTAAAAGGGATTACTGTTACTGTTTTCTAAGTAGGACACACACACACAATCAGTGCTACCCATTTCTCATCTTGTATGCTGCCACTAAGTTCATAGGATACAACCCAAAACTTGAGGTATTGCACAGTAGGTCAGTTTTCTGTACTCTCTACTGCATAAATTCACATCCACTTTGTATTCTTATTCCCAAACTGCAGAAGAAAGGTGCAATTAAGTTTTCCTCCTGCCTATACAACTTCCAGTTAAATGAGAGTTCTGCAAATGATACAGATACAAGATTGGCTCTGGAGAGGTTACTATTTTCTACTTGGGCTTTTGTAAGTTGTAGACAATTAATGTACATTATGAGTAATGAAGAGAGAAACTGCATTTATGCCACTTTTACTTTACAGGAGTAGTGTATCAGGACATTGATGCTATTTTTATTGTTTATTATTTTATGAGAAAAGCATGCTGGATTACTATTCCTCAGCCAGTGCCCTGCTCCACCAGGTGATGTAGAAATAGAAAGGTGCAGAATTAGGCCCTGGTGCTATTTAAATCAGTGATACATATGCTGGTCAAAATTTCATGTCAAAACATTATTTTTTCCTGTAGATTTTTGATAAAGTGGTTCACACAAAAGACTCCATTCATCTCACTTAACCTTGCTGTTTAAAAAATAGGTTTTTAGAACTAAGCTAGTCATCATTTTAGCCATCTAAAAGTTAGTCATTGAAGTCTAACACAGTTGCTCAAGGCTTTGTAGTCAACTGAGATAAATATTCTCTTCCTGCAGAGAATTACAGATTACATCCCAACAGAGGCATCTATGGACAGCTGAGATGAACAGCCTTCCTAAAACAACTCTCTCTTTGCGTTGATGAGAGAGAACCTGGATGGCCCATTTAAAATAGATTCCTAACTTTTTGATGGATGAAGTTAAAGGAGATGAATCGTATACTCCCCAGTCCTCCACTTCTTTAAATCCTAATTTTGCAATAAAATATTTGGTTACAAAATTATTTTTTTTGGCCACTAAAATCTTCATGGCTTCAAGTTTTTACTTGAATTTATTTTCAACTTCTCCAGCAATTCTTTTCACAGGAATACAAATGTGTTTCTAAATATTTTTAATTAATTCCAGGCTATGACAAAATTCACAAGGATGTGGCCAAGATTTCACATCTTTTTTGCATTGCTTCACCCATTTTCTGTCTTTTTATAATGTGATCAGAAACAATTGATCCTTCAGTGAGTTCTCCTCACAGAGCCCTATTCTAAAATCTAGGGACTTAAGCTATTGGGTACAATCATGGACCTCATTTGAAAACCTTTGAAAATTATTGAAACAGAAGAATTATGTGGTTGGCAATGGAATCAGCTAATTGTACTGTATATATGAATAATTTTATGATATATATGTATATAATGGCAGTTTAAAAAGTCATTAGTACATCAACAGCAGAAGATCTGAATTTACAAGTTCTAGATGTCTCTGAAGTGGGATTTTGAAACTATAAAAGACTTTTTACTTTGTGAGCTCAGCTCATCCAGGCAACGTAGGGGAAATATTTTGCTATTGATAGCATGCTACTGGTATCTTCATGTATGTGCTCTAGTAAAACCTGTACTTTTGAATACGAGATAACTTTTTGTTTTCCCTGTCTCAAGTAATTTAGAGTATACTGGAACTTTTTAAGACTGTTAATGTCTGAAAAATCAGCTCTTCAATAAAGTTTGCTTCAGTGCCTTGCTTCAGATCTGTCCCGAGTCATTGTGTGTAGCAGGGTGCCAAGCAATGGCCAATTTGTGACACTACACTTTGTTGTGGTATCATCCTCTTTTTCCACAAATTATGCATTCTGCTATTTCATTCGATAGATGTTTGGGCTTTCTGTAAGATTTTCTACAGGTACTGAAATACATGAAAATAGTGTACCTGTTTCCACCATGGGTTTTGTCTTATTCTTGGCCTGGCAGTAGCTGCAGTGCCTGTGCAGACACCATTAAACTGCTCACATAGTCCATGTTTTTCACTGACAGCATAGTATGAAACCAAACTAAAGCTGAATCCAAATTAGAAATGAACCATTTGCTATTATAGGAGTAAGCACAAAACTCAGCATAGTGAGAGTTAATTGCCCAAATACCACAGTATTACTACCATGATAAAGTAAGCTGCAGCTGTAAGCTCTAACAGCTATAATATAATGGTTTGTACAAACTCAGAAATCTTACAGACTTGTCAGAATTGAGAAGGGAAGTTAAAAAGTTGGAGTTCTCAGCACTTTGAAATAGCTGCTTCAAATATGCGCAGTAATATTCTCTGGGGACTGTAAACTGCTAGTCGCAGCTACTGTGTCATGTTACACACTTTACCACCTCTTGGACTTTGTTCTTCACATTCTATTTATATTTTGAATCTAAGTTTTTGTACTGTCCCTCAAAAATGCATTGTCTGAGCAGTGTTCACACTAAACAGATTTACAAGGATAAAGCCCTTTGCTGACTTCATGAAGTTTTCACCTCTTTTGCTGCTTTCATTTATGCACCATAACATTTCCTTTTTCACTCTTGCATCTCTGCTCAGAGTTAGGGGCATAGTGTTGTCTCGGGAATATAAAGGTCTCATGACCATAGATTGTCAGAACACAGATAGGCACAACTGAATTTCTCAGTGAGAGAGGAGCAAGGCAAAGTTTAGATTTCTTGTTGCTTTTATACCCAACTCAAACCCTTTAAATCAGTTTGCACATGACTCTCTGTTTCAGTTTTATTCATCTGAAGCCAAAGCCAGACTTTATACTGGTCTTTATTTAATTATTTTTTACCTCCCTTTCCTTCAAAGCTTTACTTCCAGGGGTCCTTCTTACTCCTTATCCTCTTAGAAGGAGTATAAATTAAAAAGTATTCCTATTCTTTCATTTAGGTTGAATTTTGCAGTGTATGATTCAGCTTTGTAGTTCAAAAACTCCCACCAGAGTAAAGAATGCTATCTGATATTTTCCTGTGCAGTGGACAGAAAAGACGCAGGGACCCCATGACGCAGTGCTGGTCTGGCTCTTGGCTTGATCCCAGTGTTGTGTCTTTCTTCCCAGCTGGAAGGCAGGCCACTGTGTAGGTGGAGGACTACAAGGACACTTTGGCTAAACCACTCTTCAGTCCTTACACGTGCTTGCTTCCTCTCAGCTTTTCCCACCAGGAATGCCTTGCATCTCACATGGCAGCTTTGGGAGTGTTAATAAAAAGAGTAGATTCAGTAACTGGTCTTCCCAAGAAAGTATTTCCTAAATCTAGAGCTTAAAGGTCCTGTGGCTCCCCTGTACCAACCTGCCTGGTATGGAAAAAGCAAAGGTTGGCTACTGAGTCGATACAAAATAAGACCGTGTTGTAGATTTGAAGACTTAATTCTTTAAATGGAAAATACTAAGAATTCCCAAATGCTTTTTAGATACTATAATCATCCAGAAGTTGAGTGGAGAAAGGTGTTAGTTTTCAAAATATTCTGGATGGAATAGTATTTGTTGGTGATGCTAGTGGAACGGGTCCAGAGTAGAACAATCAGGTCCAAAAGACTGAAATAAATTTTATATCCTAAAAAGACTTCTGGAAAAGAAATCTAAATACTATAGGTCAAATGCAAATGAATAAATAAAAATTTCATAAACCTGCAAGAAAATTATTACTTCTTTCAGGGATTTTGTGTTTAAGAATATGTTAAATTTTATTAATATTTAGGAGAACTCGATTTTAAATTTTCTTAAAAGATGCACTACAAATTGATACAACTGCCTATTGCCCCATTACTTGACAGGAAAGGTTAAATTTTGTTACTTTTGAAGTCTGCCTGATGTATTGTTTTTATGTGTTTAGAATTCGATTACCTGCGCTCGAGTCACTTGAGTCACACACTTGAATAGCAAGTTTCTCACATCAATTGGGTAGTCAGAGCCTGTGAACTTGGTATTTCCCATCTCTGGGCAGTCTCAGTGCAAAGTGGGAGCCCTTTGGTGAGATACCCAGGTCCCCCAGAGAGCTGTAGTAGGAGCTGTGACTATCCCACAGGGCAGCAGGGGTTCCTACATGCACCAGCACATGCTCAGCAGAGACCATGTCCATCTCCCTTCTAGGGAACTTCTTTCAGCACTTCTATTCCCTAGGATTTGTTAAAGTGAGAGAGTTCAAAGACTTTCCTGGGCCTTTAGAAAGTTATAGGGTGAGGTGCAGCTCATTTGTTTAAAGGCAGGTAGCACTGGTGCAGGCAATCTGCATGCCTCTTGGAGATTCAGGCCATGTTTTTCAGCCTTAAGTGTTATTTAAGGTCAGTTAAGGGAAGCCTACCTTAACTTTAGTTAACTTCACTGATGATACAAGAAAAGTTATGCAGTTTGAGACTTGTCCTCAAGTGCTGTTAAAATGTAGTGTAATGTATCCCATGTTTCAGAATTTAGAGTCATTTGCAAAAGGGAGAAACCTGACTTTCTTGCTCCTTTGAGTAGATATTCTGAAAACACTGGTGCTGGTGAGCTCAGTAAGACTGCCCACAGAAGCAGGATGAAGAAGCTGTGCAGACAGACCTGAAGCAAAGGCTTTGCAAGACAGGTGAACTGGTGAGATCTTTCTCACTCACTCAAATCTTTTGCCTGTTCTCAGTCATACCATTCTATCATCTCTGTCACAAATATTAGATATTTTTAACTTTCTGGTTTACTTTGCAACACTTGTCTTCTTCAGTGTGCAACAAAATAATTTCATATTGTAGTTACCATTTCACTTCAAAATGTAACTACTGTATAATCCATAATCATCAATTTCTTTTATGACCAACTCTTTACTATTATATTTTACAACCTTTCAGTGCATCAGTAAAGTATCTTTATAGAAGTACAGTAATAGAGTTGGCACCTTTGATACCAGGAACTTCCTAATGAAAACTTTAAAATCTTCTATCCTTTCCTGAAAGGGTACTGCTACTTACATATGTTTATAAGCTGTCTCTTTCAAGTTGAATACATTGTGACCTCTGGAAAGTGATACAAAATGTATCTATTAGTTATAGTTGTTTCATGTAACATGTATGTTTTACAATAAATTGCTTTATTTTCATGACATTAGACTTCACCACTGAAATTCAATGAAAGATTTCCCAGTTATGATCCTTGTCTCTCAACTGCTGCTCACACAGAGCAACAAGCAGTTCTGTCAACTTTTGAAAGCCAAGAAAAGAGCAAAAATTTGGAAGTCAAGAGAATTTTGGTCATCCATAGTAAATACAGAGTTAAAGGCCTGAGTTCAGCACCTTTGCGAAAGTTTTAATGTGTGTGGAATGTAGATTACTGCACACAATGGCTTAGATACAATTACTGTATCTACAGTAATTTGTGTATATGTTGGCAATCTTTGGCCTGGAAAATAGAATTGCAGTGAAAACAAGGCTGACTGAAGGTTGCCGTCATCATCAAGAAGATATTTCACATACAAAAGATACTTTAAGTAAATATACTAAGGACAAGTAGTCTTTGAACGTATAATGTGTGGCTTTCTATGTGTGCCTTGTAGCAACTTGGACAAACTGGGAGTCAGGTATTGCTCTCAGGGGCAGTTGTGCAACACTTTGAATATTAGTCCACTTGGAATGTGACATGAGAGAGCTTTTTAATCTGAGGATGTAATTTCTTAAAGATGAAGTATTGTTCACAATATTTTCTCCTGAAAGTATCTTTCTTTTTTCCCATGTGTTTTGAGTGGTAGAGCACATACCATGAATGTAGAAGGTGCTCATATGTAGCTATATCCATGGATACTCCTGGTCTTTTAATTAAACCTATAACAACTTTGTTGTTGAATGCATTGGAAGCAAGATCAACCTTTTGTTTTCAATACAATAGGAATACAGTAGGACTTGTTTCTTAAATGTGGAACAGGATATTAAGGCAATAGATTAGATACTCAGGTACCTGTTGAATTCAGGGGTTTTGATGACATTAGAAAAATTGGATTTAATATAACAAGTTCAATGCTGTTTTTCCTATTAAATGAGTTGGTATAGAGTTTTTCTGGTACACTAAAATTGAAAAAGAGCTTATATAGTGGTTTAAAAGCAAAATAGCTCATTCTGTTTCTGCTGGTAGTAAAGAATAAGAAAATCTTATTTTCAGAAGAAACTAGTTGGTAGTAGAATACATAGCATACTGGAATACTAATGCAAGAATAAATGAGACTGAAGTGTTTATAGTTAATTTTATAGTTTATTTTATAGTTTATCAATATTAATATGTTGATGCAGAAATTTATGCCTTGTGCAATTAGATATTAAGACAGACCGCATTGTCATACCAATCTGTTAATGATCACATCAACTAACAGTAACTTTATATTCTATTGAAAAATAAAACCTTGATATATACTGTAGAAAATATGCTTAAAGCAGGAACACATTTTTAAAAATGAAAATAAAAAATTGCAATATACTTTCAAGAAGGTGAAGGAGGAGTACTTTATTAGATCAATATTGCAGCTCATATCAAACTCCTGAAATAATTTCCAATGATAGGATCTTATAAGTTCCTAAATTCTTGCATTTCCTAACTTTGTATTCCTTGACTTTGCCAATTTACTTATCTTTTTCCAATATAGTGTTTTTTGAATGTGTATATGTACAGTCTATATTTACTCTGTTGAGGGAGATTACATGTCTGGATAAATATATTTGAAGTTTCATTATGAAATATGCGATAATGGTAGCATAAAAATACAACTATTTGTGAAAATTGCTTTTGGAGCATTGCCTTGTACCTTCTTATTGAAGCTATAAATTTGAACCATACTTTCTATTTGCACCAATGCATGAGGAAGTATCAGAATAAGATTTTAAATTAGAAGCATGCTTTAATGAACAAAACACACCACTCAAGCTTGGTGGTATCTGTATCCCAGCAGAAGCTCTGGAAGGAAGTCCTCTGGATTTTGCAACATTCAGCTTCCCATATATGTTCACATATTTTAGAGCAGTAACTTTTCGATAAGGACTTACTATATAAAGCAAATTTCATCTAAGATTTTTAAAACTTTACAAATGACCATCATTTAAATAATGATAGGAAAGGAAAACTTTATTGATTCGTGTAGCTAAAGCACAGAGGTCTCCAGCAATGGAAGTGAGATTAACACCTTATTAAAACCATACAGGATGAGCTCCAACCTTAAGTCCACATGATTTATATGCAGATTTCAACCCACCATTAGTGTTCAAGATTCTGCAGTAGAGTATGTATTCATTAATAACAATTTTTTTTTTTTTCAAAACAATACACACACAACGTAAATATTTAAATTTTTTTCAATGTGAAATCATCTAAAGTATTTGCATGCATTACCCCATGTACTCATTCAGTCAGATCCTGTCACCAGCAGTATATTGAAAATATAATCAGTGAAAAGTTCCTTATGCATTTTAAAATATTCTTTCTAATTACATTTTTTTTGTCTCAATCTCATAATGTGGTATATAAGACTTCTGTTATTCTTGAGGTAAGATATAATTGTTCTTGTATTCTTTTTGTACGGCCCCAGGAAGTTCTTCATCTTGGAGAGTTTTGTTTATGTATCTATCTTCTTCAACACCTTTTAACAGATCTCAACCTAAACAGAAGGAGAAAAAAGAAAAAAAAAAAAGGGAAATGGGTCTTTATTAATAGAATAATAAGAGCATGTTTCAGAGAAGGTGGAGTAGAAAGAGACATCAAAGCCATTTTGATTTTTAAGTTAGCTGACTTTCATAGAAATGGTTATGTTCCAGGAGTTAAAGAGAATCTATAAGAAGCTGCTGAAGTTATTCCTTCATATACTACATTATATATGTATATATATATATATGAAATCCTGTGTAGTCAATGAGCTTATCTTTATGATATATGGTGTCAGATAAGATAAAAATTTCTGCTTAAGACAGAGAAATATTTTTTTTAACAAACCCACATATTAGACTACAACTGAATCATTAAAAATGAAGATAGTAATTTTCACAAGCCAGAATAAAAAATATAATTTTCTTTCAGTGAAACCAAATGTTAGTTGATATAAATTAATGGAAAAATATTGCTTGAGCTAGTGTGGTTCAAGTACATTGTTTCATTTGCATATTTAGTCTCAGCCTAGCAGATACAAAGCCTGCAAGGTCTGTGGTGTGGTAGGGGATGATATGACTTTCGCCTTTGGTTAAGATCCCCCATGGTTATGCAAGTAAAGATCTGTCGACCTCCAAAATGCACATCTTTTCAAGGTCTCTAATTGTAAGTTTATGCTTTATATAACCACGTAATTAAATTAAGTCAAATCCTACAATTCACTTGTTTGTCTCAGAATAATCGATATCTTGTAGACAAAAAATTACTGTGGAGTTGAAATGAAAGTGTTTCATCTTGGTGGAAAACACGTTTCTTACTTTTTTCTGCAATGTTATATTGAAAAATTCTAAAGTATCAGATAAGATAAAGTGTGATTTCTTGAAAATCAGTGTCGATGTTTTCTGCAGTCAGATTCTCAACCAACTACTTAAGTCAAGCTTAACTAGCTAGTAATATATTTTGAGAGTCAATTCAACTGGCTGCTATAGAAGGACATCTACAATTTCCACTTTTTGGCGTCTGTAATTATATGACAAGCATAGCCAAAATTTTATCACGTTTAGGGGGTGCAGTTAAGAAAACCAACTTATTGCAACATAAATCAAACCAGAGTTCTGTAAATTTCTTTTCCATAAACACTTAGAGGAATCTTGCTATCATCTAAATTTTTATTAATTTACCCACTTGTGCTTTGCCAAATCCCAACACAAGGCATTTTCCTCATCTTACTATTAAAACTGCTTATAAATTAGAGTATTATGGATTGTGGTGATATTGTGCATCTAGTGTGATAAAAAGGGTCCTAATCCAAACCAGCAATTTTCAAAAACATTACAAAAAAAATTATTTAGAATATTAGGGGATACATTAGTTCTTTTTTATTTTAGATAATAACCTTAATGGAATTTTTAAAATTTTTCTTTTCATATTTATTTAGAAAAAATAATGATGGAAAGTTTCCTGTTACACAACAGAAGGCAGGAAATGGGAGAGAACTTTGTCTTTCAGTTTCTAGGCTAGTATCATACACTTGTGTCTCTTACTAAACATATATTAATTAATTCATATTCTGAGGACTTTCTTGTTAGTATCTTTTCCATGGTCATTAGAGATGAATGTGATACTGATTGCACTTTGGAAATAAGCACTCACATTACTTACTTTCATATTTGTTTTAAAGCACAAAATAAAAAATAAAAAACAACCAAACATTAAAGTGCAGATAAGGGTTATCCTATTTCCTTCAGTGAAAGCTGAGAATATGAAAATAATTTTCCTGTTGGTGTAAATTACCCAATTATTATGACTTATTTATTTTACATATGTGCAATACAGTTAAACTTCTTTGAGTTAAATGAAAAAATCTAGTTAATTTTACTCGTGGACTTCAACCTTTGCTGATGAGAGTATAGTCACATCTTATGGAACACATTGAAGAGTCTTCCCTCCTGTAAATGATGTGAGACAGGAAAAACCCTTGTAGAAATTGCAAAGGTACTGGGCAGTGAAAGGAGCATAGTATCTAGTGGCAAGATGTGTGTGTGGCAGAAACAGTTGATGCCTAGACCTTCTTTACAATTCTCTTCTACTCTCCTCTTTCTCTCTTTAAGATTTCAGTTTCACATGCAAACCTCCTTCTGTCCCTCTACATAGCTAGCTACTAACATATCTGAAAAATTTTCACTGGTCCTTTATAATTATATAATTCTTCATGTTGGAGAAGATCTTTAAGATCTTCAAGTCCAGCTCTTAACTCAACACGATTGTGTTCACTACTAAACCATATCAGCCTCATCCACATGTTCTTTGAACACTTAATTAAAATACAAATAATTCCATAGGCAAATAATAAAAGGCAAGAACACCACCCAAAGCTAATGTTTATTTCAAGTTAAATTTAAAAACTCCTGTGGCCTGGACATTTCTGGACATGGTGACCAATATTTGCAGCTGATATAAATTGGTAGGATGTCTCCACTAAATCAATGGAGACTTGTTTACCTGATTGTACTCACATAACTTTTTCACAGCAAATGTGATGAGATTTACTCCCTTTCAGTTGTAAATTGTGTAAAATAGGATGGTTAGATCTATACTGGGAAGGTCATTTCAGTCTTATTTCAGAATAACTAATGGAGCTTTGAAAATGTTAAAGTAATGTATGTGTGTGGCATATGCAGACAGTGGGAGAAAATGCTATGCCATGGAACCCAAGCACAGAAATTATAAACTTGAAACTATCTTTTCAGTGAAATCTATTTAGCTCTAGAGCCTCTCCTTTGCATTTTGAGAGGATTTAGAAGAATGCATTATTCATAGTGAAACAACAGTTAGAAAGTCAGTTGTTTCTGATGGAAGGTGGTGGACACAAGCTTGCATAATTTTTAGCTTTTCATGTTACTACTGCAGAAAAATCTGTCTCATGCTTTGAATAATGTATTGATTATAATCAATCAGACATTTTAAATAGACTAAGGTATGCCCTACTTAGCAAAAAATGCACTGACAAAGAGTGTATTAATGAATCCTAGAAATTTTGGCATTAATTAGGCCTGCTGAGTCTTAAATGTAAAGGATAAATGTGGTATTCAATAACCCAATTTTTAGACTGATTATTAGAGATAAAATGGAGTGTGTTATGTTAAATCTTGAGAAGGGTTAAATAACAGGTTTTAAGTGATACAGTCCTCAGATGCTCAGCTATCAAAACAGTATTTTTCTGACTGTTTTTTGCTTTGGATAAAGAATTGTGATTTGTTCTGGGAAGTATGCTTTGGAGACTTCATGTCTGACAGGGGTTAAAGGATCACGCCACGCAAGACACAATTTTAACTCTAGGATCAAATCTTTTGAGAAAAAAATATGGAGTCTTTCTCTGTTGATAAAGAGAAAAATATCCATAGGTTAAAAAGTCATTATTGTAACACTTCTTTTTCTTTTTTGTGTTTTAGAACCAATATTATTTTTTCCATCGGTGTGTGTAATGAGCCATAGCTAATATAGAGTACTGAAGTTAATATCTCTGAAACTCAGCTTTTCAGTATGGAAGAAAGGGGGAAGGTGGAGAATTAACATATATTTCCAGATTTTACCACTTGTGTGTGTATATTTAAGGTATCTGAGCCTCAGCTATCCTCTCATGGATGGAGTATAAGATGATAAAGTAGGCAGATATTGTTTTGGTTTTGACCTAGTGATGTGAATATACCCCAGAGTGTTTCTGCCTCTTTGTTTTAGTTATTCTATTTATTTGGCTAGTTGGAAGTACAGACACTCTTGTTGATGTAAGATATCATAATGAAACTGCAATTACAAAAGAGGAGCTGTGCAGCAGGAAATGGGAATAAGACAGTTTCCTTATACCTTGTTAGGGGGTGCCTACACTGCTGGCAGCTCATTCAAGACTGACAAATACGGACCTTTGAGATGATACTTTAATATCTCTGAAAACAATAATGCAAAGGAAAAAATTTGAATTTGAATAACTACAGTGCAGAAGCTTTGTGAACATGAATAGGAAAATATAATGGATAAATATTTTCACTCCAAGTTTTATTTAGCTTCATTTGAATGCATTTCTGAGGCCTGAGGAAGCTACCCTTGTTGAAGGACCTAAGACCTTGGAGAGCTGGATCAGAGGGATCTGTCGACTTGCTTTTCACTCTTGTGATTCCTCAGATTAGCAGCTGTTTTGATTTGTGCTAATGGCTCCTGAAAAGAATTTTTTAGGCAGGAATTCTCAAAGTACAGGACATTCTGATTGTAATTTTTCAGGCTTCTGGCAAGTACCTATAGGTACCTGATTAAGATAACTGCTGGTAGTTGCTGTTAATTCTCCCATATTGGGAGGATCCTTAAATGTTTTAAAAGGCAGCTTTTCCTGAGCTCTTTTCAATGCTAGAAAAAGGCATGTTTTTTGCCAGAATGTGGCTGTTAGTCCTTGAAAATCTTTGAGCTTTTAATATCAAAATGTTACACTGAAAGAATCTCCCTCTGTGTGGTGATTCAAAAATAAATGCTGTACACTCAGGCTATAGAATAATAATATTAGTATGGGATTAATAAAACCTATGGGTGACAGTAGTATGGTATAAACATTCCCTGTTCTTTTAAATTTTTATGAAAAGGTGTACAAGGGGTCCTTGTCATGTGCTTTCAATAACTACTCCTTAGTTGCCTCACCAATGAAGAGACACCTAGCAGAGGATCCAAGATTCGGATTCACTGATTTTATCATAAGAATTTCTGTAAACTGCCTTTAAAGATGATTTTCTGGAATTTTCAATCAATCTAGAGCTTGAATGCAAACCCCATTCTGTGTTCACTAAATACCCTTTGTTTTCACTGGGGACAGGGCTGGCTTTGCAACTTTACATCTATTGACTCTCCTGGTTGTTCTAATGCTTTTGAACTGTGCCTTTTTCAGCTTTTTTTTTTTTTTTTTCCCACGCCTGAAATGGAAATAAACCTCCAGTAAAACCTTCCATCTTGCTTATGATTCTTAGTGTTACCCATCATTTTAAGATTAAAGGCAAATGTTTTAATGTCTGTGCTTTCCACCACTGCCACAAAGTTGTCTGCAGATATTTTGAAAAGGTAACCTTCAACATTAGTAAACCTACAATCTAATCTGGATTGCTCAGCCAAAGGTCACTCAAACTGGTAGGAAGAGAAAATAAAGGGTTGGAACATGTGGAATAACTGATTTCTGCACTCTGTGTTTCACTTTTGGCAAGGCACTTGTAGGTAGCAATATTGCCTACTTTTTACATTGGTGAACATGTGTTCTGAAAGAGAGGGAAAAGAAGCTTTTTCTTCTGGAATAACACACAAACTGGTTGAGATTTGGAGGAGCTGAGTGGTTTAAATAATTAAGCAGTGGTCTCTGTAAGGATGATGTTCTCTTACCTACAACTAAGAGTTTTTTCTGGTAGAATGTGACAAAAGAGAGACTTGGAAATAAATCAAAGGTAGGTTCTGCTCATGCTGGGCCTGTATCTGAAGTTGCCTCAGATCAGCCAAAAGGGAGACTGCTCTCCCTGTGTAAGGATGGTTGAATTGGTCTAACTAGGAAAAAACACAATGACAAACAACCAAAATTTTCCTACATCCATATTTAACCAAAAATACTAAACAGTAAGTTTCTCTTTGTCGCTGGAAATATTTTGTTATGACGTGATGGTTCATCATTGATCTTCACTCTCTGCTGTTGGAACAGCTCTCTTGGGAGGCAAATATAATCAATATCTATTTTATCTGTTTGACAAGCCAAAAAAAAAAATAAATCAAGAAACAGATTTCAGCTTTTGTTTCAATGATTTAAAGCACATTTTCTAACTTTTTATTTGAAAAATCTGTTTGTAAACCTAGTCCAGAAAAATGCAGTTTTTATAAGCTTCAGGAATATGTTTCATTTGGAATGAATGAATTATTCCTTGCCAGCAGACAGCTGTAAATACATAAAATGTTCAAGGTTTTTGAGGCTTGGCTCAAATGCCAGCGCAAAATCAATGACAAAAATCAATGTCTTATATGTGCAATACTTTACTTAATCATTTAAAAAAATTATTTCAAGAGCCAGATCCAGAACAAATTTTCAGAAATAGCTTAGCTCCTATAGAGTTCTATTGATTTAATCCCATGCTAGATCTGGCCCACTCTGGAAACTAAATTTAATATAACTGTATCTTTTAATGTATTTATTTATTAGTGCTGAACATCATTGCATTTTACACCACCACAAAAGTGGATTATGTTTGTGGCAAATTCTTTACGTACACAGAATCTGTAGTTGTGTCTGACATGGAACAAAATTGCACTTGACATTTATAAGCTCAGGATTGAATTTTCCATTTCATTTTGTGTAATTTGTAAAAGAAGTTCATTGCTTAACTTACACTGATGATTATAACTGGTAATTTGCATGAATGATTAGGATATCCTTTGTGAATTATGGTTTCTCAATGAAATTTACAGCAAGTATGAGCTTTATAAATTGTCTTTCTCTGTTGATTTGATATAGATTGTTTAGATTTATCAAAGTTGCATAAACCACTTAGTATCATGGTTTAAATATTTTGTAAGGCTATATTAAGAAGGTACAGAACTACTAGTAGACATCACTTTGTTTCTTTGCATTGAAACACAGAAAATAAATAGGGTAGACTCTTTAGAAACAGTTTCTTAAACTTAATTTGGAGTTTCTTGTGGTTACCCATCCATACTATTGCAGTACTGGGGTTATTAGGTGGTGCAAATGCTGTGCATTGCAGTGCTGGGAGTGGAATGAACTGCAGAGTAAATTTTCTGGTATAGGTGAAGAGTAGGACTTTTGGAAATTATAACTGTGATGCTATTGACTTGCTGCTGATTGTCCTCATCATCTCTAAAAAAATCAGGAACTAACTCAAGTGGAAGTTACAATATGTTATCTTATAAAACTAATTGTGTTAGTATTATTTTGTTGGTATTGTAATTTCTCAGTTCCTAGCATCATGCATTTGAAAATCTTTACTTAATACTTTATCAAGGTAATTCCACTCATTTAATATCAGTCAGCCCAATCCTCATGAAAAATATCCATTTAACTAAGTAGTAATTTTTGGCCAATTAAAAAAAAGCAGACTGCAACATGTATGCCTCTTTTCCTTTTTGGAGGACTGTACATTTTAAAGGTAAGTAACCTGGCTTTTGTCATGTCTTTAATTGTTATAATGTTTCCTCTGATTAATAACAAATACTTCCTTTAATTTGCTTTCTATCTGTGACACCTCATATTTTATACATTGCTATAGCCTGTATTTAATAACTAGATCTATTATTGTACAGAATATATTAATTAGATCATACAGCAGTTAATACCATTGGGTGAGAAAACTGAAGCAAGGTAATTTATCCTGCATAAATAGGAATCATGAATCATGGCCAGCTGCTGTTTGTGCACAAGTACTTAATGTGGATTTCCATACTTAAAATATGAAGTTGTCTTATGGTGGGTTTTGTCATATTTTTGTGGAAAAATGTTACTAGTAATATGAGGAAAATTGTGTCTATTCTTCCATTTGCAAAGCTCATTGATTACATAATGAGACTAATTCCAGGGTCAGACATCACATGTTAAGGCATAGTCTTTTTTGAGGTCTCTTCTGATTTGCTTTCATGATTCTGTAATTAAATTGAGGTAGTGAATAATACAATGCATTGTCAGGTTTGCTAAATAGTATATGCAGCCCCTTTAAAATTCAACATTATATGACTTGATAATATTTTATCTGTTATATATATTTTTCTATGCTGTTTATTACTCCTTTCTGTCCTTTTGGGATCACACATTTTTTTAAAAATTGGAAATACAGAATCTTATCAATGTTAGTTGTTTCACTTCATAACAGCAACAATACCAGCCAATATCTCATTCATGAATTTAAAGCAACATTAATTAAATTCTGCCATCAAAAAGATGAGTATTTCTCAGCAAGGAAAAATTAATTTGCGATTAATAAGTACTGAAACTCTGCTATTCAGAAGTTTAGTATTCATGGTAATGTCTAATTCTGCTATGCCTTTGAACAGCATTACCATGTTACAAAATAAATAAATATAATGGACAGGGATTTTGTTGTTATTTATATTTAAACCTTGGTGTATAGTTGTAGGGTTTTTTGTTCCATGTAAAGTAATGGAACTTCCTTCATTAATGCTAAGCTTGGATTCATTGTAGGGGAAATAGTATCTTTATGGTTATCTAATGAAGCTTATACAGTGACTGGAAAATACCGTTGAAGTGGAGAATATACAGGGACCACTTTGAAAACTGAGGAAGAAATACCAGTCATAAGAAAACATTTGCTTCATACCTGGCATTCATTCACAACAGCTCTGTGTGACATTTGTGTAAAAGGGTGTATGGTTGCCTTCACTCTCCTTGAAGTGTTTCTCTGTGCCAGAGGGCTGTTCAAAAATTCCTTTTGCTGCCAGTGGCCAAGGAGTTATTACCACATTTGGAAACTGCCAGGAAAGCTCGGTCCTGTCCTATTTCCCCTGGCCATTCTTTGTACTACTTGTGAGGAAGGGAAATTGTGTCCCCCACTGCACCAGCTCAGCAGCACTGAGGGATCTCTCCACGCTGTGCTCTTCACCCCTGCATCCTGCTGCTGCTGCTGGCATGCTGGGAAGCAACCGCAGGGCTCCGAGGGTGCCTCTTGGATGTAGGTGAACATTTATTCACAGCTGTGAAATAAGCCTTGTAGAGACAAGTGTTAGACATGGCAGAGAGAGAGAGAGAGAAAGAGTAAATCCTCATTCTCGGTTAAAGGAAAGCTTTTTGTTACCATCTGAGAGCCCATGGTTTTGTCTTGGCCACATTGCAATGATCATCCTGCCTGAAGCTGCTTCTTTTCTAGACAGACTTATACCAGGATCAGTATATTTAGCAAGAGATCCACCAGCCAAATTCTCTTTGCTTATGCCAAAGTAAAGTAAACAAGAATGGCCACAGCTCTTACAAAGTAGAATTTTGGCAATGGCATCATGTCTCAAGTTGAATTGCTACAGCTGTCTCAAAATACATGGCTTTGTAAAGAAGGAACATTTTTCACATGAGCTATACTGAGCTAATTGCCATTCTCTTTACAGCTATAAAGATTTGCATTGTCTTGCTCACATCTGTGTTTTCTGAAGCACAGCATTCTTACGGTCTTCTAAGAACTGGTGCAGTAATACAGCATTGCATTGCGGTAGTTGAGAAAGATGAGTCTCAAGCCTTTCCAGAGTGAAATTCCCTTTACTTTTACATAGAGATTTGACTGATGAATGGCATAACCTGTATTTGATGAAACTGCTCTTCAAGAGGGAGTGGGACAGAAGGTACAGTGGATTTTTTGGCCATAAAATCAGCTTGATGAAGACAAAGGAAGGTGACAGATTGAATGACACAACCAAGTCCATTACTACTATTGCTTTTCTAGTTCAGAGCACAAGCCCAGTAAAGACAACAAATGTTTTAACTGAATAGCAGGTTAGAGTAGTTCTGCCATAATCCCTTTTTTAAGATGTAAGGGGAAGTGATTTTCCTTCTCCCCAGGAGGTAAGAAGGCCATGTCTGCTAAGGCTGGATGCAAAAGAGTGAATGTCATCTCTGAGAAAGTAGGCAGGAGTCAAGTAAATTTGCCAAATATGCTCAAATTAGAGCTGTCATTTGTCTTTGACTGAACAGATGGAAATAGAGAATGAAGACCATAGCCTTCAAATGTCATTGGGAAAAAAAAATCAGTTAGAAACAGAAAGCCCATCTAGGAAAAGAAGCAGCATGACAGCCCTAGGCCTCGTGTTGGTTTAAAATTTGAGGACTGATGAGACAACTATTTCAGGTAGATCTTGTTCGTTTGTTTGTTATTGATGAAAGGTAATTTTCACAGTACAAGTATTTTATGACTAAGAAAAAATTGCCAGTATTTTTGTAAAGTGTCTAAGCTGTGGTCTGGGAAAAGAATCCATGACAGCAGTAGAATATTCTTGTACATAGTATTTTATTTTAATGGAATTAAAATGACGAATTAAAATAACTGACATCATCATTTCTTTCATTGTTTTGGATTTTTTTACACGTTTTCTCCCTGTGAGACTGAACATAAGGTTTGAAGTGAGTTCACAAGTATTTAGGTACCTCTGGTTTTGTACATACTCACTTTGAAACATTTGAACCCATATTTTTGTCTTAATATTTTTATTGCAGTCAA
The DNA here is from genome assembly GCA_035048155.1 of Cinnycerthia olivascens. Lineage (NCBI taxonomy): Eukaryota > Metazoa > Chordata > Aves > Passeriformes > Certhiidae > Cinnycerthia > Cinnycerthia olivascens. The sequence continues at coordinate 123,991,954 of JAWWMU010000106.1, forward strand.
ATCAGGATAGTATCCAGATATGCAGATTGTCCAAAAATAATGCTTACTTTTAAATATTAAAATTGCTGTGGAAACTAATATGTACGTCAAGTACAAGACTGGAAAAAACACAGGGCATAGTAAAAAAAATAATAAAGAGGACAAGGAATTTGCAAATGAACATGACAGGAGTATCAAATTGGGAAGTATTGCAATGCAGGGAGTTTACATATGAAGCTTTTGTGGAAATAGTCCTGAGATTATTTTTGTATAATAATATCACTGTTGATATTGGTAAATATTGTGGGTGTGCTTGTGAAATTTGCTCATATAGGCAGAACGACATCAATAATAAAGAAGAAGAGGGGAGTCGTATAGGAGATGGTGAATAATGTCTGTGGTAATTGAAAGGCAGTTAAATATGAGGTGAGGGTCACTTATTAACATCACTTTTCTGCCATAAGATCTCTTCCATTCCTGTATATTTTTGCTTTTATTAATATTGAATAGTCTATATTTTGTTTTGCCTGTGATTAATTTTTAACTATTTTTCACATCACATCCATTAGACAAACTGTTTTTTCACACAACTGGAAAATGGTGAAATTATTTTTTCATTAAAAATAAATTCCAGAAAAAATTACCTTAAACATGAGAAAAGTATTACTCACTGAATTGTAAACCCTCAAATTAAAAAATTTATAATGAAAGCTAAAAAATATTTCAGCTTTTATAAGACCAGCAGCCGACCTAAAAGGAGTTGAATCATCTAAAACAGATGCTGCCTTGTGATGGAAGATAGATTGGCCTGTGAGCCTGAATAAACTTTGTCTCTAATTAGTATGCAAATCTCACCTGCTCCAGGGCTCTTCCTCTTTCAAAAACTATGATCTATTTAGTTATTTTGTGTTTTCTCGTGAGTAATCTCACCCAGGAGGTTTCTTTTGCATTCCAATTTTCTTTATACCTGTGAGTTTTAAAGCATGCTGTACTCTTTTAGGTCAATATTTTCTTCAAAGCATCAAGATGAGAAATGTTAGCATTTCAGAAATTAAAACAGCTGAAACAATTGCAGACATTTAATAAGAAAAATATTTTTGCTTAGTCCTACAGGCAAAAACTCTCTTTTGCAAAGCATGCTTATATATATCTAAAATCCATACAAAAATTCCAAAGAGTTCTATAGATGTTGAATATAAATTTCATTCATCTGGTGAACATTTGACTTGATTAGTAGACTATTTAATATTAGAATGTCAAATAACATATAAAATTGTCTTTGAAATTTGATCTTAGACTATTAAAAATAGTGATGGTTTTCAAAAGAAGTGGGATCCCACTTAGTCAATGTCACTGACATAAACCATATGTTATGAAATATAGACTTCTAAATATCTGTAAACTGAGACTCAAACCCAGTTCCTCTTTGCTTCCCTTCCTTTTTCCTGATACAATTCCCTGTGTCAGCATGGAACATAAAGGAAGCATCTGAACAGTTAGATTTGGTTCAGGATGTGGATCTTTTGAGGGATATATTCATATCATCCAGCTTCAGACAACTCCTTTCAGGAGTCTGCCTTCTAAATAAGTGGCCCTTTTTCTGCTCTCTAGATAGGAAAGTTAGTTTTCTAGGTTTTAATGGTAAAAAATCTTCATGATCTGATGCTCTTGCACGATGCAGATAAATCCCTGGGGCTGAATTCATGTGCACATACACACTTGTCTGCACACAGACACAGGATCAGGACCTGTGATGGCGATTCCTGCATGTTTAGAGGGTTCTCCAAGTGCAATGAAAAGCAAGACTGGACATTACACTGCATATATTTAATGGTGTAAGGTCTCTTCTATGAAATGCATGATTTAGCTACTCTTGTTCCATACATGTAATTCCTCTTTGGTGGCCTTGAAATAATGAGAAAGGAATGAAATACACCTGTATTTTTATTTTACAGCTATGTGTGGGGGGCATCCTTGGACAAGTCACATAGATGTAGACCCTGAAAAGTTTTCAAAGGCTCCAGTTAATTCCAAAGACGTCTTTAAAGGTTTGGGCTTTAATCTTCCTAGCCTTTGATTTCCTTAGCTCTAAGATGAAAATGTTACTATGCACATATCTCTGCAGCCCTTTGGAGACTCTTGGATGAAAGGTCCTGTAAAACTGTAAACCATGTTTTTCTTATTTTCTTTTTGGCCACTAAAGGGAATTTTGCATGGAATATATAAGTATTTTGACCTACAGGGGTTTGCAGAGTTTATCAGAATCAAGAAATTTGCCCTACATATTTATGTAACTATTATGAAATAAAAGCACCAAACATAAATAATGCATGAAAATATTTAAACTTTTTCCCTACAATTTTCTAATTATTTGATCTGATTGGATGGGCAATTGAAGCTCTTCAGAGAAAAGTTTCATTTTTCCAGGCATTGTGCTTCTCAGTAAAAGGTAACTATAGGAAAATGGTTTAGCTTTAGGGAGTCACCTCATTCTAGTTCAGCATTCAGATGTGGGACCAATACCTTGTTTGCTAAAGACAATTAACAGAAGTAAATTACAGGTGCCAAACTATAAAGTTGTGTGAGACAGAGAACAGTAATAGGTCAAAGAGAGGCTGTAAGCCCAAATAATCATGAAAGAGAAAGTTCTGCATCCCCATTTCCAGAACAATCACTATGACAAAATCATGGGGCATAAGAAAGCACAGAAATTGGTGGAAGCTTTGTTTTTAAGCAACACATAAGTGTGAAGAAACCAGTCTGTGCTCTTCGATGGCAGGTCCTTGCCAGCTGCAATGCACTGGCCTGGAGGAGCATGTCCAGAGCAGTGTGTGCTGCCCTGGGGGTTCCTCCTGCTTCTGGTGGTGCAAGTCCCTGTTGTGGAAGAGATTTATTTCTCCCATCTCACTATTTTACTTGCAGGTTAATTCTGTGCAGCCTATTTAGAGGGCTGTTTTCCTTCTCTGCTCACTAGAAAACAAAGCCAAATTTGAATCAGAAAGTTCTAGATCATGAAGTCTTATTTTAAATACTTAGGTCTCTACCTTTATTTCAAAGATTTTCTCAGGCATGCTCAATAGCTCTTCAGAGAAAACAAGGTTTTCTCAAGTTCTTATTTCAGTTAAGCCAAAATAAATTTCTTATCCAACAAGTATTAAAACTAAAACAAGCCCCACCCATCTCAGAAAGAGTGCACAACCCAGGCTGAGTATGGGGACTGGAAAGAGTCATGCTCCAAGCAAACATATTCACATATATTGATATACTCAACTAAGCTGCCTAAAAATGCTTTGCGAGCTCTTATTTTATTACTGGGGGTGAAACTCAAACATATCATATGAGACAGTGTCAACTTTATTTGATACATTGAAATTTATGTGAGAACCATGGACTAAATGTGATTAGAAGGAGAAATACCTCTTTAGGTAAAATAAAAAAGATGCCTCTGCTGTACTCAAAGAGGTGGAAACTCCCAGTGTCCCACCAGTTTCAACTCTTGGTGTCAAAATAACTTAAGCCTCCAGACTGGCAAGGTACTATTTTTAAAATATTCATTTTAATATATAATTTTATTAATTAAAAAAAAATTAATTTCTGGAAAAAATAAATCTCCCCAAAATCTCAACCTTTTTTGGCATTTTGAATATTTTGGTACTTTTCATCACTTTGTTTCCTGGTTTAGTCCTGTGTTCCTGTTTGTCGATTTATTTGCATTATGATAGTCTTTCATACAAAGGGCTTATAAACTCAAGTTAGGGCAATTCAGATTTAAGGAAATCTAAAGGAAAATCAACAAGAACATTTCTCTAAAGTCTAGGACTAATTTGCACTCATGCAGTAAAATTTTCAGGAAATTTTCAGTTTAACTCGGGACTGAAAAAAAGAGGCTGAAGTAAATTTACTTCTCAAATTAATGATGAGAAAGCAATATTCAAGAGAATCCAATAAATTACCTTTTCAGTTCATTATTACAAATATATCTAAGGCCTTATCCTTGTTGGTTATAATTCTGACTCAGCACATTAGGGTGAGTATGTTACCTTTGAAACCTTCCGAACAGAAGTTCTTTGTACTTTGCTTCTTCCATTCCAGACTTCTTTATTTCCTATTCCTCTCCAAAGGGTGAAGCTCAGAAGGAATGATGAAATGACCACACATCCTGGCAGATTTCTCTTTCTTTCCCTTTCTGTCTCACACAGATCACTGAGAGAGAGCTGCTCTTGAGGCAGGTTTCTCAGGCAAATATGAGAGCAGACTATGCATTAGCAGACCAGACAGTGATGCATATACTTGTTTTTATTATTATTCCTTTCTTTCAAATGCATGTTTTATTGTGAAACAAACTTCTTTTACTTCACACCTTTAAAGGTGCGCAGTGGGTAGTGTGAGTTTAACCCACAATTCATACCTTTTTAATTTCAATCTTAATTAATTTTCTATAGACAGAGTGAAAGAGTCTATAGAAAGAGTGAAATCCCCTTTTAAAACAGAAATTTCTGGATTTTCCAGTCATTTTTGTGGAGGAATAAAATGAAAAGAAGCATTAAGAGGCTTATAGGGAGTGTTTATTAGAGTTACTTATATTCAGGAAGAAATCAAAACTAAGGATATTATTTGATACAAAAGAAATTAGACAAAGTAGCAGGCTTTGCTACTTAAAGAGACTTTTCAATTCACTTAATAAAAATCAGAATAAAATGGTTGTTGCCAAAGAGGGTTTATACAACTCCTCTCAAAATGGCATTGATAAATTGCCACTTTTTCAAAGAACAACATCCTTTCTGCTGCAACACACACCTGTACCCCATTTGTTCCTACCAAAGCCAGAAGGAGACTGAACATCACATGAATCTCATTTCTGTCAGCTAAAGGTACTATGTGAAGGTACAGAAGTAATTTCATCCAAAAGATACCACAGTTTCTACTCTAAGGAACACTTTGCCAAAAGCCTTGGAAGCCCTATAATTTTTTAGTTTTTGTTTGGAAAATGTTGAATATTAAAATTTAAACTTTCTCAAACAAACTCTCTTTAAAAAATCTACTTATATTTTCGTAAGCAATGTCCCAATCTAATTTGCTTGAAATGTTTTCCCTGTGTACTCCTTGATTTAGACGAACCACCAAAAGACCTGGCACATATTTTTGGCTTCATTCTTTTTCATTCTAGCCAAGTTCATCTCTATGACACAAAACTATTGAACAAAGGAGCATCATTTTCAAATATTCACAAGGGAAGGAAATGTTGTTTTCCTTGTGTTGGCTTGCTTTTTGGTATTGTTTTTGGATTTTTTGATGTTCTGGTTTGCTGTTCAGTTATAATCTGTCCTGCTTTGTAGGGTGTGTGTAATAAATGGGGTTTGAAATTCCTTAAACATTTTAGCTCCGCTTCAGCTATTAATCTCAGCAGCCATTTATTGGTTTGTATTCTGCAAAGCAATGGAGATTATCCTTTAATTAATTCCATTGAGGAGTTCAGCTACCATCATCAACCACAATATGGTTTCATAAATTAATCTTGTTGGGTAAGTATAATGCAATCTATTATAACATTTATATTAAAATGCAAGTAATAATAATAGAAATCCTGTGCAAGGAAAGGATATATATATATGTGTATCTCCCAAATGCATTAATTAGTATTATATTAGTGTAATAACATTGGTGATTAGCATAATACTTTTTCATATTTTCAAAACCTTTTACATATATTTCAGAATCCATCAGAAAATAAAAAGATAATGTTTTCTTAACTCTTACATAGGTAGCTATCTTAAAAATTATGAAATTGTATCCTACATCTAGATATATTAAAAATATATCATGGATCTTTTGCACTCTGCTTGAGATCTAACTTTCTTACCAAATTGTACTATTGTAGCTTAATCAGTTATAATAATGCATATTTGTATATGTGAACTTTGAGATATCATGAGTACATGAGGGAAAGCATTAAATACTGCCTAAAGTATTTCATAATGTTTTGATCTCAGGAAGCTGAAAATGCTTGGCATGAGCACTTTTTCTGTAACAGGACTGATTATGTTAGAAGACTGGTTAAGTGGGGTGTTTTCTCTAGCATGACACTAAGCTGAGCTTAGCCGTTGCTTTGGTTCAAAACTAATTTGTGTGCTGATAGCGTTGGTGTCAGCACAACATATTTGACTTGCAGGACAATGCTGGAAAATTTAATTTCTTTGATCCTGTTAAGTGTTAAGATTTCAGGCATACCTAAATTGTAATGGAGGGAGCAGAAACAAGTCGAGAGGTGAGATGGCTCTTTTGCACTCACACAGATTTAAGTCACGAGATGGGCAGATCTCAAATTTCAGATCAGTTCAAGCTGGCAAAATAAAGTATTGTTATCAATGCTGCTCTTTTCCTAAGAACTGCTTTCAGTAGGATTTGTTGCAGATTGGCAACTTTATGCTAAGAAATGTGTTTATGCTAAGAGTGTTCTCTCTAAGAGTCATCTAGCATTAATTTAAGTTAATTAATTAATTAGAATCCTCCAGAAAATTACAGAAATAGTTTTATTAAACCCCTGAGCACTGTAAGATACAGCGAAACCTCTTTGTAGAGTTGATGTAAATCCTAATATTTCATTGATCTGGGCAAAAAAATGCAGAGTTTAAAATGCAGAAGTCTTCTATACCAATTTTAACTATTTGGTTATGCAAATCAGAGATGATGAGCTATTTTTCATCTTAATAGATAGACATTTCTATTATTAAATAATTAGTAATTTGTGGTATGTTTCCAATATATAAGTTTACTTCTGACATTGCAGGTCCAATGTATCAATCAAGTAGTTCAAGGACAGAAGCAAAGTTCTGCGTTTACTGAAATTTTATTAAATGTGCTGCTTTGAGAATTTACGGTGGATAACAATAGAAATTGCTGCAGCTCAGTGTCCCATAGAAGCTGACGTAACACAGTATGGCCTAGAAGCTTGAATCATCACTCAGGGCTGGCATGAAAGCAGACTCCCAGATTCTCCCCACCAGCTACCCAGACTCTCTCCCTTGCACTCTGAGTGTCACTGATGTGGGTATGTTGTGAACAGTGTTGCACTACGGCAGCAAAACCCTGTTCTAGTGAAAGCAGCCCTAGGAAGGCACGTGTGTGCCTAAGCAGCCAGCAGCAGAGACAGGGAGCTGCCAGGACAGGCTGTTCAAATGCAAACCAGCCAGCAAGAGCTGCACTCAAGTCGGCTCAGGAACTGATACCACAGCAGCAGTCAGCACCCAGGCTGAATGTGCTCGCTTAGCAGGAGATTCAGGGCGTGAGGTTGTTCCCAAGAGCACATCCATGGTTACACTCCTTCACAGAATCAATCAGGTTGTAAAAGACCTCGAGATCACTGAGTCCAACCTAAGACTGAACACCACAATATCAGCTAGACTATGGCACCCAGTGCCACATTCAGTTTCTCCTTAAACATCTCCAGGGATGGGGACTCCATCACCTCACTGGCAGCCCATTCCCATCGGATCACTCTTTCTGCAAAAAAATTCTTCCTAATGTTCAACTGAAGCCTCCTCTGGTGCAGCTTAGGACTATATCCTCTTGTCTTGTCACTTGTTGCCTTCCTCTGGTGGTTGACACAACTCCAGAAAAACAGCATGTGGAGTGGAAACATATCCATCAGGACCTGTTTAATGCTTGTAGATGAAATAAGCATTTTAATTTTTTTTTAATGCACAAAATACAATTTGTAACCTGTAGATTTAAACATGGGACTTATTTTTCGAGTTTGTTGTTTTTGTTTTGGGTTTTTTTTTTCCAGTGTCATTGTTTCCTCTTAGACCTCTCAGTTCATGAAAAGCATTTAAGCTCTGCAAGATGTATTATAAAAATATGGTAATAACTACTTTAGAAATCAAAAATTGCTCCCAAAGCATTGACTTTGTGATCATATTTCCATAATTTCTGTTTTACTCTATGCAATAGCGGTTATAATTTTTTCATTCGGACTGCTCATATATTTTCAGTTAACATAATATGGTGATATGTTGAACTGAAAAAACACTGGATCTATGGATAAATGTGATTTGTATTGAACCCTTAATGCTAAACAGGAACAGGTCAGAAGATTGTTGCTAGATTATCTTAATGACTCACAATAGCTGTGGGGTCATAATAACATATATGTGTAAGTAGTTTATCATCTGCATTGACTATTAATATTAATTCATCTGATAACTGGTTGAGAAACAAACCCAGTTCATTGAGTATGAGAAATTGGAAACATGGTTCAAAGCCTCCACAGTGAAATTGTCCAGAAGGGACATTATACACCCAATTTATTACTGTTGGGTTTGTTACATTCTTTAATTATTTAATAGAAAAGCTTTGGCAGTTTAATTATAGTGTATGGTTCGACTTTAGTGAACCTATGTGTTAGGGATTCTAGTCAATAAGAAATAATAATCTCTTGTCTCATTTATACCTGTTGAAATTTTTATATCTGAACAACAGTCTTTTAAAAACAAAAGCAATTATAGGCCTTAGATGTTCATATCCTTACCTGTGATTGACTCTGTAGCAGCTTGTTCTCATTCTGTTGTAATATTGAGTGACTAATAAAATTGAAAATTTGATTGTTACCTGTAAGTCCCCATAAAATATTCTATAATACAGAATTCTATATAACAATATTTTATTTAAATCTTTAAAATGAGGTACAAGGCAGCTTAATTTTTAATTTAGGAACTTGAAAAGAAGATTTTTCTTTGAGAACTGTTCAGTGACAAATTATGATAACTGGGAACATCATTAATGTCTGTATATGCTTTTAGGTAGGCTCTTCAAATGCAGCGGGGGTAGGGAACATGTTCCATTTTGCCTGAGAGCCTCTTTGCCTGCCTTGTTCTTTTTGCATCTGTCTTGGGCCAGTTCTTTAATAGCAGAAATTGTCAGTCATGTGACCATTCTCCCTGGGTTAAGTGTGGGAGCACTGGGAAGGACCCAGGAGTATCCCTCACCATGTGATACCTGTCCTTTCACGTCACATTGATGGCACTGACTCATGGAAGCGCTGGGGACAGCTGTGTCTTCTCCTGCTGCATTTCATGAACATTGGGAATCTGGGTTGAGAGGCCGAAAAAATTTTTTAACTCCACCACAGGACTATAAAAGGTAATTTATGTCCTCCTACAGAAGACAATAACATTACATGATATCTTTCTGAATATGTGGTTTATAAAAGGAGAAAGCTGGAAAATGAGGAAAGCGGAGTTCTGGTGCACACCAAGGTACAATGCCTTACCCTTCTTCCCTAAGGTGGTACCAGGCAGGCAAAGGATACTGATTTTGGTATGAAGTGTGTCACATGTGCCACAAGGGCATGTGGCATGAGGCACTCTGAACAGAGTTAAGGCTGATCATCAACTCCATCCATTAAAAAAATTTGGCTGATGCTTTAAAATGTGTACAATTTTCAACCAGTCAGTGTAGCATCATATTCATGAGCAAGGATTTATGAGATTATATTTATCAGTTAAGATTGCAGTTGAGGGATGCCTGTAATTAGTTAAAGGCAGAGATGTTCTGTGATTTTTGAATGTTTTTTCCCTTTCTTAAATTATATTCCAGCAATCTGTTTGAACACACAATCTATGACACATCAAAAAGAAAAAGAACAGAATATCTGAAGTGTTTAGACATGATCTCTGCTACCAGGCTGAGATATGTGATTCTTTTTCTACTTCTCCGTGACATCCTTTGACCATTCTGTCACTATATCCCCTTTATCTTCTCTCATCTTCATCCAATTAAACCATTAACTTAAGAACTGAGCTGCAAGTAAAAATTCTGTTCCTTGTCCTCTCATTCCTTTTGCCTTGTTGCACCACAGACAACAGATAGAGCATAAGTCACTTCCCTTTTCAATTTTGCACTTCCACTGCAGTGCCCACCAACATCTCAAAACAAACCCAAAAACAATCAACCACAGCACTCGCCTCCCTGCCCCCCAGTTCTCAGTAGAAGGGCAAGCTGTGGAGTAGTTAGAGAAGGCAGAGACATGTAAGAAATGTAGTATAGTCAGAACTATGGCTTGAAGTTTATGCCTGTGGAAAACATAGGTAGCTGTCAATAGTAAGAGTACTTGTAAAAACTAGATATTAGATTAGGATGACTACAGGCAGAGAACCTCAGCAGTATGGAGTACTTTTAGAAGCACACCGAATTGTAGCACAAAATATGTAAACATAGATTTCAAATAATAAAAGTAGCTAGCTTTAAGACCAGAAGAAAACTCAGATGTATTTTATATATATATATTTTACTATCCAAGAGTGGTTTTTAAAATAAATCTTGAATTAGGATGAAGTTCTTGTGAGTTGTCCCCTTTCTTCAGAATCAGTGGTAGGTTTTGATATCAGTCCTGTTACTATTTGCATTTGTAGAGTTTGACACAGCTCAGAGCTCTCTCTGAGTAGGGCATGTGCAGCCCTGCAGCTGCAAGATGAGGGTGGGACACCAGCCGTGTTTCCAGTTCTGGAAACGTGATATGCTTAACATCTAGAATATCTCACCTTTGTAATGCAGTGGGAATGGTGTTTGTGTTGGATCAGGCGATGAAGTCCTGGTGCAGGGCAAAATTCAGGAGAGCTGTTTATTCACTGCATTTTTCCGGGTCTAAAAGCCAATATACAAAACGCAATCAATAAAAGGGCTGATTAATTATGCCTGACAGGAGCACCATAAGGAAGGCCTGAGTACAGCACAGTTGTACACAGGACTGATTGCCAGCGTTACATCTGGGGGCGAATGAGGAAGTGGGGACTAATGAGACCTCTCCTAATGCCTCCTCCTGCCACCTCCACTGCACTGCCCAGCCTCGGTGGAAACAGAATGCTAATTAGACAACTGAGGAGCTGATTGTGATCAAAGCTTTTGGAGCATTTTATCAGACATTTACTGCTACACCCACTACATTTCTCAGCATCATGGAAGATCAAGAGATATGAGAGCATGATGGACAGATGAAGTAATCGAAAATCAAGGCATTATATCCACATGGACAAGTTGTACAGTAAACATAAAATTAAAGCATCCAGATTTCCTAGATAATGGGGTTAACTATGGAAGTTTTTTTTATTTTCAAAAAGGTTTATGTTTTCAAACAAGGTAATTATTGAAGTTCTGTTGAAATCAGTATAATTATGTTTACACAAGGAAAAAATTCAGATGTAAATCAAAATTAGGAAAAGAAAAGCACTTTCTATCCTCTCCTCCAACATTTAATCTTCTTTGAAATATGAAAGGGTCCTCATGCAAAATTAAAACAGATTTAAAAATAGAGAGAATATCTGAAAAAATAGACAACTCCATGGATTTGTAATAATGATTTCTCCTGACTATTGCACTGTCTTAGATAAAACATGAAAATTTCTACCTCCACAGAAAAGGTTAAGTAGGTCTCTAGATTTTAATTTTTAGCAGATAGCAAGAAATCTGAAACAAGTAAAACCAAGAGCTCTGCAAAATATATTTCTGATGACATGATGTTCTGTTTGGTGAACTGCACCATTTATCTTTATTTCTTTGCAGGTGATGCTCTCTGTGAATACTTCTGGTTTGGGCCATGATAAGAGTAAAAGCAGATGCAGGAAGTCTGGATAATATAAATAATGATTCTGCTTGACAAAATACTTTTGACATTTTAAGAGGGGTACTGTTGAGCAATTTGCTCTGGTTTGTTGCTCTCCCATGAAAGAGCTAATTTAGTCCAGTTAAAAGCCAGCTTTCTCATTGGCTCTGAAAAAAATTAGTACTTCATATGCAGTCCATATCCACTGCTTCCCTGGGAGCTGGCATTATTAACCAAACGCTAGCCCACTCCTTTTCAGGCATGGAAAAGTGCTGGTGGAATATTTACTGTCACCTATGTCTCCTCCTGCAGAAACACTCTCTAAATCCACTTGCAAGGAGTTAATAAGCCACTGATATAAAAATTTACATGTCAAATACTAAAAATAATACCAGTGATTACATTTTTGCTTGCTGTTGGGTTTATCTGCTATATTTTTGGAAGTCACTACCAGAGAAAAACAAACAAAACCCATGCCAGCAGATCCATGGAAGGTATCCTGCTGTAGGCTGGGATAGAGTTAATTTTCATCTTAGTAGCTGGTACAGTGCTGTACTTTGGATTTAGTTTGAGAATAATTTTGATTATACACTGATATTTTGGTTGCTGAGCAGTGTTTACACTAAGTCAAGGACTTTCCAGTGTCTTATGCTCTGTCATTGGGGAGCAGTACTCAAAGCTGGAAGGGAGTACAATCAAGACAGCTGACCTAAGATGGCCAAAGGGATATTTCATACCATGAAACATCAGGCTCAGTATATCAGCCATGGGTTGGGTGGAAGGAGATTATGCTCTGCTTGGAGACTGACTGGGCATTGGTCAGCAAGTGGTGAGTGATTGTACTGTGCAACATTTATTTTTCTTGAGTTTTATCTCACTCCCTCTCCATTTCATTGCTACTATTATTATTATTATTATTATTATTATTATTTTACGTTGTTCAAATTATTAATCTATTCTTGTTGCAACTCATGAGCTTTACTTCTTTTTTGGAGATTCTCCTCCCCATCCCACCAGGGTTGGAGGAAGTAAATGAGCAGCTACATGGTACTTAGTTGCCAGCAGGGCTCAAATCATGACAGAAGGAAAAAAAAGGAAGTTTAGGTATAAACTATTTCAGCTAAGCTGCTGAAGGAAAACTTGTTAGCTTCATTGCCCTTCTCTGGACACCCTCCAACACCTCGATGTCTTTTTGGAACTGGACAAAATACTCGAGGTGTGGCCTCATCAATGCCCAGTACAGGGGGACAATCCCAGCCCTGTTCCTGCTGTGCACACCATTGCTGATAGAGGCCAGGATGCCATTGGCCTTCTTGGCCACCTGGGCACACACTGACTTATGTGCAGTTGATGTTGATTAGAATGCCCAGGTCCTTTTCCACTGGACAACTTTCTGGAAAAAAATATTTATGATGCTAATTTACAAAAATGGATTTTTTTTCATGTCTAAAGCCACCCTTTTTATTATAAGTATATATATTTGACTAGAGCTTTATTTAATTTTCTTCAACAGAAATATTTCCTTAAAAATAAATTTGACTACAAGTTTATTGAGATATCATTTTCCTTTAAATATTTTCAACCAGTATGTTATTTAAACTCTGACATATGCTAAAAATACTTAGGTTTCCAATTTGTTTACAAAATATCTGTGGGTTCCAAGTGTCTCCCAACACATCTGCTGTTTGGGAAACAGCACACAGAGGATAGATTTGGCCTGCTCTGCAGTCAGCTCTTGACTGTTGGATGAGTGTCACAGAAGAGTGAGCTGTGTAGGGTGCCTGTGATACAGATTCACGTCACTTAGTGCTGTCAAATTAAGTAAATTTCATTTAAGGTTTCATTCAGGCATTAGGATTGCAGTTAAAGGATGCTTGATTTTAATCAAGTGATTGATTGTATACTGTGAGGACATTTTTTTTCTTTTTCTTTTTTTTTAGCATGGTAGAGAAAAAATCCAGAATGTTAAAAAATACTGTATTTGTCAATGTGAGTGGACATAATGAAATACACAAGTTACATAATAAATCACAAGTTTCAGTGAACTACATGGGAGACTATGACATTTCAAATAAAAACGCCCAAGGAAAATGATAGGCAAGGCAGAACATCTTTAAGTGAGCTCATTTGCCTTTGCTCTTGAGTATTTTCAATACTGTCTTTGGTTCAGCTGAATGGGGCTTTATTATTTTAATTAGCTTAATGTCTTTGGCAGAGAACTACTTTTGGAACAATACAGGAATAGGATGAGGATAAAATATTAAGAAATAGCACCTCAGCCTCACTGAATTAGCCCATGTGTAGAAATAATTGCTGATGTTAGGTATGCTTGACAGAAAGCTTGCAGCAGCACTGCCGTCTTCGTTATCAGCCTAGATCTATACTCAATGCATCTCTAGCATGATAAATAATTCCTTTTGAAAGAGAAAAGCCTGGATTTCTTTTAGAAAATCGCTTATAAGCAATGGAAGTATCAAGCAGGATAATTGCAAAAAAGATTTAAAATGAGAATGAACTGACTGTGGCAAGTTGCTTTCATTTTCCAGGTAATGCCTTACTTAAAAACTGAGAATAACTTTATTCTTTGTAATGTACTTAAAGAACTTTTTCTCTAATGTATTAGAGATATTACATCTAATTATTTGTCTCATCTGGATAGAGATTCTCTGCTGTGTCTTCCTGAAAAGCTCATGTGGAGCCATTTTAGTCTTCAAATAAATCTAGTCTTTCCAATAGTGCAGGAGTCAAGGGTTTATCATGTGGAGCAGACTCTAAATCAATCTCCTCTGCATATCAAGTGGAGTAATGTCTCTTCTTTGACCTGTATGCAGGCTCACAAAGAAAACACCGTAATTTCTCCTGTAAAAGTGAGCAGAGCCCATGGCAGGGCACAGGGGCTTTGCTTACTTTGGGACTCGTGCCTGGTGCTGGGCTGATGTTGCTCTTAGCCTAAAGCTTTCTTTTTCATCTGCTTGGATGCAGATGGAAGTAAATTACTGACGTGATCTTCCATAAGGCTTGTATTACTCATCTTGGTGGGAAGGAGGAAGAAAAGTAGAAGATATATTGCACTGTTAGGAAACAGTTTTTTAAACACACACTGACCTGCAGCCTTGTGTTTTTCACCGTCATGTTACTAGATAATCCAATTCCAAGCATCATGACTTTTTGGTCAGTGGAAGAAAATTTACTAAAAATATGTTTTGGAAAATGACTGCTCTCATTTATCCTCCTTTTCACTTTCCAGCATTTAATTTAATTTGTAATCTTTATTTAAAGAACAATAAACATGGGAGTCTTTACATATTGAAAAACTCATAAATTTGAGGTGAAAATCATTCTAGGAAAAGAAAGCTATACAATGAGCTATTAAACTTATTTTCAGTAAGATTCAGTCTGTGATACCTTCACATTTACACAAACAACATTGGTGAGAGTGTAAAGAAAAAGCATTTTATACTGTGCCATGCTACGCACCTAAGAATAAACCCTACAAATATTTAGAAGCTTATTGCTGGGTTGTATAATTAACCATTTTTACTTTTAGTCTTCCTTCATACTCCTTGTTTTTGTGAATCATTAACTTTGTGGCAACAGTGGGGAAGGTAGTTACATTGCAATTGAAAAATTTGATAAAATGTAGATGGTGTTCTCAATACAAACCAATTGTAATGCTGTTCCAGCCAAATGTTACCTTTTTTTTTTGCAGTAGAATCATGTATAAAATGTGAAAGTATTGCTGTACATAAACATGTGCTATTTTTCAACCACTGAAAACTCAATTATTTCATTAGATATTTTACCCTTCTAATTTTAAAATCCTTAAACATTGTTAACCTTTCATGGTGGGATATTTCCCATACAAGAACCAGGGCACTGTCCCAAAGATAATTTCTTTTTCTATGGTGTTCATTGACACTTCTAATTTTAGTTTTACTTCTGTTTATCTCCACTGATTTCATTCAGATCGTTATTTCTTCTACATGGAGAGTATAAAAAGATTTAAATATGATAAATAACAGTAGAATCTAAGTTAAAGCCTATATTTTAATATTTGTACAAATGAAGGTACTATTTTCTTCCTTTTTATTATCATGCTCCATACACTGTGGAGTTCCTCAGTACTTTCTAAAGCTTCACATATTAAATGTAGCTTGATTTCTGGTTATACCAACTCCTCCTTGCTTTTTTCTCATCCATGATGGATTGAACTTGGGCCAACCTGTAGGAGATTTATTATGCTCATGAAAATGCAGCAGCATTGCCTCCTTTACTAGAATTTATGTACAAGAATTAAAAGAAACATTTAGAGGGCTATTTAAAATGGATATAAATATATCTGCCTTGATTAAAGACAAGTAATTTAATTTAACAGAAACTGTTAAATAAACAGCATGTTGTATTAGGTGGCAGAGTTCTGATGCCAATGAGTGAGGTTGCCAGAAGCATTCAATCATAATTCTCTGTTTTCAGTTGCTGATAGCACTGCCAAATATAAACCATTGTGGCTCTAATAATCTGTGCAGAATATATCCCTCTGATATTTTGTTAAAATTTTGATTAAAATAAACTCTTCCTCAAGAAAGCTTAAGAATACAAATTCAGTCCTCCCCACCATTCCTAAAGGCCCTGCCTCCCCCCTCTGCTCCCTGCATTGCATCCTCCTCCTGCCATGTAGGAGGGGTGAAGGGGAGAAAGGAAATGGCTGGACAGAGCAGGAACAAGAGGAACTGTGATAAAGGAAAACATTGAGGGGAAGAAAATAGATAGAAATGAAATAAATATTCCCAATGAAGATACAAGAGATTGAGTATCAGCAGGGGAGGAATAGAGGCAGTTATGTTAGGACGAATACAGGCTTGCATGGGATAAGCGAGAGAAGTAAAGGTATGGGCAGGAAAAGGCAGACAGGAGTCAGCAGAGAGGACAGGGGTTTAGGAGCTACAGTGGGAAAGGAGCTACATAGAAGGCCAGGCTAAAGGAAAGACTGGCAGAGAACGTGGTGCAGAATGTTTAAAAACCACAGAATATATTTTTTTCCTTTAGATATCAAAATTAATTACATCACTCATGTGTATCTACTTTCCCTTATTTATGAAATAGCAGAGAAATTTAAGTATGCTTTCATTCCCTGAAGGATAGGTTCAGCTGGAGACTAACAGTGTTACCAGTATTGTCACTGGTTTAGCATGAATATCCTTGTTGAGTACAAAAAGGGATCATCTTCTTTCAGCAGTACTGTATGGTAATTGTTTTTTTTAAAGCCTTATTATTGCACTGCCTCTGAACTGTGCCAAAAGAATCCTAAGGCTACAACTAAAGGACCCAGAAATTATGTAACACCTGAAAATTAAGGTTACTCAGGCAACCTGAATTATCACTCCAGACATGTATTTATTTTGATCCAGGCATGTATTTATTTTGGTCCAGTCTTTCACTCTACCACAACCACCCACCACCACATGCTATTTTCTATCCCTCATCTCCATTCACCCCTGGCTCTTAATAGGTGTCCACTGCCCTTTTCACATTCTTTATTGGGACTGGAAATTTAGGTCTACTTTGTGGTGTGGAGATTAAAGACTTCCAACTGGTTTTCAGTAACTGGTTTTCACAGCAAGCCTTTTTCTTGCTTGCATCTGAAGATCTGTGTGTGAAAATACAATCATATGCCTACATTGTTGCTTAATGAGTTTTGATGAATGTCATTGATCAATTACAGTGCTATGCTTTGTTTTCTGTCTCAGATTTATTTTTTTAATATTTATATTAATTTATAAGGCAGCAGCAGATAAATTTAGTGATAAATAAATTCTGTATCTCTGTTACTGGGCTACTAAGATACTACAAAGGATTGTATTCAGCTGTATATAGAGTGTAAATGGAACACTACCCAGATTATGAGCATTTCACTGACTTCATCAAGAACATTAAAATTACCAAAGCACATAAAGCACATTATACTAACACGTTTTGAGCTCCATTGTTAGAGACTCAGGCCATCTACAACAATGGAAGATGATAGCTGATTATTTAACTGCACCTGCTGGTCCATTTCTGTTGGTAAGAAAAGAAGGAAGAGCCATGTAGTAGGAAGCATAATGTGTGTGATGCTGTGGAAATGCTCCCCCAGACGGTTGTTTCTGCACAGGAAATCTTTGTGAAGATCATGCCAAGATCTTGTGTGTTGTTACTTGTAGCTGAATCAGTCTCTAGCCCTTTTCTAGAAGGCATAAACACAGTCACAGGAATATTTCCCTGAGTATTCCATTGCACTTTGGTGGAAAATTTATTTCGCAAAAATGTCTTCTCCTAGTAAGTTAAGCCATTGCAGTTTTAGCAGAGATTGTAATGCTGCCTGTTCCCACCTGTGGCAAGTATTTAATTGAAAATCATTTGCTATATGATGATAAAACCATCATCGTACAATGAAGTCCTTTGTAGGAATCAGTGTCCTTGCCAAAAGTCAAGTAAATCCACATTTTTAGCGAAATCAGCATATATATTACAGTCATCCACATTAACAAAATTAAGATTATGTGAGTTTGTAGTAAAGTAACCTTTCTGAGAGCTTCTTATATAGTAAAATTGTTGTGGCTGTGACAGTGAAAAAATACAAAAGTGACAACACTTCTTCCTACAAGCATCTTTAAATAGTTACATTCTGTCTTCTTGATATCAACTCATGTCATTCCTCCTTTTAATATGCATGCAAAAATAGCATATTTTTCCTACCTCACAAGCACAACTGTCTAAAACTCTGAAAATGAAAACGACCCTGATATTATTTTTGAAGAGGTAAATTAAGATGAAGGAAAAATATGTGTGAATTTAATACATCTCATGTCCCTGAGTGTATGCTAAAATTATTTAAAGTCATGTTAAATACCTTCAAACCGGAGCTGGATCAGAACTAATTCCCATTTATCATATTAGTAACTGATATTTTTAACCTTTTATGAAAGGGCAGAATTTTTGAATAGTAGTAGCGTCCAAATTCTTTCTGTTGCAATGTTTAATTCATTTGAATTTGCTTTTTTGTCATGTGAGATGCATATTGTATAAAGAATAAGGGTATGGAACGCCTGCAGAAATACCTGGAGAGAGACAAGAGAGTTCATTGAATTCCTGAATAGCTCAGAAATACTATAAATTTATTATTTATATTTCATTTTTTGAAATCTTTGGTATCAATACGTTTGCAAGTGCAGGTGAGTTGCAAATGTCTTTCCCCCTTAGTGCTGATCACACAGGACAAACGCCATGTGTTGAATTACCTCAAAAAGGGTGCGACAGATCTCTCCACAGCGAAACCACAGCGACCCTTTCCAAGTAGAGGCTGCATTTGGGTCTTCTTGCACCCACTGGCCAGTGAGACAGATTTATTTCTCCATGCAAGGATGAAGCTCAGGTCACACCTGCTCAAAGACAGCAGGCTCCTGAGCATACTGAAATGTTTAATCTTGTTTGGCCCATTATAAAAGCAAATCACAAGACTTTAATACTGAAGGTGTAGAACTAGGGAAAACCCTGAAGCTTATCCTGAGGTTGTTAATGCACAATAATGGATATAAATGGTATTTATACTGAAAGAGTCCACAGGCTTTTGGCCCCCAAACCTTCCTCTTGCTTGTGAGCCTTAACAGATGTATTCTTCACATTCACACAGACTAAACCATCTCACACTGCAAGAGAAAGAAAAATCTGTTTTGCCAAGTGAGATCCATTTAACAAAATATTAGATAAAGAATTTACAAAGCTGCTGGTGAGGTGAAGAGTGACTCTTTGAAGTGATAAAGAAATGACAAAAAGAGCAGGAAAAAATTTGACAATGTTGAATAAGGTCTCCCCATGTTATTTCTCTGGAAGAAGAGAACTATCAGTGCCAAAAGCTTCATGAATTATAGAATTTAATAAATATTCTAGAGCGTTTTTTTTGGGTGCCATCTTTCATGAAGTGATCTGTAATTCATGAAGGAATTGAATGGTGATGTCAGCTGCTGTTTTCCTGTGGTTCTTAGACAGATGCATTGGTAGAGTATCTGAAATCAACTCACCCACTTGAGTTCAACAACAAATTGTTTGTGCTGCCTTAGGACTCCTTTTCTGCTGTCTATGAGGGCCAAGAAGGAAAATCTCAATGGACCATGTAGGAGGGGAGAAAGAATGAGCTCGGAAATGGGCAGGAATAATCAGGAGGAACAGAATGATAATTAACTAACATAATTGTTTATCATCACTTGGACAATTATATGTGTCAAAACTATATTTCTCAAAGTAATTGGATAATTTTTATCCAATAATTTATATTCAATTTGTAAGATTTGTACATAAAATGAGAAAATTATTTTGGATGAGTGAAACCTGATTGTTTTGAAATAAATATTCAAGAGATACAGCTACCACTCTAGAAAAAATCAGCTAAAGTGGGATTTTTCTAAAGATTTTGCAACAAAGTTGGAGATAAAAAATATGTTATATCTCTGATTTCCCTAAATGTCTCTCAAAAAATAACATGAAAATTGCTGCATGTAAACAATGCTTTGTATTTCTTGGAAATCACCATCCATTTTCCAAGGGAGACCATACGGAAATCACAAATTGGAGTTTGATGTGAAAGGAAAATAAGAGACGCAAGGCTATAATTCTAACATCCTCTCTTTTGCAGAGCTGAGAGTGAATGAAATGCCTTTTTTTTGCAAGCCAGAAAAGACACATTTGATATTTTGGGCATTGAACTCTTTAAATTCAAATGTACCAACTAACAGAGATGTTCTGTGCATAGGACAGTTGTAAATGGGCAACTTGTTTTGTTTTCAGCAAATTTCAGTACTTTTTTAATTTCTATAGTTGGCATTTCTGCCTAAAAATTGGATAATAAATTTTAATGATATTTTACTGGTTTATTTGCTTTATTTGACAGGAAAAGTGGTAAAGGGGGTGACAAAGCTGAATTATTTCAGTACAGTAAGTCTGACTTTACAGAACAGTTTGATTTCATTATACAGGACACCTCTGACTTTGAAATTTAATGAATTCTTCTCCATCTCATGCATTCTGTCCAATCTTAAATTAATAACTGCAGAACACAATTTTCCTTCCCTAGGTGATATGGAAATAAGCATATAATCACCATCCAGACACTCATTGATTGTATACCCATTTTCTGAAGGCTACTATGGTTTCCTGTAATGGAGTAGTGGTGTCTCTGAGCCTTGCCTACTTTCTGAGATGTAGACCAGACTTTGGGCAAAGTGAACAGTGACTGAATTATAATGAGAGCCCCAAGACTAGGTTTTGACCTGTTCCATGGCTGCAGTTTCAACTATTTTAAAAGGACCCCGCATCTTTATGGAAGACCTTTGGATGTTTCTTGTTTACAGTGTGCTCTGACTAGACTTCTTCCTAGTGTTAATGCCAGATTTCATCTCACATTTGAGCTACAGAATTAACTGATGTTTTGTATAAAAATAACAAATAATCTTTAAAAACAGTGTAAAGATGTTTGTAACCCACTTTCCAGAGCTAGCATATGATTCCAATCAGTGGCAATTTCGTCCTCTGAGCTTCTGGGAGAGAGAAAATTAGCATCACCACACTGAACACTTCACCTAGATTTTTACACATTTTGAGTTTCCTGTCAGCAGTCTGGATGTTTAATTAAAAAGACTTAATAAATGCAGATTTTTTTTTTTTTTTATAAGACCAAAAGATGACCCTTGTTCTGTGCTAAAAATTTCTGGAGCTACCTGCTATAGGAGTTATTTCAAATGTCCAGACCTACAGAGAGATTAAGTAGCCTCTCTTCTGTTCCAGCATCTCATTTTTTCAGCACATGAATATGCATGAAGATAGAAGCAAAATTAACTGTGTCATTAAAACAATTAATTGAGACTACATGCCAAAAAAAGAAAGTTAACTCCATAGTGGTTACAGGGAAAAATAGGTCACTTTGGCCAGCAGGTTCAGTTTTCATTTCTGACCTAATTAAAAAATACTTTCATGAGAATAACCATTACTTGCAGATTAGCAATCCAGTATCATATGTCTTTCAATTAATAATTTATGAAGGATATTTCTATTCTAGGTCATACAACATAGGATAAATCTCAGCTTCAGTGATGTGTTAATGAGCAATGCCAGAACATGTATTGATTCGTTACTTTAATTTAATGACTTGGAAATGTTTAATACTCCCGAAGTATTAGGAATGCTCTGCCATCCCTCCATACTCAAATTTCTAATATGTTTTAAGGAAAGAAGCTCAAAATTAGGGATCAATATTTTTAAATGGTTTAATTGGAAGTTGAATAATTTTCCAGGGTTAAATATGACACATGAGATTGTACAATGGAAAATGTTCTTTTTCATTTCATATTTACTTAACAAGGAATTATTTACACTGTATGGGTTAAATCAAAAGTATTATAGGATTAAAACTGACACCACATAGAGTGGTGCTATTGTACAGATACTTTTGCATTTGTTGAGCGTCTTGAGGGAATTCCTTCTTACTGGAAAACTGGAGAATGCTGACATTAGAAATAAAATCACTTGATATTTACAGTAGCTTTACTTTTACTCCCGCTGTGTATAATTTTAGTGAAGGCACTTAGTTATTAATATGTTAATAATATTTTCCCATATACTCTTAGATATGCATTGTCTCCTCTTAAAATTATTCTATAATAATATATATAATATTGTCATAAAGCACCAGTATCTAACAGATTTGTCTATTGACTTCTTAGAGCAATGAACAATGACAGAATTTTATTTTTCTAATAAAGGTTAAGGAACAGTTTTAATGTGAGTGTGTTTTTTATTATCTTCTTATTTCCACTCTTGAGGCAAATGGAAAAAATACCCCTATTTTTTAAGAGTGAATTGATGGTACAAAGTATCAAGTGAGTATTTTCTAGAAGACCAGCAAAAAAAAGTAAAAATCCCACCATGCATTAAATTACCTATAAAATGGAATTTCTTGGACATATTTAACAGACCAAAATCAAATTTGTAACAATTTTACAACTTTTTTTATTGACTGCATAAAAAGCTTATCTTCTAATGGATGCATTTTGATAATTTTAAAAGTTCGTTGTATTTGTCATTTACTTATAGCCAGCATCATATACATATATATCTATCCATTTGTATATATAATTTGAAATTAATCTATTTATAACAAAAATTTGATCTTGATAGTTACATTTGTAGCAAAACCCCCTTTTACTTAGCTTTGAGGTTTTTTATTAAAATCAGCTATTGTTAATTCATTTGCATATAAAATCAGAATAAAATCAAGACATTCAGTATCTCTATTGTCATAGCTTGCAGCAGAAAAACCTCTCAGAACTCACAATTTTTTTCTCATAATTATATTATGTTTATTTGGTGAAATTTTTCTATTTTTTCACTGGTTTGCATTTTTCTAGTAAATAACATAAAATGTTTTTCATTTACACTTATTCATTTGAAACTGAAGGACAAATAGAGGGAAAAAATACACGAAGGTTGGGGGACTATGATGATACATACCATTTAAGACAAATAACAATTGCAACAAATAAACAAAAAGCTAAAAACCCTGGACAAACCACAGTGGGAGAAAATGGAATCAATATGCACCCATTTGGTCTATATTTGTAGAGACCAAGAAAAGAGGGCAGTAAATCACTTAATCCAAACTGTATCTCAGAGCTTGGCTTGGCTGCTCAGGACTGTTCCAGGTTGCGTCTTGAAAACCTCAGGGGATGGAGCCTGGGAAGCTGCAGCCCAGCCCAGCCCTGCCCTGCTGTGACAAAGCCTTACCAGCAGCTCCCCTGCCCCTGCTGTGAGAGAGGAGCCTCTGGAAGAGGGGAATGAGAATTCTTTTTCACAGAACTGAGGTTTGTTGAAGGCCACAGGTAGCAGCCCTGAGTGCTGTCTCAGTTTGCCTCCTCACACATCCTAGGGACAGACCCTGAAAGAGAAAATGCAGGAGCCAAAGGAAACAATTTGGCTCAGTAGAAAAGGTTGTCTTAAGCATTATACTTCCATCTATAGTAGTGTCAAATAGCTTTTTTCAAGGGCACTGTCTCCTGTTTTTCTCTAATAGAAACAATATACTTTATATGAAAAAGAATTAAGTTCCAAACATTAAGACTAGACCTGCAAGATTTAATATGCTAGATTGAAAAGCTAATCAAGATGAAATTTATGACCTGGTGACCATTTCATCACTGACTTATAAAGCACTTTCCATTGTAGCTTCAACATATATACCAAAATTCCACGGAATATTTGTGGTGGATTGTTTTAGAAATATCTAAAGTGATCAACTTCAGGAAACAAAGAGAAAACTTACCAGATTTGTTATTAATCAAAAGGACAAGCTCAGTTATGAAATCTTAATTCATTCTGGGTGTAAGCAAACTCTTTAGGTTTTACCCTTTTAGCTTTATTTTAGCCATGCTACTTAAATTCCTGTGCAATTATAAACCACATTTTGTTAATAACAGATAGATTCAGGTCATTAGGTTTTAATTAATAGCACAGAGTTATTTGCAATGGTTGAATACCATCAAAGTGACTTCTTATATCTACTGAACACGTATCGGACTCTGTAATTATTATTTTTTTGTAAAGAAATTTAGCACAGTTAGGCAATAAAACTTCACCATTATGGCATCTTTACAATATTATTTTAAAAATAGGAGTGGTCATCAATTAACAGGTATTTGTTTATTGATAATTTTCATAGAAGTAGTGGATGATGCATAACAATACAATTTCAAAATAACACATCATTTACTTCAACAGAATCTAATTAATAAAAGTAAGTATGCAATAGAGGATCAAAGTAAGAACGCTTACCTGAAAGACAATGAAAAGTTCCTGTGTATTTGCATAGAGTTGCTCTAAATTATACTATATTCACAGAAATATGAATCTGTGTGAAAATTTGATTCCAAACCTACAAAAAATTTTTATATTTTACAAGTGTTTTATGCACAAAACTGTATCCACGTACTGGACTTTGAACTCATTTTACAGATCAATAGGATTGGTTTGTGCTTAATTTTCAAGACCACTTTAGCAGCTTTTTAGAAGTTAGACACACAAATAAATATGTTCAGAATTCAGCTGAAAATTACACAAACACAGTCTATGCTTTTATTCTAGTGCAGGTTTTCAATCTTTATGACTTAATATTTCTATACATAGGATTCAAATGTTAGTTAAGAAGAAATCCGTGTTACTTCTACTGTGTTACTCTAATCTTCTACATTGTGTTGGTAATGGCTGCAGTATAAAATATTTGTTCTCACTTAGAACACTAGTGCTTACTGCCCTGTGTAGAGAGCTAATATTGTCATTTTACAGCTAGCTAAAAACCTAGTAAAAGTCACCTTTCTTTTGTCACCCTTTTCCTTCTCTAGTGGGTTATTGTGTTGAGAATTAAGTAGGCTGTTAAATTTATTGGAAATCTTTTTATAATGAAATAAGACTTTATAAAATGCTTGAGTTGGTTTGGTAGTAATATTTTTTAGTTTTATGTAGGTTAAGTTCAGTATTTCAATAAATTATTTGTTTAATAGTTAATTTCTAGAGTTTAAGATAGAGAAAGGAAAATATCTATCATGGAAATTAATATGTTTTTGTTGAAATCATTTATTAAAATTCAGACCCAGAGAAGGAGTGTACTTGTCCTTTTATAATTATGCTCCCAGCATCACAACATACTATAGCCTCCATTATAATCTGAGCTCTCTTTAGTGTTATGGTTGAAAAATATTGGATTCCATGAATAGGAATTCAAAACTTGAAGTTATTTGAGATTTCTTGTATATTGAAATGCACTCTGCAGTGAAACAAAAAAAAAACCCTCACCTTTTCTGGAAATAAGTTCCTTGTCATTTAACTGATGCTGTAAAATACAAAATGAATAAGACCTGGAAGAACTTTCTAAGGTTTAGGATACTTAAGTACTGTTCCTATATTTTAGAAACAGCGGTCATGTCATTTTTTATTATTGCTTGTTTATGGTTCCAATTCCTCAGGCTCCAGGCTCTGCTGCCATAACTTTCAGAAATATTTTTCTAAGAGAGTTAGCATAAGATACAAGGTGTTGTTATCCAAGAATAAGTCATAGCTTTGGCTTATTCTTGGAGGAAATGAATGGTAGTAAAACAAAGGAAAGGACATGAAATGGATCCTAATGGATTTTCTAAATCCCCAAGGCTGGGTCTGAGTATGAAATGTGAGAACAGCTCAGGGCCCCTGTGGGGTTTGGCTCTGTACAGGCACCCCCTGGTGCACCCGTGTGTCAAAAGGAAAGCGCACACTGGGCTACATGCCCTGAGCCATTGGACAGCCTGTCAGCTCTGGGAGCAGAGCATTTGCAATTCAGCCAAGTGCTGAAGGTGCACAGCTCACCAAGCAGACACAGACTAAGTGGCTGAGGTGAGGTCTGCTGCAGACAACTGTAATGTGCTGAGTAAATGTTCCCCAGGCAGTGTTTGGGAAGAGTTAAACAGGGCTGAATAAATCCGAAGAGGTCATCAAGAGCAGCAGACTCTAGCCAGTATAGGACACTGGATGTTAATGAAGGAGAGCTTCAGGTTTCACAAATTCTCCTGGTTAGATGTCTTTTAGAAAGTCAGGAGAGAAATCGTCCAAGAGAAATGCTCCCTGTTCCATGGGGCTTCCCACTGAGATGGACGCCAAGATAGAAGGATATGTCTTACAATTCATTTCTCTCCTAGGCCTCATTCAAAATTTTTGGTAGGCACTCTCTAAATTCAGGAACTGCAGCTGAGGAAAGGTACAGATATTGCATTTTATTAAATAATTTTTGACAAAAAGTAATGAACTGGAATTACAGGATAGAATAAAATAGAATTCAATGAAATAGCATAGTTGGAATAGCTCAAGTTGGAAGGACATCGAAAGACCTGATCCAAACTTTCACAGGAAAGGTGGCCTAAATATTGTCCCTGTACGTCAGGGGATTCATATTATCTCATCCTATCTAAGAACACTGGCCATATGTGCTTGAGAAAAAAATTATTATGCCCATATTGCTATTGCTGGTTTTTTTTGTTATTGAGGAATTTCATTCCTCTGTCTTTTAAAACACCATTTGCTTTTGATGGAGTTTCTGGGAGCCAGGGGAAGTGTGCTTTTTGGCTACATGTATATGAGGTAAGTGAAAGCTGTAGGCATTTATGGTGGTTTTCATGTTGAAACCAGATCTAATTACAGTTTTTGTGTAACTGAGAAGCAGCACTTAAGGTTTGATGACTACTCTGAGTACAGATTCCTATATTCAATTGCAGTTGTATTTATATTACGCATGTTCAAGGACTTAATTTTTGAAAGTACTCAGACAAAAGTGAGACCACTTTTAGGTAAATCTGATTATATTACATTTGTGATTCCCACTTGTGCTCAATCCCTTTCAGTTGCCCCTTATATCCTAGTATGTATCTGATTTTATCTGTGAATGCTTGGATAACTGTAGCCTGACTGTACATCTGCCTTGTTTTTCTTAAGTGTTTTACCTCAGTTTAAAAATTGTTCTGATGTGGGGGTCAAGGAGCATTGAAGAGCCAGACTGCATGTAAGGAGAGCTGTTTCCAAAACCCTACCACAGCTGGAGGTTCAGTTTCATTTTAATTATGAAATTCTAGGGTTTTTTAGAATCATGCTAGGCATTTGTTGTTGATATTATCTTGTGACAAGTGCATTATATGTTAGTCTGGATTCTGTGACTCGAAAGTATATGCACTGAAAAACCCTCTCCCTAAGCTTAGGAGACTCAGATGCAGATACTACTTTGCATATGCAAAAAAAAATAAAAACGCCTGCTGATCTTCCAAGTAATATGATAATGTTACAGATACAGAAGGCAAGATTAACATTTAGAAAGAAATTCAACAGTATCTTAAATTAATAGAAATAAAATCTCCAGACTTTAATATTTAATACATAACAACATTCTCCACTGGTAATACAGCAGTGATAATGAACTGCAATAACAAATATATAATTTTTTCCCCCTACTTATAAACCTTTACAAGAAAGGTTGCAATCTCTCTCTGCCTCTTATTCACTGTTGTTTTTGTAGCATGTCATGTAGGATGTATAAACTCTATTTAGAGAGATAATTTGCCACAACATTTTTCACAATGTAAAAGGTTACTTATTCACACAAAGTCAAGCATTAAGGCAGAAAATGCCTGTTTGAATGAGATTTTTTTTTCTTTTCTGTGTAATGTCATATTCTCTGCAGTACAGGAAGAAGTAAATGGTATTAGAAGCAGTAAAACTAATTTCTTATTATTGCTGTAATACTGACCTTGGCATTTTGTGAAACAGCCCCCCATTTAAAATAAAAGAGAAAAAAGAAGAAAGTGAATATACTGTTCAAATTAGGAAACAAATACTTAAGAGATGCTTACAGACTAGTACAGAGGACTCTAATTTCCTGTGTTTTTTCTGTACTCTAAATTGATTTTTGAAGTATAACACCATACACAGCCACTGGGAATTTCAGACCCATAGAACTCTCTACCTTGTTTCAGGCAGTAGAAATAAATGTTGGTGATATTACAGCAAAAGTGTTAAAACCACAAACTCTCCTATTAAACACACAAACCATTATGAGCTACATCAATATGTAAGACAACAAGAAAAATAGAAAATAATAAAAATCCCACATACACTTACAATACCCTAAATACAACACTGCACAGCAAAATATGCCCAAAACTGAAACTCACTCATCTTTCAAGTACACTGTGTTTTCCTGCTGCTTGTAACTCTTCAAAAGGACTGGATGTAGTCCCTTGTGGTCAGCTGTGCTAATGTCATGGGTTTATCTCAAATGACTTGGAGGACTTCGATCAAAAAGAGAAAAATCAAGATAGTGTAAGAATGCAGAAGGGTATAGTACCTCCCTCTGTCCCCAGGAATAATTGCAGAGGTGAAAACACCGAAGGGAAACAAATGTGTAAGTCTGATGGACATCAGAAGGTTAGTGCTTTTTTACAATCACATTTTCAGGCTGAGGGCAAGAACTTTATTTCACCAGTGGTCTAGCTGAGAAAATTATTAGCAGCTATATATTTAATACATTTTATGTCAGCCTTCAGCCCTCAACCAGCCTATTAAAACAGAGAAATCTTTCAGTGAAGAAACCTGCAGGAAAACAGCATAAGGAGAGCAATTCAAGGAGTAGAAATTTAGCCTAAATAAATGTGATTTCACTGCATAGATTAAAACACTCAAGACATAATGTCTGCACGTGGGATTTAATGTATTTTCCTGAACACAGGCATCATGCTGCCAGCAGTTTTGGAGCTATGAGGGAGTTGCACCCTTCTGGAACTGGACTGGTATACCAGGGGGATGCTCCAGGGTGTCTCTGATGGTACTATGCACCTGTGTTTAACCAAATTAATCTTGTAGAAGTCAACATAAAAAGCATTTGTCTAAATCATCATTATACCTAATGGTGGTCAGTCTTTGACTAAATGTATTTGCTGTACGTTGATATGAGTATCTTTGTAAGCTTAGCTGTCCATGTTTAATGGGTACTTAGACACATAGAACATAAACATGAACTTATATGTAGGCACCTAATTTAAGTGTCTTCATTCTTGAGCTGAATGAAGCTGAACCCTTTACCTATGGAGATTTATATAAAGTACTGCTTGTATCAGAATGTGAAATTCAAGATTTCAATGACCCAGATAATAAAGGACTTAAGATAGTCCCGAATTAAGAAATCTCCACATCTAAAAGATATATTCACCAAATTAATAGAGACCTAGTGACTTGATTATAATTCTTTTAGTTGAATCTAAAGCAGATAATGTTTGTGGACTTCACTTGGATTAAGAAAATCAAACAGCAAATAATAATCCAAGTCCAACATAGTATTTCAAATATAAATGTGAGCTCAAATCTAATGTTAAATGACCTCTGATTTTTATGTGAGGAAAATACCTGTGCAACAATTCTTATTTACAGTGATAGATTTCTACGAAAGACCCATTTAATCAAAAGCTTCTTGCAAATTAAAAAAAATGGGAGGATGTAAGGATGCTTATAAAAAATTTTGTCAGGAAATTTCTGGTGTTTAGGAAATTAACAAGAGACACCAAACAAATGATTGGGAAATTTAATTTTACATGAAATGTAGAAGAATTAAGTGATTGTTTCAGAGCTGCTTATTTTGGACTCTCATTTTCCATTCCAGATACCTTGAAAACAGTTAAAGTTCTGGGCCATCTCACCTAGATCAATGCTTCAACCCTCAGGTTAAAGGTTGAAATGACTGAGTCTCACTTAGGTCTTAACTATGCCACATATTTTTGATCTAGTCAGTATGAAGGATAAAGCATGATCCAGCATAAATATACCTGTACAAGAAAAAAAAAAAAAAAAGCAACTGAATTACACCAAAAACTTTTACTTTTTTTACCGAAAGGCAAAATAAAATTGATAAAAAATGCAGTCAATAAGAGCAATTTGCCATTGTAACATAATTTTGCATTAATAAAATATCTTCATTGTACATATACTTTCCTTTTCTCCCTAAAAAGCTGTTATACTTCATGGATTACTTTAATTTTCACTGGATGAAAGGATTGACATTAGCCACAAGGCAAATGGAGTGGCAGCT
Source organism: Cinnycerthia olivascens (assembly GCA_035048155.1). Lineage (NCBI taxonomy): Eukaryota > Metazoa > Chordata > Aves > Passeriformes > Certhiidae > Cinnycerthia > Cinnycerthia olivascens. The sequence goes on from JAWWMU010000106.1 coordinate 124,022,202, forward strand.
TTGAGTATCACCAATCAATATTTGTGCCTGTGGCTACCTAAAATGCTGTGGTGAAAAAAGACAGGTTTGTGTTTTCCACTGTGAAACAGGAGAGAGCCTGTTCTGAGGGGCTTCCTCAGCTCATCCTATTTCCCAGTTTTCAGACTTTGGTGCTGGAAATCTGGAACTGAAAGCAGGGTTCCACTGAAATGGGAGCTGATGTTCAAAGTGACAAAGCGGTAAAAAATTTCTGGACTCTTCCTGTTTCCACTGCTCTGGCAAACCTCTAAATCACACCCAAAGGGCAAATTTGCAGCAGCAGAGCTGTTTTGCTCCCCCAACTGAATCATTGCTCATTAGCCTTATCTTTAGTAACAATTATCATTTCTCATGCTGTGCAGGCCCAGTGAATCTTAGGTAATGTGGCTTCAGGCTGGGTACAGGACTTATGCACACACCCTGTGGTAGATTTATTAAGAACAAGAGGATGAATCTCAAGGGCAACTCACAGAAACCTGAGCAACTCTCTTTTACAGATTCCTTTTTAATGTTATCATTTGAATGGATCATTTTGCATATTGAGTCATAAATTTCCAAAAGATTATTTCATTCAAAAATTAAGAGCTAGATAGTATATGGGATTTTGGTACCCAGTTATGCAATTTACAGCAGTCATATTTTCTCATGTCAGTTATAAAATTCATAAATTTGCAGGAATGTGGACATGGAAAAACGAGATGAGGCATTTTCACCTATGGATGTACCAGGACTACCAACTGTTGCATAAGTGCTTTTGCTTTGAATACTACAGTGCCTCTTGGTGCTGTATAAGAATGACTGAGATTTTTCCACTTGATAATTCATTCTGATTAGGTATTTTGCTTTGAAATAACTTTATTATTGAATTTAACAGGCTGTTTTTATTACTGCCATTAACAACCAATCCCATTCTTCTCTCTCTACTTCTTAATTTTTTTTTTAAAACCTACCCCTGAGCAGAAGAATTTTAACACTATATAAATTTTAAAATATTTAAATTTAGAAACATAAAATAGAAAGCTCAAAAAAATTAAAAATATTTAAATTAATATGTAAAAAAGATAAGCAATCACTTTCTGATAAATTCACTGACTGGAATAGTGACACCATATTGGCCAACATTTGTAGATTTATGCAGTAGCTTTTCTTTCCAATATGTTGCAGCTGTTTAAGTGGCACCAGTTTCCTGCCTTGCACTGTTAACATTGATTTTCACAGATCACAAATATACAAAAATTTAAAAAAATCCCTAAAATCCTTTAAAACAGACTAATTTGTATGACAGAACAAATACTGCTACTGAACTTGTGATAGCTTACGTTTGCTATATTTTGGCATTGAATTTTTGTGAAAAGAAATAGCAGAAACTTATGTGACAAAATATGACTAGAAGTTGCATGTTAAGGATGAAAAAGTAATTCTACATATATGACTTCTTTCTATTTTGTGAAATATGTGAGTTTGTGGTAGACAATATGTTCAACTCACTTCAAAATTAAGGATAGATGGATACAAACATTAATGAGAAGGGTAGAAATTCAATTGTTGGCGTTTTATTTAACACAGAGTTGATCCTGAATGTAATTACATGGATAAAGAAAATCTGCATTTTTGAACATATGATGGATTTAAAATTTTTTTAATGACTCTGATTGGCATTTTTTTGAAATCTCATTCCTGAAATAAAAGTTCTCTTCTACCAACAAAGAGAGCCATATTTTACCATGGAAAATTACCACCAGGTTATTTGAAGCACTGGGAATTGTTTGTAATTCTGTTATGAAATGAAAATGGTTCTGAAACTATCACCTTAAAAACATGTAGACACTAATAACCATTTTCAAGAACTGGTTAAAGTGGGCAAGAAGGTTGCATTAGAGCAGGAGAAATCCCCAAGGAAAATTTTAGCCAACTCTGCTTTTTACTCCTAGAATCTCCTGAGGACAGTAAGAGAACTGTGTGAATTGCAGGCAGCCCACCGGCCCTCAGGAGCAGCGGAGTGCAGCAGAAGAGTTTATTCTGCTCCTCATCTTGTCATTGCTTTTAGTTTGATAGCCAGGGAAAATACATTAACGATTATTTTAATATAGAAATGAGTAAAGA
>JAWWMU010000106.1:124024422-124077355 GCA_035048155.1 Cinnycerthia olivascens
GAGTCCTAAGTGGGATACTCAAGTAGCACGAGACTTGTGTTGATGAAAGTCAGCGGTCATTATATTCCTCTACCTCCATTTCTCTATGTTTTGCAGTGAAAGTCATGACTTTTATTTATTCCTCCTCAAAACTGTTACGATGATTACTTGACTAGTAATCACACATGACTATGGAGAGCTAAAGGATTATGTAAATACAAACTCTTTTCTTGTTATTGTGCTGTCTAATACGTCGTGGTCTCATCCTCCCTGCTATTAAGGTGCCGTCAGATGCAGTTTGTACAATAAATGCATTATGGCCTTAATCCATGCTATTATAACTTTAGAAGCCATAATAGTGTGCATTACTGGCTTGATAAATATACCTGGGTAGCTGAATTTGAACTCTTTGTCTAATTAAAGTGAAGAGGGTCATAGTTTCCCTTAAGCATTCTGGTTGTTTGTCAGCATAGAGCTTTCATGGGGTTAACTCATAAGAGTAAATTTTTTCTTAACACTGACTTGGGAGCAGCATTAACTCCCAAGTAAGAGCATTTTCTCTATTACAACCCTGGACCTCCCTTTATGCTCAAGATTAAGCAGAATCTCCTTTCTACTGGGGCTAATAATTCCTTTTTTTTCTAGAGGTAAATGAAACTCAAACACGATAAATACCACAGGCAAAACAATACAATTCCAGCTTATTTGTATGTTGATAGCCTCATGCAAATGGATAGGTCTGCTCAGTTTTTAATTACTTCTGTTATTAAACCTCCTTATAGAAGCAAAAACTATTTTTGAAGAAGCCAATATTTAGCATTTCATAGCAAAAATAACCTTCTGACCTTTCTCAGCTTGCCTTGAGGTTACTTCAAAGAAAAAAGTCAGTGGGCAAAACTTGGAAATCTCAGACATCTCCCAGTTTTATTCCTAACTCAAGGCTTAAAATACCTAGAAAGGTCTCTGAATTCAGCTGATCCTTTTCTGTGCAAGCAAAAACGGGGGGGGGGTGGGGGAGGGGATGTGAAAAGCTTCATAATAAATCTGTAAGACTTTTTCACCTTTTATTTTTAGGTTTCTTTGCTTTGTGGGAGGACAGGGCTTTAAGTTTGCCTCCTCCTTGTGAAAGGTAAAAGCTGCATTTTATAGCAGCCAGGGAAGTCCCAAAAGAGCTTGGCATGCCCTGCTCTTGTGCTACGCTAGCTGAAATCCCTCCTCTGATTCAGAAAAGACCTTCAGTTATCTTCACACCTTGCAGACAGCTTTTTAAAGGGAGGGAGATCATGAGGGTGGTGACCAGAGACAATAATCTTACTAACAAGGTGTGTAGAAAGAGACAGACCTTCACAGTAATATGAAAACTGTTATTAGATGTATAATTCTGCATTAAGGAGTATCACTAATTTAACATATAGTCCATATTCCAGGCAAACTTTCATACAGTTCTCTATGTACATATCAGTCAGCAGGAACCATGAGTCTCAGATTATTCATCAACTTAGTTTAGGACTTTCTATTTAAAGTAGAAGAACAGTTATATAGATTCTTTAAAAATTAATTAGAATTTCATTCATACTTACTGATTTTAAAACTGTCTATCCAGACCAAAAATGTTCCATTTTATTTCTGCCCATATTTGTAGAACACAAGCTGGGGTTTTTTGGTATGCCAATTGCTACTTAAATTGTATATCTGGTGAAATACAAGTAATAACTAATCAGCTGCTAATATTTGTGAAGAAGTACTATTCCTCCTTTCTTTGACCTAAAGGAATTCCTTCAGTGAATGCTTTAACTTAAGGTGCTTTTAAATGAGAAAAATCCATTAGAGCAGACTGTAGTTAAGTATACTTTTGGCAGCTAAGATGGTGTGCATGATGGTTAGGAGAATCTGCAACACAAATCCCCACAGATTTATCCACAAAACTGCTGAAACAATGGAAATTCTGTTATGATGTAACAATCTGGGCTCTGCTCCAAATGAGAGAATTCTTTTCAAAGTGTGCACACTGCACCTGTATTAAGTTGATTATGTTTTAAGTAATTTAGGTACTTGCTTAAAGCTGCTTGCTCAAAGTTAGCAGTGTCACATGAGAAGTGAGAGAAGATTAGTGAGAGAAGAAGGGGACTAGGGCTTCCAAGGTAAAGTGAACAGCACAGTGGTAAGACAGAGCAGGAAAGGAAACTGCTGTGCCAGGGAGAATTCTCTAGGGGAATTCTCCCGAATCAGCTTTAATTAATGTTCCAGTCCACAAGCCTTGTACAAAAGCTGAGATCTGATAGAGATTTCTAATAACATAATGCTATCCTTTATCATTTTAACTCAAAGGAATACATCATGAATGAAATGGATGACATAGAAGACTGGAATAATAGAAATGGCCCAAAGTATCACAGTGTAAAAAGGCGAGGCCAGGAATGCATGGTTACTTAATGTAACCTCTAGTGATAAAGTAGGTGATAGATTACTGAGCAAGAGAGGGACCTTGGGGCAATCCCAGAAATAATGTCAGACATGAATATTTTTCAGCTATGGAAAAGATGAGTTTATAACCAGAATTTATCAGATATGTTTTTAACAGAGTGAGGGTATAACTATACAGACCGGCAAAGCCTCCTCTTAAACACAATAGCTTTGCTTAGGAAATGCGATTTCAAATTGGAATAAGGGCAGAGAAGGGCTGCAAAATTGGTGATAGGGAGACAGAACCTATGATGCACAGTGACTGTGAAAGGCATTGCTTCATTTAGCCAAAGAAACTGGAGGCTGTGAAGGGAGAGAAGTGCTCTGTATAGTTAGAGGACTATATGTGTACTCTAAAGAAAGAAAAAAAAAAAAAGAAAACAAAATCATATATATTGTCTGGGCAGTACAGCAAAGACATTTAAAATGTCATAGAATAATTTCTGATGGGAATTTGGATACTGGCTCATTAAAATATTGGATTTCAGGAAATACAAAAGAGATGGAAGAGAAAAAGCAAACCTAACTGCTCCCACAGTGCTACAGCTGACACCTGCAAGGGATGGCACTTGTTTTCCCTTGTGACCAGCAGGAAGTTGGATGTTCTTTGGGGGGATATTTTCAGACATTTTCATCTCTGTGTGAGAACAAGTAGGTGAGGTCTTGATCAACAGGTGACAAAATTAATTATAATATGTATCACTTGGGTTAGTTTCTTGCATGTTTTAATAGGGATTGAGAAAAAATTTCTGTGGAGATCAATCAGGTCAAGACTTAAACTTCCTATTTACTTTCCTCCTGGTACTGAACATGAGATATTTTCATTAACTTTTACAAGCTGAAGATATTGCACTGTAGCAAAAGTGAAAGATGGTCACAGGTCTATTAGCTAAATATGGCAATATGGTCCTGTCATGGCCAGACTAATATCTGAAAATGTCTGGAAATTCTGGAAATTTAAAGCAGTGTCTAAAAAAGAAAATAGTCCATTAAGGCTTCAGTGACTATTACAGAAAAATAAGTCTCTAAAGCTGTTCCTTTCTACATATTTTTAGCTGGCAAATTTACTTCTCAGTGACAGTTTACTTCCTCAGACATAAAATTCAATGTCAAAAAATGCCATTTGAAATTTTTGAGAGTCCATTATGGCTGCTTTTTAAGTTTAGTTGATTAGCACACAAAATATGGAACAGCTATTAAACTGCTGTTCCCCTAATAAACATTAATTATAAGACAGCAGGTGATTAATCACTGATAATGAGCTATAGATGACTTTTAATGGTCAGCTAATAGTGTCATGGGCCTTTAATGCTGAAAATAATTAAAATTAATATCAGATTGTATGGTGAATACACATGCTAAAATGTGCTTACAGTTCAAAAAGCAGGCACCCAAATATGGAAGGAATTTCTTTCCCTGTGACCATGACTCTTTCTAGCTCAGTGCTCTAGGCACGTGCAGGAGGGGAAATATTAATTACTGGTTTAAGAACAGTTTTAGGCAGAGCTTGGATTTGGATTATAATTTATGGCTGTTGTTTTTCCCACTGCAGGTGAAAGTCCAAACCAGCATTTTGCAATTATTCTCCTTTGCTGTTCCTGGCACAAGAAATCTTGAATTATAGCATGGACAGTGAATCCATAATGGGAAAGAAATATTTTCCATCACTTTTCCACTTCTGGAGCAACCTATAGATTATTACAAAGGCACTCTCATGAAAATGGAGATGTGACTTGCAGTCTTTCTCTGGTTGCAAAGAAAATTTAACCCTGGCCTTTCTTTCCTAGATGGCTACAAGTGATGCAGCTCTGTAAGGTTAAGTCTTTAGGGGGGAAGAGCAATTCTTTAACTGAGAGTTATAGCCCTGAAAGGAAATCCAAAACCATCAACATTTTGCACCTTAATATTGTTCAGAATGAAACAATGTGCTTGTTTTCACTTCCTATTCCATTGAGTTGTGTCTACATCCTGGCATTCACTTTCCTTCTTGCTGGGAACCAAACTCTGCCATTGTACTTCTGGAAAGTTCTCTCTAGGCCTGATGGGTGCTCAGCACAGATTGCTTTGCTTCTTTGGGGCTATATTTTCTCCCAGGACAGGTCTAAGCCTTGCTTCAAACACATTTTATCCATAATGACTTGTTCCTTCAATATGCTGTATCCCATACTGTGTTTGGCATTGTTGGGAAAGTGTTAATTTGCCGTGTCAGAAAGTGTGTGAATGATCATACAGCACAGGCAAATGTAGGATGGGGCTTGAGCCCATGTCCTGCCTCTCTTACTTCCTATTGTAGGTAAAGTTTTTGGTATCTAACTTATGTCATTGCAGATTCTATAATCAGGATCTATGTACTAAGGTTTACCAGGATGGTATCAAAACTTTTTTTTTTTTTTTTTAAGGAATCTCTTCCCCAATTGTGATCAAATTAAGAATTCTAATGTTACAGCCATATAGAAAATCTGATTGTTATAAAATTAAAGAGAATTTGAGGAATAAAGTTGTATAAATTTTTGATGTTTTGGGTTTTGTTTTAGTTTTTTGTTTTGGGGGTTTTTTTGGGTTGTTTTTTTTTTGCTATGGGAAATCCACCTATGAGTTTTGGATTTTACGTGGTAAAAGCCAAAGAATCAGTTCACCAAGGTAGGAACAGATGTGAAGATATTGAAATAGTCTTTATTTTGCAATAATTTTCATACTTTATGTTGTCCTTTTCTATTTTTTTCAGTACCTGTCAATACGCCATGTTATCTTGCCATGTATTAAATCCTAATCATCAAATATTTACACAGGTGAACAGCTTTACAAATGCCACCAGATAAAATTAAGCAAATTTCTCTGTCCACATGTGTAATTGCTTTTATTTGCAAGCCTTTCTGAGAGCTCACATGAGATTGTAAGGTCTTAGCACCTGATACAGAAATTGTGAAACTTTGTGTTTTATTCTAAATTTACACCAGGGTTATTTCATTCACATCACTGGTGGAGCTAATTTCACTTTGCTTTTTGAATTAGCGAAATAATTTTAGTAGTTGTAAATGAGCAACTTGAAAAGGTCATAGAAATTAATTGAGAAAGGAGAAGGGAAAGAGAAAATCTGGGAACAGAGATAGAGGGAAGAAGAAGCAGGAGTAAGGAAAAAGAAAAATATTAAGAAAATCAAGAAGCATAAGAGACATATAGGAAAGAGCAGACCATAAAACAGGAAAAAACAGATGTAGAAAGATAGCATCAATAGAAACCAACATTCAGTTTTAGATTGAATTCCACTGCTTTGTTTTTTGTTTTTGTTTTATAGATTTTTTTATGATATATGGATTTTCAATGGATTTTTTATATTTCACAAAATTAAAATAAAAAAAGGAAGTAAATGAAATATTTTTTAAAAAATTAATATGACCGTTCAGCTGACAGTGTTCACAGATTCAGCTGATGTCCTGAAAGTCAAGTTATGAAATTGTAATCTTGCATTTCAATGTGCCTTGACAATGTTGGAGGGTAATACTCTAGTTATAAGAAAAGGAGAAATTTTTGTAAATCATTATTTTACATAAATGATAGAAAATCAACCATGACCTTTCTTCAAGAAAAGTATAATTTTTAAGGCTGAATATTTGACAATATGACTTCTATTGTTATTATTGCTATTAATAATTTGTGTATTTATTTTTTAAATTAAAAAATATTCCTTACAAGGACATATGGGAAATTTGAAATTTTCAGGAAAATTTATTAGCATTCATATAAAGTTTCTGCCAGATTTTTGGTAAGACAGAAACCCAACTTTCTAACTGCTTGTAGTCATTAAAGAGCAAAAGACAGCTTTTGGAAGAGTTGTACTCAAAGTACCCATTGGGCTGGCCAAATTCCAGTGTGGAAAATTACATTCTGCTTGCTTACAATTGCCTCTTCTATTTCAAATATCAAGGCCTGTTTTTTACCTGCTGTCCTAGTTCTCAGACTTGTGGCTAACCTGGAACATGTTGCTAAATCCATCACATGCTTATCTACCTTGCTGAATTGTCACCCTGATCATTTATTAACTCTGTTAAAGAAGTGTCACGGTTTTAATAAGTGTGATGGCGATCTCACTTCTGTACAAAATACAGGAAAGTATAAGACATAAGATCCAGACCAGAATTTCAAAAGCTAATCATTCAGGAAAATAACATTCTAGGATTCTTGTGTTAATTAGTCCTCTGTCTCAGTGTTCATTTCTTGTATGCTGTGAAACACATTTAAACAAAATAAGAGGACACTCTTCCATTGAACAGTTGAGAACTTGCATAATTTTAGGCACACGAAAAGCCTAATCAGCTCTGAACTGCAGATACATGAATTGCATTTTTTATTTATAAAGGGGAAGGAAGCTCAAATTACTTGATTGGTCTTCTGCCAGCACTGAAACTGAAGATTTAAAATAATGTTGAATCCTTGCACAAATGCCTTAATTGCAAAGGCAAGTGATTAGAGCATCCTTAACTCTTTTTAAAGACAGTCATGTTGAAAGAGAACTTAAGTCTTATCAAGTAATAAGGTGAATGTCAGTGGGAAAGATAATGTGTATGTGCATGATACTGTAATCAGCAATCCCAGAGCTCAAGAAACAGAAGCTACGGTGGCTCATGAAAGCACTGTGGGGTCCTGCAGGAGAAATGGCAAAGTACAGCAAGATCATTGCCATTTTAGTAATAGGGTTGCAATTAGGACAGGATTGCTTTCTCCTTGTTTTGCCCTGTAATTACATATAACAGCCTTGATAAGATTAAGTGCTGTGATAAATTCTGCATTTTTGCTTAGCTGAAAATGGGAACTGTCTGTGTTTTTAGATAACCAGATAATTTAAAATCTCATAATCAAACTCATGTATCAGGACTTATTCAAATATTGAAATCAGTCAGATTCTGTTTCATGTTCCAGCATATCATTTTTGCAATAGAAAGACACATAATGCTTCCATGGCAACACATTAAATACATCAAGTCCATGCCTTGAGAGCTACTGACATTAGTTTAACATAAATTCTCAACTATTTGTATGAAAAAAGCTTGCTTCATATATATCTCTGTGTGTGTGTGTGTGTGTGTGTAAACATGCAAGTACATCTGGTATTTCTTATTGATGATAAAGCAAAACTTACTCTAGACACCAGTGAAGCTAAAGACAAACCCCCCTTTGTCTCACGTATTGTGCAAAATCTATTAATAGATGGACATTTAATAGCTGTACAAGTGTATCTTAATGAACCTTAGGATGGTATAGCTTTCCTTGTAATTGCTGACAACTATGTTGCTTTACGTTTAAGATCATGCATGCTTATCAGAGATGCCATTGACTTGTACTTGTTCTGTTTATTGATTATTTAATTAGTTTCCAAGATAGCTAATCAGGGACAAATTCAAGTGTTTAAGCATCCCTTGCTGTGTCTCGCTTTGAGCACAAAATGGTGAAGCATCTGTGTTTCTTGGAGAAATAAATTAACCCCACTGAACTGAACTAGTTTAAATCATGATACAGGTTACAAAGTTGGTAAAACAATATGAAAGTAATTTAGAGGGAAGCTGGTATGATGTCTCATCCTCCAAAAACTTACAGGAAAAAAGGCTTTATTAGCTTCCCAAATGATAATGTAAAGATCATTTTACTTTTCTCTTCCACAGAGTTGTTTACTAAATACAGCCTTTAACAGTCAGGATAAGGAGGTTTTTGCTCACAATAACAATCTCTAGGGATTTCTCTGTCACAGAAATAAAATCAAGCAAATGTCAACACTCTTAGTAGCGACCATTGTACATCACAGTTGAAACTGTGTCTATAATTGACTGTGGAGGGTGGTATCTGTCTCAAAAATTTAAACACAGCTTAAACTCACACAGTATTTTGTTTTGCTCTTTTAAAGTGGTGTTGAGTGTCTATCTTGAATAAAATTTCACAAAATATTGAGAAGAAAAACAGTTTAAAACTAAAAAATGAATCTTTATTTACTTAAAAACTTGATATTAAATGTATAGGTTTTTTGAGAGACAGTGTTTCTTAATTAATTGTTCAGCATACTTGATGCAGGTTCACGTTATTTGAGCTTTTTGAATCTGCCTTATAAAGCAAAGGGCTTGGTGGCAAAAAACAATTTTTCTCAGGTTTTAATGAGGTATTTGATGTTAATACAAGAAAGAACTTCTACACCTACATAACTTTTTACACAGAATGCATCACACAATCAAAGAAGCATAGAATGGTTTGGGTTGGAAGAGGATCTTGAAGATCATCCAGTTCCAACCTCACTGCCACGGACAGGGTCACCTCCCTACTAGACCAGGTTGCTCAGAGCCCCATCCAAGCTGCTCTTGAATTCTTGTCTTCCTGTGGCCTCTGACAGTTTTACCAGGTGTTCAATGTACTTATTGCAATTCTTTTTGAAAGATGATCAGGAAAACACAGCGCATTAGCAGGGATCTGTCCAAGCTTAACACAGGTTTTTTAGCCCTTTTCCCCATATAGACTGAAGAGTCCAGTCCTCAAGCGTATGTCTTTATTATTTGAGTAAACTGCTCTCCTGTGATACCCACAGCTGCTTAATATGAGAACAGAGCAACAGTTCTCAAGGCTCCTATTGTATCCTGTAGGCAATTAATTTCACATTTAAACTCAAAGGACACTAAACCAAGACAGAACTTTAATAGAAGTCAATGGAGAGGAAAAGTGAGGGAAAATAGAAGGAAAAAAACTTCTGAAAATTTTTACAAAAAATAATTTGGCACAATTGAGACTTTGAAATAAGGAACATTTTATTGTTGCCATAAAATCTATGTATCGCATTTATTCTCAACAAATATATCAACCTATGTCTAACTTACACAGATATATGATTTCTTTTTTTTCTAATGTAACATGCAAGCTTATCTATATGTCATTTAGTAAAAGTAGATTGCTACTAAAATATTGGTTCCTGTGTTAATCACTATTCCAAAAAACAACTTGGAAGAAGGCATGCCTGAGTCCAGTGCCTGAAAAAGGGTCTGCCTTCTAATTACCACTCACCAATATTTTGCCTAATATTCTGAAATCAGCATATAAGACAATTGAATTAATGATTTTGAAACTCCTTAAGTTGAGCAATGATATTTCTTTGATAAGTCTGACTTTTCCTGGGCTATTTTTGCTACAGAAACCAGTGAGGATCCAGATTTAATTCAGACTTTGTGTTTGCATGATGTCCTAGTTCAACTTTATAAATATTTTTTCTATTAAAATACATAACCAGGATAGATAACTCCTATGTATGGGTAATTCTATAATTTAAAAAATCTGGGGGTTATTTTATTTCAAATTTCATATGAAAAGTTTATTAGATTGAATTCAACAGCTGTTAGAATAAACATATTTGTCCATTTTCATTTAACTACAGTAACAAAAATGAAGTCAAGATGCTTCCAGTGAATACTTCTAGCATCTTGATTTCTTAGTCTACTCTTCTTTAAAATGAATAAACATAATAATTTTATTAATATTGAACTTCAAATAAACATAACTGAAAGTGGGACATGGAGTAAAAGCAATTCAGTAAATACTACCATTACACTGGGCTTTTTTACCTGGTTTCTTTCAATTTCAAAAGAATCATTATCCTATAACTAGAAGAGGAAGATATTCTTAAAATCATATCTTTGAAGAAACTGAAAATGAAGCATCTCCTGAAGAAAAATGTGTTGATTTTTCAACACAGTAATCTACTAAAAAAATTTTGTTGATAAAACACAGAGAACACAGAAACATGATGGCATTGAAATCTGGTAAAGAAAAAGAAATAATGTGGAAACTTCAGAATAGCAAATAATAGAATCAGAAAATTAGAAGAGTACAGGATTTGTTTGTTAGTATTTATGTGACTTGCATAGCCTGGTCTTGCAATAATTTGAGGGCATATAAAACAATAGTCAGTGCAGGGTCATTACAACCCTCTTGCAAACCCTAATTATAGACAAAAGGGTAAAAATGATTTATAGCAATCATTTGTTTTTTCAAGTGTACAGTGCATATGAAGCATCATTTACTGTCAACATCAAGAGGTTTCACAACACAGTAAGAGACTACATATTATCACGAGGCTGTCCAAAAGCCATTGCATCTAAAGGATGAATTTAATGAGTCTACTTGTAGTAAGCTCAGATTCCAGCTCTCAATAAAGCAAACCTAGAGACAAGGGGAGTTTCAAAAAATTCAAACTAGTACCAGGGATGTAGATGAACATTTCATCATTTTATTGCTATGGCCCAACATCTGTTTTTCAGGACATCTACCTTGATGCCATGAACATAAATTTTGGTTTCTGTACATGTGAAATGAGAAAAATGAAAACTGTTCATAGATTCTAAAAGGTTTTAGTGATCAGAATTTAATGCAATTCCATACTTGCCAGGTGAGAGGCAAGACACTGAATTGTCAACAGGAAAAGAAAAATCTCATTCCTTTCTTCAGTCTGCTTAACAAGAATGCAGGGTCAGCAGAATTAGCACTTGGGTACAGGTGGTCCTGAGGCTGTTCCAGTCCAACTGAGGGCTGCTCAGCAGCTGTTGCTCAGAGGATTCCACAGCACAAAGCTGATGCTGCTTAAACAGCCTTAACTTTAGCCCAGTTACCATGCATTGAGCTGTGCTAAAAATATGATGCTGCAGAGAAAAAACTGATTTTTGGCTGTTAAAGCCCTGTCCTCCTTTATGCTGAGAAAGCTCAGCCGAATACCCATGGAGATGCTCCTGAGGTGTATTAAGAAGAAACAGCATGGAGCTTGCAGTCATATCAAAGATACTGTATCAGATCAGTCCTACATAACAAATTAGCACAGTCTTAAATGATGAGGAAAAAACAGTGTGAATAAGGAAGGCTGATATAATTAATGTTTCCACTTTAATAGTTATCATTTGGAGAATTTTAGTTTCACAGTAGGTAAGTATTTTAAAGAGATACTTCTATTGGGTATTGTATTTTAGTGTTGACTCATAGACAGTTGTTCAATAAATCAAGTTCCAACGTTAATAATGATATTTAAAAGTATAAATATGACACATCTGATCTTTTTTACTTGCTAGAGAACTATTTTTCTATGTGTTGTACTCACTGACTTTTGAAAAGCTTGTTGTTTCAGTGGAGTTCTACTAACATCCAAGCTTCTTGAGAGCATGTTGGGATTTGGGGAGTTTGGGGTTTGGTTTAGGGTTTGTTTTTTTGTTGTTTGGTTTGGTTTGATTTGATTTGTTTTGGGTTGGATGGTTTGGTATTTTTAGGGGGTTATTTTGTTTTGTGCAAGCAGGAACATAGGAACAATCAGTTTAAAGTTAAAAATGTTCCTTTCTTAGTGTCTGCTCGTGAAAATGCACACCTGTCATGCTGCAGGCACTTCTGTCTGGGATTCTTTCAAAGAAATCCTCCCATTCATATTTCCTGCATGACAGGGGTCATACCAGACTCTTCTGACAGACAAGACAAAAGCAATGGGCATGAGCTGAGAAATGTGGGATTCCATCTGAACAAAATAAAAACCCTTTTTTTACTGTGAAGGTGTTTAAACACTGTCACAGTTTGTACAGAGAGATTATGGAGTTTCCTTGGAGATATTCAAAATCCATCTGGACATGGACCTGGGCAAATTATCTAACTGACCCTGTGTGAGCAAGAGGGGTGTACTAGGTGATGCCAAGAGGTCCCTTCCAAACACCAAAGTTCTGTGATTGGATCTCTAACTCCATGTTGTGATAAACCAGCTATGAGCTGTGCAGCTTCTAGGTACTGAAATCATGAGTACTTGGAATTACTGCACCACAACCATCATGCAGCAGCTATTTTATCTTCCTTCTATTCTACTCACATCTGAAAATTTGCTCTCTTGTGAAGCCACATTGTTCTGCAGATTTTACAGGCAGCTGAGATACACAGCAGTATTTGTGTTGAAACATAAATGAGTGCAAGGTGATGGCAACAATATGAATTTGATCTCTACAGTTTTTGAGAGGTACCTACAGTGTATGTGCCAGGGAACCCCAAGAGACCAGATGATCCATGAGTCAGGATGAGCTGGGAGTTGAGAGTAGGCACGGCATGGGCAGGGCAGTGCCCTCCCTCACGATGCACCTGGGCAGAGTGGTAAGAGATAGGATCCATAGACAGTTCCAGGTGAGATGGAGAGGCAAGTCAAGTCCAAGGTGAGCTCAAGGAAACCCTCAGGAAGGGAGAAAAGACAACTTACACTGTAGGTGCAAGGTCTACCCAGGAAACCCACAAACCAGGACATCAGGAGACAGGTCTGAGGTCAAGGGCACCTACAACTTAACTCAAGGCAGCTCTTCATTTGCAGGCATGAACTTGAGCAAACCCCTGAGCACATGGGCAGAGGGGACAGATGCTAACAGTAGGTGCTACTTTTATTTACTGTTTGTATTGTACCAAGGACCCAAAACAATTTTCATTAAACCAATTAATTTTATAATTGTGTTTGATACCTATAGTCAAAAGTATTTATCAAACATTAGTACGACATGTTAATCCTCTTCGTTAGTTTTCTTTCCTCTTTTAAAAATTTGAAGTAATTTTCACTTTTTCTCTTGGTAGCTGGCAGTTCAGTTGCATGCACAGAGTTTTAAAGAGAAATCCGTGTATTTCTTTGTTAGTAGTTATTATTATTATTATTATTTTGAAGCAAAAAGAAAGGAGGTAGGAATGAACTGCTTGTCTTTTAAAGAATCTTCTTTGAATTTCAGAATCCCATGGAAAAAAATAAAGCCTTGGAAATAAGAGGTAGTATATGAAAATAATCAAAAATCAGATAATGAACACCATAATTTTCTATGCAGCCAGCAAGACTGTACTGGGAGTGTGAGTCTAAATCCTGTTCAGTAAAAAAAGACCTTTCACTGATTTTGTTGTCCCAAACAGTGCACAGGGCCAATTCACACGCTGAGGCGAGGTATTTCTATTTTTATTCTACTTTGTTTGAAATAGGGAGCTCAGTGGTAACCCAAAAAAGATTGACTCCCTGATCATCAAAACATTACACCACTTACAGATTATAGCAGAAATGGCATCAGCTTTCATTACTTACAGATTATGTAACTTTTTAATTAATTGATATTCAACCCCCAGTTGCTGGTTGTATCTCCTGCTCCACATTCTAATTAGTGTGACTGTGCAGTTCTTCCCTTCCTTTGAGTCTGGGGTCTGGTTTGGGTAGGTGGTCAATGAGTCCCAACCTCCTACTGCTGGAATTGCCATTCCCCCAGTTTCTGCTCGGCTCTGCTGACCTCACTCTTGGTGGCTCTCCTCCAGACAGCCAATTCATCTTGGGATTGTCTTCACTTTCCCTTGAAACAAAAGATTAGCCAAGCATGCAACATTAATGATGCAATTGCTTAATCATAACTGTCTAGCTAGAGCTACTAATGAACAGCTAAAAAACAAATTGCAAAGTTTGTTTAAAATATTGAGGGGTTCAAATCTTGAGGGGCTTAATATCAACTTTAGTAGACATAGGTCATGCCCTGGTACAGCACAATGTAAACAGATAGGGAAGAATGTGCTTTAAAAAGTGACATGTAGATATACAGGGTCCAATTAATCCTTAGATGTGAACTAAAACTAGTGGGGTTTAGCCTCTTTACTCTGATTTTTATTAGAAATAAATAATTTTTTTCCACTGAACCAGGTTTTCAAGGGCTCTTATTCTAGCTGTCAGGAAGTTTAAATACACAATGAACATTCATTAAAGCAACATTAATCTGGCAACATTGCATTTCAAATAACGGCTGCCTGCCTTAGTTCCTGGTTTCTCCTTTTTTAAGTATTAATTACACATGTCAACAACAATCAATTTTGAGTAAGATAATTGCAGGTATGAAAAAAGGTTACTCTTTGCAAATAAGTACTTGAAAGACAATGTCTTCATAGTAATAGGATTTTATTTACTTCAAGAGCTTCAAGAATTTTTTAGACACCCCTGAGTTTAACTATATATACAAAAAGGACTGTCCATTATAATTTTTTGTGTGTACGCTTATCACAATAACTAACAGATTTGTTTGGGGATTTTTTCATAGTATAGAAGACATTGAGATATTTTTTGGTGATTTGGAACAAAGTAATAGGTACAGATATTTGGATATTTAGAGAGATAAAGATATAGATATTTATTCCACTCCAATATATTAAATGAACTACTCAGTAGTATGCCTTTGTGAAGATACAGCTAACATTTTTTTTCAGGCCATCTCAATTACAATAATTTTGATAAAAATTTTTAGTGCCGATACTATTGCTTATGTATTTTATCATATAAATGCTCAGCTTTCTGTTAGCTGTGAATCCTGTGTATTTTTAAGTGTGCAGAAGCACATCCTCATCCACAAACTTTGCATGGCTTACTTTTTTTAAATACTTCTTGTTTTAATTTTTTTTATTTAAAAAGTAAAATCAAGTGTGTCTTTGCCATCCAAGACAGACTTATATAAATATTTTTTAAAATAACAAATATTATCTTGATGCAGTGTTTCATTATTTTTATGGACAGAAGGTGTCTCCAAATATCTATACTTTTTAAAATTAGAAATCTTCTTGAACTATTCCTAACAGACATAAGGGAGAACTGATCAATATTTTGAAGTAATAATGAAGTTTTAGAGGCTGGAAGACTGCTTTCCTGTCACCACTTCATCTCCTTCACAGTGGACTTTTCCAGTTTCTTCAATTTTTCTTCTCAGATGATGTTTTATATTCTGATAATTTAACACACCTGTGGTTAATATTGACCTCTGAGATCCTTCCAGTTTCTCTTTGGTCTTGGTTTTATCCAAGACCCATTTCCTGGATGAAGCTTCACCAACATCTAAGAGAATGTTCCCTGCTCCTTATAAAACATTTCCTTAAACCTGTCAGAGTGCCATTGATTCATATTGAAATAACATGTTGCTGTTTTGGGGCCAATATAATTTCTAGGTAATTTTTTGCTGCAGTGCTTCATATCTACGTTTCTCCAAATATTTAATCATCTGCTCCTTAGAGCAGAATTTTTGTTCTTTTTCAGCTCAGCCATGTACAACATGGTAGGTCTCTAAAAAGGACAGCATGAATAGTTATAGAGCAAACATAGTGTTCTTTAAATAGAGGAAAACAGGTAACTGTTAATGGTCAATTTAAATTAATAAAAGAAGAAAAAAAAAGAAAATAAAGTCTGTGAGACAAAGTTTGCTTCAGAGTATCAGAGCAGCCTCAAACCATAATTATATTCTTTTTTATATTCAAAGTAAACGATTATTTTTTAAACATTTGTGATTATACTTATGATACAATATAAAATATTTTTTTCTTGTATACATGAGTTCAGGCTAAATTCCAGGAAAAATATTGGGAATACTTCTTGAACTTTTGAACTGTAACATATTCAAAATAAAAAATGCCAAAATTATGAGACCACTTTCAGCAGCTAAGTGAGTACAATATACATCACCAGTACAAGTTTTATAGTACAAGTCCAAAGACTCTTTTTTCCTTGAACATTTTATATTAATTATAGAGAGAGGAACAGAGAGAGGAAAATATATTGCTATAAATACTTTTTGTCTACATGTGTCTCCACCCTATCAGTGGTGTATTTGGGGTATCTGGAAAAGGCTGTTTAAGAAGTTTCTCATATGATAACTTGTACTGAAATATCTGAAGCTGACAATGAACTGAAGAACATAGTAAGCTAAAATATATAGCAAACATTGAGCTCAAATGTATAGCAACCTCCTTGTGTAAGTTACTTAAAGCATACAAATATACGGCAGCTCATTATTGAAACCTTATCCAATTTAAAATAATGAAGGGATATTTTAAAAGAGACTGAATTTTTATCTACTCATGTAATCTTCCAATGCAGTGCATTAATAAAACATCTAGTACTTACAGGAAAGGTTGATAATTAGTTGTAGGCACTTAGATGCTAATGACAGTTTTAAAGGATATATTCTTAATTTATATTTCATGCAGGTACTAATGGTTAAAGTTAGAAGAATAATTAGCATAGTAGGACATGATGATTCATGCTGTTATTGATATTGTTGCAGTCAACTTTATGCTTCCAAGCCAAAATTGTCATATTGATTATTATTCTGGCTAATGGTATGCAACCCTTACATCAGATTCCTGTCTAGAGGGTAACAACTTTTATAAAATATTTACTAAGAGTCTCCATGACCCAGGATTTTCTTGAACTTAGTTTTTCTTGCTTATTTTCACTTTAAAGTCTGACAGCTACTGAAAATGCAGTGTGATTTTCTGATCTGGAGACCTTGAATAATCTTCTCCTGGAGGCTCTATTTTTCTGAATATTATTTTCAGTGTGCAGAGTATATTAAGGAATGGAAGAATTTTAGCATGTTGTGTTCATTAGTCATAAAGAGGGGGCAGGGTTGTGGGGGCTGTAAAGTACATTTCACATAAGCAGAAATCTAGCTGCAACAAAACCAATTAAACCAGACATCTTGAATATAAAGAATACATATTTTTTTGTAGTATATTTATTCCATCAGGCCAGAGGAATTAAGAGTTAGATAATCTTTCACATTAGGAATACCTGTGCAGAGAACACTAGAATCTGTCAAATTCTAAACAGGTTTTACTTTCATTTAAAAACTGCCTATCCATGTTAAATGTTATGATTGTGATCCACCACAGTGTTCTCTCTGGAAAGGGGAGGTCCAGAGCATAAGAACACACTCCATACTCCTGGGATGGTCTAATTCAAGTGTGATACAGAGGGATTATATTTAGAAGCATATGGAGAAGAAAAGAAAGGCACATCCTGACATCTAAAGCAACTGACGTGTAAAATGAAAGAATGTCAATACTGTGGACATTTTTTCAAAGAATTTCATTCTTTATAAATGTAGCTATATGTCTATGTGATTATATTTTAACACATAAATGCTATTATGTGGGCATCTACTTTACATAGGCTGTTGGACCCATATTTGTAGTGAGCTCATATCCTTGAATTTCAGAGGAAGAAAACCCAGATACAATGGAGACCCAATAACAGAAGCTTACTGTATGCTCACATCCCATCCAGAAAAAATAAACAATCAGATATTAATATGGCTTATGAATCCCATCTGCCCTGACTGCTAGATGTAACTGTTGATTAAGGAACTGGTAAATGGAGCAATAATTCACTGTGGTTAGGAAATAAATTATGGTATGTGGAATAGTGGAGATTTTCCTCAACTACTTTAAAAAAACCCAAAAAACAAAAAGACAATCCATTATCAGGAGCAGAAAAAAGTATATTTAAGTGTTTCTTTTTTTCATTCAGGGTAAACTGTGCCCAGGTATGGTTTCTTACAAGAATGAAAATAACAAGAAGGTTGTTTTATATATACATTTGAGCCAAAGAAAACATCTTTCAATCTCATATTATATGAAATATTGCTAGCACAGTGTTTGTAAGCATTTGTTACAATTGAAAATGCCAGCTGAATCAATACCCACCAGAGTGTTCAGTAGTTATGAGAATCCATGTGAGTGTGACTTGCCTTGCAGATGTTTCTTGGGAAGATCTGTTTGAATTAGTAACTCCATGCACATGCAAACACCTGCATTAGAGGGAACAAACATATTTGCTATCTATTGTTCATCATTTGTCGTTCTTAATTTTTAAAAATTTTTAATCATCCAGTAAAGCCATCAACATTGCTATGTGCCTAAGGAGACCAATAACACAATGTAATGACCAACAAAAAGCTGAATTGAGTGACATTCAAACACCTCATAGAATGAAATGTGTTCTTTTATTTATTGAATACTTGCTATGACCTCACAACATATTTTAATGGTTTATTGACAAAAAGAAAGGATATTATTACATTATTGCATTATATTTTTAGGGGTTGTTTTCTTTTGGGGTTTGGGGATTTTGTGTTTGTTTTTAATATTTAAATTTAATGTTTAAGTATTTAAATTGACCTTTCTAGGTCAAAAAGTTTGCCTTAATTTAAAAATATGCAACTACTGTTAATACCAAAGAAATAGAAAAGATAATTCAAGTCAGTTGTAGAGTTGTAGGGAAACACCTTGTTATGATATTGTCTAGTTAAAGAAAGAGAAGTCCTCATGGTGAAACATGCTGAACCATAGGAGAGGGTCTGAAGTCACGAGTCATAGTACTCAGATATTTGTAGACATACACCAGGTTTACACTGCAATCAGGCCTAAAACAAAGAAAAAATGCTAAACATTTGAAGCCTAGGTTATAGCCAAGGGGAGACATTTCAAAAATAAGAAAATAAGTGAGCTCATCCTTTGCTGGTTTTTTTTTTATTTTTTTTTTTTATTTCAAGTAGACTGCTATCAAATTAGCTTGCAAAAAAACCTGGAGACTTATTGAGCTGATTTTTGGTTTAGTTGCTACAGTCTTCCTCCTAGCATTTGAAAAGGTAACCAGCAATGGACTGAACTTCCACCAGAACTGCTTTAAAATAACAGGATGGTGGGGAATCCTGGTTCATGCATGTCTTGTTTTATGAAACAAAAAATAAACTACAACCTTTCTGCTAGTAATCAGTAACAAAGAAGGCTATGTTTAGAATAGCTAGAGGATCCCCTGTAAATTTAATCAATAAATGTGTTTCAGCCTTTACTTGGAAACCTAGAAAAACTAAATATCTCTACCGAGCAGTCATGAAAGCTGATGTTTTCTCCTCTTGTGGGCTCTCAGTCTGGAACAAAAAACCTTATTGATGGAAAAGGAAAAGAAAATGGATTTTGGAAATAATAGCCAAGGATACTAACAAATAAAAGAGATTTATTAACAGCTTTGCAGTTTCTTGGGCAGTAGGTTTTTTCTTTGTATTCCCATTTGTCAGAAAGGGCAAAATAATAAAAGACCTTTCATGTGAATTGATTGGAAAAAATTAGGTTTTGATTTAGAATTTTTGTTAATTCAGTCTCAGTTCAAATGAAATTGATCCACACCACTCTTTAAAAAAAAAAATAAGTGTTAAATTCTACTTTCTAAGGCATATCACTTAAAATTACTGAAACATATATTTCCAAAATCAGATGAGTTTTCTTCTTCCTTTGCAGATGCAATGTCATCTCAGCTCTACTGCTGTGGCATAGATGCCTTTAGATGCATAGGTGCAGGGGATCTGAGGTCTCTTGGCAGGATCTGTTTCAGAGACACAAGATTACAGACATCTCTTCAGGCTGAAAAAATTCAGGTTCTTCAGCCTCTTGTATCGTCTCAAGCCATCCTTGGAGCTCTCCACCTGGCTTGTTCCAGTTTGATTGCTCTAGTTAGTACTGGAGAACTGCAGCTTGGGCACAGTCCAGTTGCAGCTCCATAAACACAGAATAAAGAGGAATATTCAGCTCCATTTACCTTCCCCAAAC
Source organism: Cinnycerthia olivascens (assembly GCA_035048155.1). Lineage (NCBI taxonomy): Eukaryota > Metazoa > Chordata > Aves > Passeriformes > Certhiidae > Cinnycerthia > Cinnycerthia olivascens. Next base: position 124,044,277 of record JAWWMU010000106.1, read on the forward strand.
ATCAGTGTGAAGGAGGACTTTATCGGTGCTGGTATAAATTTATTGCCGTCTTCTGACACTTGGCCTTTGGTGTACAATTTTTGTCATTACCAGACCCCTAGAAGTCTTCCATGTGCAACAAGAGTACACACTACCCAAATATTAAATAACTGGGGTTTTTTTAAACTAATAGTTTTCACCTTTGGAATGCTTCAGGCTCTCACTTCCTCTATGATCTGTTCAAGAGTAAGCAGTCAAGTTCTCTCCACATCATCACTGAAGGTCTAAGCAGGTCCTATACTGGCCCACATTCTCAAATATACATGTGTTTTATGTCTTCTCCTTAGCTGAAATCTGTAATCTTGAATTTATTTTTTTTTTTCAAAAAATCTAGCAATTAATGTATATTGAGATACCATTTATTCATTTGACTCCTGGCAGCAGTACCCAAACAGAATAAACATAATTTTGAGCATTCTTCCAGGAATGACGAATGCTTTAAGATAAAATAGTCCATTCAACTTTTACAGTGAAGAACCTTTCTGAAGATTATCTGTCTGTGTAGCTATTATGCCTGGATACATATCATTTATGTCATTCCATTTTGTCTATATACCAGTCTGGGATAAGAGTGAGAGAGTTTTGATAACTTTTCAGTACATTGCAAGAAAAAGAAATATGACAGAAGAACACATGTGATAAATTAAATTTGACATGTTTTTTATCTATATAAAATGGATTCTGAACAGCTGGTAATTGCAAATATTTTAGCAGTCATTTTTGATGCGGAATATTGCTTCTGTGCTCAACATTAATGAGATGTGAGTTGTACTTCATCAAATTGACAGTTCTCAGGTTTTTTTGATGAGCATGTGATACATTACTCTGAACAATACATAATGGATACATTTACCTGTGAAGAGAAGAGGAAATTTTTAGTTTCACTACCTGATAGTGACCTACTTTGGCAGTGCATTATAGAGCTGTGCGAACAAATTTATGAATACATATAAACAGAATAGTTAGAAAAACATTGGGTAAAAAGAAGTAGAAAAAAATATTAAAAAAATAATGAAAAAGTGAGCACTTTTATTTAAAGAAACAGGAAATAAATTTCACATTTTAAAAAGAGTGGGTAGACTGAGTACTATTAAATAATTCAGGAATATTTTCCTTTATTGAATGACTGGGATTTCCTCTTCTGTAAGACTTTTTGCTGCTGTATTTTTTTATTGAGTCTGTATTGTTGTTATTGAAAAAACAAGCTGTGATGATACATGAAAGTAGCTGTTGCCTCGTTAGACGTTTCAGAGGGAAGTCATAGGGATTATTCAAATATTTAATGTTATTCACCCACAAAAGCAATATTATTACCTTGGATTTCAACATGAAAGGGGTACTGTTCATACTCAAGTCTAGGGAGACGATTACAAAGGCATCCCCTATTGCCCCAGTCAGATGCATATATGATTTTGAGTAAATCTGCATAAGGTCAGTGGGTGATCTTTCATGTCTCAGCATTAGAGTTCTTGGGGATTTTTAATGTTTTTTTAATTGTGAGTAGTGGTTGAATGTGGACACTTTAGCATGTAAAATTAATCTTACCATCCTTACCTGTATCAGGGAGCTAAGACTGAATTTCTTCTTCTGGTGGTGAACCTGAAAAACAGTAAGGAAAATCCCCATAGTAGATATAGGACAATGGAGTAGGGATTTATAAATTGATTAATCAACACCACTGATGGAGATAGAAAAGGTAAATATTTGATGGAATTGCTCCTGATTTCCAAAAGCATAATCTTATATAGGTATGCACATTCTATCAATTGAAAAGGGAAATTTGAATTCTGTCAGTGAAATTGGGAGTCTTGTATGGTAGGTCATGGTCACACTACAGGAAACTGGTAAAATAACTAACTGCTAGGTTTGACACTCAGTAGTGCCAAATTCCAGTGGAATTAAATGGAGGTATTTTGAAGAATCTACTTTGGTTTCTTAGAGGAAGGAATTGCTGTACTTCTCATTTCTCTGAACTTCATTACAATTAGTTATTAGAACTGTAAATGAGAAAAAAGGATTATGTTAGAGGGATTCATTTGCTGAAAACAAAAATTAGAATGTACAATAAAAATGCAGGGAACTCAGACAGAAAAAACTGGATGTCCTTTAGCACTGGATTAAAAGAATTTGGATAAAGCTCTATAGCAAAACCCCCAAATATTCTATTCTATTCTCTTTAATTTATTTTTATTCATTTTTGTTTCTTTTTGTCTATGTTCTTGGTTGCACACTTGTTTTAAAAAATCTGTGTACATTTCTTGATGGCAGGTCATAAGCTCTATGCAAGTATCTTCTGCCTTCCTTTGTGTCCAGAATGTGCCCTTACATGAGGGTAGCCTGTCCCCAAGGATTCCATAGAGAAGACCAGAAGTTGACTTTATCAGCATCTGATATTACTACAACTATCCCAATAAGAAAAAGAGAAAACCTTGTTAACTTCTATGAGGAAATTATTTCTGATGTAGATAAAGAATTGGTAATGTAATATTGACAGTTCCAGAAATTCAAGTTTATGGTGTAGGTATTCAAAACAATGCAAATATACAGCAGAACTATCTTGGGCATTTTAGCCTAAGAGAATTCTCATCCTGTTCTCCACATATACATTAAGGAATTAATAAAATCATTAACAGCAGTGCTGGAAAACGTAAAAATATATTCATTTCAGAGAGGCATTGGAAGGAATTTCCTGGAAATTATTGTCATCAGATTTTGTATTAGTTTCATCAAACGAGTTATGAGGAGTCTGAACATGTTACAGAACAGATCACTGGCTGCTGGTGACAGCAGAGCAGACGGTATTCTATCACCCAGAAAATCCCTTTGGTATAAATATTCTTCATTAAAGGATGTTTGCACAAAAAAAAAAAAAAAAAAGGAAGACGTGTTGCAGAATGTGGAAAAAATAATTTACTTGGCATTGGTGGACTTAGTGTTATTGACTGATTTGCATTCTAAGTATAGATGTTCTAACTGTATTTTCTAAATTTTGTGTATTCAGTAATACTACTCCTCAAACACAGTCCCGGCAATTCCATAGTATGTATTTATTTTTTATCAATAACCTTTGGAAAAAGAAAAAAAATATCCTGGAAAAAACCCAAATATTTTTCTTACTCATACAACTTCATTCTTTTTTTTTTCTTTCTGGAAAAACCCAATGCTATATAATATAATAGGACTGGGAGGTCATCCTTGTTATTTTAGTTAATTGCCTTTTTTAAAGTAATACCAAAGTCTCTAAGATAAGTGGCAGGAAAAAATTCTGAAGCTTGAAAGATCATGGGAGAGAACTGAGTAGTGCTGAAAGCAGAACAGTATCTCAGCAGCCATCAGATCTGTGAATTAAACCACAACAATATGGTAACATGGTAGCTAGGTGAATTGAATTTCTAATTTAGGACTCACTAAATGAAAAAATAAATTCATGCCAAAACAGGACATATATCTGCTTTAAACTTGCTAGATACCAGTCTACATTGCTGCAAATCTGAAATCTTGATACATTTACAAATATTCACTGTCATCGAAATTGGAAAACTCTCAATTTGGTTTAATTCTCTTAGTCTCAGTTTACCTTAAATGAAACTTCTCTCCACCTTTTAAATTTCCACAAAGGTATTAAGGACAAAAAAAAGGCACTGGAGACTTTTCCTTATTTTTGATGACAACATTGAAAATGATTTTTTAATACCGCAACACTGAATTTAATTCCTGAGAACTTCCTTCCAAGGTACAGAGACACAATTCCAAAGCTCTTTGCAATTTTAAAATGCATCCTGATTAATGGGAGCTGTTCCACCCCATGAAGACCTGACTTATATCTATGGCATAGGTTTTAGAAAACCTCTATAGGAGTTGAGGAGTGCAGGTAATTATTTTCTAACGTCTCTTCAAGCATTTTTCTTGTTGAACCCAGATTCATTTTTTAAGCAAACAGCAATGCTATGAAGACCTTACTGGTTTCTACTAAAACTATAGGAGAGACAAAAATTATAAATGCAATTTTAGTTTCTGTATCAATAACTCTATTTTAACAAGGTTTAAAGAGCATAAATATTTGATTCTTCTCTTCAAATGAATGCAGTTAAATAAGCAGTAGCAATAATTATTCTGTTTCTGAACACTGATTTCAAGGACTACAGATTACAGAGCACAGTTGCTGACTGAAAGGCAAAATATATGTCTTTTAATGAATCACAAGAATCTGCTGTAGCATTCCTTCAATTATAATAAAATTCCTAAGCTTCTGGTTAAAAAAAAAAAAAAAAAAAAAACCTAGAAAAAAAATTAGCCTTCCAAAGTAATTATTTTTTTAAATGGGTATATAATGAATGTTTTGATTGATCACTTGATGTAACATGTATTTTCCTTAGGGCTCAGCCACAAACTCTAACCATAAACTTCAGACATCAATCCATTCAAACTGAAAACAAAATATTCCAGTAATTTTCAGATCTCTGTTCTGCAAATTTTAAGAGAATTATTCTATCATAAGGCATCATAACATTAAGTCTCATGGCAATGCTGCACTATTTGGGAACTTTTTCACCTTAGGAGATTGGCAGACTCCAGATGAGGCACAACTGCCCTTCTTTGGAACTCACCTTGTGAGTGCAGGAAAACATCTTGTGGTTGCACAAATAGACAAGTACTACTTGCATTTAGTGCTTTATGAAACAAAGATAAAAACTAGGAAAAAGGAAGTATTGAAATTTCAGCTCTGAAAATTTCAAACTTCCTGCTACTCTTCTAGTAAAATCTTAGAAATTTAAATTATCTAGCTGAATTTTTTTCTCCCAGTTCAGAATGACTGTGATCCCAACTCTGAATAGTGCTGAGATCCTGATATTTTGGTTGATGTTAGTAAGAACTGTAAAACTCAACATTTTCCCTAGAGGAAAATGATATACATAACATATATATTACATAATATTCCTCTGAAAAATATTAAATAATCCCTGTGTCCTGTCTCTTGCTCTGTTTCTTATGGTTTTAAACACAACTGCGACAGCAATACACACAAAGATTTCAGTCCCAGAACTTAGAATTGTGATTCCTGTTACAAAATTCTCAAATTTTGTAATTTTAACAATGAAAGATGATTTCCAGAATGTTTAAAAGTCATTTGATATGCCTATATTGTACTCCCACAAATTTTTTTCTTCTGGATACATTATTCAGTGAAACTGATGACAACATGCTATATAACACTAAAACCTTCTCAGTAATTCTATATGAATAAACAGATGAAAATAAAAATATACATGATTCTGGGTATATCAGCACTCACCTTTCAATAGGGTAATGGAAACAACCACGTAGTATTGATTGAGTTACTACTTATGGCCATATTGTTATTTCACAGATATACTCTCTCAAAATAATGGTTTTCTTTGTATTCCAATTTATATGTAGGTTGAACTAGACATCCTCAAATAGAATTTAACCCAGTCTTTATTTTTCCTTCTGTGTTCTACTTTCCTCATCTTTATGTCATAGCCCATTCTTTAAAAATGAAAGTTCACTATGTCATTTTGCCTGCATCTATTAACTTCACTGCAGTCCTGTATGTTTTATCTCTAAAAATGTGGCTCCTCCTCAGGGTTTCCAACCAGATGGACTACTAATGCATCGATCTGCCAGCCAAGAGAGCTTATTTCTGACAGGCACAAACTAGAGTTGGAAAAGGAATTTTCAGATACAGAAACTAAGCAGTCTTTTTAGCATTGCAGTTTTTCCCACATATTTCCATAAAAACTAGGTGTCCATTCTTTATTTTGCTTGTGAGATTCATAAATATAATACCATAAGAATGAGGTTTATATTTTAAGTTGTCTACTGAAAATGCAGTTATTTCTCTGCTTACAAACCTTTTTTTCTCCAATAGAATCTGAAAATTATGAAAAATTATTTTACTTTGACATTCTTAGCATGATAATTGCATCTGCATCATATTCACTCATTACCATCTTTTATACACCCTAATTACAAAATTACTGGCCTAATTTTGAATGTGAGTGAACAATTGTTTTTCTAGAATGATAAGTTGGGGGGTTGAATTTTTGTTTTTTTGCTTTTTTCTCTAACTTCTTCCAGAAATAAATATTTTAAATATTTCAGAAAAAAATACTGTTTTAACTAATAAACCTTTGTCTTTCAGAGGATGGGAATAACATCCTTGTAGCTTTTAGACTTTTACCTTTAACTAAAAAAGCTATGCTGGTGATGTGCAGTACTCGTATGTTTTCTCTTCTGAGAAGTTTAAGAAGGCATAACTTGATTCTTAAGTAGCTTAAGGGATGAAAGTCAAATTACAGGAGCTGTGGAGAAGAGTAAACTTTTTTCTTGGCACATAACATCTTACCTATTTTGAGCACAATCACAACAGAATGTACGTATTTCAAGGTTTAGAAATCTGACACTCAAATCAACAATATTGCTGTTTAAGAAGCATCTCATTCTTTTTGTACCTAAACTGCTGAATAGGGACAAGAATCAAGATCTAGAAGGAGAATATGATTGCACATTCTCTGCATGGTGTGGTCTCAGGAATAAAATGTGCTTGCTGATATACTGTTATTGGTTGGCCATATGTTCTCATTCTGTTTATGTAGAAATAAACATCCTAGATGTGCATTGACATTTGAAAGTTGCATTCCCACTTACATGTAACATATGCATTTCAGTCAAGTTATATATTCAGAGCATTTAACATATTCTCATTCTGAAGATGCCAAAAGAAGATCCAGATTGTAATTTGATTCCCAGCATTGTTTTTGCCTCCTTCTCTATGCGTAATTATTTTATAATGATGAAAAAGACCAACACAGAATCCTAAAATAATGAAAATCAGTGTAAAATTACTACCAGAATTTATATGCTTTGCATTAAGTTGCAGAAGACCAAATGTAGTAGAAATGTGTAAACAGGCAAATTGTGTTAGAATTAAATCAACTACAAGATGACCTGTCATGATCCTTTAGGATCATATAGAATCTTATAGGGAGCCAGGACAATATTAATATAACTCAATGGCCAGGCAGGACTGATGGCTCAGGATGCCGAATAAATGACAACACACCAAAAATAGACATGAAATCACTATTTTTGCAGAGTGGAGATAAATCCCTGTAGTAGGAAGGTCTGTCAAAAAGATTTTGATTAGTATGCAAGATTTGAGAGGAAAGTTTATGACCAATATAATGGCAAAGGTTTGTACTGTGCAAATAAATAAGGAATCTGAGTTAAGACAGCAAATAAAAACTATTCTGGATTTAATTGTTCTTAAAAAATCAAGTAGTGCTTGGACTGAAGAGATGTAATAAGTCCTTTACCCCACCTGATCAGATGAACTCCTCACAATAAGTGATGCAGGGCATTCAATAAAATTTTTAGGGGATCTATCTGTGTAATATACTGTTGTTAAAATGATCACAAGTAGCTAAGGTTAGTGTTAAAGACAAAAACCCACCAATTTTTAAGTTGACTCTTGGCTTAAAGTGTCAATTTCTGATACAATTGAAGTTTGATTTTTTTGCTGTTTTCCATAGTTACATAGAAAGATGGTAGGCAAATAATTCGGTTACAAGTATTACTCTATGGGATAGTTTCACCCAACTTTGTGATTTGACCCAGGTAAAAATAGCATAAATTAAAAAAAGAAAAGAAAAAAAAGAAAGATACTGAGAGAAGGAGCCTAAAGATAGTTCATGGAGTCATTGTTACTGCAAACTTTTCTGTGACAGCAGTAGATGTCGAATATAAATACTTTGTGTGAAGTGTTCCACTCACAGAATTTGTATGAGTCTGGAAATCCAAGTAGAGGATATAAGCAAACGAGGAATGGTGGATACTTGGGGAGAACCTATACTTCCATATCTTGGCTTAAAATGAAAGGAAAGTGTTATGACTGAGCAGAAGCAGGAACATTTGTCAAGAAGTCAGGACCTAAGGAGGTATGTACACAGGTGAGGTAGGATGTGAAAACAAATGAGGAGAAGAAGATCCTGTCATTAGGAAGAGACTGTGCACACAGAAATAGAATAGATGGAAACTAAGTGAGGTAACAGAGAAATTACTTTTAACAATATAAGAAGACTTTGGGGCATTTTTGTTAAAACTTTCAGAGAACTACTGACAGTTTTTAATTTTTATAGATGTGTTTTTCCATATTAAATAATAACTATTTAGGTAATATGATGATTGCCATTCATACTGATTGAAAATATAAAAAACAACCATGACTGACAGAGATAAATGGAGTAAAAATTAAAAAATGGGAAAATTTATTGCTGCAAATAGTAAGAAAATAATCTAAACGCATAATGGCAAAATCAAAAAAAAATAGGATTTACATTCATAGGTTAGAAAACAGTGAAGAAAATATAATAAAGTACTGCTAAAAGTACTTCCATTTTCAGGTATCCAAGCTGAATATATTACAAGATACTCATTCACAACTTCTTAATAATAGGAAGAACTATATATACACATGTAATTACCATAAACTTTAAACACCCTTTCAGATTATTTATTTGAAATTGAAGTCATTGTATTTTCCAAATACATTCTGGCAGTCTTACCTTGTATTTTTTATCAGGAAAAATACCACTGGAATTCAAGGTAATGGAAGTTAAAATACTAAAATCTGTATATTTGTTCAGTTTAAGACAAGAGGAAAATTTCCAGCCTCAGAGTTTATCACCTAGGAGGAAATAGAGGGATAATCTTTACAAAAAAGCACTTCCTAATCCTGCATCACTTTGCCTAAAATACATATTTCAGAGCATATATTTTAGCAGTTGAAATAGTGGGGTCATTTAAAAATGCAACTTGTCAGTCAAGAGATACTCTTTTCCTTACTGCACAATTTTCCTAAAGATAACTTCACTTACATCATCTGCTGAAGTGCTGTGCTTCTTCTACTGTCTTGTTATTGGCAATAATGGAAACAAAATGAGAAGAGAAGATCACTGCCATGTCTGCCTTACTGTGTCAGTTTTTCACAGGCTGAAATCTGAGCCTGGCTAAAACTACCTATATGTTCAAAATATATCTAGTGGGGTGCTGAATCAATTTTCTTTGATTTCCAAAGTGGATATTCTTTTCAAGTTCATCAGATGAATGTGTTACACTCTGATTTATCTCAATACACCACCAAGCCAATTCTACATCCAACATTTTCTGAGTGAGAAAACACCCAGTGATGCCCCAAGGAACAGTAATGTGCTCAGAGAGCAGCTGAGACACACAGGTTGTATACAACAGATGGTACTGAGCATGTGTTTTAGGCAGAGCTGCATGACATTTACTCTAAAAGTGCTAGTTTTTCTTAATATATTTCCTTGATGTTTTCACTACATTGTCAAGTTTCATTTAAAAGCTGGGGAATGTTCACTTCAGACAGGATGAATGCAAAGGAGCTCTCTTTGGCAGGAGCCACTTTTTCCTCTCCAGTTGTGCATTAACACGCTGCAGAGTCATTTCTGAGTGGTAGTTTGGAGATTAGAACTTCTTTTTTCTTGTCAATAGGACATCAGTTGAGAACAAGAAAAAGTTGGAGGAAAAATAGTCTACCAAATTCTGTGCAGGAAATTGCTTTGCTTTTTTCCCATTAAAAACACTTCTAAATGAGACATCCTAGCTCAGGATCCTATGAAAGATTTCCCACTGCAAAACATAAGTAAATCATTACTTTCTGAAATCATCAATGCATTTAAGAAGCTTATTAGGTGGTGAAGACAAAGGACGTTCAACATCCAAGCTAGCTCTTTGCTGTTTGTGAGCACCAGGTACCTCTGCAGTGTCAGGTACAAATGAGCTATTTAGCAATCTTGTCATAGCTGCACTTACAGCCCTCTGATTTTACAGAGGCTATGTGAACGTAGCCTCTCCTGCTTTATGTTGGTGCATAGACTTTGTGTACATACTGAGGGGATTTTAGATTTGATTTTTGGGGAAGATTGCCTTCTAAGGGTAGAAATTGCAATGAATGTCAGGAAATCTTGAGAACTGTAGTGAGCAGAGCATGGTCACAACAATCCTTAACCTTCCAATAAGTCATTTTGCACAACATTTTCACTGTTGTATGTGTGTTTCTTGCCAACATTTCACAAAAACACTTATGTCTGAAACAGCTCCCTAGTGTGGAGATATATCAAGCTCCATTAAAAATGAAGCCAGCTGTGCTGTTTATAGGTGTATTGGATTTTTAAATTATTTTTTAATGAAGTTTTATGTGATAGATGGGAGAATGTGGTGTTTTATAAAATAGATATTTCCAAGAGTTGTCATTGCCAGAGACTTAAAAGCAAAGGGTTTGCAGTTTGTAGACCTTTTTTCTTCAAGCTGCACATTCTTCCACTTATGTTGTTTCGTACTTGTAGGTTTCACTACTAGAACCAAAAAACCCTTCCTCCTCTGGAGAACTGGAAAAGGCAAAGGAGAAACCTAAAATCCAGCTTGTTTCTCTGGGGTGAACTTTTTTCCCTTACTAAGGTGATTCAGGATTAAACTGTCCAAGATGAACCTTATAAGCAACCAGAAATCCATAAATATCTTATTGTCACCTAATATTACCTTTTTCTTTGTTTTTTACTTCCTTTGAAAACTATGAAATTGTCACCAAGATTTGGGTTGAAGAAGAGATTTGTTTTTCCTTCCCATGAATGTGGAAAAATGGTAGAAAAATTAGGTTTTTAAAGCTGATTTTGTGGATTAACTTTTTGCAGAATCAAGGTGGGAGGACTTGGTGCTACATTTGAAGTACTGATGACCATGTCCGTTATTCTTTTCTGTACAACCCTCTTAGCTGAGGTCAGTTCCTTGTTCCCATTAGTTGGCTCATTTGTTTTCCCTTCTCACCCAGAGGTTTGTTGCTTGAGTTTGTTGGTTTTTTTTTAACATTAATGTAATTATAACAAGGATGTTCTGTGTTTAAATAGTTCTTCCATTAATTTGATGCAGACAATATTTCTTATATTTCCTTTCTCTAAAACACAAATAAAAAAAAAAGCCCAGAAAAAAAAGAGGGCCTCTCATGGCTATATGGTATGTCACTATATAGTAGACTCTGTCATTTCTATATACAATTAAAAAAAAAAAAATCCCAGTTGTTTAACCTTGCTTAAATCATGACAGCAAATGAGGTTAATTTAAATGAACTGCATACTGCTATAAATTAGTAAATAAGACAGTCAATTAACCAAATTAAGTCTTATTGGAAATTGGCTGCTGCCATCTGGAAATTTTTTATTAGACTTTATAGCTGGCGTGACCTTTAGGGTGCAACTGGCAGGATTTTTTATTTCTCTTAAGGAATTCTTGATTTAGAAGAATAAAGTATTTGTAAAATATTTTTTGTATTCCTGTACTTGATGGATAATTGTAGTAAAATATCAAATATTCCTGTCAGTGAGAGGCAGTTGAATAGTCATGGAGTTTCTTATTGCAAAATCTGAGTTACTTATCTATGTGCTGGAATCTGTTTTTCTGTGGTTGTTTTTTTCTCTCTTGTATTAATGGTACAGTCTTCTAACACACTGTGGAATCTATTACAGTAAGATTGGTCTTTATCTGTCAATCTCTAAGGTGCTTAATTTTTTTTTTTTTTTTAATTTACCACCCTTTAAAATGTTCAGAAAAATCCAAGTCATGAATACAGATGTTTTTCTGTGGTACTAAATCAATTCTTTCTATGGGCAGCTTCAAAGAGCATTATCTAGGTGTGTTGAATACGTCTGCATGTTTTCCCTGCAGGAAAACAGCAGTCCTGGAGAATAACTTGTTTTGTGCTAGCTTGGGGTGACTGCACCCTGCTTTGTATGCACAATTTCAGGGCAGGTGAAGTGTCTATGTTACTGCATGACATTGCCCCTAGCTTCAGCTGGTGGGAGTTTTTAGCCTGCTGACTTCACACAGGCTGCTTACCTGCTGCCTGTGTCAGTTTGTAGACATAAACTTTTACTGAGATAAAGTCTCCTTTTCATGGTAACCCTGTTTCCACAGGGACTTGAGTGGCAAGTGATGGCAGTCCCAGGTAGGATGCCCAGAAACTTTGTGGAGTCTCCATCCTTGGAGATACGAATAAACCATCTGGACACAAACCCTAGAACCCACTGCAGTTGTCCCTGAATGAGCAGAGGGTGGTGTGCTCATAACAGCTGCAGAAACTCAGTGATTCTGTCCTTGAATAACCCATGCTCATGGCCACATACTTCTTGTCTCTAAGTGCCTTCTTTCTCATAACAAAAGGTCACATTCTTCAACTCAATCAGGTGACAGATCCTTGCAAAGGAATAGTGATAGGAAATATTTGCCAAACTCCCAAGCTGTTGACCCAAGCCCTGGCCTTTTGCCTGGCTCTTAGAAGCCCCTGGGATAAAATTATTTGCTTCAAGTCATAAACTGCTTTTGCCTCTGTCAAGAAATGTGCTACATGATGCTTGACTAATGCGCAGTAAAGCTGTCACTGTACTACACCCATATGCATGAACAGATGGGCTGAGGTGCCCAGATGCCACAGAACTGGTCATATGGCTCAGAAGTTCCCTTAACTGGAGGAAGAGTTTTGTTTTTTCAAGCTGAAGAGGACAGCAGAAATATACAAACACAAGTAGGTGTTTTTTTTCAGTTTCTGGTTTGTTGGTTTGGTATGGGTATTTTTTTCCCCCAGAGATCTGCTAGAAACAGTTTGGGAAGAGAAGGGATGTGGGGAGAAAGGGCACTATTTTGTGACACAGGTAACAAATCTTTGTATACATACATATGTTTCATATACAGGTTCTATCAAAGTTCAGAATAGTTTCACCATATTTAATGATTTAGCCCTATATAACCTACAAACATGATTTTTTTTTTTTTTTAACTGTATTTGCAGTGGTCTCTTATGCTCTGCTCCCTTCCCTAAAATAATTGCCATGCATTGCTTATTATAAAATGTCCAGGTTTCCATATTTAGAGGACTTGCTTGTAAAAATCATGGTCAGTTTAACGATTAGTTTGGATGCGTCAACTTATTGAGGGACAAAAACCCTGGGCTGAGCTCAGTTTTGGTAGTAACTGAGATCCAGAACATAAGAGCTTCTAAGCTGTATTCCCTAACTGGGTCCTGCAAGCTTGGCAGCTGCTGACAACAGGTAAATTCATGCCACAGACTGTGGAAATGTATCTCCTAGCAGAAGTATGTCCTGGGGTATTTTTACATGATGTTGAGAGAAATGAAGAGCTCCACTGTAAAAAAAAAAAAATTATGCCCTTCTGGAGGGCAACAAGGGGCTGAATGATCAGGGAGAGAAAATCTGCTGGAAGGCTTTCATGTGATCTCTTCTACAAGGAGGCAATGGTATGCTAGAACAGCTTCGATCCTTAAGTATCTATTTTTTTCCTCTGTTCCACATTGTTGTCAGTATATTGAAGCAGAAACTTGGTCTGGAGGCACTTCCAGTGCTGAAGTGTCCTAACTTCTTAGAAATGTGTTACTTCTTAGAGTGGAAAGACTCAGATTTCTGCTAAAACTTCAGAAATCAGATTTGTCTTAGTCCTTTTTAATTGAGAGGCTTCTTATTCTAGGGTGCCTTCAAGAGTGAAATAATGTGGAAAAAAAGCTGGGTAGGGCGGTGGAAACGTTTGTTTGAAACAAGGTAGGGATCCATTTCCTTGCAAGCATTAGGTAATACGAAAGAGTAAATATTGAGTGCCTGATACATTCATGCAGGTAGACCCTTGGGAATACTGTTTTTGAGGGATTACTAAAGGCATGCCCTGCCTCCATCACAAGGCAGAGTGAGGTGATGAGATTTTATGGTCAATACATGCTCTGCTATTTCCAAACTTACAAGATTACTTTCTACACCCGTTTTCCAATGCATGGTCTCACAATATAATTTTGAGTTTATTTATATAGTAGGGTGGTGGTTTTTTTCTAACCATTTTCACAACCTATTTTTTTTATTTCATGAACTTCCAGATAATAATTTTTATTTCTGATCAATATCAGAGAAGAGGTTTTTGAATTGTGCTAGATCACTGAAAACGGCGATTCAAGATAATAATAATAATTTATATGATTATCTTGCCAGTGTCTACTGTAGTAACACGAAAACTAGGTGCAAAACTTATGATCTTGCACACTCTATACTGGACTAAAATATTAGCTATTATTATCCATTGAGGCAAAGGCATGTTTCAAAACATAAATAACACCATATCAAGGGTAATGTGAAAGTACCCTTAACTGTGATTGTAATGAAATACAACGTATGTCAGAAAGGTGCTTCCAAAGCTTATAAATTCTTACTACAATTATCTCTGCCAGAGGCTTCTAATTTCTCTTGGTCTCAAATTTTAACATTTGTTTGTTTCTAATTGTAACAGTACTTCTGATTGCTTCAGAATTTTGCCTAATCAGCTGATGTGATAGATCTGTGGAACTGAATATCGACATCGACTTCCATGCCTGTGGGAGTGCTAGAAAGCAGTAAATAGATTATCTGTCTCTTCAGCTTTACTGGTGCTTTACAGTCCTTATGATGCTGTACCAGAGCTGAAGAATATTGGACTACCTGACAATCATTAAATTGTAAAAGCTGAATATTAGCATAAATATGGTGTATTAAATATTTGACTTTAGTTGATCCTATATGAGCTTTGTCCTCATTCTTGTTACTACATTCAACTAATATTAAGTTTTAATGTACTTATTTAAAAATATATACATTATATAGATTTATAGAAGATTTTATAGCAAAGGCTACGCCTTGAGGATGAATGAAACTTTAATATGTACTGAGTACAGGTGAGTAAACTGCCCATTGCAATTGGAATTGAGCTTCTCAGCTGTTTGGCATTCCCTGTGCTGTTCAGGCACCTTAAAGTAACATCTTCAATAAAAAGTAATTCCTCAGTGAAAACTTATATGAAACTACTCAAATTTTTAACCTCCCAAAGTGTGTAATTCCAACTTTATGAGTATTTCTTTGAACACATTCAGTAATACATTACTGTAATGGAGAAATTTTTGTTGTCTTCCTCTTTTCTATTTTTTTCTATCAATATTAATCATAAAGTTACAGTTTTTATGTTGCAAACAGTTCAGTGTGAAAACAAAAATAACTTACTGGCTTGGGTTTTTTCTTTGTCAGCAGAGTGGAAACCAAAGTCTGTTTGTTGGAACAGGTATAGAAAGACTTTTAATGTGAGATGGGAGCTGTTTGGTTTTGCAAAGGAAATTCTGCGACTACTTTCTACAGGAGGTAGTTCCTGACTCATTTTTGCTATAGAGCTATGACTCCTCCCCTTTAGTAAGGAGGAGATTATAAACCATTTTGCACCCCAGGTTAGATATCAATGAAAGATGACACCATATATCTCATGAGGCTTTCTTACACTTTTTTAGTGTTATGCTATAGCAAATAGGATGCAAATCTTCCAGAGGGATAAAAATTACTGTCTTCTGTGGTATGATGGGAAAAATCAATTTGGGGCACAAACTATATTTCCATTAGAAAGCACTTAGTGCATCTTTTTACTCTCTAAAATGAAACTTTCCTTGCTTTGACTTCTGAAAAACCAAGAAAAACATCCTGTCAATGTTGAATGTATCTATCCAGGAAAAGATGTGAAAATGAGAAGTTGAGCTTATCTATGAAAGTGTTTGGGAAGCAAGGCCAATCTTACTGGTAATTATATTCTATAGAAGACTAGAAATTTGTGACAATTAGTTCATTTTCTCCTGTGTTCAGGTGGAACTTTATTCAAGGAAAAGTGGTTAAGTAATTTAGTTTCTTTGTATTACATGATATTTCAGAACAGCTTCCTCAATATACAGAATTCTTTCTTATAAAGAAAGAATAATTTCTCTCTTATTTAGCAATTAGATGCATTAAATAGAAGGTAAGTTACTGAAGGTAGATGGGGAAAAATCTTAAGACCATTTTAGGTACAAATTATTAAATATAACTTGCAATGCTACTTAATTATCACTTTAGTCTTTGAGAGACTAATCTAACCTTTCTTGTAGGTGTCAGAATTGCAAATACCTAGTCTAAGATAATTGAGGGTTACAATGAGTGCTATAAGTGGCACTTTAAGTACAGGGTGAAATTATCTGTTGTTTAGAGTGTTCTTTAGCATTCAAATTTCTCAAAACCTTTGTATTTTATGCCTGTATTATCTCTGTATAGCTTTTTCTGTGAACTCTTTTCTGGCTGAAGTTGTACGAAGCAGAACAGGCACATTTTGTTAAGTAACCCTTATGCCATATCTGTATCTCAGTGTGGTACATAGCAAGTTTTGCTTTCCTCCCATATTGTAATTTGTTTGTCATAAACTTCATGAAATATCAAGAGAGACTATTACAGTTGACAGACACAAGTGCTGCACCACTGACTTAAATGGATTTGCGCCTGCCTACATCCATCATAAGTTTGGTTGCCTTCCAAAATATTTTTTCTGTTGGAAGTGACAATTTCAGCCTGTTCCACTGGTAATGTTGCTAGAATTAATGGTGGTATTATGCAGTGAAATATAACACGTGAAATTATGCCAATTGTTTCTTCCATTAGATTACCTTATTTTTGTTTATATTTCAATGCTTCTGTTTTATGAAAAATCCAGGGAGAGTTGGAATTAATTTGAATAGAGAAAAAAATCAAAACTTTCTGTTTTAATAGTGTTACCCAATTGTCATTTTTATATTGACATGTACAAACACTGTAGCTTCAAAAAACATTTTGCTAGCCAGCCATTTTGAGAATATTGCTTTCCCTGTGCTGCATCAGATGTTAAATTGCTAAATTCCAAGACCCTTCATAATATCACTCCTCCATGTTTTTTTCACATTTAGTGTCAAATACCTCACTCTTCCTCCTGGGTGACTCCTGATGTCAGCATCCCACTATGTATTTCAGCAACCCCTCCTTTGTTGTGCACCATCTCTCGTGCTTGTGAAGAGGTTTTGGTAGGTGCCTGTTAGGCTACTTTCTGAATGCCTTCAAATCCCTCCTTCCCTCCCCTTTGCTCGGATGCCTGCAGGGATGGTGCTGACAGTCGGGCTGGTGACGTGTTGTGACTACAGCCAATATGGTCCCACAGTTTCCGTGCGCTCCCCTGTCTGCATCCATCTGTTCCCCCTCCTCCTAAGTTCGGGATGTGCTGATGTGCCTGTCACTGTTGTGGGGGAACGGCAGCAGAACTGAAGTAACTTGGCATCAACTAATAAGGGACACAGGCAGCCTGGAGCTCAGCGTGGGGGGCCTCGCTGATCCCTGGGATGCAGCACAGTTCTGGCCATGACTGCTGGAGCAGACAATCCTCACCAGCCCTCCTTCCTACTTGTGCATGTGGAGACCCTGCCCCATGGTCATGGGCCCATCCTGAACTTGGTCTCTTCAGGTAACTCTCACACAGCTTTAAAAATCTTACTTTCATGAGACAGTCATCTGAAATTTAGTACGTGGTGGAGAAAACAGGAGGGAATATATTTTTTCTTATCGTTAAATAGCTCCTAAATTTCTGATAAATAACATAGAGACATACAAAGTGAAAGGTGTAGAGGATGACAAACCCCCAGCAGGAGATAGTCTCACCCTCCCCTGGAAGGGTGATGTCCCAATAGCCGGGCCATCCCTAAGATCAGCGACTCATCTGAAGCTCACAGTGACCTGCTGGTCCAAACCCCTAGCATGCTTTGCTTCCCTATGCAGATAACCTGTATCCACCCTCTGTCTGTCCGTATAAAATCCTGCCTCAGCCTCTGACCCCAGGAGTTTTCTGTCCCTGTCTCCCTTCAGTGAGAGGCTGACAATGAAGCCATGTCTGTGGAATCACCATACAGGCTCCTCTCTCTCTTGTTCTTGTGTTGGCTTGGGGATTCAACAAATGAGCTGAAATCACCAGAGCTGAAATCACTACTCAGAGCTGATATCACTTGCTGAAATCCCCCACAGCCAAGGAAGCGGCAGTGCTCCTAGAAGGTGTTCTCTTGGAGACACACCTCTCTGGGAAGGACACAGCCCCCTGGGTGAATGTCTCACCCAGCATCCTACTGTGTCAAAAGGGAAATGCAACTTCAATATATGTTAAATAGAAATCAGATGTTTTCAAGTCCATGCTAGCAATGTCAATTAAAAATTGAAAATACCAACACAATGCGTGGGTGCTGAAAAATAGTATCTCAGTAAATGATTAATTTCAGTAAATCAGTAACAACAAAATTGTTGATATTTTAAAAAGTTGTGCACAAATATAAACAGAGCAAACATTAAATAGATGATACAACAGCAAGAGGATACATCATCTGATATATTTTAATATGTACTGTTCTGGACAGGAGGTCTTGTCTATGATCTCAGCATAATTGAGTCTACTGTGTGAGCATTTAATAGTCATGTTTATTGCCTCATAATTTCAGACTACAAAGTAATCCTGCATGTTCTAAAGTTAAGTGTTCAGGTGTTTTTATCTGTGAATAGGAGCCCTAAGCAGCTATTTAATATTTGTACAATGTGGATTTATTTTAAAGACTTGAGGACTAGATATTTTAAAGCCACAGAATTTATTTGGCTCCCTAATCACATAAGCAGTTCATTTTAGATAGACAGAGTTTAGAGAATTTCAGTTTCAGAGGGCTGGATTCAAGGCTTTCTAAAGATTCAGTTGTATTATATTTTGTTCATAGAGTTTTGAAAATATTGTGAAATGCTTATTTAACATAGTTTCTAGAAAAGCAAGTTTTTAATTTGAAGATTGTGTTTGACCTTCAGAGTAATTTCACCTAATATTGGCCAAATTCTTTTTATAGAATTTTTTTGATTTATAGGGGCAACAAATAATTTCTAGTTTTGCAGATAGATAGCTTTGGGGTTTTTGGCAAAAAGTAAAAGACTGTTCATTCCTAGATTAAAAAAAATTTACAAACAAAACTAACCAAAACTTCCCAAAATAGTCCCTTCCCAAATTTAATACTTGAGTGTAATTAAATGTTCTTGGTCTTCTCTGGTGAGGATAAGACTAATTTTTCATTTTGCAGAATTCTGAGGTCCTCTGATGCTGGTGTGATGGCTGTCTCAAGTAGGAATGAAGCTGCAGCCAAGTTGTTTCAAACCAGAGCTAAGCGAGACAATAGATAAAATGTTCTCTAGAAAGATTACAGAATATCTAGACAACTGAAGCATTACATAATTGAATATGTAACCCTTCTTAGCAAGAATTATAAGAGGAATCTGTTTTAAGATCATTGGTCTGAAATCTGAATATTACTGCTGCTGGTGTTATTATCAATTAGTAGCTTGTGGCATATGGTGGTAACATCATTAGAGATAATAATAGTAAAGGCTTTTATACAATACTTGCAGTTCTGCAGCACTAACCTCTGAGTCAACTTGGCCAAGAAAATGTACCTAACAGAGCTGAGCATTCTGCCTTGGAAAATAAAGCCCAGTGATGTGTATGGTTATGGGCCTCTGCCTTAATCTGGTGACAATATTGCCAGTACTGATGTACTGCTTTTTAAAATAAAGTTTTAGAAAAGTGATGATAATTGGTACTTCAAAACTTCAAGCTCTTAAAATAAAAACAAGTGCTGAATGCCTGCTTCAATCCCTTTTTTCGGTGGGATGTGGAAGTTTGTCTTATTAATTGCAAGGTTTTTGGGGAAAAGTAGTGTATTAGGAGGAAGATTAGAACCCTAGTAAAAGGAGGGAGAGCTGAACATGCCTGACTACAGACATAATTACTTTCCAGAAATACTTATTAAATAAGAACTATTAGTGAAGTTAAAGACATACTCACTATTGTCAGTAGTTTAAAATGGAGAAGTCTCTCAAAAATTGAGGTGGTAAAAGAAGAAATGTTAGGACAGTAAATATTGTGACTCGTGAAAAGACTCTTCCCAGATGGTCCCTCAGCCCTTGTTTCAGAACAAGCGTGACCAAGAGGTTATTTTTCAAGGAATAATGCATCCAGGTGCTTAGCTGATTTCACTGTCACATTGGGAATACTTACTTACGCGTCATCTTATCTCTTCTGCACTTTAATTAGAAACATAAACTTCAACAGTCCATAATAGTAGCCTTTAACACTTATTTTACTACTTAGTCTCTCTCACTTTTTTAATTGTTTTCCCCTAGCAAATACACAAATAACTTGCATAAGTCTACAAAGGCTCTGTTTCTCAGTAGTACGTAGAAATATCAGTAACAACCCCAGCTATTATTACCTATTGAGTGGTGAT
Source organism: Cinnycerthia olivascens (assembly GCA_035048155.1). Taxonomy (NCBI): domain Eukaryota; kingdom Metazoa; phylum Chordata; class Aves; order Passeriformes; family Certhiidae; genus Cinnycerthia; species Cinnycerthia olivascens. Next base: position 124,064,549 of record JAWWMU010000106.1, read on the forward strand.
TTCAAAATGATTTTTTTTTTGATATTGGACACATGGAAATGTGGAAACATGAAACTAAGAGCAAGGTTTTTAAAATCTGTTAATGTATTTAGTTTTCTTTTAAACAAAATGAATTTTTGAGATAGGTAGCTATATACTATACATAATCTTCAGAAAATGAATCAATACTTGTCTGAGGTCACATAGCCCTATAAAATTTACTCCTCTTTCCTGTTACTTATCAGTAATCTCCAGAAGTGGTTTATAATGAGACATGATAAAATTTAAATGTTAAACACACATTTCCATTTAAATTTTTCTTTTTTCCTTACAAGCAAATGTTACATTATGATTTTAAGGGCTGCCAAGACCCATTTGAGTTTTTCTATTGAGGTCTGTCAAATTTCAGATGGTCTTGTACATTTAATTAATATGAGAATTTACATTTTTTGATAACAGTCATGCTGAGGACATAAGCATGTACTGTTAATATGATTTTCAATACAATACTTATTTGTCTAATATAGAAGGTATTACTTTAAGACTGAAAAACATCTGCAATGTCTGAATGAAAAAATCAGGCTGCATGTTTCTGAATGTCTATATTCAGTTATTCTCTCTTATAATGCTTTTTCTGAGGAAACACATGCCTAGAAAAACAGGATTTTAAGGGAACTTGAGAAACGTCTCAACATGATCATGGCAGGAAAATAAGGCTCACTTTCAAATGGCCACTGTGTCTTCCTGAAAGCACTTTTGTGAGTGGAAAAGTTCCCTCTCACACTCCTTGTGAATGGAAAAGTTCCACTTAAAACAAAGGTACGTGGTCAGTTTTGGAAGGGACACATCTGAGAAGTGCTGGGGAGAACTGTCCCACTGCTGTAGTCCAAGGTGATTCTGACCACGTATAGACCAAGGCAGATCTAAAACACTACAGTCTCTCAGGACTGACAGCTCCACTGAGGCTTCACATCTGAGCAGCTCTTCAGCTGGTGCAGGATTTGTCATAATGTCATGGCTAAAGATTTATCTCTAGAATTCCTCATCTGCCAAACCCCCACATTATTATTTGTTCTCTGTTGACATTTTTCATTCTCATGAATATTTTTTTAACACCTCTATCTCTTTCTACTTTTGTTGGACTCGTGATGGTACCTGACATGCTGCTTTACTGATGTAAACAGCTTAAACTTGTTTAAAGTTTGTGTTTATGTGTTCCTTATGCATAAAAGACCCCTTATAGAATATATCAACAAATAATTAATAACCTTACCAAAACTGGTATAATGTATTTTTACTTGGAGCTCATATCTAGGGACCTTTTAGCTTTGGAGTTTTCTAACAGTATACATTCTGCTGCTTCTGGCCTGTATTCATTTCAATTGGGTAACTTTTTGTTGTACAAGATAACTACGTATTCAGGAGTGTGACTAGTAAAGCAATTTAGTAATCATGAAAAAGCTTTCATTTAGGAAAAAAGGCTGTGGTCTTGCTATGATTTTGTTATTATGGGTTTAAGAAGGTCTTCAAAACTGTAGCTAAAAATCAGTATCAGTTTGCTAATAGCTTGCAATACTTTTCTATAGAGCTTTAATGTTTTAAAAAACTAACTTGATTCTGAACCTTTTTTTTTGGTGAAGAGTAGATCAAAAGAGAGATGAAAAAGACTTGATACACTTGAAGGAAAAATGACTGTTCAGTGTGTGTAATACTTGGCCTGATTTCCCACACAACAACTTTGCCAACATTATAACAGAGGAGAAGGAGCTTTATTGTTCAAAAGTTAAATCCAGTCCTGGTCTGGATTTGGGGAGTCAAGGAGGGAACACAGGAAATTCACTTGCCATACAAGGGTTTTTGCAAAAGACATAATAATAAACCAGTGACTGACAGGGAGAAGGAATTTTCCTTCTCCTCCTATCTCCTTCCTCACTCCAAGTTCCAAACCACAAACATGGATCTGTACTAGTATCTGAAAACACAAACTGTCTGTACACAGAGTAAAAACTGTCCCACAGTGATTTGGAAGGTCTAATCTTGCTGTACCATGGTAGCTTGAAGAAAGAATCTGTATTTTTGGGCACTAAATTCATCCTTGAATGATTCTCTTTGCTTACCCTAGATACACTACCTGCTATTTCACACAGATTAGCAAAGTTTAAACCTGTGGGGCCAAAGCACTTACTATAAGTCTGCCTGATTTAAAAGCCTTTAACTCAATCTGAAAAAAAAAAGACAACAACTAACTGAATGCACACAGATGTAACTCATAGGAATAGTCTATGAAGCTGACAAAACATTTTTCACTAGTAAAGTTTACATGTATGGTAAATGTCTTTGAAATCTGGGGAGATATATTTTTTAAATTATTCATTAAAAATATTATTTTTAAGACTTTTTTTTCTCTCAGAAAGAAACGCAAAGGATTCTTTTAGGGGTTTTTGCATAACTAGACAACACAGCAAAAACTGTTCATGTGATGCCTGTGGTAAAAAACTACTCCCTACAACTTGTCTTTCTTAATGGACTTTTACTGCAGTCTTGTTCTTCAAGGGTCTGACCATTGATAATACAAAAATCTTAATTATAAAAAGTGTTAAAATTTTTATTGCAATTGTTAAAAGATTTGATGTAGATTGGCAGTTTACAAACTTGAAGTGACAGTTTCTGTAACACTTTCAGTACCACCATGAATAATTGTGTTTCAATTAGTTATTTCCACAGAAGTGCCTGTGTCATTCATTTGGGAAGAATTCAGTTCTGCACGTTGTCATTGAGCAAATGAAATTTGTTTTAATAGAGCTCTGTCTTAAATACTAACAGGTAAAGGCTCTTATATTCTGTCATAGTTGTTGTCTAAAGGAAATCCTTGGACCTCTCTCCAGTTCTTACATTTTTTTTTTCCTTCCTCAGTGATACATTATTCAAAAAATTACAGTAAAATTCTAATAGCAGAACATCAAACAGAAGCATAGATAAATTCAATTCTATTCTAACAATTTATTCATAATTTAGTGAAGGTTTTGTGCCTAGCCCTTTGCTCTGATTCATAAATTGTTTAAAAACACAAAATCTAGAGTCAACACAATAAGCTAGTCTTATGATAAACTGAGAAATATGGTTACATGAGTGAGTGTTATTTCATGTCCCATTTTATTTTAAAATACTTATATGTCTCCAAATTCAAGGAAATATAGATATCTCAATTTTCAACTTAGCATTCGTTTGACTTACTATCATTTCAGATTTCTTCAGATAGCTTTTATGTAATTGCGACAGAACTTACAAGATTTTCACATTAAGCTTTGAATCAAACATGTACAAGATGCACTGCTCGTTTCCTTTCTGCAATAATAGAATCCTTGAATCATTTAAGTTGGAAAAAGCTTCTGTTATCATTGAGTCCAACAGTGAACCCAACACCTCTGTGCTCTCCACTGAACCATATTCCCAAGTGCCTCATCCATGTCTTTTGAATGTTCTCAGAGATGAATTCCTCACTTCCCTGAGAAGCATAAATGTCTAAAATGTGCAAATTCCTATGGCTGAAACCTCAATGTTTGTGAAATAAGTGTTTCTGATGGGTCCCTCCTCCGATTGTTTCAGTTTTAGGGGCAGCACAGTAATGCTGAGTTTCTCTGGCTTCCTGCTGTGTGAATGGTGCTGGATGTACAAACGTTGTCCTGCTCTCTGTGGTAGGCACTGTCAAGAGGGTCCGTAGGCTCAGAGCTGGACCCTCCCATGTCTGTAGGGTGTTCTGAGTGGAGTTGTCTTTGGAATTCAGCTGCTTTTTTTCTAGCCACCTGCTAAAGTGGGATACAGGACCAATATTACCACCAAAGATTAACTTGTTGGGTGTCTTAAGGTCTATATTTTTATAGGATGAATTTAAATTCCCAATGTTAAGCAATAATTTAAATCAGAATGCAGTATACCTAACCTTAAAGAGTTTTTTTATAGTCTTGATTTTTTTGTCTAGCAGCAATATTTTTTTAAAAAACCTGTTTTAAAACATAATGTATCAAAGTCAGTGTTGGAACTGGGTACACCACTACTTTCAAATGACCTTGAAACAATAATGTGTTCTAGTTGATATAATGCTTTTATTTGAAGAATTTATTTTTTTGTCAAATGCCAGCTAAATTCCAACTAAAAGTACATAAGCTGAAGCTTTTGTGTGCCACCACACATATACACACGTATGCACAAACATGCATATACATACACTGGATATGTGCATTCTTTTTATCAGATGTAAAATATCATCACTCACTCCACTAGAAATGGAAAACTATAATTGTTGCAATTCTCTTGAGGATCAAGGCCACTACTTAAATCCTGTTGGAGAACACTGATATTTTCCCAGAACACTATGCCTACTTCAATATCAATGGTCTAGATGCATAAAAATATACTATGTTGGCATTTCCAATGTTTTAGTTACTAAAAAATATAATATTTTTGTATGTGTAACTAGGACAGAAGCACTTCACCTATACTACTTTAGGTGGAATTTCTGAAGACATTTTTATATTATATAGCTTCTTTTATAATGTAAAATCCATTCTAAAAAGATTTATTTAAAGTAGAGTTTGCAATATATCAATTTCACCTAGCCATGCTCTTTCTCAATATTTATGTGAATCATTCTGGTGCTGAATCAAAGTCATTCTTACTGAAAACTATTTCATCTTTTTGAAACACTTGAATAACATAACTCATTATGCTAAGGACATAGAGATTCAGCCTCTTGCTGAATATAGGGCTATATTGAGATGATCAAACACTTTACCTGTCTCAAAAATAGGCCAGGTATTTCAGTTTTGATAACTGCAGATTATCAGGGTTCCCTTTCATTTGTTGATGTGTTTTCCTGTGGTGTGCATCACAGAGAGAAAATTGAGATTAATGAAAACAGCTCAGATATTCATAAAAGACGAAAAAGCAAGGAAAGAGATGCTATACATTATTTTCAATGTGTATATGCACATAAAGCAAATAATATAGCTAATAATTAACTTGAATCAGAAATATTTTGAATAAATATACTAGAATTATAATGTTTAGTAAAGAATTTCACTGTACAGGTGTTTTTAAAAAGCTTACACAAAATAGTGTGCTTAGTACATAGTTTCCTTTCCAAAGAAAAAGACAACAGAACCAAAGCAACATTTTGAAGGCAGTTGAGCCACACGAAGCAGAGGATTGGTTTCTAAATTTTCCCATTTATCTACATATACTTACATATGTGTATGTGTGTATATGTGAAAGAACACAGTATTGTGAATCTCTTTCTTGAAAATTAAACAGCAGTAACTCCAGCCAATGAAAGGGTAAAAAGCAATAAGCTTTTTTATTTTACTGTATCTTCCAGTCTCACAACTTTATAATAACTCCTAATTTTGATTCACTCAAATGGCTTTTGGATGCTTAAAAAGTCACGGAATTGATTTTAAAAAAATTTGAGTGGATGCAATTTTCATTGAGTGAATTGATTTTTTTTTAATTGCTTTTTTGGTTTTTTTTGGTTTTTGTTTTTTTTTGTTAATCTTAACAAAACTAGGCTCAGGATTTATGATTAATGTTTAATTTACAGGATAAACTCGTGTTGGAATTTTTTAAACCATAGGGTGCTAGGTAAAAATTCCTTAATACTTTTTGTATCTCTGATTATTAGTTAGACTTGTTCTTGGATGTGTGTCATTTTAACCAATACAAAATACAACAAAATCTAGGTATCAGTATCATAGGCAGCCTTTACCAATTTCATTTATACTTGGTGACTGGATTCCAGTGCCCTGTTCATAAAGTACATGGTTGATTGCCACTTTTATTTTATACAGATCTATTTAAATGGTTCATGTCAAAAATTACACTTGTACTGTGTAAACGGCATAAATTATCTTCACTTGTAAGTACTCATCTTTTTCCATCAGCTGGTGTAGAGCTTTTTGAATTTAACCTACCTTAAGTTATCCAGCACTAAATGTTGGTCTCCTCTGATAATAATAATGATTTTATAAGTGTAAAATATAAAATACATAGAAACATATGAGATTATAGTTATCTCCATTTATAGTTATCCATATATAGTTATCTCCAGTCTCTAGTTCTTTAAAGGGGTAGAAGTTTTTGGTGGAATGTAATTGTTACAGTAACCCCAGTAGGACACTAATAGTCTGAAGAATTTAAGGGATTTTGGGTTTTGCTTTAAGATGACACCTAATAAAGTGAAAAAAAAAAATCTCATGGGTTTTTTTTTTGTTTGGTTTTGGATTTTTATTGTGTTCTTTTTGTTTTGTTTGATTGGTTTGGGGGAAGGTTGGTTTTGTGGTTTTGTTTTGTGTTTTTTGTGTTTTTGGGGAGCTTTTTTGGGTTTTTTTTGTTTGTTTTTGGGGTTTTTTTGGGAGGGTGTTTTTTTTTGTATGTACAGCCTGAATAAGATGGCTGAAAAGCAACTCTGGGAGTTATATGACCAGAATGGAGTGAGGCCAGCATCACTTGGGTTGGATACCAGTATGGCTCATACAATAAGGAACTGTGAGAAGGAACATGTGGCTTATTTTGTGCTTTGGGTGGCAACCCTCAAATGCTGTAGATTGTTTTATTCTTATAATTTTAGCCTTTCTTGCTGTAATGTGTCTCATTACACTGGAAAATTCTCCAAGCTAGTTTATTTCCTTGCACTTTATGCTGTCACTCTGTTCCTTCTCATATTCCCAGCTAGAAGGAGGAAAGCTCTGTTTCAGCAAGTCTGCATAGGGAGGAGCGTTCTGTCAGCAGCTTGCAAAGATGTCCATACCTGCATATAAGGTTTTTTTAAGAAAAATTTTAGAATTTTTTTTTAACACTTGTAATTTCTGTAGCAGTTGCCTCATGGGTATGCGGAGGGTAGAAGGATCGGAGTGATAGGATAGGTTTAAGGAATTGACCAGGAACATACAGTAACTAGGAATGATGCTGAGCTATAACATTATTTTGATTTTAGAGATAAACTGACTAATTGTTGTCAGGAAGCTTCTATTAAGATACATTGTAACAAGATTTAAAAGTTTTCCTATTAGCCACCTAAATTGGTGGCTTTTTAAAAATACAGCAGTACTTTCAGTGAACATAACTTTTTGGGGAAACTGTTCCAACTGAAGTTCAGTGGACCTAACAGTTATATAGTTAAATTTTCTCAAGCTGAACAAAACACATAGAATGGGCCACATAGAGAACCTTGTAATCAATCAGTCTTTCTTGCTGGACCTTATTTTTCTAGGACCTGACAGTTACAAATGGCAAAGGGCATTTTTAAGTTATATAAAACAGAAATTCTCGTAGATCCATACTTTAAATCAAGGATCTTCTATAGGTACTGTGTTTTATAGTTGAAGGAATATATTATAAGCTTCCTAAGTTTTGTAAATGATTTTTTGTATGCAATTTTTTCTGCCACATCAGATGTGAGGCATGTTTCAGTGCTGTGCATCTGTTTATATTTTAATGTAGAAGACATGTTGGAAGAAATATTGGAAAAAAATCTAATACTATTGTAATTGATGGGTAGTATCCCACTGATTCAAAAGGTAAAGGTTTTATTTTCTCTAGTCTATACTGAAAAAAAACCAAGCCAGTGAAACAAATTCTTTGACATTTTCATCTTTGGAACTCCAAGCAGTATATTAACATGCCTTTCTTGATAAGTTTCTTACTCTCTTTTAAAATAAGTCTCCTAAGGTCAAGCTGTGTCCTTTTAGAGTATGAGATCTGCCTAAAAGAACACAAAATTCATGGTTGCAGCACTGGTGAAACAAACAGTAGCTGGGGTTTTGGTCTTAAGACAAATACCTTTTACCTTCAGTTTGCACGTCTGTCAGCCTCTATGCTCAGGTGAACAAGGATTCAATTATTTCCTGGGATACTGTAAATAACCCAAATCAGAACCGTAATTCGTAGCCATCCGGTGGCTTCTCTTTTCCTACAATGCTGGTTTTACAGTTTTCAACAACTGTTCTCTCATCCTTCTCCTGAAAGTGAAATCTTGCTCTGCAAATGTTATTTGCATCCCCAGCTTTCCTCTCTAGAAACGCAGATAGGATCTAACTGCAAACAATGGCTTGTCATCGATTGTCTCTGAGCTTCCTTCTAGGAGAAAGGGGAGAGTGTGTTATCCTCTTAACTTGCTGGTGTTCTTGCTGGAGGCATAGAAAGATCTGCAATATATTGAGTGTGAGAACAGCTACCTTCAAATAATCAAAAATAAAAGCTATGAGAACAGGATTAAGGAGTAAAAAAAAAAAAAAAAAAAAGAAAAACAAAGCCCCCAAATCAAACAAAGCAAACAAACAAACCCCCAAAATCCCCAAAGCCAATGCTGAAGCACTCTTCAAGTAATTCTGAAGCTAGGGAAACTGATGGTATATAATAACTATGAAAATGCTCCCTCTTCCCAATGAAATGCCACAGATTAAATTTTAATAAGTGCTGATATTTATTAGGCAAAAAAATTCTGACTAGCATTATAAATGGCCTCATTTGCTAATGTGTGGTTGTAAATTCACTGTTTGACAAGAGAAAGCAAGCTCTGAAGCCATTTGGCATGCCAAGACAGGCTTACAAAATATCACCTTTTGTAGACAAGCAGGAAAAATAATATTTACTTAAACTAGCAGTTTGTTTTCTTTTAAACTATTAAACAGGAGTTTGTATATTATGTTATACAATAATAAATGTCACTTAATATTTATTATTAAAACTACATAAATTATTTCAACTTTAGAATTAAGAAAGAAGTCCCTGATAGTGATTTAAAGAATTGAATAGAGAATTGAATCAACAGTTTTGGCAGTTCTAGACAAAGCCTGCTTATCTCATAATTTGAATTATGATATAAAAGACTGGAACGACCAGTGAAAGAGTAAACACAAGATGGCAAAAATAAAAATGGATGTATTCTTTACACAACCATAACACTATAATTGTGATTACAATGCTCATACTTTAATTGGAAAACATAATGTATTCTGCAGAAAAATGAATGGGATTTTTTGTGTTTCTTTTCTGTCCAGCATTTCACCCTAACTCCTCCACATCCACTAAACATTATTTTCTCCAAAAAATGATGCCTACTAATCACCAAGTAGGAAAATTCTACATTTCTGTGTCACCAAAGATGATTGAACAGACTATCCAGGACTAAGGAGTACCTTTAAAAAAATTAGAGTACATTGGAACTTAAAAGGAAAAAAATCATTACAAGGGATAAAAAAAAATCTTTAAATATTTTATAGCCAATGGACTGAGGAACAGATGGGATTTTTTTTTGTTCTGATCCAAAGTATAAATAAGCAGCAGGATCAATGAAATGAAGACTTTCCAAATGCTTGAATTCTTTCTTTTGAGCCTGATATGTTAGATTCTAATTTTCAATAGCATTGAATAATGCATAAAACAAATATTATCTAATTTTTCTTTACACAAATTACCCATAAAGCTATTATAGAAGACATGTATTAGGTAAACTTTGAAGCAGTAGGAATGTTCACAACACTTTCTGGAAATAATATTTCCACAATTATAAAGGTTTTCTATTTCACAGTTTATCCTATCTAGAGCTTTTCATTTGCCAAATCCCAAACATCGTGCATCCAGATGAACAAGTAGAATGCATTAATGAGGCAGATCACCCTGAAAATCATTTAATTGGTAACAACTGTACGCTCAGATTTTCAGTGATACTAAATTTAAGAGTAACTGCATGAATCATATATAATTTATTTGAGCCCTTAGTGAATAATATAATCTAAGAAGATAAAATGTACATAAAGGTCTATATTAGAAGAATTACCAGTTCACAGAATCACCAGTTTGCATCACAAAATCAGTGGTTTCCCAGTCAATCACTCTTTTCCCAATATGGGATTGGAAAAAAAAAATTGGATCCTCTGAAATGATAGCTGATGAGACTTGACTTTTTTACATATGGGTTTAAATCTTCTAAGATGCTAAATGTGCAGCAACTGTAATATTTAAGCAGTATGTTTTACTGTGGATCAATAAAAGATGAAATAATTTTTAGAAACCCTAGAAATAAATTTTAGTAAAACAATATCAAACTTGAATGCAGACATATATGACTGTCACTACTGGAATTCTTTTCACAATGGCAGTCCTGAGATCAAGAGAATGGGAGTTCAGGCCTTGCTCTATTTTAAATGCTCAGAAATTTGCAGGAAGTCAAAACAAATAAATTAACATCTCTTACTTTGAATTACTTACCTATTTGTATAGATGGAACTTTTCTGTCCTGAAGGGTTTTACAGCACATGTGAAGCTTTAGGCAGGGAGAAAAGGAATGTTTCAGAAAGAGAAAGTACTTTGTGTAGAAGCACTTTCATAACGGGATTATACTCTTATCCGCTTGAAAACAATCTTTGTTTCTAAGGTAATTTCATTTGGAATTCTAATCCTTTCAGGTGTTAATGTTTGCTTTGCCTTATTGAACCTAGAATAGGATTTTTACATGCTTTCTTGATTTTTCCAGCCATTAAAACAGTCTGTGCCAGTGACTTGGCATAAAACGAGTGTTATCCTGCCATACAGTTCCTTGCATATTCCTGTGAAGCTCAGCAGATGCCTTCTGTAGTTTGCTTAAAGTGTGGCTGCAGTTACAAAAGTGTCATCATGTGGAAGAGCAGTTTGAGAACAAGCTTCCATAAACAAAGGGTGTAAAGTTGGTAAAACTATCTTCTTGGCTTATTCACACTGATTCCAGGCAAAACAGGCTGCTAAACTAGATATCCATAAAAGGGCAATTGTTATTTATGCTGCTGATGTGAAAGGTACAAAATAATTCAGTGGGAGAGTGGATTTTGTATCTATTGCATAGATTGAGACTATCAGTTCTTTTATGATGGTTACATAATTGAAATTTTCTAAAGCTGTTTCTCACCCATTTTGTTCATTTGTTTAATAACGTGAACTGGAGATATAGAAGCCAAATCTTGAAATACATTTCAGCGATCACTTAGAACATTACCAATGATGGTGAAATTTGACCACCAAGTAGTCTTTATGTCTGTTATGTCCAGCAAAACAAGTATGATAAAAAAACCAGTAAACTATGAATGCTAACAGTCAGAAAGATTATTCACCTTTTATGGTGAAAGGTTCTTACTTTGATAAAACACAGCCAAGGAAGCTTTGAAACTTTCTTTAGCATGGGTTATTTTGAAAGCAAAACTGCAATATAAACACAGATGGTGATAGGAAATATCTTTTTTTATTCTCTTTTTTTTTTTTTTTTTTTCTTTTTTTAATGCTGCAGTTTCCCAGAAGAAAAAGAGCTGTGAATGGAGAATGAATGGCACCATTTTTCTGCTTTTGTTCACCTAGGCTTGTTCTGGTTGTTCTCTGAAGACATGTTATGTAGTTAAGAATTCCAAACACTGCTTTTTTAGATCACTTGGGGCACTTGGCTCTTAAAGCACAGCTACTTGGTGAGTTATGCTTGCTCCCCTGCCTAGACACAGCAGGAGTGTCCCTTTGCAAGAGTTCAGTCCAGTACATGAGAGACTTTCCTTGTCACAAATTGGACAGGAAGGAGTGCAAAGTAGCAGTAAGGAGACCATTCTCTGAACTGGCCTATAGAGAGTACATTAGTGAGCATGTCCTAATAGAATGCAAGGTAGAGTCACAAATACATCCCTTGGGCAGCCTATGGTGTGAAACAGAAATTGCCGACACAGGCTGGACAATTTGAGTGATTGCATTTTTATTTAAAAGGAGAAAAGTTGGTATGTGTTGGAGAAGAGGTAAGCATGTCAAATTAGAAGGCAGAATTACCAGAAATCAGTCAGTTTTTTCCCTCCCCTTTCTCCCATATAAAATCCAAGGACAATGTCATTCATCCTCTGTACTATTCTTGTTACTCAGACCATTTTCTGCATTGGGTTTGGTTGGTGGAATGAATCCCTTTATCCCATGAGTTAATCATGGAGAGTGGAAATGATGACTCCTTCAGGATAGCAGACTAAACAAACTTGAGATAGTCCTTCCTCAGCTGTCCAACTCATTTCTACCTCATAGCAACAGAGGTAGAAATAAGCTGTCCACCTCATTTGTACCTCATACATTTAGTTTTCTATTTCGTAGACTTCAAAGCACAGACCAGATTCTTAAATGAAACTTCTGATCATCAGCACTGATGTTCATTTTTCTTAACCTGTAACAGCACAGATGAAGCCTTTGCTGTAAATAAATGAGGGGTTTTTTGGACCTTACTCTTTCAATGTGTGATTTTTCTACACTGACATATAAAGGCATATAAGATTTTTACAGACGTGGAGATGGATGCGTTTTCAGTGAATCCCTATGATGTAGTTATTCCTCAGTCAAGACTATTTCAACTATGTTTTCTGTTCTAGAGTCCTGAGAAAGGATGTCCCTATTTGCCTTTCCTCCTCCTAGCACTGCCAGCTAATTTCTACTATCTAAGCAGAGGGAGAAGAGGCACATTTAAATATTATGTCTATAATGATAATTCTACCCAAATGTCTCAAAAATAGAGATTAAAAATTAATCTGAAATAAATATATTAATCTAAAATAAATATATTAATCCATAGATAACTCTAGTAAGATTTATCACAAAAGATCACCTTGATGCTAGAAAGGACTGTTTTGTCAAATGATTGCGATTCATATCTGATTCTGAATAATGTAACTGTCTTTCTGTGTTTAAAATGTTCATCACTGAACAATATTATTTACAATGAATTCTGTTTAAATTTTGCTTATATCTATCTTTAGTTCCTGTTGACAGATGTGTGGTTCCTTATCCTTT
>JAWWMU010000106.1:124081907-124093134 GCA_035048155.1 Cinnycerthia olivascens
CATTAGCCATTGCTGCAGTAGCTTTCTGTTGACAGTTTGTGTTCAAGAGAGGAAAGCTCAAATTAAGCTGAGTTGAAAAATCATCAGAAAGTGGACTTCCTGCAGTGAAGTGCAGGGTTGACCAACATCAGGTTGAGTGATTTTCTTCCTCAGCACAACCATGCCCAAGTTCTATAGATAATTTCTACAAATAGAAACCATTCTTTAATTTGGCTGTGGATGGTCTTGAGGCTGCTGTGCTGTTCTGGTTGTGTTGTTGTGCAAGAAGGGATGGCTCCCCAGACATTCTACCTCATCTGTCATCAATGGACTGCTCTGTACCAGTCCTTAGTACACATTGTGTGCTGAGTTGCATTTTGACAGCATGTGTGCTTCTCAGCAGTTTGCAAAGCATTGCTTTATATTTTTCCAGTCCACAGAAGACTGACATTAAAAAAGAGGTTCACAAACCTTATCTCTATTATTCTCCTTCCTAAAACTTTTAGACTGCTACCAGTTAAAAGAGGTTACTTTCTATTCTTGATGGTATATTACTGGAAACAGAGATCAAAAATTTTAATTTTGTTGTCACATAAACATCTTTAGAATTTACCTCATATATATGTAAAAGTTACTGGTAGACATGATATACTAATGCCTTTGGAGTCCTCAGTGTGCTGTAGTCTACGAGAATATTGTTGTTTACTAACCTCATACTTCTCAAATTATATTATCCTGTTTTTAACAACACAAAAACAGATTTCAGGAACTTTGCTTAAAATCTTTTACGGCAGTTTGCCTTTGAAACTGCTACAAAACTGTAATGGCTTTTCATTTTGATTTGCTGGCAAGAAACAAGTTGACTGCCCTTTCTTTGAAAAACTTAAAGGCTGAACAGAAAATTATTTTGCTGACACACTAAATGCTTTTTGCAACCGAACTGATTTTCTTCGGTAATAAAAGTTGATTGGTATAATGAAAAAATGTTTTATGTAAGCATCACACTACTGCACCAGTGCAGCCCTCCAGCCTTCTCTGAGACTCTCAGGCCACACTCATTTGAATCAACAGGCTTATCCACATGGTACAAGCTCAGAACAGAAAATGTCATCCTCAAATTATTTCTCTGATTATATACCCAGATTAGGGAACATCATGTTATCATGCTCTCTGAAATGTATATAAATGTATATATTTGCATAAAGAAATGCATATATTCACACATAAACAGACATTTAAATATTATTTGTACCTTCTAATTTATGTTCAGTCTAGTTTCCATTTGACTGGAAGCCTGTAGCTGCTTTCTCACTGTTTCTTGCAGTTTCTGAACAAGATTTCTGAGAAGCAAAATTCACTTTTACATTTCCCAGAGTAAGGCAGAAGAGGAGTGTGCCATTGCATAAACTATTGCTGTTTTTTTACTGAAACTCAAGAAATCACTGATGCTTTATATTGCCAGCTCCATATCATCTAATATAAACTTAAGCTAAAGATAGATGCCTTGATAACTGCCTGTTCACTAATGACTTCTACTGAAGCAGTTTAATATCACCATTCATTTATTTAGGCACTCCTCTTTTTTTTTCTACAGCCTTCTTTATCTTATGTTACTGAAGCACTTAAATCTAAGAACTTGTACTCTAGTATGCTGTAATTGAGTTTAAATGTTAATTTTCCCAATTTCCTGAAGTATATGGTTAAAAGGATTTCATATCTTAAAAATAATGATATTTCTTTTCACTGGAACAATAGAAAATTCTCATTGTGTTTCTGTTCAAGTAACCCTCTTCGTTTACATGTCAACATCTCCCTCATTTTATCAACCTGATGAAATTCCTTGGAAATCCCCACATACATCTACAGAAGGTTCCCTTTCTTGATGCTGTAGAACAGGGTTATCCGATATTGATCTCAGATCCTTTTTTGCTTGAAATTTACCTTAGGTTATTTGATTCTTCTTTTTTTATTTTCCTAGTTTATTATCAAAATAATTTCTGCTGTGTTTGACATGTTAAAAACACCAAAATGGAAGAATTTCCAGAATAACTAAGTCTAGGTCCTTACTGTTTTTATAACTCTCTTAGCCATTTAATCTAAATCAATATATCTGTTGCTCAGTTTTGATTTATTCAGGATTCCAGATTAAGCTTCCATTATCCATGTATACTCTCTTCTGGAGTTGTTCCTGTTTACAGCTAGTTTCCACTTCACAGAAGAGAAAAATATCTGCAGGAGCTTAAGAGGGTTTCTTAGTCCAATGAATTTGTCACAAACCCCATAGATTTTACTCAGAGGGCTCTGCCTTTCATAAACTTGATTACTCTCTCCACCTGTTGTGAGGGGCCAGATGTGTCACTGCTGTGATTTCACCCTTTCTAGGGGACAGAGCACTTCCAAGAGCTTCTGTGGCTGCACAGTGAATTTGTTTTTCATGCTGCTCACATACAGTAGAAGGCTCCTTTAAACAGGGCTGGCAGAAGTCCATGCTGTCCCTCTCTGTGGGAGCAATTAACTCTATTATATAGATAACCAAGCTCATAGAAATGAAGTATGGGTACCATTATATGCCCCTGCAACATTTGTTTAATTGCTAAAGCACTTGTTTATGCACTGCTTTGTTGGAAGAAAATGTATTAAACTATAAAACAATGATCTGTCAGGTATAAAGCCTGCAACCTTGAGGGGATAATTATGGGGCTCAGACCAGAAGAATTTAAGAAATTTTGTCATATATCAAATGTCTGAGACCTAAGCTTCATCTTGCTGTTAGCTGTAAGGCAGTTTTATGGACTGTCAGCATGAAGAGATTATTTACATATTTTTATCAGCAAGTAATTGGTTTTTTATAATTTGTGTTTTCTGTCTTCTTGTATTACACTATATCATATTGTTCATAAGAAACTGCAGTACTGTCATGTTAAGTGTGGCATTGCTGTGTTACCTCAAAGCATCTGATTTACTTCCTTACCGTTGTTTGGTAGAACAATGAAATTAATGAATTGTGTTCAAACCAGTGGCAGTTTTGATGCTTTTTAGCTGGCAGATATATCAACAAAATTTTATGGCAGATGTGAGTATGCAAATATGTGTAATGGAGGTTTAACAGATCAATGCAGTACAAAAACAGGCAGAAC
Source organism: Cinnycerthia olivascens (assembly GCA_035048155.1). Classification (NCBI taxonomy): domain Eukaryota; kingdom Metazoa; phylum Chordata; class Aves; order Passeriformes; family Certhiidae; genus Cinnycerthia; species Cinnycerthia olivascens. The sequence continues at coordinate 124,085,024 of JAWWMU010000106.1, forward strand.
ATGTGTTATTCATTATCAAGCTAAAACTAACTAAAAAGAATAAGTACCGTACACAAGTAAAGTTGAAAAATGTTCAATACCTTGTAGCTTTCTCCTATATATTTCTTTGTGAGCTAGCCTTGACTCCACATGCCTGCTCCTGCGGTCTCAGATATAGACAGTGAAATCAACACTGAAAGCTTCTGGTCAGATTTATACAGAAATTCAAATACTTGTGGCATGTTGTGACCCTTGCATTTCACAATTGCTTCTGGAGACAAGTAGGAGAACATTACAAGGTCCTTTCAAAGTAATGGCCATTCTTCATCATTTTACAGAATTAATTTTAACAGTCTTTACTATGTTTTAACTCAGAATTGAAAACTCCATACCCTAGATAAGAGCTGTTTCTATCTCAAACCTTATTATTCTAAAAGTTATTCATTCCTGAAAAAGCATACCAAACTGACATCAAAAACTTTGTGTGTAATAACCTACATATGTATTGATAGTGAGACACACTTCTTCACCTTACATTTATGGATTTAAGCTCATAATTTTAATTGGTTCAAGGCAAACAATAAATTTACTGCATTATGATTTTTGATATACCTTTGTGAATCCTAAGAAGATGTAGTCAAGCAATAGGGCCCCTATTATGTGGTATTTGCATCTGCTTTAGCATAACCTGTTGTTTAAGACTGAAAGTTCTTAATTAATAATCTCTTTTTCCTTTGTTATCCTGTATTTAAATGCCAAAATTTAAAAAATGGAAAAAATTGCATATTTTCTGTCCCTATGGGCTTTCTAGAGCAATCAAGACTCTGTAAGTTCAAGCTTCTGGAAATTAAAACAAGACCTTAAGTCTAAACAAATTTTCTAAATTATTAATTTAAGAATATTTTTAATGCAATTTTTAAAATACCTACTGTTCCTGGGAAAGTTTAAACAGCAGTTACTTCTACTGGATATCTAAATCTTCCTACACCAAAAGTATTAATTTATTTCAGTTTTATTGAAGCATTATATCTGAATATTGTTAGTGCATGAGGTTTAAGTATAAAATAGCATTTTCAATCTACTTAAAGACAGCTATTTATGCTAATAAACTTTGGAATGGAAGAAGGTAGTACAGTCACTTATTGAGGAGGATTAAATATGAGAATTTTTTTAATTATGGTACATTCTGCTTTAGAATCTGTTGTTTTAAAATATAACCTGAAGACTCTAAACCACTTGTTGAAACTCCAGCACACTTCTGAAACATCCAGATAATTTTCAATGTTGGTCTGTCACTCAAGTATTGATCCTGGCTGCCTCTGACACTTTGAAATCTAATGAGGTGACAGTCCAAGGTCTTGTAGCTTCAGGCTATTTCTTCCAATATTTCATAATTTTCCTTCTTGTTTTTAAAGCTACCTGTATCTATTTCTCATTTTAGGTCAGATAACCTTGGACTATCAAACTGTAAGCTGTTGAAATGAATAGTCCTTTGACTGGTACTGGTGACTTTCTCAGAACTTTCAGCACTGATGATATTCCACTTTGCTCGGTGTGACTAACTTTCTTTGTCTGTATATTTCAGTTGTGCAGATATGAGCTTTAAAAATTAATTACAGGTTTTCTTCAATACAAATTATAAGAGTCCACATACACCAGGTTCTGATTTTTTGACCATGTTTTTTCTTTTCCACTCACAGTATGTTTTTTCAGAGAACTCTCCACAAATAACAATAGTCAGTATTGATGCAAGCTATAAATTTGGTGCTGATAAATGATCCCAGACATTCTTTACAGCTGGGTATCTCAGAGCAACTCATTCAAACAACTTTTGGAGGTAAAATGATAAGTGGGGAATACTGTCACCTGTACCTGAGGTGACAGTATTTCTGGCTCTATAAGTTTCTTGTTTCCCTTTTATAACAACAACATGTGCATTGAGCTGAACTTGTTAGCAGAAATATCTTTCTGCTCCCTGGAAGCCATGTGGACTCTATGACTTCTGTGAGCTCTCTGACAAGAGAATTGGAGATGCTCTGTCTGCTATAAAAGCTGACTGAAATGCTGCAGCAACGGCACAAACCTCTAGGCCTGAAGGCATGGTTATTCAGCAGAACAAGTGCTTCTCCATGAAGTCATACCTGATCTGTATTATAGGATCTTCCTTGTAGAGAAACAGAACTTTTTTGGTTCTCTGTGAGCAAATTTTCCTTGTGTCACAACACAAACTTTCAGAAACAGACTGTTCTGGACACAAAATTTCTTCCTCCAGGCTGCTTATGGTTTCAATGAAGTAAATCTTTAGGCTGATCTAGAGAAGCTGGGATGTACTTTCGAGTGGACTGTCCAATTAAAGTGAGAAAATACACCTGAATAACAGATTTGATGTTTTTTATAATAGTGGTATTTTTGAATTATTCTAAGAAATGTCACACACTATACCTTCATGGCTTGTTCTGAAGTAATTAATCAAGTATGACATGAGTGTTGCTCCATAAATCCTGCACGCTTTGGGACCCACAAATGATAGATGAAATTAGATATCATTCTTAGGCAATTGTACAAAATATTGCTGGTTAATGACATTTTTACCAATGCTGTACTGGTGACCATTTTTTGGAATGAACTCTCCAAGGTAGTCCTACCACGACCAATCAAGCCATAACCTGAACACATAATCATTAGGAAAACAGAACTTAATTACTCACCTATTAGTCACCTATTTTTAGGCTGTGAGCATCTAGGAGGCTGTGGACAGTAAAGAATTGCTCATTCTGTTTTTTGGATGTCAGTAGCACAAATGTCATAGTGTGGTGCAAGACTGTGCAGGCTGGCAGGAGAGCAGAGCCTTTTTCCCAGGGAGGGGTTGCTCAGCCTCGCTGCCTGCCAAAATCAGTGTCTGCAGTGACAAAGCAGTACTTCAGAGCCAGTGTAGGAATGTTAGCCCAGGGCATGGCCCTATTTCTATACAGCTGAAAATGCAATACTTGTTTAAATATCCTTGTGAAGGGCATCGTCCATGCTTTGATATGTTTACCTTTCAAACTGGGTCAGGAAGTAAACCATGACTGATATTTTGTTGTGTATTGACTGGTAGCCTCTATTGATTTCTCTATTTGTCCTTGTGACAACTCATGTTTGCACATTTTTAGATCATGGGATTCTGTTCAACTAGAAATGATTGCTTTTTCTGATGTTTGGGTTTTTTTTCCTCTAGACTTTAGTACCTTTATAACCAAGCTGTCTTCTATGTGAAAGTGTATTTCAAGAATAGACATTTTAGGAAGATTTTACCTCTATAGTCAGTTCTCAAAGTATTTTCTTAGAACTATAATGCAGTGAAAAACCAATAATCATGATGATTATCATAAAATACAATGTAGGCTGGAGAGCAAGCAGTTACATCTGCTGTTCTGCTTGTTGGCTCAAGAGTCTTAACATATTGCATAACTTCCAAAGTGGTCGATGCAATCATTTCTTCCTCCAGATAAATAGACAGTGGTGACCATTTAAATTAGAGGTTTGATTTCCAAGTGTGCTAATAAAACAGTTCTAAATAGCTCTAGTTATTGGTGAACCTTCATTTCTTTAGAATCCCCCCTTTTATGTGAAAAATGCTGAGAAAAACACAAATGTCCTTATTGATCTCTTAGGTCTTTGACTGGACCTTGCTGAACTCATACTCATTAATGAGGCAAAAGCAACCTTGAAAATGTTGAAGTCTATTAAACTAAACCGGCATAATAAGGTTGTGTGTAAACTACAGAAGACTGAAACCTGCAAATAGTGAGAAGTTAAAATCATTGGTAGAGTAACATTTGCCTGTGGCAGAATTTAAAATAAAAAATCTGCACTTTTTGATTGTTATAATCTGTACTATCAGAAGACATAATGACACAGTTTCCCATAACTTAAAAGAAAGTTTGTGTATTGTCACAGACTGTCAATGGAAAAGAAAATTAGCAAACTATTCAGCTAGGATAAAGAAAATAAATTATCCCATTGAAATGACTAATTTCCAGATAATTTAATGCTTTCTATTTAAAAAGAAACATCTTCCTCTTCATTAAGCATGATTTAGGAAATCTATTACTTGAAAATATTTCTAGGAAATTATTTCCTAATTCATGGGTTCAAGTCTTTTTGGAAAAAAAAAAAAAAAAAGGAGAAAAACTAAAAAAAAGTGAACAGTCGGATGTCTGAATGTGATTAGAGAGGATAAATTTCAGCATGAGTCTGTCTTGCGTGCCTTCTTCGTAGTGTCTGGATCATAGATGTAAGGTATTAATTATTTTTCTCAGGCATTTTTCACTTCTATCTGTCTTTCACTTCTATCTAAACAAGAAATCACTGTGGAATAAAAGTCTGATCTTAAAATATTTTCATAAAATTGTGCAGTCTTATCCATGCAACAACTTAGTCATATAAGTATATACATTCTATATTTATTCATCTAAAGGAATAGAAACAACTTGACTACTCTCAGCAATGCTGTGCAGTACAGAACAGAGACAAACCAATGCAATAAAATGGTATTAACAAATGACTTAATTTCACAGAGTGAGTATAACTAAGGCTTTAGGCATTTTTGTTTATTTCCCATTTCTAGGATTAGCCAGCTAGAGCAGGAGGACAGAAATTAATATCAACCCCAGTTCTTACATTTTTATCTTCATTTTATTGATCCTAAGTAAGCTCAGTATACTTGGAGGATGAATTCTATTAAGCAGAAATAATCAAGGGATTTAGAAAGGTATTGGACAAATCTCACATTTTCACTAATAATTCATAGTCAGCATGGAAGTTACTAAAACAGTCATAAGAAATATGAATCTTAGTTGCACAAGTGGTGGAACAAGAGAGGTTCTTGGTCCTAAAATATCATGACATCACAGTATTTATTAGAGGAAGTATTTCACTTTATCTAAGGCAAGGTAAAAAATATTATTTTTTGAGTGTTTTTTCTCTTCAGAGTAGGGAAGAGAGATGAGGAAGAAAATATATAGGGAAAATATATAAAAGAGAAAGAAAACTCCTTAGGGAGAAAAAAATAGGGAAGAAAAATTCCTCCTATTTCACTGATATTAGGGTCTTGGACAAGATGACCTCCCAAGGTCCCTTCCACATTCGACCATTCTCTGAATTTCTGTTTAGAAGTGAGGGGCAGAAAATGAGATCCATAATTTTCATTTATATAATAACTTGTTTTAAACAGAATTTTTTCTTTACAATATAAGGGTCTGATCAATAAGTATTTCAGGTCAAAGACACAGCACACCTTTGGACACACTAAAAATATGTCTAAGTAGAGTATTTTCTGAAATTAATCAATTAAATGGAAATATGAGTAGCCGAATATAATGATGGATATTAATTTTTTTCAGAAACATCTGCTATTAGCTATTCTTGGCTACTGGAACAGACAAGCCATTGGCGCAAATCAGTAAAGCAATTTTATTTGGACTTTGCAATATAGGAGCAAGGTGAGACCTGATGTGCTTCAGATTAGGTTACTTTTTGCATATATTTAATGTCTTCCCTATCTCCTGACTGTGGTAAATTACTGCACAGAGATGCTTATTTAAAGGTTTTAAAGATGACAACAGAATAAACCAAGTACTTTGAGAGAGGGTAGAACTGATAAAGGTATATCCTGCCTATATTACCAACTTTTGTCAGGTATGATAGAGCAAGAAGATATGAAATTAATCAAGATATTTCTGTGGTGGTGAGAAGTGCATATACACAGATTTTATTTTTATCTCTGAGTCAGAGGACAGTGCAAGCTGGTTATTGAGGGGACTTTATGCACATGTTTATAATGTTTAATATACAGTATTATGTAGAGAGGAAGCTAGCAGTTGTCTTTTTTTCCCTTCTATCCATAAATCTGCCACATCACTGAATCTGACAAAGTGAAAGTCTCTAGCTTTCAGTTTGTGCATAGCACTGTTGCCAAACTTCATAAAGATATTTTATGGCCTGTTGAAGTGCCAAGATGCTAGACTTCATGAAAAATGAAGTCTCTAAATGGATTGGAGCTATATCACTTGAGGAGTTTAAAAAATATTACTGAGAGTCACAGCTATTAGTGACAACAGTGTGAAGAAATCTTACCCGGCTTAGAACATTGTTCTATTATAAAAAAATACCCAGCCCACAGTGTCGCTAATGATGAGCAATTTTCACCCAGACACCAAATTATGGTATCTAGGTCCAGACTGGTTAAGTAATTTAAACTTACTTTGTATGACAAAAAAAGTGGCGACAAGGATTTTTTTCAGTGCCTTGGTGTGTGTGAAATGCAGGGTGTGACGTGTGGTTATCCATCAGCACAAATTCACCAAAACAGGAGCTCCTATAGTCCTGGTCCTTCACTGGTCTCAGACTTGTCTTAGCTTTTCCTCCACAGATAGCAGCTATGCAGCACCAAGAAATGAGGAGTTTCAGAAAGATGTGACCAAATGCTCAGATCCCCAAAGGGTGAAATTTTGAATGATCTTCTGAAATTTCCTTGCATGCAATTGCATGAGTTTCAGGACTTTCACAACTGAAGGGGTAAGAAAGTACATTTGAGAAGGCAGTAGTCTGATTCTCCCAGTATTTCTCACCTTAAGCACTGTAACACCTCACTAGTCACACCTTTGCTATTTCATGGTCACATAAACCCAGGTCCCATCAGTCCAAGTCATCCAGCACTGATTTCCACCCCCTCCACCCCCAAATACATGTTTCCAATATATAACCACTGCCAAAATTCCAATTTTGTAGGAAGTTCATCTAGAGTTCACCTCTTCAGGAGCATACACAACAAAGTAAAAATCTATGTGAGTTTTTTCTTTTTTTTTTTTTTTTCACTCAAAGCTTCAAGTTCAGTTTGCATAAGAGTCTAATTCTTACCCTAACTTTCCTGTAGGGAGATTTCTATTCTAGGATATGGAATGGCAAATCGCAAATTTATCAATCAGCTAAAACATGTTTTTCCATCCTTCCCTTCATTCTCTAATGTAACTATTTCCAGACAACTCTGTTCTAGATTCTTCAGCAATCTGTTAAATACTAATGTGGAGAGGATCTAATCTCCTTTATGAGGTAATGTGTTGCTGTTTGGCCTGGTATTCAGATAGTGAGGTAGTAGCTGCCCCTGAGTCTGTCCAATATGGGGAAAGCTTCTGCTACCTTCTCACAGAAGGCTGTGAACCCTGGCAGCCCACTCCCACTACCAAAAACTTGCCACTTAAACAAAATATTGATCCAATAAATGGTAACTAGAATCACAGAAAAGCATTTTCAGTAAAATAATTTAAAAAGGCCTAAAATAGCATTCCAGAAACACTCCAATTTGATTTTGGATGATGGGTCATTTTAATTTAATGTTTAATGATGCTATCAAGCTTTAAATTTTTACCAAGATACTAGAACTATGTTTTTAAAATACAGTTCCATTTCCATCCCAATTAGATGATTAGCCCAGTCCAACCTAAAATTTAGACCTGATCATCTTGGATGTCTTTTACACCTTTAATGATTCTATGACTTGAAAAATTTGATTCTTTGGATCAGATATGTTAACTTGGTTCACCACCAAAAGGGGAGTTATGAGGCAGATTTTGTCAATGACAAAAGAGGGAAAACAGTGGCGTTATTTTGCTCATATTTGGGTTTTCTGTCTGACTTAATTTCCAAAGTTATTCCTTCTTTATTTCCTCTTTCGTTTCTGGTTGACTAGGTTTTGCACTGCAAATACCCGTGTAGAATCTGTCCATATTATTTTTCCTTTACCTGAAGAGAAATAAAATTTTTCTTCAGCTTCAAGTTTTTGAACCGGCTTGTATGGAACTAAATGCAATTCTTTTGACTTCTATTTTTCTTCTGCAGGCAAAAGTTCCTTATGTTGCTTTTATTTGTTCTCCTCCTAGGGTTTAAAACCAATTTTCTTCTTATGTAATATTTTCTTCTGTCACACTGGATGCTTGTTTGATAATTTTTTCCCCATTCTACCCCCTGCCTTTTAAATTACTATTTTAACAGGATGTTTGCATTGAAATGTAACACAATTATTCTATTCTATTCTATTCTATTCTATTCTATTCTATTCTATTCTATTCTATTCTATTCTATTCTATTCTATT
>JAWWMU010000106.1:124098786-124133190 GCA_035048155.1 Cinnycerthia olivascens
CTTTTCTATTGCATTAATTCAATACTAATACTAATACTAATACTAATACTAATGCTAATGCTAATGCTAATGCTAATGCTAATACTATTATTAGTATCAATAATTTTAATAGTAATGGGTGCTCTTCAAAACTGTGCTTTGTAGTTGACGTATGGTGTTAACCATAACCACCCTGTGTTCTAATTAGCTGACTCAGTGCTTGACAATATAGGTATACTTGTGGTTCAGCTGTAAGTAAACCCTTAGAATTCAGATTTCTGAAGTTCTTTACACAGCATCCATTGCCATTTTGCTGGTGTTGGCTTGGAGGAAAACCTGTAAGAAATAGAAGTCACATGAAGCCTGCATCAGAAATACAACTTGGTGGATTTTTCCTTTCGATGCAGCAGACAAACCCTCCCAGTAGTTAGAAACTGCAACAGATTGTAAATTGAATATTTTCTAGTGCCGTAATGTTATCTGCTTGTTTTAGCATCTGGCTGGAAATTGTAGGTGAGGAGAGGTGGACCATCTATGTTTCGTGTAAAGTTATGAATAAAACAGATGAAGGAGTAAGAAAATCCCTGTAGGCCATCCCAAACAGGATTCAGACCTTGAATGTCTCCCACATTTGTGGATGCTGTGTGTGCTTTATTGAATATAAGATTAAAAAAAACAATCGGTGTGAGGGAAAAGTGCAACTTTGCCTGATTTCAACACTCAAAATACTATGTATTTTCAAACATCAAAACTTTCAACTGCTAATTTTTCCAAAGTTTCAACTTTCAAATATTTCCTTTCAGCCATGAGACCTAAAAAAACAGTGAGATTTTCAGTAAAAATAATTTTGACTGTTAATGGTTCATGAAAGGAGAAAAATTTCAATAATTCAAATGTAATAATTTTATAATAAACTGTGCATATTTAATATTCTGTGATTTGAATATTTTTTAGTAACAAACTTCTGACAATTATGGTTAGTGCATTAATTTTTTAGATACTATTCTTATTTTTATCTTCCATTAAACTATAGTGATTTTTACAGAGATGGAAAATTAAAGTAACAATTTTGAGGGGAATTCTTTGGTAGATTTCCAGCCCTAATAGGTTATTTATTCCTTTGAAATTTCCTACATATATCAGAGTTAGTTATAAAAAGTAAATAATAGTTAAAATAAAAAATCAAACAAACAAAGCACCCAAACCGGAACTTTGTAGAAGGCTGCAGTATTAAGTTCATACATATATAGGTTTGTTTTTTTGTTTGTTTGTGTAAGTGGGGATGGAGTGCAGATGAATTTTTCTCAGAAAAAAAGTTCTGCAAGTGTGTCTATGTTTTATGCATATCAATTTCCAGTTCTGTAATTAAAGCTTATAAATATATGTAGTTTTCACTAATTTCTCGGTTCTTACAAACTAAAATTACATTGATACATCATTTTTTTAATAAAGATTTTTTAATTCTAGAACTGCTGTGGGCAATGATCTGGGCTTTTTAATGTAGCATCTTTTTCAGGTTAATGCATCCAATACTTGAACTTTCTGCAAAATTAAACTCATCTGCTAATAATAGCTACTCTTTAGTTATTCTCTTCTAAAACTACACTAAGAGCTATTATAACGAGCTTTGAAGTGTCCACTGGAGACAGGATTCTGAAGTTATGGTTAAGGACAAGTAGACAATCCATGATTTTCAAACTTCTGGTAGGTCAAATTGTATACAAATGTTTTTATTTCCTGTGAGGAAGAAAACAGAACATTTTTCCCTTTAGCAGAATTGAGCTAGCAATAGAGCTTTCCAAGAGAGATGTCTGGTGTTTTTAGGATAACCTAACTCCATTAATAATATCATAATTACCCTTTGTTCATCTTTGACTATTTAGTTAGGGAAATATTTGGATTTTTCTTCCTTTTGTATTGTTTTTTTTTCTGTCACCAGTCAGTGTTGCAGAGGGCTATTATAACACTTGTCTCCAGAAGCTTTCACACCCTGATGTTTCCCCATGCTAGACATGTTATATTAGATACAAGGCTGCTATCTCTGCCAGCAAGCTTTAGTGTCTTGGAGACTGCTTCCTTGATTTATGCCGAACTGGCTTCCCTGAAAATAGCTTACTTGTGCAAGCTTTGATCCCCTCTGGAATGCTCTCAGTATAAAAAAGAAGGCAGAGATATGGTAAGGAGCTGTATAATGGTAATATTGCTGCAGCAAATTTCTGATAAGTTTTTGCTAAACCTATCCAGGGAAGCCATAGATCCCGTGGAGGCTGGTGGCCACGGAAATGCATAGCTACAGCAAGAAGCTGAACTGCTAAATTGATGTACATCAGTAGCTCAAAGATATTCAGGGCTCTTTCTGTGAATATTGTCCTGATTTTGTCTAAATTCTTTGAAAAAGGATTTTTATCAAAACACCCTAGCACAGGAATCTTGGTACTTCTGGTCCCATTTGTTAAATGAAAACTTCTAGTAAAGTTAGCAGAGTACAGTTCTCCCTTTAGGGACATGTGCTTTTTTACGTGCTAAGACTTTAACTGGAATTCCACATTCTCTTTTATGGAATAGGCAAAAAAACCCAAAAAAAACCCAAACAAAAAAAAACCCCCTTATTTTTTCTAGGTTTTACCACATTGTTTTCCTTATAATATTTCTACTAGCACAGTGGGAATTTGAGGTATTTAATTAATAAGGGTACAATATTTATATTTAATAGCCTTACTCACTTAATTCCTGTGTATTACAAATATATATCAACTGAATATTTACTTTTTAAAACATGGAGAGTGCTGTGAAATCAGACTATAATCAGAGTTAAGAGATTAAAAATTTGTGTTTGTTTTTTTATTGTGATCATCCATTTTGAAATGGAAAACTTACACAATGTTTTATTTGAAGTATTTTAAAGTTGAAAATGGTGCTGAAAGACAAGAGTTTAATGAAGTGTACTGAGCTTTCCCGCAGTGTCTGATGTGTCTGCGTGTTGTTATGAGACACTGGATGCATTGCAACATTTTCACTCAGCCAAATGAAAGTGCAGTCAAATGCTGAACTTCAGAAAGTAGATGTCTGGCTTTGACACCATGCTGCAGTCATGATGTTTTAGATAATAGCAATAGTTGCATTTGGAGTTGGATATAGTTGTGTTGTAAAGCAAATGCAGTGTCATAAAATCATAAAATGACAGTAACTAGACTCTTCATGTGAGCTTTTCTGTTTGCTTCTGCAAATTGAATATAAATAGCAGATACATATTTTTGTTTATGCAGCACTTAAAATGAAATAGGGTTTTATATGGAATGTGAACCTTCATTTCTAAAAACAATAGATTTCAATCTATTAAGATTTTAAAAGCAACCTAGAAAAGGATACACTTACAGTGCTAGAAGGGATGCAAAAATAGAAACTTCAGATTTTTTGCATTGCAAGCATAGTATTCTGATGCTGACAGCATAAAAGCTTGATGGCATGTGGGTAAATTTTATACCTCTTAGTAAGAATTTTTTTCAAAAAAATTACTGTGGAAAACAAAATTATATTTCAGGCTGTTTACAATTTTACAGAGTAAAAATAACACAAAGATCAATGGTTAACTATAGATTAAAAAGCTACTAAGTTTAATTGCTGAAAAGTTCATCCATAATCTGTCTTTACTAACTCAAAATATAAGCACTGCAAAAATTATAAGCAAAAGTATTCTTTAGTTCCAAAATAGGCAAGAAAATTTATCAGCTTTATCTAGACAACTGTAGAAGAGCTTTTGTTGGATTTTACATAATATGTAATATATATTTATACTAAAAATATTTCACTTTAACAATCTGGATTCTAATTTACTAGATAAAGTTTTGGTACTGTGCACTCTTGGTATAATGTTTAGGTGTGTGTGCTCCCTTGAATGTTATGAGACTGTCCTTTATTTCATTTCTTAAAGGCAAACTCTGTCTTTAAACATGAATTGGACCCCAGCTGCTGAGGAGTATCTGAGGTCATGATTTCTGCCTTCAGTATTTGTCAGTAGAACCACACATTTAAAACCTGAGAGCAATTCTACTTTGGGTTGCAATCATATGGCTTAGTTTAGTCCACAGGGGGACTTTAGGAATACAGATGCTTTTTAAAAGTTTGTTTCCTAAAGTACCTTCTGTTGTTCCTTTCATTATCTTGCTTTGCTGAAAGACACATTAGGTGTGACCTGTAGATTTAAACAAAGAATAAAACCTGATTACATTTAGAAAAGATTTCTACCAGAAACTTTGAAAATGCATCTTAAAGTCTGCCATCAAAGTAGTCAAGTTACTTTTCCAAAACAACATTATCTTATGTCAGTTACCTTAAATCCAAAAAAGTTAATTTGTGGCTCTTTTATCTGAATTCTGTTCTACAAAACATTTCCTTTGTAATTAACATGTACATGCAGGATAGCACAAGGTCTCCAAAACATTTCCTTCCCCTTCAGAGTGTCGTTTTCTTCCACTGCACTTCCTGCTATCAGAAACAATAGGACAGGACTAGTTGCATTACAAAAGACACCAATTATCCTTTATTTTTTTTCCCCATGAAAGCGTCCAGTGGGAACTTCATTTAGAAGGAGTTACACTTCCAAGGGTGCTCCCATAAGTTTTCATATGATGCTTTTAGAGCAATGTAATCGCAAGTTTCATGTACCCAAACCCCCCTGTTGAAATACCCAAGATCAATTTGTTCTCAATGAAAGGCGGAGCACCTTACCACCCGAGTTTTACAAATTTATGCAAAACACAGTTAAATGCCTGGAAAGGCATGAGAAGATGGTTACCAAGTGGCCTCTATGGTCAGTGGTTGGAATAACATTTAAGGACACTTTAGACAATACCATGGAAATGGACACAGATGGTTTTACTACGGTGATTTTGTGGTGGCATAGGTTGTGGAAAGAGATCCTGCGGTTTTAACATGAAATGTAGCCTGAATCCACGTCAGGTTAGAACCAAAAACTGCTGGGCTGGCATTGTGGAAAAGGAAAAGAAGTATTTATCTTGTTCAGCCTTAATGAATCTCAAAGTTCAGTTTGATATCTCAATAAAGGTTATGGCTATGCTTGAAATGATAGTGTATAAAATGAAGTTCACACTTAGGAACAATATTTAAGAAGAAACATTTACTTCCATTTATGCTCTCTCTGGTTGCTTTACACGAAGATGTATCTAGAGTGCAATAAACCATAGTAATTTGATGATTTCCAGGATTAAGAGACACCACAGGCAGCAGAACAGTTAAGGAAGAGTATCTTGCCTGTAGGACCAGGCTGGATGCAGAGGCGTAGGTCAAGCTTAACACAGCACAGTTGAAATCACAAAGCTAGAAACAGAATTAAAACTGCATTTTCACGTTCTAAAATATTTCTATATTTAACTTCTGCTAAGATAGAACATTAAAAACAAATCTTAACTTTTGTAGATTTTTGTGTGTACATGTTTTGTAAAAAAGTGTACTTATGATAGCTTTTAAACTTTTTCCAGGATACTATTTGTCCAAATTTATATTTCAAGTAATGTTTCTTAATGCATCTAAGACTGACTTTTGTAAGTAAATAAGTAAAAGAGGGGAAAAATATTTATTGATTAGAAATATGTTGTGACACAGCTGCCAGGTCTGAAATCTACTATCACTTGACTGAAATGAAACTAATTTTGCTAGCAAATGTGGAGAATAAATTAAGATAAAGTCTGATTAAATCTTCATACTTGCAGAATGTGAAGACATGTAGATATCACATAGTAGAAACATCAGTTGTTAGAGATATAAAAAGTTGGATAATGAGGAAACCACTGCCAGGAAAGAGGAAATATGAATGCAGTTAGTGAACATTAGTACCCTACCTCCATTTGTTCAAGGCCAGCCTTGCAAGATATGCTCCTGGGAACAGTCCTATTCTCACCAATTTCAGTGAAACAGCCCACGGGTGCACAACTCAGATCTTAGGAAGGAGTTCTTTGATCAAGAAGTTGCAAAGGTTTTTATAAGATCAAAGTGGAAAAGCTTTAACCCATCTGTGTGATGTGCATTTTGAATACAAATGTCCTAATTCCTCTTTTGATAATAAAAAAAGAAGGCAAGATAAAGTGAGTAGATGAATAAAATAGAAAACAGAGAGCTTCACATTTCTTGAAAGAATATTAGTTTTCATAGTGACTGTTTGACTTCAAATAAGAATGCTAAATTATTCCGCAGAAGAATTACATGAAGTGGAATTGTGGCAAGAATAAAGGCTTGACTTTCATAGCTGCACAAATTCCAAAAATTGTCCCATGAGGAGAACTGGTAACACATAATCACAAATTTCAACTGTTATCCATTTAAAACTTCTTTCTGGGAATCATCCTTAACCTAATCATTTACTAATTCTACATTATTGCTGTACTTTTTTAAACCACAAACAAAATGTGGGTGCTTGGGAAATGCAACAAAAATACACAAGTGAGGTTAGATTCCTAACGTTCCTTGAAGATATGCATGGCAATATGGAACTTATAATTTTTCCAAATAAAAATTTATTAATTTACAATTTAAACCAAAAAATTTATTGCAATGTCTTGATAAAGAGAAACTTCAGCAACCTGCTAAAAAATACATTTTTTTTAATTGATTGAAGGAAAATTACGTGAATTCAAAGTTCCTTCTTTCTATGACTAATAACAATTAAGTTAAAATATGGGTTTTCTGAAATGTAATGTATTTGTTTCATAATGATAACTAATAATCTCGTTTATTTTGAATTCTCTATGCATCTTCATAGCCTCAATGAATGTTTTCAGGACTGGGGTATCCTAGCACTTTAGATGCTATTTAAATGTAAAAACCAATCTAAATGTACAGTCAAAAGCCATGTAACCTGTAGTTACAGTGCAAGGAAGCTGCTCTCAAAACTCCTGAAGACTTTAGTTTGAATACAATTCATCTGCAGGAATTCTTGACCAAAAAGAAAATACAAAAATTCTTTTCAACTAACCAGCTAATATGCATATGTAGATGTTTCAGGCTGAGTAGTTTCTCAAGGGTGGGATTCTTTTTAAGTTAAAGTAACATTTTCTGGAAACTAATGGAACAAGTTAAGATTTGGTTCAAGTAAATCCTTTATTCAGAGAAGAGTACTACTGCCACATGGATACTGATTAAAAAGTAGATGCAACTCATAAAATCTCTGGTCTGTTTTTTAAATGGAAATAATTTTAAATTTAAATGGAGAAGCCCTAGTGTTGCAGTCAGTGTTTGCTCAGCCAGGAATGTTAATTTGGCACTAAATTTTGCTAATCTGTTTGCATGAATGTGAACAAAATTATTATGTGCCAAATACTGGCCTTTGTAGAAGCACAAAATTATGAAAGCAATAGCTGCTGTGATGAAGAGCCCACTCACAGGCAGGCTGGCCAATAACCCTGCCTTGCCATTCTCCACTTCCTTCCACCACAGAAGCAAACAAGTTTCAAAAAAAATAAAACAAAAGCTGTTTAAGGTAGTGGATATGTGAGATATACTACATTTAGTGGAGTTATACTATATTTAGTGTGGAAATATCTTCTGGAAAATAGTTCCAATGATTCTGCATTGTTGCCATCTTTTCAGCTCATAGCAAGGAATTCAACCTTGGCAGCTTGGTATTAGACCAGATGCCTACAAGTAAGGACTTGGTCACACCATAAGAATTTTAAAAGCAGGTAGAACCCTTGATAATTTTTGCAGGGTTTCAAAAAATTTTGCCTTTAGCTTTAGATGATGACAGAAAACTTTATCATTCATAACTAATCACTTATTATTCATTAATCTTAATTATCATTATACATGATATTAACATAAAATGTTAAATTATAATATTCAAAGCTCTAGAATTTTCATGTCAGAGTAACACTTCCTTCACTACAGAATTGTGTTTCCACTGGTTTTTGTAAGTGATCAGCACCCCCAGATGGTCCTCAACTTGTGCTGCAAAAAGACAAGGATATTGGCAGAATCTGACTTTAGTAAAGAGATGTCCTATTGATATATTCTGTGATATATTCTTGCATATGTCAGTGTGTAAAAACTGAGCAAAATTAGAGGCCAACAGTAACGTGAAGCTTGTGTCAATAAGACATGCGATGACTTGGTTTGTTCCACTAAGAGGAGAGTTTGAGGGGAGACCTCATTGTGGTCTTCAACATCCACTCAAGGGGAAGTGGAGGAGAAAATACAAATCTCCTCACTCGCTCAACCAGTGACAGGGCTCAAGGAACTGGCATGGAGCTGTCAGGGAAGGTTTAAGTTGGCTACTAGGAGAAAGCTTTTCAGCCAGAAGGGTGGTTGAGCTCTGGAACAGACTCCCCAGGGAAGCACCAAACCTGACAAGAGTTCAAGGAGTATTTAGACAACACTCTCAGGCCCCTGGTGGGATTCTTGGGTATTCCTGTGCAGAGCCAGGATTTAGACTTGGTGATCCTTATTGATCCCCTCCAGCTCAGCATATTCTATAGTTCTGTGATTCTCTGTCTGGAAATAAATTTCACATTCAAAGACAAAATTAAAATAGACTCCAAACAGAATGTATTAAGTGAAGAATATTGATTCTCTGTGCTATAATTTTTTCCAGATAAAAGCAACATTTGTTTTTTGATGTGTTTATTCCTTGTTGAGAAATGTGTTGAATTGACTAGTAAATAAAAAAAAAAAAGAGGGTCCTCTTAGGTCAACAGAATACATAGGTTGCACCTTGTCTTAAAAATCATTATCAGTCTAACTTCCCTCCACAGTTTCCAGATATGTAGTTTTTATGAAAAACTCAATGTACACCGTGTATGAAGTCCAATAACTATAGAAAGCATGATCTATAAGATGTGGCATAAGTTCACAGACAGTAATACAATAGAGATTATAAAAGAGCCATGTAATTTGATTATGTTGCTGTTTACATGTATACTAAGGCCAAGGAAGAAACTGCGAAGATGATACCTGCTTAAAAGGACCAGGAGATCAGGCAAAACTTTGACAGGAGAAACCAGAATTGTGCAGTCCAGTGAAGAATTAAACTACTGGGAGTAATAATATGGGCTGATGCACTCAATATAGCACTAATGCCCTCCGAGAAGGGTAGGAAATAATTCAGTTCCTCTAGGCTGCACAGAAGCTAAATACAGTATGACAAGAAATAGTAGCAGTACTCATTATGTCTGATTGCTAATTACCCCTTTGAATGATTCGGTTATGCCTGCTACTAGATAATTAGTTTAGTAATTTATGGCTGCAGCACAAACTAGTATTTTAATTTTCACTGAACAGTTTTCACAACACCTACAGTTCAGATTATATCTCCCTTTTTACTCAATTTCAAATTGCTTTTTTCGATAACTGATGGAGGAAAAAAACCCTTAGCAATTATTTCTATTTCCCAGCCTAGCTTTAAGGGTAAATTGCTTATTTTTATGTAACTGTATTCAAATGTAAATTATATAAATGTAGAAAACAGCTCTACCTGAGCTTTTAACATGGTGTCTTTATAGATTTAATCCTTGAAACACTTGCCTGGGAATATTTGCTGTAGTAAAATTATTGTTGTCTCTATTCAGAATAAAGTAAAACAAGCCCTATGGATGACTCTTGCCTCTTGCTAAGATTAGACCCTTGGGATGAAGTAAATTTATTTTTTGCCTTTTTTTTTTTTTTTTTTGGTAATTACACAGATATTTCTGCACTCCCTGATTATTCTGCTTACGGACATTGATTCTTCCACACAAGGAAGGTGCAGACTACAACTGGTGACATTTAGAATGCTGCTTGTATTGTATTGGTTGGTGGGATTTTAAAGAATCATCAGTTTTCATGAATATTTATATTTCTCAAAAAATCAACTACTACTTAGCTCACTCAAGCATGAAAGCTAATTCTAAAAGGTATTTAGAGATATATGTTTGGCAATTTGTGAGCTGTGTTGTTTTTCTAGTAAAGCTGCCACATGGTAATTTAGGCTGCCAATGGAAGATNNNTATCTGAGTACCACTGAGGATCAAGGTCATATTTTAATTTTTTGTAAAATGCTTTTAACCTCAATCTCACTTTTCTGGTTTAAGAAAAGTTATTTTATTTTGTCATTAAGTGATTTTGTTTGTGATTCATGTGACTGTTTCCTCCCTTCTAATGAACAGACCTATTTATGTTTGATTCACACCATCACTCATTTTCAATAGGTTAATCTTTTTTTTATATTTTTATATTCCTTTTGCCTCTGTACTTTGGGTAGGCATACTCTGGCAGTGCCTAGGATTACTTAAAATGAGGCTGCCTGTGTGGAATAGTTCATAAAGTAACAGTCAGTTTGCACAAGAGACTTTTGATCTAAATGCTCTAGATAAGTATGGGATTTGTTTTCATGTGTAAAAAGGGCAGCAACTGAGTCGCAGTAACCTGTTTAACTTGTGTAGCAGCAAAGGTAGTGTGTGCAACAGGGAATGTAGAGTAAAAGGAAGGAGGGAGTAAACATCCAAAGGGAGAACAAGGAAGCTCTACCCAAACCACATAATAATTTTCATGGCTGAAATTTTCATTTCTTCTTTTTTTCAGAGATGTCAGCAATTTTTGTTTGCTGCTGCTCCCTCTCCTATTGCAGTCACCTTAGTTTTAAGCAAACCGCTACTGCTTCACTTTTCTCTTCTATATGACTCTTTTCACAGTGACCATTTTTCTGTCTCTTCCATGAGAACTAGATTGAACCAAGCAAGTTTGTCTCCAAATTTATTATTAATCTCTGCGCTAGGTAAGGAATGGGTGGATAGAGAAATGAAAGATGGCTGTGTAGGACATACCTCATTTCAAACAGCACAACAATGCTTCCCCTGGCCTCAGAAGAAATCAGCAGAGGTTTTCTTGTCTCCAGTGGTGTTATATTTCAGTGCCATTTTGTCATCCTTCAGAGGCATCTCTTTTCTTTAGAGGAATAGCTTTCTGTACAGAGCACTCTGCTTCAGAGGCAGTTTGGGCAAGACTTCCATGATACTGACTTGCAAGTTCCTACTTCTCAAAGCATTGCTTTTTGAGGGTTCTTCCCCGCAACACCCAAGAAGTCTCAAGCACAGGCACAAAAAGTCAGGAATCATTCAGTGGCAGCTGCCCGGCTCTGCTGCATCTCATGTCCACCCGTACCTCATCGCTGGGTGCAGCCCGTAGGCAGCACAAGGCAGGGATGGGTTGAACCAAGGAGGGAAGGAAGGAATGAAGGAGCAAAGCTGGAGGAATGAGAACTGTGCGGTGTCTCTCACCTTCAAAGTATGAACGTGAGCCTTGCCAAACTAATTTTAATATAGCTCTAACCACCAATTCTTAAAACATGAGATAAAACTGGCAAAAGCATCTGCCTGTGCAGGATTTGTTGATGAATTTTTCTTTTTTTTGTGAACATAATGTAATCTTTGATATTTTGGGATTCTTGTTCCCTTTCAGTTTGGGCTTCTCACTCCTCCTTTACAATATCCCACGTGTTCCATGAAACTGTGCTGGTTTGTGTCTGGTTTTATCTTATTGCTAACTGCTGAATCATGGGCAAAATTTGGTGTTATAAAGAGATTAATCTTATCTCAAGCTCTTTATTGTCTGGATCTTTATCTGTTATGTGAATCCTTTTCTTTATAACAGGAAAGTTCACTTGCTATATCACATTTTGGTCTCCTGAGGCTCAGTAGTTTGTAGGAGGTGAATAGCTTGAAAGGAAAAAGTAGGGAAGCAACTGAAAACTGGTTCTGAGAAATTGAGCAGTACATGTTTGTTGATTTCATATAAGAAACCAAATAATTTGAATGAAGAATTTGAGGAAACTGACACAAAAGAAAATCTCTGTAGGAAAGTTGCACTGTTCAGCTTTCACATTCACATTTATCTACCTAAGAGGACCACTAGCAGGCTGTGATTTTATCAGAACAAAACCAGTTTTATTGAAAATCTATGCCTTTGTTGGCTGTTTCCTATTGAGTTTAACGTTTCAGGGTTCAAATTCTAAAGAAAGAAGAGGTCCATAGTAAACATTAGATTATTATTATAGTTATTATTATTATTATATTATATTCTATTATTACAAGTCTCTTTGCAGAAGTAATTATGTGATTTTCTTGTTCAGGGACAGCAACTGAGACACTTAAAATATCAAAGGAAACATAAAACTGTGTTCAAAATCATTGCATTACCATTCCTAGCACATTAGCACTGTTACTGACAAATCAGTTGGGACTAGCAGGCAAATATTTAGATTATCAAAATGAGTTCTTCCTTATGAGCAGCAATGCATATTGTTTGCAGGTGCTGTATTACTGAGAAAAATATTTGGCAATATGAGTTCATCAAACTAGTTTTATTCCTGTTATTTTGTTCTCAGTGCAATTCAATGACATAATATCCATGGCTTCTACTTGCAGCAAGCTTTCTGTCCTCTTTCTGATGTTTACCAGCACTGGATCAATGTTCTAAAGGGCAATTCTGACAGCATTCCTGTGAACACCAAGCTCTTGTTTAATATAAAATGAAACTGCTCCCATTATAGACAATGGTTTAACTTCTGAAATATGTATTCTCTGACCTATTTGATGAGTGGTTTCCTGCAGATTGAATGTAGTTACTCTTCTCCATTACCATTTACACAAAGAAGGGGTTGTTTCCTGCAAGGCAAGCTGTCTCAGCATTAGCCTGACCTTCCAAACTTTGTTTAGAGCAATGCTTTAAGTTTTTTCTATGTGGCTGAGATTTCCATTTCCACAGTCAAAATAGCCTATCCTTCTGTTCTTTCTCTTAGCTGTCTGCTGCTAGACATGAATATTGCATGAGAATAAATGTGTACACCAGTATTCCAATCAGAATTTTCCTTGCTGTGTACCACATTACCACATAAAAGCACACAAATAAGTGATTTCAAGGCTATATCCACTGGAGAGAGAAGATGAAGCATTTAGGGCCAGATCTGTGTTCTGAGGATGCCGTGGGCAAAAGCAACCTGGAAATGACGATATGGATTAGATTGAACATACAGAAGATATTTTTTACTCTGTGTGCTGAGACACTGCAACAGGATGCCCAGAGAAGTCGTGAATGCCACATCACTGGAATTGTCCAAGACCAGGTTGGATGGGGCTTTAAGAAAACTCATATAGTGGTAGATGACCCTGTGTGTGGCAGGGGTGGTTGGACTACGTGGTCTTTCAAGGTCCCCTCATATCTAAAGCAGAGTGGATTCTATATGGGTACTCCTTCCTAGTATTGTAGTACCTTGGAGGAACAATGAAATTTAAAGCAGCCATAAAAGTAAAGTCAAGGTGGTACAGAGCAAATCTAAAGAAGTAAAATGCCAAAACGCTGAAAGATTCTTCCGTATTCCTGACTCATTCTTTAGGATATTGTTGACTCATTGCTGCAAAAACATAATAAAAATGTTTTTCTCCACAAAAGAAACGAAAAGAGTGAACCTTGATTTCTAGGACCACAGTCTTCATTTTTGGTCATGTCTATGCACTTGGTAATTCTATTATGATATAAAGTGTTTGCTGGTATATCAGCTAAAAAACATTCTTGGTATTTTATATTTGAAGAAGAGTCCCTACAATGAGTTACAAACTTGGATACTTACTGCACTTTAATGGCGGCTATACAACCAGGTGGTCAAGGTCCAGCAGTGCTGTAATACAATTAATTAAAAGCTCTAATCTTGTTTATAGGCTCTTAGTGTTAGATTATTGGTCCTATTGGTCCTCCAGCTGATTTGATAGCTCTGCTCCTGATCTGCTGGAGGTAAGTGTCTCAGCTACAAAGGCAGGGGCAGTTCTGGTCATGTACCAAAGGCAAAACTTCACAACCACCACACTTTGAGTCATAAATTGATTTTGGAGATAATGAGTCACGATACCAACACACAGAAAGTCAGAGTTAAACACCAAAGAAATGGATAACTGTACATATCAGCTTCAGTTCTGTCATTTTGAGGAATAAACTGTAATAATTAGATTAAAAGCCACTATAACTGGGCTAATAAAAGTCTTTGATTTACCTGTACTTGTATGGTTCAAAGCAATAATAATTACTCTGCAAGATATTTCTACAGCCTACAAGTTACATGGTTGTATGGTTTAGTATGCTGCCCTTGAGGCTTATCTATAATCTGGATGGATGTTTGTCTTCACTGTTACACTTGCCTGGCATACACCCCTCAGCGTGGGTTTGCCTCATGGTGCCAGATTTGTGAGAATTCTGGATCACAGCTAGGCTGGGGTAGAAATAAGCACCACCTACTCTGTCTCTTCAGCTAAGCACTCACTTTACTGTGTTCTCCCCGTGCCTTCTGATGGGGTACCACAGGGGCACTGCAGGATCAGAATTAGTTGTTTTGTAATTTGTCTGCTTACATTACTCTAGGAAAGTCATCAGTAAAAAAGCTTCCTCAAGACTGTGTTTCTGGCCTAATGTGAGCAACAGCTTTTTAAGCCAAAGAGTGAATGTTTTTAGAATGCAGGATGGGATTTTTCTACTGCAGCTCTGTATCAAAACTCATGTATCAGTTTTAGATACTGTTTTCTAAGTCATTTGACTCTGGGCCCAATCCAAAGGATGGTCCTCGATTTGTTATTGCTCTTAAAGAAAAATGAAAATTAGAGGAGGGGAAAAAGTACTGTGAGGCTGACAGGCTTTAAAATTTGTTGTTATCTCTTTTGCCATGCTCATAGTAGAAGGTTGCATAGTAACAGAGAAAAACAGGTGGTTCTGAGCTCTGAATTCCAAATTGTTTCATTTTTTGGCAGTGACCCAATCAGATAAATACTGCTGAGAGTTGAGAAAATGCCCTAATAAATCAGCCAACATACAGAATACTTAGATTGAAAATGTTTTTGGTTATTGTTTTGGGAAAACTCACTGTATTTGTATTCTATTGTCTTTTAGTTGTAAGAAAAAAAGCCCTTATTTTATGGCTGTTAAAATGTTTGCCATGAACATTTGAAGCTAAGATTTTTTTCTTTTTTCCCACAATCAAAAATTCCACTTAATTTCAATTTCTGTCTGTTTAGTTCAGATGCAAACATTGTAGGGAGAAGCAAACACAGCCACTAAGGCACTTAAGCCATTCTGGCCAGCCATATAGCTGCTGGAGCAAGAGAGAAAAATAAGAATGCAATCCAAGTGGAGAGTGTGACCTTCTGTCCTGCATGACTGGACCTTGGAGAGCCTCTGGGGACCATTGCCATGTGTTTTGCAGTTGATTTGCTGTTGCTTTGTGGATAATAAGCAAGCCCTGAGGAGGGTGCTCTCAAAGGATTGCAGCTTGGAGCCTTGTGCTGCCTCCCCCTCTGTGACCAGTGCCCAGCAGCGCCAGGACTGCTCCAGTAGTTCTGCCCTGCACACAGAGAGCTTCTCATCCCTGTGCCTAATCAGGAATTGGGAAAACCAATTAGGCTGAAGGATCAGGTCTGGTGATGCCAGAGATAAATGTCAAAAACAGATGTAAGAAAAAATGTGAGTGTTCTGTGTAACCAAGAGAACAAGGAGGCTTGAGCCTCAGAGGTCAATCCACCATGCCCACATATATCTCTTCAAGAATTAAATTAATATATATGTACTCTTTGTTAATCTAAACTTCTTTCTTCATGATCAAAAGACAAAAGACTCTTTGCATTTGCAGTATCTTTGTTCCACAGTATGCTGAAAAGTTTTGGAAAGAGCTGACAATATGGAAAGCTTCTGAGATCAGGGCTATGGAGGCATTTTTGGATTCAGCAGTGGGTAATTGTATAATGGTATAATCTAGCCTTTCATGCTGTCTCAGATCTTCTTGGGAATCAGACAGGTCTGGTTTTGTGAGTTTTTCAGGGATTTGTGAGACAAATTAAAATAAACGGGTGAAATTAATTGATGTTATTGTTACATCCATAACAGAATACACTTTCTGCATATCGTGTAATCTCTGAGTGGTAACAAAGATGGCTTATCATTGTTTCAAAGATTTATTTTCTAAGCACAACTCTTAAGGACATTTGCATTACAATGTCAATTACTCTTAGAATGTGAAATAGAATGATTCCCTTGTATGATGAATATTTCAAACTTGCTTTTGTTCAACTTGCACTGCTCCTCATTATACACTTACTTGTAGCACTATCTCTACAATATTAATTTAATTTAGATCAGTGGATAGAAGTTATTTATGATTTCAAATAAAATCTCTTAGTAAGTCAGTCTGTCATCAGACCAGTCTTTTGGAAAAAGAAAAGATATCATTGAAAAATGATCTCTATTTAAATTTATTGCATCTCTGTTGTACACAATTTATAGCCAGTGATATTCATGCGGGTCTGTATGTGTGTGTGTGTGTGTGTGTGTGAGAGAGAGAGAGAGAGAGAGAGAGAGACTTCTGTGCAGTGACATTTTGTTTAATGCATTATAAAAAGGAAGAAATTGGTTGGAATTTGACTAAACTGGAATTATTTTAAATTACTAAGAATTAGGGTGAATCCATCTGGAAGCAAATTCTGGTCTGACATTTGATTTTGGGAATTAGAACTATTTTTTCCCTCTTCATCTACATCAGTGATGGAAGCAAAAGGAGAGAGCTGGAAAGAAACAAAAAGTAATTTTAAAAAAAAAGACGGAAAAAGTGGAGACACTATTTGTTTTATTTCATAGCAAAGGTTCTGTACACAAACATTAGGATGCAAAAACTTAAACTTGAAGTTAAAGATTATCTAATCTGGTTACCAGTCACATGGATAAAACCTAGGGAGCTTCCACTGCCTTTAATATTCTTGTCCCATAAATCCGAAGGGGAGGGTGTGCTCCCAGCTGCAGTAATGTGAGTCCTTCTGTCAAGGACTGTTAAGGAGCATACAGGGAACAGGTTTCACAGCATTGCTGTGCATTTGTCTGTGCTAAGTGGGATCTTTTGCCCTGGATGCTCACCGTGTCAGTGGCTGCAACTCTAAATGTGGTGATTCTCAAAAGCAAGGTGTGTATCACCTCAGCTTTCATTTTCTCTTTATACAATAATCACAGTGCCCATTCTGTCATTTTGGGGGGATTTAATGACCCTACGTGGAGCCACTTAAAAGGTATGCTGTGCATTAAATGGTTCTTTGTGATTTAGTGATCCATAGAGAAGCCAACATACTGAACTGAGGGTACCAGCACTGCCTTCACTTGAACTTGGTGTACGAAGATAAGCAGGTCAAAGCTGGGCATTCTCTGTTGCCAACTTCAAGTCTAGTGGATTTCCATTGTGAAATATGCTAGGAGATTGTTGTTAGAGACTTTTTATTTAATAATCAGGAAAATAATTTAATGTCCGAAGACTTCTTTGAATGGAGACTTTCATCTTATCTGATTGATGGTCAGTGTTTCTCCCATCCAATTTCCATTGGCATAAGGTACTGAAACAGAACTGAGGATTGCTCTGACACCATAATTAGATTTTAAGTGGTAATATCTTTCTAATATCTTCAGGCAAGGAGTTTGAATGGCTACTTCTTTCCACTAGCATCCAATTAATGATGCAATGGTGAAATCTGGCTAGGGAAATTTTTACATGCTTTATCCTTTCATTCACACAATAAAAGAAAATGCTGTCCTCTTCAAAGGTGACATGCAGAAAATTAATTCACTTATCAAATGTCTCTGTGTAAGAATGGAGAATTTTGCCTGTGTAGGTGTATTTAATTTTAAGCATATTTTATTTCTGAAGCTCACAAAAGACCAGAGTTCAATTTCTGCAAATATATTCCCAGAGCAAAGACATGAATGCAGCTTTTTTTCTTTTAAAAAATCTGCTCAGTTTTATTACTCTCAAAATATTGATACAAACATATCTGAAAAATATAGACACAATATTATTTGTAGCAAGGGTCTATTTCAGATATTGATCACTGCTCTTCAACTGCCTTTTTCTAAGCCAATAAAAATGGGATGTTTACAATGTAAACTTAAGCCTGTTGGGGATCTAACTGATGGCTTTAAGATAAAGACAGTGCAAATATAGATACATGGAATAAAATGTCAATTGATTATTTCTAGTAGAGTTATAGCTGGTATTTGAGAGTTCTTAACCTACATCACCTCTCCCCATAGGAGAGCTTTAAGTCATAGCTCCTCTAACTCTGTGGTTTTGTCTTAATGCACAACTCCAGGGAGAATTTACCCTTCTTATTTCTTTTGGATACAATTCTTTGGACACTAAATCTAAAGTATTTCAGACTTTATCAAACACTTCTAGTTTATACATCCGAAATGGCAAGATTTTCTAGTTTTCTAATACACCTTCTGATGAATTGCTTTATGCTTCAGACATACAGATCTGTAATGTTTCCTCACTTTCCTACACTGGAAAAAGAATTTATTCTGCTGGCTGCATATGTAGACATTGTTCTGAATGAATTAAAGAAAAATTATGTGCAGTGCACTCAACTCTAAACCCTTAATTGGAAAATGAGCATGGATTGTCTTTGGTCTAAATAGATTATGAAAAACTCTGTTTGAAAGTAAATCTTTTAATACCAATTGTTATATTTTTATTTTCAAATTAATTGCACAGTTTATTCATACATTTATACTTTTCTACTTTGAACTGATGAATCTATCTTTTCTGTTCTGGGCCAAACAAAGCCAATGGAATGGAAATTTCCATTCTAAATTCTCAGAATGGAAATTTAAACAGTCCATATTTCTAAATTACATGTATCAAAGACATAGTTCCATCCTACAATTTATACTTCTTAGGCTTAAAAACCTAGTGTTTTAAACACCCAGTATTCTTAGCTACTGGGTGCTGTGGTCTTCTTTAATGGAATTTGAGAATAATTAGATAATTTGATCTAAACAGTAAAGTTAACGTTTCGATATCTGAAATTGTACCAGTTTAGAGAAAATATGTTTTATAGAGAAACTAAAAAACAGTCAAGGGTCTGGCAAATACCAGTTGCAAAATCTTTGATGGTTATGACATTTTAGTGTGTATATACATATGTATAACCAAATGCATATACTTCATGTATATATGTATTATATATATTATGTATGTATATATAAAACTTCATTGGTTATAATTTTCAGTTGCAGTCATTCAGGAAAGCATTTTTGCTTTGGAAAACACCTTTGCAAAAGGCTAATATTTCAGCATGGTAGCTCTAAAAACCTCATAATCCAGGCTCCACAATTAAATACAAATCAAATCTTTCTCATATTTTTATGAAGATAAGATGGAATGTCTGTGTCTACCCACCTGATCTGGTTACCCTGGTGAAGTTCCAACTGTAGAACTATACAACTGTACTCAGGGGAGACTAAAATGTTAATAGGAAAAATACTTTTCCCTTGTAACAAGCTCATAGTTCTCTCCTCTTGGCAGATTCTCTGAAATTTCTTTAAGCAAATCAAATTAATTTACTGGAGCACCATGGGATCGCCATCATTCTTATGCTCAAAGAAAGGCATTTTTCTTCAGAGTTTTCCTGTCTGCTGAGAAAATCTGAGTTATCTTCTATTGATTTTTTTATTCTTATCAAGGCATTTTTTTGAGTGTGTGCATCAACGTCTGGCCACTTAGGAAGACATTTCTATGTCCAGTCTAGTGACAAGAGTAATACCTCTCTGACATAAGTCCCCTGACAGGACTGTCTACGGTACTGAGGAACGTTCTATGGCTCACTGGTGCTCCCTGGATCTTCTGCCAAATCTGCAGAGATCGATGGCAGCCTAGTCCATAGTTGAGAGTCAGAACTGCTGTGGCCATGCAATAAATGTGAGCATGAGTAGAGAAAACATTCAAAAATAAAAAGAAGTTTCATCCCTGTTTATGAAAGGATAGATAAACTTCCTATATTTTAATGTGCTTGTACTGTTAAATTAAGTGTGCTGGTAGTTCTGGAGTATCCCATAAGATTCTTGCAGAGAATAATGCTAAATAGAAAGGAGAATGCATAGTAAAGCCTGCTGAAGATGAGCAGTGTATCTTAGACACCTCAGAGCCTGTACAGGGATCAGTTACTGAGATACCATTATGTCAGCTACCAGAGAGATTGTGAAAAAGGCCGTGAAAAAGGCCATGAAAAAGCAAATATCTTTCATATGGTAAGAAAAATCTCAAATTCATACCAATGGGTGCAGTGAGATAAAGATAATCTTCTAGTTCCAATGTGTTCACATTATAAAAAATGATCAATTGAGCAAAGATTTGGACTTTAAAAAAAATTTTAGCTGACTGATATGTAAAATAAGTTGATTTCTTTTGTTTTGCATTTCAAAATCAGCCTTCATTACAGTTGCCACATTTAAATTCTAGTTAATACTATGCACCCTTTAGACCAGAGTGTTGCAAAATCTCTGTCCTATCCCTGGAGATAAATATCAGCAGAACTGGATAGGTAATTATTTCAAGATAAGGGACACTTGATGATCTGATATAGATATCTCAGATGACTTTGGAATATTTTTTCTTTTTGATGTGTGTATACCTCTATGTGCAGTAGTTGTGGGAAACTCTACTCTTTTAGAGTCAATATTTTTTGCAATTATTTTTTTTAAAAAACCAAACCAGAAAAGCTCAGAGGTTTTACTCCCTTTCCTGAAGTGAATAAACACCTAAATAAGAATATATATTTTTGGTGCGGAGTGTGGAAAGGAGAGTGTTGAGCTAGCAAGAGAAAAATAAAGTGGGAGAAAAAGAAATTAAAAAATAAATGTAAAAATATTTCTTTCTCCACAGACTTTTAGAGAAGCAGGGAGTGATGGAGTGGGTACT
The DNA here is from genome assembly GCA_035048155.1 of Cinnycerthia olivascens. NCBI lineage: Eukaryota > Metazoa > Chordata > Aves > Passeriformes > Certhiidae > Cinnycerthia > Cinnycerthia olivascens. The sequence continues at coordinate 124,119,518 of JAWWMU010000106.1, forward strand.
CAAGAAAAGCATCAAATTGGCAAAATAGAAGCTAATCAGGCAAGGAGAAGATTAGAGATGATTGGGGACCTGAGCAAAATCTGGTTTTGTTGCTGAAGAAGGGGGCTAGAGAACAGATGTGGCCTATAAATGACAAGTTCTTTAACCCTCCTCTATGACAAAAAGCAGCAAAACTGTAGGTGCACTGAATAGGAGAGCAAGTGACAATGGTGTGAATGCAGAAGAGCTGGGGGAGGGAAGAGAGCTGCGTGGTGCTGGAAGGAGCGAAGGTGTGGGACGTTCCAGACCTGTGGGGAGCAAGGAGTTGCTTTGAGTCGCACTCTGCAAAAAGCAGCCATGCTGGCCAAGCTGTCTGTCTTGCCTGAAGCAGAGCCAGCAGAGGCAGTTTCTCTCAGAGGCAGGAAATATGGAGGAGGTTGCAAATCTGGGAGGTAGATTCTCCCCTGTTCCACCTACTCTGCTAGCAGTGGGTGTAGCAAACCAGACTCCACGTCTCGCACCCTTCTTTTTTGTCTTGCTGCATATTTTCTAGTGTTTTCTTTCTCAGTCCAGCAGCAGCAAGGTCTGTCCCTGAGGCAGCAAAACACAGAATCAAAAGTGAGAGCCAGACTGGGTGCAAGATACAGAATAAGAAAGGGTTGAAAAGGGAGCTGTAAAACTCAGGGTGGAATCATTGTCAAATCAATACCCCTACTTTGGGACTGAGAACAAGAGATCACTTCAGGAGAACATTTTCAATCTCCTAAGCTAAATGTTCCACTCTTTCCCTAAACCCTTCAAACACAAGTTTGACTGTACTGTTTGCTTTCAGAGTTTGGAAGGGAATTGATAAACATATTTTACTAATCCTTTCATGATTCCGTATCACCTCCAGGAGTTACATGTATGGTTTCTAGTTTCTGTGTGGCGTAACATCAGCTAATAGACTGCTTGTCACAAAGGAATAGAAATTATTAACAATTTTAAGATACTGACATCTGTTTCCTAAATATGCTTTAAATGGATGAATCATGTGTTAATTAAATAATTAATCTTTTTGTTACCTCTCAACTTTTATAAACATCCCCTTGTGTCTTCACTGTAAATGAGACTTGTTTCCTGCTGTAACCCTGCTCTCAGACATTAGTCGTCTTCCTCCTTTCCCAACAAAATTAAACTCCACTCAAAGATCTTGATGGAACTTTATATAGTTAGTAAACCTTTTTTTTTACTGTTTCAGATCAAGTTGAAAGTAAAGGCAAGAGCACACCTCTTGTGAGTGGGCACAAGTCAAAGTGTTGATTCAGCACTTAGCTGTCAGCAAAAAATAAAAGCATGAAGAAAAGCCAAAATTTTTCTACAGTTTACAATTCTTTTGCAAAATCCAGTGTTCATGGACTTAGGATTTTTTTTCCTTTGTATGATGCTTTTCTGCCCATTCTTGACATGTTCCTTATTTTTTTCCCAGTATCTCTTGAAATGGTCATTTCTTTAGATCTTTTTATTTTATACCACCAACATTGTATTGAATCACAGTTCTCACTCATCATCTCACCTCTGATTTGTGTTCAATAGCTGGCTTTTCCAAGTCTGAAAGTTATTTCATGTTCTTTTTCTTAGCTTCTAATTCAACACTCATTGTGTATAATTGCAGGGTAGAGCGATGATTACTCTCCAAAGAATTACAATCAGACTTGGCTTGTTAGTTTATAAAGCTCTGACTGTTAATCACAATCATTTAAACAGTAGCTAACCCTCACTGAAACACAGATGGCACATTGTTAGCATTTCAAGCTACCCAACTCACGGTTGCAGAGAGGACTTTGTTATGCTTTTAAGTTCTGCTTCTCTTCTGTGATATTGAACAGTATCTGCTGGATTTGACGCTCTCTCAAACACTAAGGAGGAGGACAGAAATACATTACAGCTGTAGCAACTCATGCAAATAAAAAATGCATAATTTCTTTTTTACTCAAAATGTAATATTCAACCATATGACACAGAATGAATACAAAAAGAAGCTCTATGAATTAAAACCTCTAATATAAATAGGAAGTAATCTTGATTAAAACTAGAAATTAATTTAAAATATGTGCATATTTGACTTAAGAAAACATTGGTACGCTTGATCAGTAATAGTAATTGAGAGGGTCCCATGATGCCATGAGGGTTCTAAGGTCTGATGATTTTCAGCAAGCCATGAAACAAATAGGTAACTAATTTTTCCAGTGCTTCTGACACAAAAGCTCAAATATTGTGTATCTAGTAGAACAAATTGTATCATCAGTTCCAAGGCCTCAAGCAAGGATTTTTAATAAGAATTATTAAATACCTGATGCAATACGACAATCCACTTCATAAAAGACTGTATTTCTCCAAAAACATGTGTTTTGAAAAGGTTTAAAATAACTACACCTAGAAAAGTTTAATTCTTACACATAGAAAAGGATTCTCTGAAAGGCCAAGGTACAGTGTTGTGGGCAAAAAACAGAAGACCGACGAAGGTTTTTGCTACTGCAGATTCAGTATGTGCTTGTCTATCACCCTGTCTCCTTGCAAAAGCTACGCTATCTGTAAAAACTCTGGGGAATAGGAAAAAGAAAACAGTTTTCAGTGGAAGAACATATTATTTAACTGGAACTAACCATGCATGACTTTTCATTAGTATGCACCAAGTTAAATGCTCAGACATCTGGATATGAGTGCTCCAATGCTGCCAGAGTGCAGGAGCATTTTCACTTCATACCTCCGAGGGTGCTGTGAGCAGGGTAGGCTCCACCAAGGAACGCAGTCCTACCCAAAGGCTCAGCCACATATTAGATGCTCTATTTGTGAAATTAATAATATTTTTCTCCTTACCTTGTACTCTGTTGTTTTTTTGCTACATAAATTCCATGCCATGATGAAATATTGGCTCATATAATCAGAAATTATATTTAAAAAATGGAGTGATTCCTGTATTTCTTTAGACACATTGTTAGCTAAGAGGTAACTAATCTCTTCCCATGCTCAATATCCTTCTACCACCTGAATTTTTGTGTATGTTTCCCTAAAGACTACTGCTTAGTTTGTGTAGGTAGAAAAGACCCAAACCAGAGCTAGGATGTAGCTTTTCTTTTCATCATTGACCATACAAGTGTTCTAGTAGGTGGCATCTCTGCTGCAAGAATGGGTGGCAATTTAATTCTGATGATTTAAGTGCTCCTTTAGCACTTAAAATGCCAGAGATATCATTTACTTAGCATAAAAAGCAGTGAAGACTAAGGTAAACTGTATTTCCAAAGCTGTCTTTCTGGATAATAACCATTCTTCAAAATACCAATAGAATTGATATCAATATCAATGAAATTCCATATCAAGTTTTAATTAAAGTATTTTGTAAATACCTAAGTAGTTTCTTTGCAAAGATTTCAAGATCAGATGCCCTCTTCCACTTGTCTTTCATGCCTAAGATTTAAATGTGAATTGTCCATAAGGAAGTTTGTATGGACAAGCACTGGAAGAAATAGTTGCCAGCTCTGCAATTGTGTAATTATTAGGGTTTGTTACATAGACATGAAAACCTATTGTCTATTTTTGTCCGGAAAATTATGTGTGCAGAAAAAATCACATTTACTGTGAGGAGCTATGGTTCTTGCTCCTGTATCATATAATTCTTCAGTGGCAGTGGAAAACATTTAAAAGTTTTCATAGGGATCTTACTAATGGAAAACACATCCAGCCATTTTGTATATGTGGCTCAGGATCTTCATCTCAATACAGTGGCACAGGTCAATGCATATAAATATCCCTCTCTTGTTTCCCCGATATGCTTTCTGATCTTTCTCTATATCATTCATCAGAAGTACACCTTCATTCCAGTTCAAATAAGGTGTAGTACCCACATTGATGCCTAAAGAGAATATACTACTTATCATATGTTGCACCTTGTCCACTTGCAAATAAATAATTTTTCTCTTGTGCTCAATGTATAACTTGATTTCTTTGATTTGAAATGAAGGGTGATTTGAATGTGATATGACTTTAATCTAACATACTTGTAGCACTCAGGACAAAACTATAGCTTGTCTTACTTCAGCAAACAGGGAATTGAAGCTTTGAGACAAATTCTGACCTCTTTGCAACATGATTTTCTGCGTCAAACACCTTGAAATTGAGTTTATTTTTACAGCAGCAAGTTTAATGTCAAGTGCTTGAATGAAAATTGAATTAATTTGTTGTTTTCATTAATTGACCTCCTTTAATTTTCAAACTTTACATGTTTGTTTAATCTTAATACCTTTTGATTTATTCATGAAACATTGCTCTTCTGTACTTTGTAATAATCTCTGACTATTCAAGCATTTTAAATGTGATATTCTCCATCCCAAGTTTTTAATGAGGTTTCTTATGTATGTATTTTTTAAATAAGAATTGTGGAGGTTTTTCCTTTTTATATTCATTAACTTAATATTAGAAACCATGCCTGGTTAGGAAAATCTCATCAATTTAAGGTTCCAGAATAGGTCACCATGTGTCATTCCAATAAAAACTAAATTTTTATGCAATGCTCCATTTGCAAGTAGTGCTTGTTTATCTTCTCTGGCATTTATTACAGTGATCAAGCAACTGAAATAATCTGCATATTATGCAAACCAGCCTGTTTCTCAGGAAAGTTCTCAGGCTTTTTATATTAAGAAAAATTTAATGCAAAGGGTTGTTATTAAATAGCATGAGAAAAGAATTGGATCTTGTCACAAGAAATTCTTGTTACTGTCATCTCAGGGGACTAACCTATTTTGGGAAATTAAAGGTTGTGATATTATGGGTTATATCATCAAAATGTTTTATTGTGGGTGTTCTTAGAAGCATGAAAGAATGTTCTATTTTGCTCCATGGCTAACTGAGTTATTGCCTATTCTACCAGTGCAACCATAAAGATGATTAAAAGAATTGGAGATTTAAAAAGAGGAGATTTCAAAATAAAGTGGATTCCCAGCCAAAGATAATTTCAGCAGGGAAGGTTAAAGCAGCTGGGAAAAGAAACCTAATACTATTTGTATCTTTGGAGTCAAGAAAAATAAAGATATTGAAGAAGGAAAAGGTAGGTTATACCAAATTGTTGGAAATCACATCCTATAAACATGCAAAAGGCTCTTTTTAATCTTGATTTAAGAACATCTGTGGAAAAAGTTTTTTATAACAGATAAAATTATTATATTTAACTTCACAAAACAAAATTCAAAGCTTAGCCAAAGAAAGTAGACTGCTTCCAGATTATATGTTTTGATTTGAATATTTGGGTAGTGGAAAGTTATCAGAAACTCCTGTTGTGCAGTACTTGCTGCAGAATCCTTTCTACAGAAGCTTTGTAAGTCACAGTGGCAAGTCTTACATAACTTTTCAACTTTTCAAAGGAACAAGCCTTTAATAAGTAAAAATACATTTTTTAACAAAATGCAAAGTTCACTTGCTTTTAATTATAACACAAAAAGGAACAATATTCTAGAGGTTGAACTGCAACAAATGCTGAAGGTCCTATTGCCACTCTCTTAGTCTATCCATTCCATAACACTTAGGTTTTATGATGTTGATTGGACTTGATAATCTTAAAGGTCTTTTCCAACCTAAAGAGTTTTAGGATTCTATGGAGAGGGAGAGTCCCCTTCAGAGAGCAATTCAGAACATTAAAATCAAGCTTGTGATCCAAGCTGCTGTTAGAACTTGGTAAGGAGTTTAGAGAGACCAATGAGATATGCAAGGTGCAGATGTGTTGGAAGAGCAGGCACCTTTCTGACTGTTGTGATGTTACAGCAATGGAAATTGTCCCTGCCTGGTTCACCATGGTTCTACTCAAGCTAACATGTCTATTTGTCCAAATAGCTGCTGCTTCCAGGGTAACCCATCTCTCAGAGGCACATGGCTGGCAGAACAATGGCTGTCTATTTCATGAAACAATCTTTTTTTAATATCTTTTATGTGATTGAAAACAAAAATTGTTCTTTGAAAATAACAAACTCTGAAGTTATTGTCTGTCACTGTTCTGCCATCCGCCATGCATTTGATAGTTATAACATCTCCTTGTGTCGTATCTGAAATGAGATCATAAATTCTCCAGGGAAGCATTTGTCTCTTAGAATAGGACTTGTACAGCAATTAACATTTTGGCTTGCTGAACTTTAATGGTGTTTTCTGATCTTGCCCTAACATAGCAAATAACCACTGTAGTATGAATAGCAGATCCAAAAGGCATTTTAAGAGCATATAATCTGTTCCCTGCTCTCAAACAAGGTTTAAATATATTTGTCAAGAATGATACAGATATATGCCCAACCTTAAAGAGCTTCAGAAATAGAGGTCCCACGACCTCATTAGGCATATATATTCACGGGATTTAATGTACATTTACACTATATTTACTATACGTATTTTGCTACTGTTTTTATCTGCACTACTTTCTGTAGTTTAACTTAGCATTTTTTCTGTTTTCATCAGGTATATGGAGAGTACATTATTTCCTTTTATTTATTTGAAGTCTGGCCATCTTCCCATTTCATGACTTTCCCTTGACTATGAATTAAGTGAAGATAGCAAACAAAAACCCCATGTTGCTATAAAAAAAGGTCCAAAACCAAAACCTGAGAGTTAAAGCTATGGGTAGGCAGTATAAAGACACTAGATGAGATGCTGAGATTTTCCTTCTGACCCAGAAAACTACAGGAACATAAACTGTGTGGATAATTGTTTCACTTGCACAGTTACAATAGAAGGTGCATGACAGTGCTTTGTGGACTACAGAGGATATCACAGGAACGGTCTCAAGGGCTTTCGAACTAATGTGGATGTTTCCACTTCATTACCTTCAATGGACCACAGTCTGATCTGTCTACATTAATGAATGGTTACCCCTGTGGAAGACATGCTACTGGTTATATTCTAATGATGACATAATTAGGAAGCAGAAATAGATGTCTGTGAGAGGACTGCCCGTAGCCATGGCCCATGGGCTCCTTGGTTTGATTGTGCACATATTCAAGATTGCTGAAGCATGGAAACATGAACTGTGTGGTGTTAGAGGAAGTGTCAGAGTGATAAAAGTATTATGTGTATTTTTTGGGGATACTTAATTTGTTGCCGTTTTGGAAGTCATACAAACTTTTAGATGCTGATTTTTCAAGAACATTTTCATTTTAGGATAATATCTGAAACATAGATTGGAAATCAGTGCAGCAAGCTACACCAATAGCTCTAGCATCAGAACTATAAATTGTATTAAAACATTTTAATAGTAGGAAAATAATGAAGGTATAGTATAGTAGAGCACAGTATAGTATAGTAAAGAGTGGGCGAAATTTTCAGAGGATCAAGTTTATGAACAGGAAGAACTCATATGTAGATTGTAAAAATGAAGCTGAAAGCAAAGTGTTGTTTTGAGTAGGACTTACAAATAAACATTAGAATGTGATGGGCAGAACAAATAAGAAAACAGGAATAATATGAGAAATATCTTCTATACTGGCTATTAAAAATTTGGCCAGCCAGAAAGTAAACATAAGACATTTGTATAGACCACACCACATCTCATATCTTTTTGTTTGTGTGGCTGTGCCAACTTGCTTAGAGTCCTTACTACTTACAGAAAAATAAAATACAAAACAAGAAAATGTACCCAGTGCACCATTAAACTTTGGGACTGAAATACCCTTCTATGTGGTATCATCTTACTATGTAGCAGATGATAATTGATAAACTGTCTAAAATTACATGTAGCCATATTTTAATTTTGTTTAATGCAGTAATCCAATGACAATTTAATTGACACTATGGGAAACTTAAAGTATGCAAATTCAGTATATTAGCCATCTTTGATTTTGTGATGATATTTTAAATTATTTCTATTATAATGTCAACATATTTATATATTTACAGGTAGACATAGCTGAAACAAGCTAGTCTTCCTTCTGCTCAAGCACACTGGCTTTTCTGCTGTAAATGGGAGTATGTGAGCTAATTTTTTTCATTCTTTACAAGAGCCAGGAACCAAAAATTTGTGAGGCTTATGCAATATGAGTTAAAACACGTTATCCAGAATAATTAGCACTACTAGTTGTCTGATTATGATTAAATGTGATTTAAATGTCTGTTTAAAAGTAAGCAACAGAAGGCTCCTTCTAATAAAAGCAGCACAGAACAGAATGTTATACCAATTTGCCAGTTCTTTTCAGATCCATGTCTAAACTACATGTCCTGACTAGGTATCCCATTTGCTACAAATAACATATTGCTTTCACTTTGAAGTTTTTATTTTATATTTATAGATACCATTGTAATGACTCCATCTCTGTCTTTATCTCTAAAGTTTTCCACGCCAAAGGTACCGTTCGTTCGCTTTTTTCTTTGATACCTGTTTTTGTGTATGATACAGAGCCATCCAAATTTTTTAATGCAGTTTGTGAATATAGCTTCAAGTTTGCTGTTTGTAACTGACTTTGCTTTTTCAATTGGCTACTGTGGTCACATCATGTTGGGTTTGATGTTATCTTCCAGTTCCCTGAGCAATATCTGAGCAGAGCACCAGCACAGATCCTCAGACCAGTGCACATTCATGTACATATTTATGAAAGCTTTTTTGTGGACAGTGATCACAAAAAGAAAATCAGTTATCATCCAGTTTTGGAAAAGCAAAATAATACTATTTTTTTAATGAAAGAACAACTGTACTAATTGTCATTATGTTATGACTATTCTGTATTTTCTGTTACCATACCTCTGCAAGGCAACATAGGAACTTGTATGTTTCAATAAAAAAGAATCATTTCACCTTCCTTTTATGCTCCACTATGCAGCCATAATTCTTAGAATTAAGTGATTTAGCTAGATCCCAAAGCTTGCACTTTTAAGTACTGTTGTACTCCATGGTTCCATTGAAATTACTGGTGCAGTGAGCTTTCATTCAGCTCAGCTGAAGTTAGCAGAACTGATCTCCTACTTTTTCTAACAAAGACAAATTAATCTATGGATTCACTGTATTTAGTTGTAGCCTACAGAAGTTATTATTACTCCTTGCTACTTGCAGATAGAATTTGGTACTTTCAATACCCATTTGTGACACTTAACCTGAGACTGTGTTTAAAGCAGGGGAGGGTAGCATGACCATCACCCAAGTGATTAGGGCACTGTGCAAATATTCTGGTCCACAGGCTGAGGAGAGTCTATAAACTGGATCTCTTGGAAGAGGGCCATAACCCATATCCTGTTGCTCAAAGAAATGGAGGCATCAGCAATATCATGTCATCTGGTTTCAGTCATTGTCCCACTGTTGGCTCCCTGTGATCACAGCATGAGGCAGGCACCCATTGCTCCAGAGTAGACATTGCTTGGAGGTTTAGATAATTATTTTTTTGCAATGGCACAGCTATGCTTCTGCAGCTTTTGCTGCACTTTTTTTTTATAAAAGCATTCTAATAAGTCTTCTACAGATTTCCAGGCGCCGTACTGCTTACCACAAATATATGTGTGTGTCAATTGTTTTGACACTCTATAAACAAAATTATTCCTAGTTTTCTGACACAAACAATAAGACTGGGAAAAGGGAATTTAATTTTCTTCTTTTTGTAGTATCAAATTAGGACAGATGAAATGCAAGGTTCTTTCCATTATGACTTCTGCACTTTTCAGGAACACCTTCACAGCCTTGTTTTTATCATCAAGGTATGAATAAGCAAATCTAGCCTAAGTGCAGAGGTAAAACTGCATTAAGAACTGGACTTTCTTTCAATTACAGATTAGTACCTCTAACGAGTTCTTACAAATCCTTTAGAGGGTGTATGCACTTTATTCTTTCCTAATTTCCACTTTCCTTTGATTGCAGGGTAAATTTATCAATGATATTAATTATGAAGGTGGAATCTTTAATTTTTTTCCACTTTGGTTTTCAAAGAGATGCAGATCAACAAGGGATATTTCATGTTGCTATGTACATTTAAATGTAATCACCTATTTCAGCCTTGAATGTACTCTGAATTCAGCTTTATTCAGTATTTTGAATTTATTTATGTCAGAAGCTCTCTGATGTTTTATGAAGGCCACATACGTAGAAGTAGCTCTCTGTGTTTTGCTTTGCTTTTCTCTTCCGTTTTAGAAGAATAAGCTGTAGATGTAGATGAGGTTTTTTAATAGCTTTTAATAATTATTTCTGTATTTTGCTACTCTTTCAATGATGTGAGTCCAGAAAAAGAAGTTGGAATCTGGAAAAAAACAGGGACACTTATTTTCAGGAGAAAGTAATTTTGAGTACTACCAAAATTTGATGGAATTTATTTGAGATTTGTTTGTAAACCTTCTACCTATATGGTGAAAATTTGTCTGATGCTTTCCTAAACATATCCTTCTCCCAAATGCACTGACATTTCATGAACACATTCTTCTCCCCAATATACTGACATGCAATCTCTGAAAAGTGTCTTTCCAGATCTGACTAATTTTCCAGGAATATAAACTAAAAATAAAATTATTAACTAAAAGTATTTCATGAACCTTGTTTATTAAATGCTAGACAGATGTTCCATTATTCCTCTGTGGAACAAGAGGTGGAAAGGGAAGATGGAAGGAATTATAGACTGAGTTTCTGAAAAGAATCTTAGGGAGATTTAGACAGAGAAGTGAAGATTAAAATAAATTCTTTTACTTTGTGAGTTGATTCCCCAAATCTGCCACTAGTGCAGCTCTTCTGTCTTCTGTGAAAGTACTATAAAATTTGTAGAATTTCTTTGATATCTATTATGAACTTGAAAGATACTTAGCTTTTGTCAATTATGTGGGATATTTCAAAGTCCACTAGATAGCTTTTTCAAACAAGTCAGGTTCATTTTGCCCCTTATTAACAAGCCAAGACATGAAAGATTTAATTGCTGTAGATGTTTCTGTGCTTTGCTCTTCTTGCTGAGGAATACAAAATTCATCTAGATTTTAATAATATTTTCTTAAAGATATTTTGTCCTTTGTATTTCAACTTACAATATGATATGACTGTGTGAAAATATGGTTTCTTCTTTTTAATTTTTTCACTTTAATACGTCCTCAGTCCTACATGTTCTGGGGAAAAAAAACAAATAGATAAACAAAATCCCGTCATAAAACCAATCAATATTTAAATTGCAAATTATAAAATTTCAGACTTCGTGGGACACATGCAGGAAATTCTAAAACATTTAAAGATTCTTCATGTTGAAATAATTTCCTTTTGGCAAACTGCTCAGAAAACTTTCAGTTTTCATAGGTTTCAAATCCAAACCAGTCTCTCCAAAACCATTCATATAAACAAAGAAAAAAAATCTCATTTGATTTCAGAAGTATAGAATTCTGTTGCAGAGATGATTTGAGACAAATATTCATCAGTATCCGTGTATTTGGAGTTGGAAGAAACCCACAAGGATCGTCAAGTCCAACCCTTAAGTGAAGATCAAACCCTTGACCTTTGGTTTAGTACCAGACTCTAACCAACTAAGCTAACCTCAGGGTCTGCAGACATGTTCATATTACTCATCTTTGGATATCAGAGATGCCAGTATCAAGGTAGATATTTAAACAGGATCACTTTTTTGCCCAACTTCAGTCTCAGGAAAGTATTCAATACTTCTTTTTATACCGACAAAAATTTTATAGTTACAAACCATATATGACTATAGAAAACACCTAAAATAAATTGTGCAGTCATCATTGAGAATGATATAACTATTAAATAGAATAACTATTTCATAGTTATGTTGTTTCAGTGATGTTGTTTGAAGTAATTGTTCCTTCAGAGATCTACCACAGAAAAGGATCATGGCACAAGATGCTCTCCTGGCATGCGTGATGTATTTGTACTTGTTGGGTATTCATATGGGTGACAAAAAGGTTTTGGGTTTTTTTGAGAGAGTGCAAGGCAGAGGGGCATGGATTGATTTGTTTCATTACTGTGTGTTTTACCCAAGTTTACTTGAGCTTTTTGGGGGTTTTTTTGAGGAGGGTGAGGTTTCTGTAACTATGTAAGGTCAATATCAGGGAAATTACAACTTTTCACTGTACTCTTGATTTATTTGCCCTGCTTTGGGCTGTGTCTTGTCAGGCAAAGTTTGGATTAAACTATTACATATAATGATTTTTCCACAGGATCACTCTTCATTCACAGCCCAGGATAGATGACAGCACCCATTTAATTATCAGTAATCAATAGCTTTTCTTCATTTGTTCAAAAAGTGATTCTTTTGCATTTTAAGCATGTTTTTCATACAGAATTCTTCATAAGTTTTCCTGGCAATGGCCACTATAGTAAGTGAATTCTCATGCCATATTTCTGGGGGAGATATTCTGTTTTTCTAAGCAAACAGAGTCTCAGAAATACTAGAGAACAGAATCATAGGCTGATTTTGAGACAAAATTTGAGGCACTTTAGGGCCAGATTTTGCAAGGTATATAATATTATTCAGAGTTTTTTTGTATTCAAAAAAGTGATGTCATTGTGTTTGACCTAGGCAAAGAGGAAAAACTCTTCAACACAAAAGTCTACTAAATCACCAGAAAATTAAGATAAGTTTTAATTTTACTATGTTTAAAATAAAAAAATGAATAGAAATTTTCGGACAGAAATTTGGCCTAAGTACCAAATTGTATAATCTTATGCTATTGGCAAAAGGCAGTGTAAAAATAATATTGACCCAATACAGAGTGAGGATGGTCACCTCACAAACAGGGACAGAGACAAGGCAGAGGTGTTAAACTCATTTTATACCTCTATCTTCAACAACAATAATGGACTAAGGATGTCTCAGTGACCTGAGCTGGAGGACCATGACTGCAAAAATTATCAGCTCTCAGTCGACAATGAAATTGGGTGAGATCTGCTGCTCCATCTATGGGTCCTCATGGTATTCATCTAAGAATCTTTAGAGCTGGCTGATGTCATTGCAAAACCTCTCTTGATAATTTTTGCGTGGTCTTGGGAACCCAGAGAGGTACCAACTGAAGCCAGCTGGTGAATATTTCCCCAATTTTCAAGAAGAACAAGAAGGAGGACCCCAGAAACTACAGGCTTGTCAGTCTCACTTCAGTGTAAAGTATGGAGAAAATTATTCAGCAGGTATTGAAATACACCTGAAAGTCAATGCAGCCATTATTCACAGCCAGTGCAGCTCCATGAGAGGACAATTCTGCTTGTTAAATCTGATTTCCTTTTATGACAAGGTAACCTGCCTGGCTGATCAAGGGAAGTCAGTTGGTATGATCTGGTTGGATTTCAGTAAATCTTTCAATTCTATCTCACAGAATCCTTCTGGATAAAATGTCAAGCTCACAGCTGGATAAACACATCATGTGATGGGTGAGCAACTGGCTCACAGGTCAGGCACCAAAGGCTGCAGGAAATGGGGTGACATCAGACTGGGGATCTGTCACTAGTGGGGTTCCACAGGGCTCCATCTTGGGCCCTGTTCTCTTTAACATCTTCACATTTTCAGATACAGAACTGGCAGGAGGTGTTGACTCCCTCAAAAGCAGGAAGGCCCTGCAGAGAGACCTCAATAAATCAGAGGGCTGGGCGATCACCAACCACATGAAGTTCAGCAAGGGAAAGTGCTGGATTCTGCACCTGGGATGGGGCAAACCTGGATGTACAGACAGACTGGGGAATGAGACACCAGAAAGAAGTGTCAGGGGAAAGGGACCTGGGGATCCTG
>JAWWMU010000106.1:124134542-124188182 GCA_035048155.1 Cinnycerthia olivascens
TTTTTCTTGGGGGGGGAAAAAAAAAAAAAAAAAAAAAAAAGAGAGAGCCTAGTGATTTTTATATGGAGGATACTATGTTCATTTAACTTACTAAAAATGTGATTAGAAAGGCTTGGGGCAGAAATATTTTTCTACCTAAAATTTATGCATGTATTTGACTTTGGTGAGTCCATCTTCTTACCTACTTTTCTAGTCAGGAACTGCATACATCTCTTTCCATGGAAAAAATCTTTATACTTGTTTCATCTTTTATTAGTCTTTCTACTCTGATTTCTAGCTTTAGGACTCAGGAGAAGTGGAGGATTGGGGTTGGTTGGTTGGTTGGTTTGGGTTTGATTTGGTTTGGGGTATTTTAATGAAAAAAAGGAAACTATCAGAAATTGAGTTTGATGTTTAGGGCTTGCGAGGGTGGTTGCTCAGTCCCCTTTCCTCATCCTAATTTTTAAACCAACACATTGTCTTTATTATTAACCTTATAAAAATTTATTAGCACATATATAGCATTGGTGTAGAGCTATACAAAATTGCAGCTCAAAGTGAATTACTAATTTTAAGTGATATTTCCTTAGTCTTTAATTCAAGTGTTCTTTTGAACAATGAGGAATTTGTTTTTGTGAGGATCTGAACTAAGTTTACTACTCAGGGTAACATCAGCTCTAGACTTGTTAGTGTTCCTTGGACAGGTGAGGATGGACAACATTTCTTTCTGTCATCCATGCATAGGCATGTATGAGTCAACCATTTTACCTTTTTTATAAATAGTAACTGCAGCCTTAAGAGAAGCTGATAACAATAGCTTTAACCAAGAAATTAAGCAATACAGGTCTTATTGACTGTCTCATCCTAGCCTCTTACCCATTTCACCAGTGAATATGTTACTTTCCATGTTTTATTTCTTGCCAGATGCAGAGTCTGACATCACTTAAAAAAGGCAAAACAAAAAAACAAACCAAACAGGAAACTATACTTTTTACTTGTCATGAAATTAATTGTGCTAAAATTCCTTCTGGTTGAATTTTTGCTCTGTGTTTATTAAAATTTATATTGAGATATTAAGATAACAAATTTACACAGATATACAATACAGAATTATTATATGCATTTTCTGTATGCTTTTATATTACTTTTATAATTCTATTACTTGAAATTCAATTACTTAGATTGTAAACCTGGACGACTAGAGGTAAGACTCACTAAATATAAATTTATAGCAGGAAATAAGAAAAATCACCCAGCCAGACCCTAGTAGTATATAGGATATTAATTTAGATGATGTTTTAAGTGGTGTTCATAATTTATTTTTATTAAGTATTAAATGTTAGGTTGGTAAAAACTGAATACAGATAGGACTTCAACAGCCATGGGGGTTAATCAAAAGCTTCATATTTACCTTCGTCTTAACTGAAATGTTTTTAAATAAATGTTTTGCTGCATATTCAGTTGTATGTTTTTCCCATTTTCCTCCTGCACCCCAGAACGAGAACTCTAGGTGAAAAATATATGCTAATGATGCATTGAGTGAGCATTAAGGAATTGTTTCCTTAAATTTTTTATGTTTGCTTGAATATTGACTTGCCTTTGCAAAAGTATTTTCGTGGCTGCTGCTCTTAGAATTTGATTAACATTCCCTAGCACAAGTGCTTTTGCTTACAAGGCATTTTTAACTAAGAATTTTGCTGATCTATTTATATTTATGCAAAAAAATATTGCAAAGAAGTCTAAAAAAATAGGTATTAGAAACTAGGTAACATTTTAAGATAATTGCATTTTAATTGCCAAATTGCCAAACAACTCTTGCAAATTAAGTTACATATCACATATAACTGTAAAGTGAATTAATTTATCATGATTAATGACAGTGAAACCACATGTATTAATGACTGACCACCTACTTTAGAATGTTTCTAAGCTAAGGCAATATCATTGTGCCTATTGACTAATTCTGAATTACATTTTAAGTTTTAAAGAAGGGTAGGGTCATTAACAAATGACTGAAAGCCAAATGAATTGGATATTAAGTGTCTGGCCAAATGAGCAGCAAGTCAATTTATTGAGAAAGGTCACTTTAAAAACTCTGTTACTGCTTTCAGACCTCATCAACAGCTTATGCATCATAGGTGTCCTGCTAAGCTGTAAGTTGTATTAAACACTTTGCATGCAGGATATCCCTTTATTAGAGCTGGATGAATGCTTTCCTTTCCTGATGAGAAGGTCTGCTGTTCAGCTCATTTCACTGCTCCTCATGTGGCCAGGAAACTTCTTGATTCCACCATCGCTGAGTCTGCTTGAAGGTCTTGTATCAGCAGAGAGCTGTGTGCACAGAGATGTACAGCAGGCACTACAGAATAGTGTGACTTAGCACTGAGAAGTAACAGGGAAAATTCAGCAAAAGACACTCTCTGGGTCAAACTTAGAGTACTGATAGGAGGGGCTTCTACACAAGGTGATATGTCCTGTATTTTGGGTCAAGGGTTTAAGAGCAAGCAAAGCTGAGTCTGCCTTATCCAATTCTTATCTAGTTAACTGAAATTCCTCCCTAAACACACAAAACACTGATTAGGGTAAAATCTCCTGCCTTAAAAATACTCCAAATGAACAAATCAGCACCCTCTTAACTTTTAGAAGGATTCATGAGCTTAAAAGTGTGTTTTCTGTAACACAATATCTTAAACTATTCTGGGGCAGAATTGAAGTATTTAATTAGAGAACTTTCAGGTTTAGTTCCAAATGCCAAACTGTTTCTTAAGTCACATAGCAGACCTCGTCTTCACCATTGGATTATATTAATAGCTATATGTCAATGGTTATTAGAAAAACAGAAAAGGAGACGGTTTTGACTAGCTCAAAAATATCACAAGGTGGGAAAGCATCACAAAAATATATCTAGTTCAGTACAAAAAGGTTTATAAAAGATACCAGAAGATCCTATTTCAAATCTCTGCCTCTGCTGAGTCAAGGAACAGGCTCTTAAATTTTGATCTCTAATCCATTTAAATGAGTCTCAGAGAAAAGTGTAAATTAATCCTTGAACATTTCAGCACTACATATGCACTTTTTCTGGAAGCAGGTGAAAAAAACCTCCATTAAAATAAATGTTAAAAGAAATTTACAACCAAAACTGTATTTAGATTAAAGGAAATTTTAAACATTAGTATTTATCTTATTGGGATGCAACAGTTATTTAGGTCACTTATTTATACATTAGCAAGAGTTGCCTTCACTTGCTTAATAAATCTTAAAAACAAGCCCTGCAGTTATTTTTGTTGTTAAGTAAAGATATGTTCCAGTCATTGTTGAACAAGAGGACTTATCCCTATTAGAACCAATGTCATGCCAGTGAGAACTAGATGAATATCTTGTTTTCAATGGTGAAGCTTCTGAGCTCTGTTGGTCCTGAAAAGCCAGAAAAGCAAAAGACAAAAACTGGTTTCTGCCAAGTTAATTGCCATTACATTAGAGTTTATAGAAGGATAATTCAACATATTTGTTCCCAGCATATCATTGTTTTGGTTTTGCTTTCTTTTCCCCAATCTGTAAGAGGTTGCTACTGCCTCTTTTTCTGATTATCATCTCTCACCAATTTACAGGGCATTTTCAGGTTTGGAATGTTTAAAAGTTTGTGAAAACCATGTACAAGTACAAGGGACTTCCTGCTCAATTTAGATTGAAACACATGTAAATATCTATACAAGACATAGAATATTTCTGAAAAGAAAGGGGAACTTGAATTTCCTTCCACAAGAACCCATCCTGTATCACAGTGGCAGATTTTCTATGCTGTTCCAGGCAGTAGCTCCAGTCTATAATTAGTTACTTCCTTGCAGCTGCAGCGATGAATGTATGTGCAGTTTTTGCACACAGATGTAGGGAGATGGCTCAGTCAGTACCAGGCTTTCCCTTTCAGCACTGGGTTCTCCAGCAGGAGGAAGGGTCATGCTTATCACGCAGGTAAATAACAGAGACAGCTCCTCCATGATAGATACAGACTTGGACATCTGCTCCTTCTCATTAATCAGTCCTGGGGGCTGATGGGGAAATTTGTGACAGGCCAGTGCAAGTTGATGATTGAGGGAGGTGACAGTGAGTTCTACAGCCCAAAATATGCTGACTGTTTCAGAGAGATAGAGAGAGAGAAATGCACCAAAATATTTGATAGATGAGGGAAAATAAAATACAGGAATATGTTAAAATATTAACAGTTTCAAAATTATTCAGCAACTTCTAATAGGTCTGTTTGGATATAAGTCTGAAGGCAAACACCAGTGTTATCTGGGGTACAGAGTTTTGAAACTCTTCTCACCAGCTTATGACATCTAGTTCCTCAATCATATCCAACTCACTTTCCTTACTTGCTGAAGTTTCTCATAATTATTTACTTAATAGTGCATTGTGGCATGTGAATCTGACATAATTTGAAGGGGGGTATGGTAAAAGTATCAGCTCCTGGGAGCCCTCAGTTAGCAAAGAAATGATAGCTATGAGTTTTTCTCCTTTTCAAGTTTGTCCTTAGGCTTATTTGAACACAGAAAGGGTTATACACATTTATGTCATCTTCATGTGGAATCTGTTCACCTGAAGTGGTTTCTAGAGAAAGGATACCATTTTATTTCTCCAGCTCTACAGAAAGTATAATAAAAGGATGATTCTATGGGAAGTGCTGTGTAATTTTCTGCTCTTTAATCACTGTTAGCTGTAGAATTGGTGGTATTTGATTTGAAATTTTCTAATTTATCTTTATCATAGCATACATTAGGGTTTTGTGATAGATTTCTAATGGCATCCCAGTGAAGCCTACTAAATTTGATGTCCTGACCAACTTGTGAGAGTTCTCCTATTTATGGCCACATTCACACCAGGGATAAGTGGAATGTTGTTTCTTAACTTGGCTGATGCCAGGACACAGTCTTAAGCGATTTATTTTTTCAGGAAGCACATAAAAGGAAATGGTCTTTGACTGAAAAGCCTGACACCTACAGATACTTGGTCTGCCATTGTGTAACTGTTTGCTCAACCTTGTTTATGAGCAAAAATCCCTACATGTCTTGTTTATGAAGACAAGAACTTATTGTTACTATAACTGAACAGAAATTTCAACAGTCTAATCATAGTATCATTTGTTTGTTTTCATTGTAGATCATTTTTATATTTGATAAAACATTTTCACACTTCTGTTATTTCTTCATTGGGTTGCAACTCTATGTTACATACAAATGTACCACATGGCTACCTTTTGAATACATTAAATACCATTTCTTTTTTCTCTTTTTTCCCCCTAAAATCAGACTAGTGCAGCTCCAGGTATACAGGTCTTTATCTAGCCATTGGTGAGCCTGTGCCCCATCTCTTATAATCCTATGGCTACAATTTTCTGCATATTCTGCATAGCTTCCTAAGCCACCACTTCCATCACTCCCATCTTATGCAGCACATTAATCAATACTGCTTCATTTCATTAGTCCTAAGTATCTTGTTCTACACACAGTAACTATTTCATTCTTATACCTGCATAAAACAGCGGTTGGGGGTACAAAAATTAACAGAAGTAAACCAAAAAAAGGTCAAAATGAAAGGTAAAAAAAAGTAAAAAGATAAAATACTAATTTATGTTAGAGCTCAGCCAGATGGAATCAAAGTGCAGGCAGTTTGAAACAACTGCAGAGAGTTAGTCTGACAGCCTCAGTTCCAAGGCCTGTTAAACTCAGTATCTTCAGCTTTGAGTTTCTATTACATACCACATAGAATTTGGGAACATGCAGACATGATACATTTCTGTGCTTCTCTTTCTCTGTTGAGGACAATGTAACTCACACTGTCCTATATTTCTGTCTGGAGTTGAATGTTACTTGATAAAGGTCAGAATAGAAGGTTCCAGGGATGACTTTTATTCACTCTTTTACTAAATCTGCATTTGGAATGGAGGGATGGATATATCCATGCCTAAAATAAATCCCTTTCAGAGCCTGGCTCTGCACAAACCACAACATAAATATGTGCATGGAAAAAAAATCTCGAAGTGCTATTCAAGTAACCTTTCTGTTGCTGTTGTTCCAAAGGAGTCTACCAAAAATTTAATCACGTACTCACTTTTCATCATAATAAGCTCCCTGTTGGCAGAGACAGGAAGTGACTCTCCCCAAAATAACCTTAGGCATGGAAGCTGCATTCTTTTTACCAAGTGAACAAGTGGGGTTTGTATATTTCTGCTGGACAAGTGTTAAAATGAATCTAGGCCAAATACAGAAGGCTTCTTGCAGGCACAAGTAAGATAATAAGTAAGACAGTCTACTAATAAAGTCCCAAATATAAAACTCATTTTTTAATTTTTAATTTAATATTTAAGGAAATGCCAATTGTTATAGTTTTGTTAACTGCATTTGTAAGAAGAACTTATTTGGTATTCAGGAGGAAAAACATTTCCCAGATTTCAAAAGGTCTCACTACATCATACTTCTGTACTCCATTCTCTTTGATCCCGTGCTCAAAATTTAGCAGAATTTAGGAAAGTGTATATATTTTTTTTGTTTATATTAAAGTTTCTTCTATATTAGGAAGCATTTGGCAAACCAGAAATAGACTACTAATCAAAGCAGTTGGCACTGTAATTCCTACATTTTCTGTGTCCAAAATTTAGGAATTTACTCCAACCAAAATTTAGTTTGCCACTGACAGCACAAGATTGAAGCCATCTGAAGTACTCTTCTTTTGTTCAGCCTCTGTCCTCATTAGGTATGGGAAAACATTTGGTGCATGCTTGGAACAGAGCTCACATTTCAGCTTTCTCCCAAAGAGGTTTGGTTACCATGAACAAAAATCAGCCTGTGGACTGAGCCACCACATGGTAAGTGGGGACAATCACTCTGAAACGAATCACTATACCAAACATAGCTGCAGCCAGAAATCCTCTGCACTGTAGAAGATGAGAAAGCGTAAAATCTAAAGCAGAAACAAATGTTTGTTACACCATACTAATGTTTGCTCATCTGAATTTTTTTCTTTTGAAGAGGCCATCAGGAAGAGAGACATTTGTGCTGTCTGCAGCTCCCCAGGTACCTTCCTGTACTGACACAGAGAACTTTGGCTACCTCAAATTTCTGTTCAAAAAAACTTCACCTGCCGCAAGCTTACTGCTTCCTAACAGCTCATTTGTCAGGAAAACCTCATGCTCAACTTATTAGCAGCCCATTTTTACGGTCATTATCCATGCTTCCCCAACATCTGGCTAAGTGTTGTACTCCAGATTGTGGCTGTTCTGGGAAGTAGTTTTAGCGACTTAAAAGGCTGTTTAAGTCATGCTTATAATCCTCCCTCTGTCTCTTATCTGTGGGGTGATTTTGGGGAAGAGGTTGTCTCACTTCTACCTTTTGCATGGCCTTAATCAACCCTGAACTGCTCTGAGTAAAGACCATCATTTTATTTGTTCCTGTGGCCTAGCTAAGTGGGTAGTCAATCTCAGATGAAAATTATTTTTTGGTGAGAATTGCCTAGCAATATAGTTGTCCTATTGTCTCTGCATAAGTGATTCTGTAGTGCCTTAGATGATCTTGTAATGAACTGGAAAGGTTTTAATCAATGTGTGTTCTTCATGCTAGCAAATGACACAGCTAGCAAATACCTTTCTCAAGTAGAAAATATTCTGCAGAATTAGGACCATGTTCAAATAAAAACTAGAAAAAACTTTTCCAGAATGACTGGATATCAATTCTACATCATTGACTTTTGAATATATTTTAAAGGAAAAGAGATAAAAGCATTGTTTAAATTTTGAACACTTTCTTTGTCTTCCCGAGAAAAAGGTATCTTAATTTTCTGAATTCTTTGAATAGCTAGTCTTTCTTATTTCTATTTCTTACAATTTAACCTAGGTTTGTTTTTTTTTTTTTCATTTAAAGCTTTTCTGCTCTTTTTAATAAAAATAGATGGAGTGTTCAATTACGCAGGTAGCAAAATATCCATCTGCTTGTTAGGATTTCCAAACTGCCCAATAATGCTTTGTCATTTCCCACCCATCAGTTCTTGGAAATGGATGGTGCTCCTCCAAATGACAGCACAGCATAAAAAAATGTGATTGAAGTCACTCGACTCACTGAACATATCAGAGTCTACCAGCAAGATGCATCTGAACAGTCCAAACACTAAACAACTGCCAATTGAGACACTGATTGGCACAGCTAGCAATGATTTCTGGCCAACCTGCTTTCTGACAGCCACAAACTAGCTTTCCTCTCTTAATTCTCTTGCCTTCCTTGTCGTCTTGCTTACTGAACTTTGGGTTGTACATAACAGCTGACAGGTGTTTTCCCAGGGGTGATAAAAATGCCCTGGCTCAGTCATTATCTGACAGTTTTCAGGCTGTCCCACACCAAGGGAGTGATAGATGGGCTATAAGACTAGTAGGCAAACAGTTACACTTGGCACAATTGCAGGCTTTTCTGGAGGGGAAGAAACAGTCAATCTCACGATTGCACTCTGCCTGACACTACCCAACCATTTGCAAAGCGCATTCAGAGTGTTCAGACAAGGAATAGGGTTGAATGACAAAAGCTGAGCAGAAAAAGCTAAATGTCAGGCTCTTTGTGGGAGATCTGTGAGATCCTGGCAGATGAAGTGAAGTCTGAAATGCAGAACGACAAGAGAGTGATGGAAGCCAGGAAGAAGGATGATAGTAGTGCTGGAAAGGGTTATTTTTAAAAACTTACATTAGTTTGAATCTGTTCTGCTTTTAAAACCAGCCATTAAATTAATTGCTATTATTAACATTGTTGAATTTTATTAAAAGTATTAAGAACTTTTGCAATTTTTACAGAATAGGACATGTACAGTTGGTTCTATCTGCAGTAGATTTTCAGCCTTTTTAAGATGAGGGAAAGTGATTTCAACCGTAGTTCAATGTTAGGAGAAATCTGAGTGCATGAGTGGGCCACAATTTATAGTAACATTCAGGAAAATGCACAGGAGATGTGATATATTCACAAGTCTTAAAGCACGCTCTCCCACAGCATATATATATATCCAAATTGGTGACATCTGCATAAATGTGGTATAAAGTGGGTGGAAAATTGCCTAAACTGCTAGGCTCAAAGGTTGGTGAACAGTGGTACAAAGCTCAGCCGGTGCTTGGTTACTATTGATGTATCTCAGGAATCCACAGGGCTCATGCTCTTAGTTTTGACACAGATGGAGTGGAGTGTCCTCTCAGAAGCTTGCAGGTGGCACAAAACTTCTGCTCTGGCATGCAGGCCAGGGCTGATATTCTGATGGGCATGGACACCGTGGAGCAAGGTCCTGGCAGAAGCCTCATGACTGAACAAGGCACCAAGCAACACAAATGCTTTTATGGCTGGTTTTCAGAATCCTTAAGCAGACTTGTCTGTGTCCATACCAATAACTCTAGTGATAGGAACATGAGTGCCCTTTCTCTATTATTTTGTTTTCAGATTGCAATTTTTATCTACACTGCTACAGCTTTTGTTGTAGTATTATCTTCACACGATTTAATATAATTTATAGACCTGTTCTTTAAGTTGAAAGAGAATCAGGATCATCAGAAAAAGAGAAGTAAAAAATAAAATTAGAAATTAACACCTGTAAGACTGATAATTTAGTGATTTTCTTCCTTAAAGAATAAATCTTTCTCATTATAATAATCCCATGAACTTCAGTGACTTTCACTAGGAATGGAAGATCGTAGTATTAAGATGAATAGATGAAAAGGTGATATAATCCTATAATCTGAAATAAAACACAGTTTGGAGAATTCAAATTAGTAGTCTGGTGTCTAGGATGCAGAACAGAAATACTTCACCTAACACAGCGTGAATACCCAACACTTTTGAACTTTGAGACAAGAGTGAGGAACTACACTGGTTATCAGCCTTCCCCAAATAACTTTGCAGCTAGAATTTAAAATTTCTGAGAAGGCCTGTCTTACATATTAATTAGATTTTGTAAGATGGGTTTTATAAAAATATTTGTTATGTTTTTATCTCTTTCATTATTTAATTATGGATTAACTAAATCTCTTTAAATTCACACAGGTTTTAAATTCTATATACAGATAGTGGAGGTTAATTATAATGCTAAATACTGTCGTGGCTGTGCCCAGTTAAAAGATAGAAGTGGTCTGACTAACTAAATTATTGGTTTGTCCTTAATTTGTAGATTACAGATAGCCAAATCCAATCTGAACAAGGTACCTTCCAGGACAGTTTTCATATTGTTATAGTGGTTTCTCATCATTAATGCAGTTACAAACTAATGGAGATATAGAGTCAAATCTAATAGAATAAAATATGCTTAAAAACACAGCTAAGAATTTAAAATATATATTCAATGAGCTCCAAACACCACCATGTTGAATGTGCTTCCTGAAGATCCCTCCCTATATACATGTAGATATTTTGACTAATAATAGATCACATCAGGTCAGTTGGTGCTGAATTTATCTCCTTTAGTAAGGAGAGGAAGAGTGGGAGCTGTTTAAAAAGTAAGCATGGCATACCTTAAGTTCAGAATTTTATTTTAACCTAAAGTTAAGTACATTTCTGAGTTGGCTCGAGTTCTCTTTAGCATCTGGTGTTTTACAATATAAATTGATGGATAAACAAAAAAATTCACAGCATTCTAGACTACGTAAATAAAAATTTTTGGAAGATCTTGGGAAAATTTAAGATTTAGCTGTTATTCATGTAACAGTTCCAATTAGAAATAATACTGAATTTAAAAACTGGGTATTCTGAAGCTCAAGCAAGAGGCAAAATCTTGGTTTGGTAGTTACTAAATAAAGGAATTCTAAAGGAAGTTTAAATGTTACATGTACTAAAACAATAGTTGAATTTAAAATCTAATCTCATCTGAAAGTGGATAATATATATGGGTTGATGAATGATCTCAAATGATGATCTAAAGTAAATGCATTTATTGTAATTGCTGCTTATCTTGGGACAACTACGAAAGGCACATTTGTCAAATTAATATTAGTAAATAAAACAGGTTTTGAGCCATAATATCTAAATATTTTTCAATTTCATGACCTAAAGTTAACAGAATAAAATTATCTTAATAAAAATCTAATTTTACACATATTTCTGAATGTTTTACCTTTTCTTTTTAGTTTAAAGGAAGTAGTTGTTTTTAGTTTATGTTCAAGATGGAGCATGTGGAAATGATACAGGAGGGTGATAGTGTTCTAAAATGTTAATGACTTAGCAAATTCATCCGTCTATTATCAAGCTTTAGATGGTTATGGCATTACAAATAATTTAATATTCTCCTAGTATATAATTAATTAATGCTATTTAATTTGGGCTATAAGAAAGGTAAATTGTGCATTTATCAATCAATAATACTTAAAGTCATTATATGGCTTGAGTTCAATTTTTTAAATCAATATTTGAAGGAAATTTTTTTAGACATTTTTGATATGAGAATCTTTGATTTTTGTAAGACTTCCAAAAAGATTATGGCATTTGCAGAACTCTAAATAATGCTGTCCTCCAATCAGTCTTGTTTCCCTTAAAACTGTTTCCCTCTTTCAACTCCTGGCCTTGTTCTCAGTACTTTGGTGCTGCCAGTTTCTTACCTTTCCTGTGTACAGGGACTAAAGAAAAGAGCTGTGCTGCAGCTTCAGCTGTTTGAGTTTGGAGCCCAGGCTCTCCTCATTATGTTTGGTACTCTTCTGTTTTCATGGAAGTTTCTGTAGTTTCACCTTATCTCAGTAATTCATACCTGGCATTGTGCTGCCATCCTCATTATAGCTATTTTAATCAGTTTAGAGCTGTCATTTGAAAAACAGCAATGCCAATTAATGCTCAGTATTGTAAAAATTTTATTCTGCAAAGCATTATTTTATATATATATATGTGTTATAAACATATTTCTTGCAGAAAGGAGGAAATTCTGTTCTTTCAGTGCATGGAAAACTGTTGCAGTGAGAGTAAATGCTGTTCATGGTTTTGTACCATAAAAGTGAAAAGACCTAACTAGGAAAACAATATTCTGAAATCAGTTTAATCTGTAGTGGTGCTTGTATAAGGAAATGGGTTATGCTGAATATGCTGCTTTGCCTTATGATGCAGTGTATTTTACAGAAAAAAATAAAAGCTGTATCTCTGTTTTGTACTGAAAAAAGGGAGAAAGCACACAGTCGTTTGTCTGTTAGCCTTAGTCAGTCTGCTTAGTAGGTCACGGTCTAATCAGCATTATTTCAATGTGCCATCCCTTGGGCAACAGTCACTGAATTATAAAATAGAATAAATAAACAAATAAGGGTTTCACTTTTAAAGTCTTGATCAAAGGATGAAAGGGTTCTGCTATACCTTCTAAATTATAAGTGTACAGTTGCATTCTTCTTATTCACAAATGTTCCACTTAAAATAAAAAATCATTACAAGGTTGGTGTTTTCTTAGTTTGTGTTTACTTTGGGGTTTATTTTTTCCCATTTATTTTTCCATTCTTTGGTGAGTTGGCTTGATTTGGTTTTTTTGTTATTTGTATTTGTTTTTGGTTTTTTTTTTCTTAATAAGCATATGTGTCATGTGGTTTTATAAGGAAAAAGGAGAATTAAAAAAAAAAATCTGATGACCTGCTAAGACTATCAGTCTCATAAGTAGTGCTAAGTGCACTTATAGGTAGGGCTAAGCAAAACATAAAAGATTGCAACACTTTATAAATTTATCACCACTCTCACAAGGTCAGTGATAGGAACAAGAAAAATATAAAGATGTCACATTGCTGTTCTTGGTTTTAGAATGATATATCTAGTACAGAATCAGTGTAGAAGAATGAGGATTTGGATGATGTCATTCTCAGACTGTAAGAAGTGCAGTGTACAACTTATATGCTAAATTTGAATGTGACAACTTGCAACTTTCCTTGCAACATAGACAAATCAGAATTGCTTCATATCTTGCACAAAAGTAAATGATTAGTTAAAGTATTCAACCCTTAGTTATTTTGCCTGTTCTGGAGTCCTTTTTCTTTCTTCCCTTTTTTTTTCCTTCAACAATGTCAGGTTATCCTTTTAAAAAAAAGATATAATATTGAATATAATATGGAATATAATATTGAATGTAATATTGAATATTACATTGTCCACCTGGAGTTAAAGCCACACTTAAGCAAGGAACTCTACAAACCATGAAAGATTGACAGCCCTTCAATGTCACTGTCCTTATGGTGAATATAGACATTTTACTTGGAAAAATATGAGAATATTAGATTCTCCCATTTCTGTTTTCTTCACTCTTCACATTCTTCATCCTGTTCAGAAAGCAGCAGATAAAGACAGCTTTGGTGAGAGGTAAGAAGTGATATGACTCTGGGGTTAGTGTGGGAAGTCACAGGCTCAGGTGTACAGACCCTCAGCAAAGCTGCAAAATGCAGGGCAGCTGGTAAAGTTGCAGATATGAGAACCATCCACCACAACCTTCACAAAGTCTCCAGTGCCAGTGATTATTTGATATCCTTTGATATCAAAGCTAGCTATTCATTGCATACATGCAAGGACTAAGGATTTCTCTGTGGATGGATGTGGCAAGAGCCCCCTCAACTCAACCTCTGGTGACGGGCAGATCCCTGCTTAGTCTTCTCTTAAGAGACGGCCCCAGCTGGAGATTATCTGGAGGAATCTGGGCAAAAACTTTTCAAAGCTTTGGTTGAATGTGATTGCCACTGGATAGGAAAACAAGGTACCTGAGTCACTGCCTTGAGGGGTGAAATGGCACACTATGTCCCTGTCTACCCTGTGTGTGCTCTGACAGGAACAGCAGGGCATGTGAGGCAGATTCTTCTTTGAGAACATAACTGACAGCTCTGAAAGTCTTATTCATACTGAGTAGAAGGAAATTCAAGGTGTTCTTGTACAACATATACATTTGGGGATATGTTTGTGTCAAAATATCATTTCAAGTAGATCTTGCTGCAGTGAGAGAACAGGCCTTTGAGAGTGCTCTGTTGCATAGGAGTCCCACCAGTCCCCCATGCTCTTGTAAATGAAAGTCTGTACCCATCACAAGAAATGGATGTTCAAATAATGTCACAGTGAAGTTTGAAGTATCAGTCAAAGGCAAAATGTCCATGTCTATAAAAAGCAGGTTTCATCATCTAGTAAGAGAGACTAATATTTCCCTCTTTGATAGAAAACTGAAAGTCATGAAGAATTCCTAGTAGAAAAAGGGAGACTAAAATACTTTAAAATACATAGAGATTCTTGAAATCTCAGAGGGAGCTCTGTAGTAAAATTAATTTATAAAACTCTTGTTATTTCCATAAAAGAAAACTGCTTTGAATGTGTGTGTCAAGGGCTGCAGAGTTTGAATAAAAAATTTAAAAATAGGAGATGAATGAGAGGAAGGGAATAATCCATTTTCAGCCATAACATTTAGTCTATAGTGCCAATTTGTCTCTTAATTTTGTCTTAAAATTACTTGAATGAACCATGCAAGGTAATATGGGAACAAACTAGGATAAATATCCAGAATTCTTGTTCCAAAGATGGGTCTTCTGGTCTATGAGACATGTTTTTTTCTGTCATAAGTGGCATTTCCTCATGACGAGATCATTTGTCTTTGTGGCTCCTCTCCTGGACATCAGAGATGTGACAAATGTGAAAGGGAAGCCTCCAGCTTTTCTATCTTCTTGTTCTCTTACCAGTTCCCAATCCAAATGAAAATCACAAGTTACTTAAGGCCTGGGGTCCATAAAGTCATCTTCCTCTTCCTTCCCTTTTTCAGAGTGAAGCTTTATCTACAGCCCTTCCCTGTGCTGGGGGCAGTGGCTGCCTCCCACTAACCACAGAATTCCTTCACTTCACTGGCCGTATGCAGTCCTTGCATCTGTTTCTCACATTGCCATTGGAGATAAAAATCAGCAACAAAAGTAAGCTGAGAAGGAAATATAACATCTCCCCTATCTGGTATCAGGATTTTTCAAGTCTTTAGTAAGTATAAGTATGTAGGGTGTTAATAACATGGAACATTTTAATGAACCTACTCATGGTAATGATGATGTTTTTGCATCTGTGCTGCAGACACATTTCATTTATAGAACAGCTACTGAAGTGTACTACAAAAATTCCAAGAGAAAAAAAAAACAAAAAAGCTTTATGCTGCATTGTTATTGGAATCATGTCTGTTTTGATAAGAGAGGGTCCAGTGGCCCTACTGTGATAATGTTACACGGCATGCTCGTAATGTGAGTGTTAAAGAGATTAAAACAACCATGCATGCATGCTGTGTTTTGTAAAATATGAAAAAGTCACATATTTGCATATTATACAGCTGGTTGCAAAGCCATCAATCATCACATTATCTGTACATTGAGGATGATAAATGGCTTTCATTCTAATGAGAGAATCTAATCACATGGAGAAATGAAGAGGGCACACAGCATAAATGCTTTGGATCCAAAAGCTATAGTTTATTATTAATATTATACATTTGTCTCTGATTTGGAAACTTCTGCACTTCATTTGTACACATGCTTTTCTACAGTCATAATTTTGAGAGAAGGTCAGATAATTTAAATTTTTTTCTTAATAAAATGACAACTTAAAAGCAGAAAAAGATTTAAAAAATTATGCAACTTGGAATCAGCCTATGTGACTATCTCTTAATTACCGAGGACAGATCATTTATTTTCCATCCCTGATAATGTGGCAGCAGAAAAGGAGAAAAAGGTTAAGAACAGGAAAGTAGAAGCCTCATACTTAGGTGTTTTTGTAAACTATCTAATACAGCGAATGACTATACACTGTATTACTTGCCTGCTAGATGAGAAAATGAGGTACTTCTAAAAAAGTTACAATTATGAACTCATTCACATAGCAGTAGTTATAGCTAGCTAACTATAGCCACTAAAAGCAATGCCAATTATTACGTTGAGTTTTCTTATGATCGAATTAGAGGGAGGTAAGATCACCCAGTACAAAGTGAAAAAGAAAAAGAACAGTTTCCTAATGGGATGCAATGGGCAGAGACACTTGTGTGTGAATGGCGAGGAAGAAGGCAGAGTGACAGAGATGTTTGGATACTGAACAGCTGAACAAGTGAGTAATCAAGAAAAAAAACAGAAGGGTATTTAACAAAATATTTTTATTCCTATATATAACTTTCAGAATTAATTTGTGACTTTACGATGTTTCCTCAATACATTTAAGGTTGTGCTAAATTTTAAATTAAAAAAAAACCCCAAAATAAACAGCTGTCATTCAATATGGGTAAAGTCATCTGGTGTCTTAGATCCTGACCAACAAAAAAAAGAAATAAGTTTCTGGAGAGAGGAAATTAAAAGATACTCCTATCAAATAAACAGATGTTATCTTACCACTAATACAGATTTGCCTTTAAATTTGGGAGAAATATTTTTTGGGTATTTTTTCCATGTATGCACATTTCAAAAGATATTTAGATTATAAGTAAAAAAACCAGAATTTGAATATCCTCTAATTTCTGTCACAACTTCCTCAAAAACTGTATATACTAAGTGTAAGAGAACAGGATCCTCACATAGTTAAATGTCTCCTTACAGTGGATATCTTTATTCAATCATGTGTCTTTCCAATGCATTTCTTGCCTCTTCAGTTATAATACTGCAGCTGTGAAACACTCATTAATATACTGATGCTTTGCTGATGTGTTGTTTAGGAAATATAAGAAGTTGCAGTGTATCTATCGCATTTCTCTTTCAACCACACAGCTCAGCAATATTCAGTTCAGGGTTTTCACAAAAGCACTCACTTCTGGTTTTTGTAGCCCCAAGTGTGGTTTTACCCGACACATTTTAAGGGTCTTTGTGGTTCAGAGTCTTTATTAAAGTGTATTGTTATTTTTCATGTATTCTATGACACTTGGAAAACAAAGACATATAGAAGATTATAACTAGGGAATGCCTACACCATAGAGTCTATTCTAAGACAGTATGTATTTTCTGATATGGAAGTTTGTGCAAGGATGAACTCGGAGAAAAGAGCTGCTATCCCATGAGTAAGAAATATGCACTCTTTTGCTTTTTTATTAGAGAAACAAATCTGCATTTTTAATGAATCTTCCTATTGTTAAAAACTGAATTTATACTACTACTCTTCGGATTTAAAAGCTGAGCACTTTTTGGTTGACTTGAACCCAATGAGGAGGCCAGGAAGACAATAATGCACGTATATTACATTCTTTCTGCAAAAAAGAAAAATAAATTTGTTCTGGCTTTAAAATGCCTTTTTATTTGCAGAGGGTCTGCATAGAATTTCCTATTTGACTTCTCATAGGAAAAGCAGGACATTTAAACCAAAATGAAAAAAAAC
Organism: Cinnycerthia olivascens; assembly: GCA_035048155.1. Taxonomy (NCBI): domain Eukaryota; kingdom Metazoa; phylum Chordata; class Aves; order Passeriformes; family Certhiidae; genus Cinnycerthia; species Cinnycerthia olivascens. The sequence continues at coordinate 124,151,837 of JAWWMU010000106.1, forward strand.
CTAAACAATAAAAAATTACCAAAGAATGACTTTCTGTAAATCTGTTACTCAACTCAAGCAGAATCTTCAGTCCTGAGGTTTCTTTATCTGGGATTTAGCCCACGTTTTTATTACCCCTGGTCACTTACACTGATCTTCAGTACTTGGAGTAATTTACAAAAGAGCTTAGGTGGTGCCACCACACAGTGTAGGGAGGGACCTTTTCAGGGGACAGATCTCTCCAAGTGCTTACAGAAGTGTTTCTAGCTATGAAACACGAATCTGTAAATTACAACAAATCTGCAGCATTAGAAGAGTTTCGATATAAACAACTGGGAATTTAGAAGACCTGAAACCTTTTCAGTTAAGTTGTGACATTTTAACACAGCTTGCACAAACTGTTTGTGATTTAAACCTGTAACGATCTCTGCTGAACTGGTCATTACATCCCAAAAAGATGTTTTGTTCAAAAGGGACAAAAAAAAAACCAAACAAAAAAAAACCAAAAAAAACCCAAGAAACTATTTCATTTTAGCAGTTTGACCGCAGTTGATTAACAATTTTTTTTTATAAAATAGGAAATTTTTGTCTTTTGAAAGAGTAACAAAGAGCTCTAGTTGTGTGCTATTACAGTGCAATGAATACTTAAACCTGTCTGCATCGTCATTAAGAAAAAATGTGCAACATTAATTAACATTTATTTCCCTGATGCAGTCTTCAAATCTTCAAAACTGTACTACTTTCAGTACACATCTGTCCAAGGTAAACCAAAATAAATGCATCATATAATACTCTATTACATACTTCATGCATATAGCCTTGCATAATGTGCACATGGATTTGAACACTGTCAACAAATTGACAAATATTTTAGCCATAACCAAGTTGCTGAGGGTTTGCATTAAACTTAATCTGTACATGAAACCTTGGCTTTTCAGAGCAGTAATTTTTATTTAATATTGAATTACTTAGTGCCTTCAAGATCTGTTTTCTTATGCCTGCTGCATGGCAATGTGCATTAGGAGCAGAAATCAATTGGTAAAATGGAACAGAATTTTAAAGTGAAGACAATAAAATTACTGTGACCAAAACCACACATCTTCAGGCCTGTCACAGATACCAATTTAATTAAGAGAATGTGACACTGATAGGACTTCACTGCAGGTAACACTGCAGCATTAAGAATTTTGTCTTTTAGATACTCCTGCAACCCTTTTTATGTAAGTTTCCAGTCTATTTGACTCCAGATCCAAAACTGCAGGCTCTAACCAATGTATTTCATTGACACGGAAGTAAATCATTAAAACTAGCTGTCCAAATAAGATTAAGTGTCTTTGTTTGGAACATGACCTTGCATGCAGGTGTTTTTATTAACCTGAATGTTTATAAGTAGATGACACAGCTGAAGTAGCAAGCAATAATCATTATATATCTGGCTCCTAACATTATATATGTTAACATTCATTGCAGTAAGAGAGAGACAGTGAAAATTTTATCAGTCTCCCTGTGTTTGAAAACAATTTAATTATTTCAGAGAAAAAAAAAAGCCTGTTCACGGAGAACAGTAATAATGTTCACTTATAACTCCACAATGAGTCAAAGGATGCTGTAATAACAAAACCATTGCATTTACTTGCAGGGTTAAAACCAGGCAAATTCAGTTCTTGTGTGCTCAAGGCAATAACATCCTGATAAAGAGACTGTGTTAACGAGTATATGAGAGACCTCATGACCTTTCATTATTTTTTTCTGAAGCTCTTGTACATTTCAGTGTACCAAGGATGCCATTATTTCCTCAGTGATTTGGCTATGAGGTTGTAGTTCTTAGTAGAAAAGGTAATTTCTTTTAAAATGAGTATTTTATTTTAATCTATACTTTCCTGCTTCACAGAAGTCAACTTTTCTAGTAAGCAGCTATTCCAATAATTGAAGCCGAATCTGTAAAAACTGTCAGTTCCTGTCACTTCAAAGTTTGAATTTCTTGAAAATAATTACATTTTATCACTTATGTTTACAACCCCATCAATGTACTGTTAAAGCACCTTCCAGTACAACAGAAAGCGCTTTGGCTAATTTGTGTTCCTTGTGGCCCTCTTTTTCCAATCTTGCCTTAGCAGAAAACTGAATATGCAAGCATGGTACCATGCTTTGAGAGGTGGTAATAAACATATTGCCATATTTTGCTGTTACTGAAAAGAAAACGTTTTTGTACTTGGAATAGAAACCCTTGAAATTTCTGATTATTCTGAGTCCTTATGGGCATTTTCTCTGGAGAAGGAGAAACCTGTCTTTTACACAAATCAATCTTCCATTTTATTATAGACAGCTTCAGTATCCAAAACTGAAAATTAGTCTAAAACTCCAAGTCCCTATGCTGATGTTATAGACAATCATTTGGTTGCTCCAGTTCCAAGATATTCAGCATGAATGTGAGAATTATTATCCTTGTCCCCAAAAGGAGGAGCCTTTCAAAATTGCCTCTTTGACTAACAGTGCTTCTCTGTAAAGTGTATCACAAAAATTTAAATTCAAGGATTATCAGATTAGGTATATTTATTAAATGTGAAACAGGATTCAAAGGCAGGCAGGAAGAAATGTATAAGTAACTTGGTTAAGAAATGATACATTGCCTTATTATAGCAATAGCACATATTTTAATTTGGTGCCTGGCTTTACAAAATTCACTATACATTTTGATTCTACCTGTCCAGTTTCTAGCAGGTGAGAGAGAGACTTCTGGGATGGACGTAGGCTGAGCACCCTTAATTTTTCAGCTAATTGCTAAAGTATTTAGCTCCTTTCCCAAGAAAAAGGCAGAAGCAGACCACAACAGTAATGTGTTACAGGTGGGTAAGTCCCAGAGGGAATTCCAGACCACAGGAAAAGAAGTGTTCCAGTTTAGGTGCATTCCTCTAACTATTCTGTTCATGAATGTGTACCTGAAAAGACCCTCAGAAGGGTCTTTCCCTACTTTGAGTCTGGTTCAGTGCTTTTGGTTCATTCTTGACAGACATCTGGTTCAGGTCTCAAACTTCCAATAAAAGGGAATTCCAAAATCTTCCTAGGAAATGCATTTAACATTAAAAAAACCTAAAAATGTAATGCAATAATCTCTTTATGCTCATTAAAATCCTTGCTTTTTTTTATATTCTATCCAGACTTAAATATCAATTGATCATTTTATTTTTTAATATTTGAAAGTTTTAATATCCTTTTCTTTCTCTCTTTTCTAGACATTAGATATTTCAGTATTTCTCAGTATATCATGTTTTTTAAATTTTGGGTCATTTTTGTGTCCTTCTCCATGCTATTTTCTTATAGCACTGCAAAACACAATGCTATCCTAATGGATGCCAGACTGCTGACTAACTATAAATGAATATATGTTCTAACTTGCTAAAAGATTTTATCTTCATATACAAAATTTAAAGATACTATATTGAATGTACTTGGAAATTTTTTTTAAGTGTATTCCTTAACACATGATAATGGACCCTCTTTTCTAGACTGTGCTTTCCCCAAGACAGTTTGGACCAGATAATTCTTTAGATCGCTTCCACTCTGGTAGTCTATGATTCTATGAACCCTTCAAAATTAATATTATTGTCTAGAATTTACCATCTTATGTGAAGGTAATGATCATGATCCCACATGATCAGTGCTATCAGTGTAATATGAGTCGTTTACAGCAGAAAATATCTTTTTCTTACAGCAGCCAGTCTTCCCCAATGCAATTCTTGAGATAATTGTCAAAGAGCTTTATTTATGGTACATGTTACAAGTCAGCCACTTATATAGAATCATATGTTACAAATTAGTTTAACTCTGACAAGTACCACAATAACAAGGAAAAAACAATTCTCAGTAGTCTAAAACACCTATGGATTAGTATTTGGAAATACTGGATAGGCCCAAATACCAAGATTCGCCAAAAGCAGACTTTAGCTTTAGGCAAGCTCAGGCACATCACTGTTCTTGTACTTTTCCTGTGACAATAATAGCTTCAAGATGACCTTTGCTGACTTTATTAGAGAAGCATTCACACTTAACCTAAACCAGAAGGGCAGAAATAAAACACAGCCTGTTAAATGTGCAATAACGTATTTCAGCTAAGTCTGACGAAACCTATTGCTAGGTTTCCTCAGCCTGACCTCCTTTCACATGAAGGTGTTTTTTGTGATTCATAAAGAGCTTTCACATTTAGGGTGTTTCAAAGCCACAACTCAGTAGGAGTCCTGTTAAATGCTCTTCAAACAGCTTTGTGAGGCACATGGATACAACTGGAGAAATTGTAGACTACTTCAGAAAAGCTATCAAACGAGGCTGCCATTTAACCAATGATCTTTCCCCCCTGAAAAATACTTTTTTGGTGTTTCCCAGTTGTTCATACCCTTAGTACCAGAGATTTTGTTTTGCTCAGAATTGTGTTCATATGTACACTTGTGTTTCCAAGGAGATATTTTTTCTTCATTGGAATATTCTGAGAGTTCCTGTATAGTAGCTATATGCTAAGCCTGCTATGGAGTGGGAAGCTCACTCCATGGCCCTACTAAATATCGGTTCAAATATTTTTAATGGATGCGTAAAATTCCAGATGGAAGATATTCTTGTGAAAATATTGCAATGCTATCACTATGGTGTACTCCTGGGGAGAACTGAGGCACAAGGTGGGACAGTTCACAGGCAGCTTGTGTAGTTCCATCATATCATGTAACACATGATCTCCAAATGTATGGCGGTCATGTATTTGATCAATGTACATTATCACCAATTTTTACAGGAAAGATTTTTCATGTTATGTTCCATAGCTGTACCATCATCCCTACAAACTCATAAGGACGTCCTGATGAGGTTAATTTCTGGAAGGAAACAAACTTATAAACCTGGGACCTACATATACAGTGATATAATGGCACTAGAAATCTACAAAATAATTGGCTAGGACTTCCTGATAACATAATTTCAATGTGTCTGTGTGTGAGTCTACTTGCTGCAGTTGTCTTACAGTAGTAAACTCACATATTTCCAAATATTTTTTGTTGAAAGATGCCCAGAATATGTATGTATATTTCGCAAACTCTATTCACTTTCCATCTAGTTGTGAACAGTCATTCTTCCCTATAATTTCTACCCCTCCCTGAAAGAAAAGATGGGTAGAGCAGCATTGATTCCTACCACAGCTGCTGGCTATTCTTTCTCTCAATGACAAAACCTTTATAAGCTGCTCTCTACACATTAAAACAAATTTTGGCTTGAAAGATAGCCTCCTTCATGATGCAAGGCAGACCTCCCCATGCCAGAACTGCCTATTGAGTACTGACACTTGCAGTAATGGTTTCAGAATGGAGAAATTTTGGAGCTGCCCAGGTATGGATTTAACAACAGGAAATCAAGAAAGTAATTAAGCATTTGAGTACCAAATTGGATACCTACCTATTGCAATTATGAGAGCCTATTATTTCCTATTTTTCTAAAAGTCCTACTGAGACAGGTACATTGCTCTCAGTGGGAGAAAATTACACTCTGAATTAATTACTCACTAATTAGTAGAATGCTTTCTTGCCCCACATATACTCCTGCTGAATTGTTTACCATAAAACACTTCATATCTTACCACATTTGAATAGGTACTCCTTGCATCAGGAATTGATAGCTTTTCCCTACCTTTTCATTTTCTAGACAAAGCACTTGTGTGACTCTGCATTACTCTAGCATTCAAAAATTCTTCAAGCTTTAATGCATTTAGTTTCTTATCTGGACAAACAGGAATGCAGCTACCTTCAAAAATGGATGAATCAGACATAGATAGAGTAGGAGGCAGAAGAGGCACAAGGAAAGTTTGTAATACCTGCATTTCAGCTCCCATGGGGTCCCAGAGTGCTGACTTGGTCATCTAACATTCCTCTACAACTTAAAGTGCGTTACAAAGCGATTTATAGCATCTGGCATCCTGTGCTGGGAAATGTCTAAGTTAACCCACTGTTAATATCAATAAGAGGTACAGGTTTTTAATCTGCCCTTCACAGAAGATTTGGTACTTTGTTCAGAGTTACCAAAGGCATTTCCTCCAGGAAGAACTCTGGCCTTCTGCACCCTAGTTGTTTCTGTCTCAAACAAATAAAGGTCAGAGTCCTTCTTGGAGCATTGTTAGAGGAAGGAATGTCCTTTCTTCAGGTCCTGGTTACAATATCCATGCTATGTAGGGATAATCATTTCTGGTGCCATCCTGGGCTTTTTGCTATCTTCATGAGAACAGAGAATACATTATTTGCCTTTGTAGGATTGAATCAAATTTAAAATTATAAACACCTTTACAGAAACCCTTCCAGATTTATAAAGGTATAATAGAATTAAGAGTGTATTTTTTAGATAACAGAAAATTATTCTATGTAAATCTTGGAACGCAGCTGTTACATGCAGTGTTATTTATACTCATTGCTGATAATAATCAAACAAACATGTCTCATGTTTGTCCCATTCATGGTCACCAAGTCCGTATTTGATAGTCTCTTAGGAAGAATGCAGAAAAGCAAAGAACCCACCAGCCTCAAAGGAATAAATATCACTAATATAACTCTGAGAATCATAAGGTGCTGTTTTGGTCTGAACACAACACACAGTAGTATGTTCTGTTTCAGGGTCTTCAGATTTCCACTGAAGGTCAAACCTTCCTCAGTATCATTTTAAGTTCACCTTGCCTACAACCACAGGGCTCCTGAAGCTGAGGTTTAAAAAGAGAGTTAATTAAATATATAAATAATCTTACCCTTTGAAATTCAAATGACCAGTGTTAAGACTTTGTTAGCAAAATAAGGAGACCTTGAGGTGATTTTTTTCTAGTAAGAGCTATAGCACATTTTGAAAGAACTGCTGAGTATTTCAGTCCTGACAGAAAGCACCATATAAGTCTCACTGCTATAATATTTTTTAAAATACCTCCTTTAACAATTTAAAACAATGTTTATAGATTGGAAGTATTTTATATCAATTTGTCACCACAATAATGCAGCTTAGAATTCCCTTGCTCTGTTCCTACACTTACACATACGCTGTGTCAAAGGCTAAGTATCACTCAGAACATACGACCTTGAAATTATTCACAACATTTGATCTGTAATACTTCAGAGTTATGCATATTTTCCTCATTGCAGCTGTGGGAAATTTGTCACAGTCCTATAGCAGACTCTGCTTCTTAAATAAGAAAAAAATCAGTCATTTCCTTCAAATCTTCAAAAATAGGCTGCTTATAATTATGCCACACCACTGAGTTGTCTGTCTTTGCCCATAGAAAACAAGTATTTTTTTCCTTGTGTGGAAAATGCTTTCTGTGCGTGAATTTTCTCCTAAATGATGCTAAGATTGAGGAATATGGAACATGCAGTTCCCAAAAAAAAAAAATAAAAAAAGGCTGCTATGTTTACAGGAAGCATGACAGCTTTCAAAGAGGAAAAAAAAAGGAATGCTGTTCTTTTCCTTCCTGACTTTCTTTTCTGTTGAGGGCAGCTTGAATTCATCCTAGGTTCTTGAAAATATTTTTTATCCCTATTAGTCACTCTCTGCAAAGATTCTCGGCAGTGCCTATCACTGTGGAGAGTTTAATGACTCTCAAGTCATTCTCGGTTTGGAATTTAATTGTTACCTTGTAAATCTTTACCAATTGCTGTTGACAATTCTAAGCGACATGAAGACTTGTATGTTTTGTGTGATGTTTTACACTATAATTAGCCTAATTATTTCTAAAGCTATATGGCCTAATTTAGGGACTCTAGATTAGTTCTGGTTTTAGGTACCTATCAGATTTTAAGCTTCCTCCCCACGGTACATGAAAGAGTCAATATGGTAATAGGTTACACTGCATCATCCAGGTGCAAGACTTCAGAGATCCCCAAATGTGACATTTTTTTGAACCATGTAAAATTGCATCATTGGGCTTCATTAGTTGTAGCTGTATTCTGGGATTTCTCCAGGGTATCCGGAGTTTTTTAACTGTAGCTATCTGAAACATTTTGGTTCTTTTCTGTCTGAGTTGTTCCAGGTACTGACTGAGTGCATTACCAATGTCCAGTTCTGGTTTCTTTTTATTATACTTTAGAATTATTTTCTGCCAACTCTATTTAAAAGTGGATGCATATTTTGTTTTAGTGTCATTATAATTTCTTCATAGCTACTTGACAAAGTATTTATTTTAATCTTGTTTTTTTCATGGTATGAAATACATATGCATATCATACACTTAGAATTTAAGAAAAGTTGTGATCTCTTGCATAGAATAATCTATTAATCTATTAATGTATATAAAATAAAGTGACATGAGCTAGTGAAACAAGAAACACTAAGGTTTAAAGCATACTGTCCTTGGTACTTATGGATATTCATTGAGTCTAAATGTAATGTCACCCTAGATAAAATTGTACATGTATATATTCTTAATAAAATCCCATTAAATGCCCTGTGCTACTATCATTTTGGAAGATTTCTAGGTTTTTCTGAGGTCTTTGGTGAATCAGTAGAGTAGAAGAGTATACGTTTTGCTTGATTTCAGATGCTTTTTTTGCAGTTAGGCATAATAACGATGAAAGAAAGATTGACATATTTTTACTCCTCTGCTTTTAAACTTACTATTTATGCTCAAAGTAGCTTTTTTCCTCACTTGTTTATTGATTTTTCAGCAGAGCTGGCTTATACTAAGCTTAGGTGACAGCTGCTCCAGATGCCATTGCATATCAGAGGTGACTGTGCAGGGATCATGGCTGCTACCTGTGCAGGTGCAGAAGCACTGGGGAAATAGAAGATGGGGATATTTTCTCTTGACATATTGGATATTTAAAGTCAAGGTGCAGAGGCTACCAAAGCCACAGTAGCTTAAAGGGAAGAAAAAGTTTCTTTGGGTAGACTGTTTAGAGCTCAAAGAAAACACAGTGACTGAGTCACAACTCAAGGCAGCCTTTTTCATGGAGGGAACTGCACGGTGACAGTTTAAAGTGGGCCACCTACAGAGAGATGAGACTTACTTCTATTTAATTGAATAGATCTCTTCAAACGCCTCCAGCAGACTTTCAGATATAGGAGAGTTTCTTCACTAGACAACCAAAGTCAGTTTTTGCGATTTTGACGGCATCACTCTGTATTTTATTCATGCATATTTATATGCCTCACCAAGGCATACAAATATGCATAAATGCCAAGGCACATGCAAGTGACCTGAGCTACAGTCAGAAGGACCTTGCTTATCTGGAAGAGAAATCTGAAGCACAGAGAAGAAAACCACTGGGAACCATTACTTTTGTCTTGAATTGGCTCACTTGACCTTGTGACTCTTGTAAATTGCTGGTTTGATGTCATTGCCCATAAACCAAGGAACAAACTGATACAACTCTACATATCCAAGGTAATTCACACTTCCTATTATCTCAGTACTCTCAGAAAAGTTGTCTGTAATGATACTTTATATGGTATTTTCTACTGGAGAAGAGAAAATTAAAAAAACCAAAAAAACAACAAAAACAAAAACCTAAAAGAATTGCAGAAACCCATTAAAATCCCATCAGAAACTGGGATACAGTATGTTGGAGGAGGTAGGGACAATACTACGGAAGGAACAGATCAGCAGAAATATTCATGAGGTAGCAAAAGGAAAGGAAGAAAAATAGTGATCCTAGAAATGGGTACTGGTAGTATTAGAGCATCAGATGTCTTGGGAGGGAGATGGCACAGACCCCACATCAAAACTGTATGTGAAGATTGTCTGTACATCCCTAAAAATGAAGAGGATGAGAGTCAGGAAGGAAAGAGTGTGTATGCTTGGTATGAAAAATTAGGAGAAAAAAGGATAAAGGCAAGCCCTGGTGGATTCAATGACTTCACCCCAAGGAGATGACAAGGCCTTTTGATCCTTTTTTGACAATATAGTGAAATTTGCTACATGCAGGTGAACAGTGTAATTGGGAAAGTATATATGCACTTTCTCAATTGATTAGTATAGACCATCCTAAAAATCCAATTTCTTCTGCATGACCGATGAGGATCTCACACAGTCCCACTGAACTGCTTAAAACTTTGTGCCAACACATATGTGCAGTCACAGGAAATTTGTTTGCAGAATCAGAGACTTTTTCCAAAGTTTAGATCTAAACTTCACTCTTATACTCAATAGAAATTCAAATAATCTCAGCTACTGGTAAGCCAGTTATCTACAGAGTAACTGGAAAGAAACACTAAAAACTAATTTGGTCCATGTTAGTGCAATATGTTATGAACTGTATTCAATTTTCAGGCCATCTAGCACCTTTCAGTACTACTTTATTTTTTACCACCGCCCCCCCCCCTTTTGTTTAATTTTCTTTATTTTTAAAATTTTTTTCTTCTTTTCTCAATTTATTTTTTTACTATAATTTAATACTTCTTTTCCTTTGCTTTGCTTTTCTCCTGAATCCATTTTCAATTCTCTCCTAGGCAATGTCTGACCTTGCTGTTAATTATTTGCCCACAGTTGTGGAGCTGTAGCATAATGTAGAGCAACAGTACTGAATAGGGCCATCCATCTTCAGCCTCTTAAACTATGAAATCTCATCTACAAATAATGAAAATCTTCTATGCCCTACAGGTTCTAGATTCAGATTTGATTCTTGACTTGCAGCTGAGCCCTATCAAGTGCACAGAAAGAGACCTGCCTCTTTTGTCAGTGTAATCATTTTTATGCCAATGATACTGAGAAAAATGTTAGTTATGAAAATAATAATTACCTCAGTCTGTGTTAGAATTTATTCTAGCACCTAGACAAAAATACCTAAGAAATTTCTCACTGTCTGGGGGGATTACACACTTATTTTACCATTCTTTTTTTTAACTTGTGTGTTTTGTTTGCTTTTATTTTCTCTTTTTATCCTTTCTGTTTTATTTTACTGTGTTATGAGTTACACCCAATACCAACAGGTTTTTTTTTGTCTGAGCAACAAGCAATAAACCATGTGCTCGTGATTTTTCCTCTCTCTGTAACAAATGCAGTGCAATATTTACTTCTAAGCATAGGTGGTACTTGAAAGCAAGAGACAGGGTGAGCAGTGAGAATGCTGGATGCACACGCACCGCTGAAGCCCAAACCTTGCAAGGTGCTTTGGTGCCACCGTCTGAGACAACCCTCAACTGCATTTGCTCATGCATCCCTATTGAGCACTTCGGGGGGTAAGAAAGCATGGATTTGTGAAGGAATCTATGGATCATTCATAACTACAAATTTATGTGGAAGTGAGTTTCAAAGAATGAAATTTGTAACAATTAATTCCCAAGTTAGATCCTGTTACAATTAATAGCCCAGTTTGTCAGAAAGGGAGCCTCGGACAACATGCAGAAAGGGACTTTTTGTCCTGAAGTTGTCAGGAGAGAATGAGGCATTATGAGGCAAATTGCAACAAGAACTTTATTGCAATAGTTGAAGTAATTTACATAATTCGTGTTAAATCTTCAGGGACAAGCTTCAGGTACTCCACCACCTCTTCAAGTCACGTCTTTTAATACACCCTGTGGTCTTTACAAGTCAGGGTTAAAAATAAGCTCTTGAATTATTGTCTAGTTATGCAAAGAATTTTTCAGATGTATTGGACACCTAAGAAGTTCCATGGCAGGAAACAGTTATCCTCTGTGTTAAGTATTCAGTACTCAAGTATAACAGCCAAAGATGGTCACGCATTCAATAGTAGATTTTGCTTTTTTAATTCCAAATAAGAATAGTTTGTCACTTTAAAACAAAATCTTACTATTACAGGACAGATGACTTTACCCATAAGTCATGTGTCCTTTCATTATACTCTGTGTGACATGAAAGCAAGACATTTATATTGCTCTTTGGTGTCTCAGCATCTCAGCCAGACGCATTCTTGCATCTGCTCTATTTCCTGAGCTGTGTAGGGACCAAATCTAAGTTCTGGTTCTACCTACACTCTGCTTAAAAAAATAGATTTTTGTCTCCGCTTGTCGTGGTTTAATGACAGGTGTCTGCTAAGGAAGGGAGGATCCTCCCTTAGAATGAAGGATGTAAACCCCCTCCCTCCTAATTATTATAATTTTGGATTTAAGGCGCTCTCAGGCAAAGATGTGGGAAGAATAAAGAATAAAGATGTTCTTTATTTAGGAGAACTAAAATAAAACAAGTATGTAGTATTACAAAACAAACAAACCCACTGACAGAGTCAGAATACAACCTGACACCCTGTTGGTCAGGGTGTTGGTAACAGTCCAGTTGCAATGATGGCTGCAGCCCTCCTGCAGTGGCAGATGTGGCTCTGCTGAAGCAGTGATCCTGGAGAAAGGTGCAGCCCTCCACTGAAGGTCCAGTGGTGATGGATGGGCCCAATGTTCCTCTGAGAACCAAGTGGAGAAGACTGCTTTGATGTTCCAAATCCCAGGTTTTTATTCAGGTAGAGAGGCTTGGCTCCTCCCCCTGGCCGGAGCATTTCCCAATGGGATGATGTAATTTTATCAGTGAGACTCAACGGCCCATTAGCAGAAGATCTCTCCCTGGAGGGAGAATGGGTCATGGAAGAGATAAAGAAACTGCTGTCACTGGTTTCTCATCAGCTGGCCTATTGACAGATTACACCAGCTCCCATCCCAGTTTCCAACAAATGGTAATAGAATAACACAGCTCTGGTTACATTTTGAACTGCAACCCATGACACCACTCTTTTTTGAACCATGTTTTTTGGTTGTAATGGGGAAAAGTAATAGGGGAAATAAAATTCAGGAGGGGGGGAACAAGAAAAGGAACAGAGAAAATAACAGGATGAAACAGAGCAGTGAAACAGATGTTTGGCATCTGGCCATAGTGGAATGAACTCTCTCCACACTGAATTCTGAATTTGTCTTACACTGAAAAATAATTAACTTGTAGAGCAGCAGGTTCAGAGAGCCGTGAATGTGGTGATCGAGGCAATTAGCCCCTATCAGAACCATTGTTTCAGGCTCTCTGAAAAGTCAACTGAGTATTATTAGCTAGCCCTCTGCAGTTAGATGAGTCAGACAACTTCTTTTCGCAAATAAAGTTGACATTCCAGAGCACTTGTATGCGACAACGTGAATTTAGTACCAAATTCCAGTCATGGCACATGTTACCTCATAATTATGATATTTACAAAGCTGGGAGAGGAGGAAAAGTACTTTTTTTTCCTATTATTTATTGGATTAATTTTATTCATTGCTGACCACACTCTCCAATAATTGGTATTTAGGATTCACTTTTTTTTACCATCTTTTGCCTCACTGCTCTCGATGTGACAGATTTGGTGATGCACAGTGACACCCATTAACTGTACTAAGGATCTTTTGCATTCTTTTCACAGGTTCTTTAACAATGATACTCAAAATGTATGTAAGATATCACCTAAAAGGAAGAACAGATGACTTAATTTCCGTCAGGTCAGCAGAATTTATAATTTTGATGCTGTCTGCCCACTTGCAATGGCTTTAAACTGAAAGAGGGTAGATTAAATTAGATGTTAGGAGGAAATTTTATACTATGAAGGTGAGGAGACACTGGAACACATTGTCCAGAGAAGTTGTCAGTTCCCCATCCCTGGAATTGTTCAAGGCCAGGTTGGACGAGACTTTGAGCTACCTGGTTTAGTGGAAGGTGTCCCTGCCCCTGACAGGGGAGTTGGAACTACATGATCTTTAAGGTCACCTACCAAAACCATGCTATGAATCTATGTCATCCACTGATTTTATCCTTATCGTAATAACACAGGCAATCCTTCCCCTCTGTTATGAAGCTTTACTTTTTTCAGAGGACATTAAATGGACATTTAATTGAGAATAGCCTCAGCATCACAGTTCAACTGCCATAAAAACCCAGAAGCCCTAGAATTGAAATCTTTCACCTCTTTTTATTGCTTATGTGTTACCATGCTGAGGCAAAGTTTACAGAGAATGAAACAGGTGGAAGCATGAAAATCTGTCTCCTGGCTGAATCTCTTTCAGTCACTCAGTTTTACTCTCCTGTCAGCCACAAACTTAATTATTTTGTACAGAGGATTGCAGCTGTCTACCTTTGTGCACTCCCATACATAAAATTAAGTCCATAGATGTTTATCCTGCATCGTTGCAGCGAGGGACTGGACAAGAGTTTTGGAAATCTAGATACAGAAGGACTCTGAAGAGCACATCGATATACATAAAACCAAAATACTTAAGGTTGCTATGAAGAAACTTTTGAATGAGGAATAAGCCTTGTTGTTCATTCTGGTGATTGTATTCTAGATTGCTTCACTGTATATTGCCCAAGTGATTTCTTTCTGGTGATCAAATATCCTAACTGTATTATAAGGTTACTTTACAGAAAACACACAGACATAATCAAAAGTTTCTACTCGTAGTGTTTTGCCCAAATTTTATGTGCTACTCCAAGATAGTGAGCTTCTTAAGATACTGCTGATATTCTGCACTATATGATATAAAACAGGGTGTAAATAATTTTGCCATATGTGTTTAGTTGTAACATAGCAATTTTTAGATCATCAGAATTCATATTTTACTTTCCTTGTTCTCAAGCAACTTTGTCCTATGTAATATTCAGGAAAATTTTCTGAGCTTTCATAAAATGCATTTCTTTTAGGACACTTGCCCTCCTAGCAGCAAACAAAACCTAACAGACAGACATAATGATTCTGTTTAAAAAGCTAGAAGTCATTCACGTGGCAGCATAGTTTCTTAGTTACTGAAAATGGTCTTTGAATAAAAACTTAAAATACGTTGGGACTAGTGGAAATAGAGAATTTTGCTCAATTTCTTGGCAAGAGTAATTGTGCATAGGTATATAGTAAAAGCCATCTTCAGGCTGGGCTGTGAGTCTGTATATGGTCTAGGAAAGTTCCGTGGCTTGCTTGTTATTTCACAATGACCCTAATCATTGAAATAACAAACCTGATGGGATGTGTCAGGAAACATTTCTGTACTACAATTAAATTTTTTCAGATGAAAACTTGGGGATCTAATCTTTTCCTATGGTTAAGAACCTGTTACAACACATTCCTTGAACACAGATTTTAGATCCATACTTCTGGCTGTTAATCCTTTAGCTTCCACAATAAATGGGCACTAAACTGTTCCCTAGGGACAGAACAAATTAAAATTAGTACATGTCTGATGCTCTATAGAGTCCCTGGGGACCCAGTGAGGTAAGGCAGAGAAGGGATCCAGAAGCATACTGAATTCTTTCCTATTCCACCTACTCTGCCCTGTTCCAGGCCTGGTAGAACCTGCCATCTTCTTGTTCAATACTTCCCATGATAAAATTGTTTTTCAATAGCCAAGACCACAGGGACATTGCTGAGACATACTGTCTGAACCTCTCAGGCTGCTTTTTATATGCAGCAAACAATGGCTATAAAGGAGTCCTAAACAAATATACTTCTATTTATATTTCTGTTCATGGTTTTTACTATCTTCTTTTTTTTTCTTAAGAAATTGAACATCAGAGGTTTCATAATAATTCTTCAGATATGTCACTGGTGGAGCAGCTAAGACAGGTTTTGAAGCTTAAATATTACTGCCTAGGTTCAGTCCACCTAACTCTTAATATTCATGCAAAGAAGCTAATTGTAAGGATGGAAATTAAATTAAATCTTCAATTCAAAGATAACCCTTGTCATCCTTACTTATGATTTGCTTCATTATAATGATTCTTTCCTGTGATTGTAAACAAATTGCCTATACATCAGTGTCAACACTATGCTTTTAATTTGGTAAGAGAAATTTCATGAATCAGGTAAATTTCCTAGAAATAAATCTGCTGTCTCATCTTTTATGCCATTGCCTCCAGGTAGGGTAAAATGGATCTTGTTTTAATTGTGAAGTATTTCAACATTTTACTGACAATATGTCTTTTCTTTTTTTAATTATATAGAAGTTCTCTATTGTTAAAAAATATGCAGTTTTAATCAACCTTTTGAGCATGCCACATATATGTTTATTTTCCTGTTTCAATAGAACTTGGACTCTCTTGAATTCTCCTCAAGGAATTCTCCTCAGTCATTTTTTCTGTTCAAGTAGGTAACAGAGAACAAGTAGAATTTTTTGTTGTAGTTTGAGACAGAAACTTCATTACAATTAATGGGCATAATGTGCTCTTTATAAATAAGAGAATAATTCTTAACTCAGTATTTTCCCTCAGGATCCAGAGCCAAATCCACTGCTAAAAAATGGAGGCAAAAATGTTTGGCCACACCTACTGGTAATTAAGCTGAACCAGGGAATGTTCCCAGGCTCAGGATCTAAATTATCCAGAGAAAAATCTTCTGGAATCATCCTGGGATGCTTTAGGCTCATGCTTTATCTGGCAACACAAAGTCATATTTTGAAGAAAAAATCTTGAGATAAAGGATCATTTTTATGGGTACACTGGTTGCAGTGTTGGTATAAAAGTGTTTAATGGTATTGACATGGGCTATTCCAAGATAGTCTTTGATGCAAGACAAAAATTCCTAAATGGGTTTCATTTTCAGGTACCCTCTATGGGTTGTTAAGGGGTCTTCAACGTCCAGAAATGCTCAATTACATGTCACTGCCAGTAAACCTCAGGCTCTGATGACAGCTTGTCATTTGAAGAGCACAAAAAAATAGCAAAACTTTTTTTGAGAATTTTTCTGTCATAACAGAAAAATACGACAATAACTGCATGGGTTTGTATGCAAACCCCACCTGGGGAGAAAAAATGTATGCAAACCTTGGGGAAAAAAAATTACAAGATCTTAGCAGTGGAGAAAACTTGAACTTCTTCAAGACAAAAAAGAACTGTCCATAAGGCACATGACTCTGAATTTATGTCTCTGTATTTATTGTGGATGACCAGGGGAATATAAACTATCTGCTTGCATAAATTAGACATATAATTCTGACTGACTTTTTTAACAGACACACATCATCACAGCACAGATCTGTGCTTTTTATCAGTTCACTGTGATCAGTGGAAAGGCAGAGAGAGGATCTGCTTCACCAAGTATATTCCGTCTGGACATTTTCTCTCCTTGGGGACCACTCTTTAGGCAGGGAGGTGGCCACTACAACTTGACCATGTCTCCTGAGAAGCACCTGGAAACAAAATCTGCTGTGTGTATCTTCTCTGTTCCCTATGGAGGCTGCAACTTCTAAACATTTAATGTTTGCAGTTTCAGGCAAAATGAAAAACAGATATTTTGCTGATCCAGAGCAGACTAAACAGGTTTTTGTAGCTCATCTAAGTTTAAACTTTTGATGAAAGCTTGTGAATTTGATCATAGGATTGCTCAACAAATGTCAATTATTTGACAAAAGATAATATTCATTGTGTCTCCACTGGTTAACAGAACTTGTCAGCTTGCTCTGAGCCATTTCTATTCTTGTAATCTCTAAAAAAACTGGAAAAAGTGTATTACACTTTCTTTAATTTTTTTTTTTTTTTTTTTTCTGTTTTTTCCTTAAATTTACTGAATTTGCAGTTTCTCCTCGTGGTAACCACTATAGTATTTGCAGTCTGTTTTTGTTAGACTAATAACTATTATTGACCACAAGATGGCAAGATTTCTTCACTTTTCTCTGAAGAGAAGACAGCAAAAGGAAAAGTGGGAGGGAGGAATGTAACAACGTGTAAAAAGAGTCAAAGAAAGAAACACACATAATGACTCTGATTTCTCTTACATCAATATTTCCAATTTCACGAATAATCACATAAAAATCAGATCAGTGTTAAAATTCTGGCGAGATGCCTTAGAGTTTGAACAAAAGCAATACACTTGCTAGCTTTTTCCTGATGCTTACCAGACGCATTGTTTTTCCAGTAAGTGTTGTCCATTTTTCCATACTGGAAAATTCAGTATTTGCATTTTATGCTCTTCCCTTTTGAGATGACATCTTAAAAATATAAACCACTTGAATTGCATTGGGATTAAAAGCCAAGATTTTTCTTGGGTGTAAAGGGTTTCCAGAGAAAGAAGTATCTTAACTAAAAACCAGCAGATCAGACAATTACAATGTCAAATTAAAAATTCAGGGCATAATTAGGTTATATTCATTTGAATTTAGGCAACTTGATTGTTCTGTGTCTGGAGTAGTATTAAGATTTTCACATAGCTCCTCTTTTTCCTCCTTTGAACACCTAAAGAATCAGAATCTTATAAACATCTCCATTTGTAATGTGTGATGGCAATAGAGAGAAGGGGCTCCACTGAAAACCTCCACATGTCCACAAATACAATATCTTAGAGGTAAGTGAAATTAATCACTTCGATAAGAAAGTCCTGCTAACATCAACGATTGCAGGCACCAAACTCAAGAGAATTTGCTTCTGGAGGAGCCTTTCATCAGGAATTGCAAGGGAAGCTCGTGTCAGCAGATGGCACTGGAGACAAAGCTGTGAGACTGAACTGGTCCTCTGAACCAGGCCCAGAGACTGAAATATTTTATGGTTTGTTTTTTTTCGTTTCATAAAAGTACCAGAACTCAAGAGCTCTTCCTCTGCCTTATGTTATAAATCTTTGTTCTAAGTCTGTGCCATCACTTGAGTAAAAGACACTGATGCAGCCCCGTGATCTCTTCTCCATACGTGCAGTTCAGGCAGGTTGCAAAAGCAATCTGTTTTGTCACATTTTGATCTATAAAACTGTGTTCTTTGGGAAATAGAGACACTTCCTTTAAAAAAGGAGAGGTTCTTTGGTGAGGCAAGAGAAATAAGGAATTCGAGTTTGACATATTTGGGTACATGAAAATGTTTCCAAGTCAAAATCCTTACAAAAACAAAACAAAACAAAACAAAACAAAACAAAAAAAAAACCAACAAAAAAAACCAAAAGAGCAATAAGCAACTGGTGATCAGTAATATTAAAAGTACAAGATGGACTAGGATGGACTAGGAATTTGTTACTGAGAACTATAACGATCAAAACATGACATTTATACAAATTTAGGTAAAATACAGAAAAATATAGGAAAAATATAGATTCGCAACATTACTGAGAGAAAAAAAAGAAAAAAAGTCAAATTAGCTGTGCAGTTACCAGACAAATACTTAAGAGTTATGTAAAACAAATTTCTTGTGATGAGAAAACTGACAAAATAGCCTTTTGTATCAATTTTTACTTTGATAATAGAAATAAATGGGGGTAAAAAGGAGAATTTTGAAAAATATATAGGAAAAAAGTGAAATCTAATGACAGAGAAAACAGGCACAGATATGAATTACAGTTCCATGTAAAAACTGGGAAAAATAGACTCACTTAAAACAAATGGGTCTATCTATCTTGCCTGTTCTGGCAAATTGGTGTAACGGGTAGGAATGTAAATGTTTAATTCCTTAATGTAAAGAAGGAAGAAATTTCTTTGATGTTGGAGTTGAAAAACAAACTCAAGTTGCAGAAGAACGATCACAATGTATTCTCTGGGAAAGAGGGCCAAATACAATGGAAAAGAATCTGCCGCAGAGCACTTGTTGAAAATGCATGGGTGGTTTTGTATAACAGGCCATGAGCCACAGATTAAAAAACACATTATAAATCAAGTCCAAACAAAATAGCCAATTGTCAACAACCTATTGGTTGAAGGAAAATCACCTTTCATTGTTACTTTCCCTTTGGTTGATTTGTCTCAGGTTGCTGTTAACATGATCAGAGCACAGATTTCTCATATTCCAAATTTTGAGGCTCACTGGAGTGCAATTATTTGCTGCTTTGGGTAGGAAATTATGAATATGTTTGTGATAAGTCTCTATAATGGTGTGGAATCTGTCAATGTACAGAACTTAAAATTCAAAGGAAGAACATTATCATCTTGGTCATGACTGGGTTTTAATTTGCAACTCATGTCTCCATTTCAAATACACATTCCCATTTTTCCTATAAATGTTAAATTACCTTTTGAATCCTACATCCAACTGTGTAAAGGAATTTGTTAATTCATTCACAAAGATCAGGTTATAATAAATGAGCCTATCCCACTTATGTTCTTCTAGTTTCTTTCTCTAAATTATGTCCGTGTCTTCCAGTTTTTTACAGAATAGATCCTACTGATACGTAGAATCAGAATCAAGTTCGAAAGGGAAGCTTGGAGATTGGAAGAAGCATGTATTTTTTTATATAGCATCTGGTTCTGATGTTTGTCTGTTATAAGTAAATTTTTATTTAAAAAAGTATAATTTTAAAATAATAATCCATTTGCTTAAATTACTTCATATTTTCTGAGAGAGACTAACTTTATCTGTTCAGCTTGCTGGAATTTTTTTGGTTTTTAATGGTGCCTTTGTAGACAAATTCATGTATTTGCTCTAAATTGCTATATTTTTAAATCAGATTGTTATGAAATGCTGCCAAGACTTCTAGTGAGGTGAGCCTTTAAAATGCAATGACAATTTTGTTCTGGTGGAATGGAGCAATCTCAGTGTATAATAAGCTGTGATAATGACGTTTCAATACGTGTGATTTATTTTCAAATATTAAAGCCATTATTTTCATTATCTATAACTTTAGATTGCAAGAAAAGATGCCTGCATTGTGAATTGAACTTTTTAAAATGTATTTATCATTAAGACAAGTTAATTCTGCTTTTCTTTGAAGTATTTTATTTTGCTTAACACATGATGCCCTCTATTTGCTACTGTCTCAGGACAGATCCTAGATGGTGGTTCAATGGTAGATCACTTTTTAGGTGCAACTGCTAAGTTAACTCCTAAAGGCTTCTTTGTTTAAATTTCAACACCAATTTTCATCATTTTCCTGAAGGCCTTCACGTAAGTTTATTCTGGTTCAGTCATTCTTAGAAACATTGAAGCCATTGAAAATTTCAAGACTACTCCCAATATGATGATCTTACCAAAAGAGATAAAATTGGGCAGTGAAATGGCAAGGTTAGTCATATGTTATACCATTTACAGGTCAAATTCCTACTTCTGTTGGAAAGATTAGGTTATTAAGTTCACTGAACTGGAAAATTAAGAATTGTGTGCCAAAGGTTCAGTTAATTTAAAATAAAATAGTCTTGATTGTTTCCTTGGATTTATTTTTGCATAACATAGAACCGCCCACATCATGAAACTCAGTCATCCATTAATCCAGGCAACTAAGTTGTATAATAACTTCTAATTTACAACAGTTAAAAATATTATTTTCTTCTTACTGAACACGGTGATAAAAAATACAGCATTATTGAACCTTACTGTATGTTTTCTGCATGATAAATTATAAGAAACATAATCCTATTTCCCCTTCCCCTAGGCCAGGTGTTTTAAATGTTATTAATTTGGTATTATTCAGAAGCAATGCTTCCATTAACATTTGAAAAAGTATTTCACTAACATTTATTCTCCTGAATAAGGGTTACTGAATAGATCTGTTTCTTGTTTAGACTCTTAAAAAATCTTAATCTCTTTAAAAACAGTCATCACATGTTCTACCACTGTCGGAATATTGTGGGATTTGTGGCATTGTTCTACAGTGGGGGGTATATAACTTAGAAAATTTGTCAAAAATCCTCTTGGCAGGACTCTATTTCTACACTGGACCCTTCCACCCAGTGTATTGATTTCCAACACTTTCTCTTCCCATTCAGTCAAATCTGGTATATTTTGAGTGCTGTTCAAAATATTCAGCTGTAGTGTTGGCAGAAGCCATATGAAACTCTCAGAAGAGAAAACTCTCTTCACAGTATAACTCAGTGAAAATTTAGTGCTTTTTGCAATAACTTCCTATCAGTTACACCTGCCTCATTTTTTCACATAGTTTTATTTTTATATTTACTGGAAGTTGCTGAAAATGTCAATTATAATTTTCATTGTGTGTATTTTACATTAAAGTTGGAGCTAGTTGATTACATCATATGCTTGACATGACATTTTTTTTTCTGTTTTGCCTTTTGCAAGCACCTATGAATCATTGTCATGTTCAATCAATCTGCTTGCGAAAATATGAAAGCATTGCTATTTTTCATTTAGTCAAAGAACCATAGAATCACAGAAAAATTTAGTTTGAAAAAGACTTTTAACATCATCAAGTTCAACTTGCAAAGTCTTTGACTCAGATGAAGCCAGTAAAATCACAGTGAAAATGTCAAAACATCAGCAAATGCAACTCGGTCAATGTCATCAACAAATCAAATCAAAATATTCTCATTTTCTCTTTTTAGTGGCATTTGATTCCAAGTACAGCAGGATGTTTACTCTTCAAACCTCATATTTTGAAATATTTGGGCTATAAGTATAATGTCCTTCCACAATAAATAATAATCTGGACTCATCTTTTTATTTTCTTAGAGGAATAGTCCAGATGTTGGACTTAAAAAAATTTCAAAATTACATGGTATTGATAAAACAAATTGAATCTGGATTCAATTGGTTGGGGTTGATTCCAAACAATGATGTGTAAGTCGCCTTAAATGAGAGATGTGGACTCAGTGTAACATGTGGACTAATCACAGCATTTTTTTTATGGTGTGCAAAAAAACCCTGGTGAATTAAAGTTTTGTCTGATATAAATTAGCCTCCCACAAAGTTTAATGTTCCTGTCATACATCAGAGCAAAAGTTCTGATTTTAAGGTATTCTAATTGTAATTCCCCTTTCTATAATTTCTGTAAATTATATAATATATAATATTTTTTATAGACTTATAATAATATCTATAAATTATTGTGCTGTGGGAGGGAGGAAATATTTTTTGAAAGGGCTTGGAACATTTCTTACCTTTATTGTTTAGATGTCAGTATAGACAACACTAATGACCAGCCTTGTGCAAGCTTCTAAAGTCACCTTACTCTTTCAGTAATGGCAGGAGGGACTTACATGCTCAGAGCACCATCAGTTAAACTGAATCCTATGATTAGTTTCAAAATAATCCACTACACCTTTCATATGCTAAGGTGTGAGCAGAAAACTCAGTTTAGAGATTAAAGGTGAGGAGTAACATTGCCTTTCTTAAATCCCTCTCTTATTTTGCTGCAGCACCACAAGGGGATTTTTTTTTCTTATCTGTAAAAGTTGAACCTCATTTAAAAGTGTCAGCATATTTCATCTGATATAGCTGAACCAAGAACAAAAATTTCAAGAATGATACTGATCTGGGCACAGATTTGTCAAAAATTACTCTAGATATCCCTATAGTTTTGGTATCTTCTCTGAACAGACTATCTACAGAAGTTGCTGTTCTCAAACTATCAGAAATAGTTTTACCTTTCCAAGGTGCTATGGAACAGGAAATAGAAAACTTGTCCCTAAATTTTTCATTGCCTATGATTTTAGATTACTGTTTAATAAAACATCCTGGATACCATAGCTTCACATTTTCACTTAGCTTCTTAACTCTTTACCTGGATGAGAAAGCATTTTTCCTGCTAAACCCACAGGGGGAAAAAAGCATTCTTTATCTCCTCTACTGTACAGACATCTCTTTTTAATTAGTTTTCAGGTCATTGAGAACACAATTCTGTTTTGTGGGTTTGAATGTTGAACAAAGTTGTTATGTGCATTTGCAGTTAATTCAAAATATTATGTGATACTGTGTAGCAAAACCTCAAGGTAAGAAGTAGTAGTCTTTCCTATTTCCTCTTCTTGTGATTTTGAAACATTCTTTAACAGACAATGTGTTTTATCTGACAGTACCTTATAATGCAAAAGCATATTCTGATGCCCTCTACAAGTAACCATTATTTTTTTTTTTCATTTCTGTAAAATTTTTTAGGTATTGTAGATATTAGCCAGATATTTTTTAATGCAAAATATATTTCAAATGTTTGATATCCTTACCAAAACCAGGAGAGCATATTTAAAACATTTCACTGAAAAAATGTTAAACACTATATAGCACTATTTTGTTATTATACCAGCCTTGACTTGAGCTTAAATCAAAACCCAAAAATTTATTTTACTATGAGCACAGAGTAAAAAATCATGTTTCCATATAAGATTCAATTGTCTCAGAAATTGTCTTTGAATCAGTTGTAATTTTTAGAGAAGTGGACAAATAGCTGGCAAATTCTAAAATCTGAATCTATGAATATAGTGCTCTCAAAATGTACATAATACCCCCAAAGACATGCAGTCTAATTTAGACTATGGAAAAGGTATCTCCTCCCCTGCCATCCACCAAACTAATGAAGACATTAAATCAGATGCATTAATAATTTTAACAACTCCTTGTTAGCCCTTTCTCCACATTTCCACCCCACACAGGCACATGCACATGAGCCCTTAAAAAAAACATGACAAAATTTTGGGTAGTTGTGAAGTTGGGGTCATTCTGGTATTTAGCAATTCCCTGTAATTCAAAGGATATTGTCATATGTGTGGCCAATAGTGCATCCTTTAGCATGATGTGGTGGTGAATTGTTACAACACAGCTTTTTCCATCACTCCAAAAATCAATCTCCTTCTATATCTCTTTTAAAGGCTTTACTTACCCTCTCAAGCCAGCAATTTTACTGATTGATTACAACTAAAATTGTCCTGAGTCCCTCACACTGAGAAAGAGACCATACAATGAGAAAAGAAAGCGGAAAATTTTCGTCTTTCTCTTGATTGCTGTAAAAAAAGCATTAGTCTGAAATGAAAGATTGAAACAGCAAATGTTCATTGGCTGTGCCATGAAGCATCATCAGTTTCCATTGCTGTGAGTCCTAAATTGACATTTTAAGGGCCTCATTTATTCACAAGAGGCTCTTTTTCAAGCTCTCCCTGTTTTGTTTTGGACACAGAGGGAGACAACATTCACCGCACTGAAGAACTGAAAATGCATTTTGAATGCGAGTTAAATCTTTTTCAATAAACATATAAAAACTTTAAAATAGGATCTCATAGTGCAATGGTGATGACAGCAAATGGTTTCCTCAAATGGTTATGCCTGAAAAACCTCTTTGAAGTATTCAAGTACTTAGTGCTTGAACAGAACCAAGGTACGTGAATTTGAGGTGTATTTTTGAAATGTTCTTGGGTTATGCAAGAGTGGATTCTGTTCTGCAAGTTTATCCCATTGAATTTAGCATGGTGACGTGCTTCATCAGTGTGGTTACTAAAACCAGCGTGAAAAGGAAAACAGGGCAGCATTTCATTGTGTGGCACTCCAATCAAATTGAAACAGATATTTTCTGTTTGGAGAATATGACACAGTGGGTGTAATTCCCATTAAAACCCACTTTCTATATTGAGGTGGAATGATTTTGTAACTTAAACAGAATTAAGATAGATTGATAGTCAGAACTTTCTTAAACTTCTCATGAAAACTTACCAATATTCAGCACCTTATTTCTCTAGAAATTATATGTATGAACATTTTGTATTAAATCCACAATTAAGCCCTTAATACATAATTAAGCACTTGGTAGTCTAAGAGCTGGTTTTTTTAATTCAGTACAGCAGCTTTGGAAGTAGACATCTAGTATGTCTACTGTCCTGTATTTGCAGTATTCTGAAGATTTATCAGCACTGAGATGATAGAAACTGGTGCCTATTAGAGGCACTAGGACTTATTTTAGATTTAACAACAAGGAAGAAAAAACTTCTAACACTTAGTGTCTTTCTGACAGTTTTCCACAATAATTAAAAAACTACCAAGTGAATGAAAAGTATTACATTTTGAAATTCTAGACACATTAGGATTGTTTCTAAAACCTATCTAAATTCTTAGTGTGTTCATAATTAAACTGATAAAATTGTTAATAGTCAATTGATAATTTAGAAAAATTGTTCTCTTATATCCAATAGACATTTTTCTAAAATTTGATATTTAATGAATATGGCTCCAACTACTGGGCTATGTTTGGCCTCTACTTAGGAAATTCTATGGACTCTAACTTCGGCATGTTGTGAAATATATTAAAGATTGTAATCATTTAAAGGATTACTGTGAGGTTAAATATAAGGAATGTTTCATAGTATTATGCACATAAATTCTTAAGACAGAGTTTTATGATCAGAAAAATTGACATCACCTCTTTATATATAATTTGCATTTTTACTATAATAATGTAAATTATTAGAAAATTATTAGAAAATATGGCTTTGTGTGGAATCAGTCTGTATTTAGACAAAAATCTGGAACATAAACCTAACTCTTTTTAATGGAAAGGAGGTGTGCTTAGTCCATAATCTGTGAAATTTGAAGCAGACCACCTCTTAAGACAGTCTCAATTGTTAAACAGAGGTTTAGAAATAGCATGGAAGTACCTAAGTATTGTTCCTGGACAGTGAAAACCATCAAGATAAAATACAAGATGACAAAAGTCCCAGCCAAACTAGCAAGCAAAGAATTTAGGAGAACAAATTAAAACTTGTAAGAACTATTTAAAATGGATTAAATAAAAATAACCTAGAAAAATTAAAAATAAGGCTAAGATGAAAAGAAGTTTGGACTTAGGAAAAATGAAATGAAACATTAAAATTACTCAAAACCAAAAGGAAACTGGCCATGAACAAACCTGTCAAGAACTGAGATGGATTAGGAAAGAAATTAATCTAAGATGAGAGGAAGACACCTGGATCTAAGGAATGTGTAAAGTGAAACAAGTTAGAATACAATTCATCTGAGATTGATTTACCATCTTTTCCACTTGCCAAAGCAGAAGGGAAGATTTTCCACTGTTGATACTACCATATAGAATATCTAACTCTGAGCCTGAAGTTTAATTGATTTTTTTTGGACATTTCACAGGGGAATATCTTACTGTATCTGGTTTAAAATAATAGCTAAATATTCCTCAGATGAAGGAACAGAAAGTTTTATGCTATCCCTGCCAGTCTAAAGGGACCTGTATTTACTGTGTACAGTACTTTTTTGAGAAAAGGAAGAACTATCAGGCATTCATAACTGTATTACTTGGTTTTGGAATAGAAGAAATAATAGAATTGGCCAAGTTTCACTTAAGGGTTTTATAAAACAGTGTGAACAATAAGGAGGACATTAAAGCTGTGAAAGAATCAAGCTCTAGAGCCCCTGTCAGTCTTTGGAATTGGTGAGAATGCTGTGGGGCAACTCTTGATGCAAAACCATCATTCTGAGTTTGTAAAGTGAAGGTTCAGGCTTACAGCATATAGATGTATTGTAGCTATTCTGAATTTTTGGAAGTTACTCAAACGTAATTGAGGACACAGTGTAATTCTGAAAGATGTTCACTATGTGTACCTATAGGTGCAGGGTTCGATCAGGGGTGATCTCACTCATTCCCAGTCAAAAAAGATGCTTCCGTGTTAGGAACAGAGGTTCATTTTTCAGGATTACTTAAAAGTAGGTGCTGGACATAACATGCTTCACACTTGCTGGTGTTGAGTACCCCATGACATACCAGTCTCCCCCTGCCTGAAATATTCTGTTAATATTAGGGAGGCTGAAGGACTAACATGGACCGAATCTTGGCTGGTGCTGAATCTTATGACAATTGATATTTAATATGGGCATATGTGATCACAAATAAGGCTTGGATAAAAACTAAAAGATGTCATCTTATCCGTCTCCTGGAAAGGCTCCTCTGAGATTCCTAACCTGTTGTAAATCCTTTAGCAAACCTTCCTATGCTTACCAGCAACAAACATGGTTTCCAAAAAACTGATTTAAATCTCAGTTGTTAACAGTGCATGTCCATTGAGACAGAGAAAATGGCTTATTCATAACTTTTTTCCATCAAATTTTCATGTGTTCAAGGGCAGTTATAAAGTATCTCTGCTAGGTTAATTTAGGGTTTTTTCCTCTAAACCTTTTTCATCTTTTGAAATTCCTCTCTTTGAAAATAGATAACAATTTTATTTTTAGACAAGCACATGTTGATTCCAATCTTATATTTGTAGGAAGTGACACATTAAACCTTGGGAAATTATAAGTTACAGAAAAATATCCAAATGTGTTCTATCTAGCGTTCTTGTTGGAGGAATGAGAACATGCTGGGAACTGGGCAAGGGCCATGAGGGCCAGTTCGGGCTCCTACCCGAGAAAGATGGTGTCAGGCTTTGTTTAATACCCCTGTGATCATATTGTTAAATTCTTATAGTAACATCTGATAAAAAGAGCACAATCTAATGAGGGAAGTTTGACGGTGAATTCCTTAAAGACTAAAGATAAATGCTACTATAACAATGAGACAAATGAAGTTCTAGTGAAAAAGCTTCATTGAATAAGAAAAAATTACCCATGGTGAAAGTAGGACCAGTACCATAGGGGCTTCCTCCTGCTATCTAAAAAAGAATCTTTTGTGGCAAAGCATCATTACTGTCTGATAGCGCTGAAAAAAAGTAAAACGGGTCAGCAAAAATGTAGAAGATAATAGAGAAAAGAAGCAGCCGAAGTTTTCTTAAAATCAAACAGCTCAAGAAAAAAATTCTTCTGATTTTTTTTCTAAATTACTGGATGATGCAAATGCTGCAAATGTAGTAAACTTTATTCTAATGTAGCTTTTAATGAATACATGAGGTCTTCGTGAAATCTTGCTAACTGCATATTCTTCTGGATGCAAACACCTGAACAGAGTCAAAACCAACAGAAATTATGGAAGACTTATGAAACACTTTAACTGCATTTTGTCTTTAGTAAAGAGAAGGATTGCTGATTTTAAAGGATTATGATATATTATTTCTCTTTTATCCAGACAATTTCTTAATACACACAGCTGTGATTATGTACTAACAAATAGTGACCTCTTTGAACATATTTACAAATTCAGTCACATATCATTTTCTCTCTCCATATAAATCCTCCTACAGTCAATCACAGTCTTGTAGGGTCAAGACCTGAGAGCTAAAGTTGGGAACACTTAGAAACAATGACCCCAAATATAAAAATGCTAAAGAATAACAGCAGCCATCAGAGAGAGCTTTTATATAAACTCTTTGGGCAGGGTTCACTTGCCTAGACATTTGCCCAGAGCCACATAAGGCGGTCTTGGCTTCAGCAGGGTGCTCCAGAAGGTTGTTGGTTTCCCACAAGTGCTGTGCCATATTTTCTGGCACTGTGTGAATGTCTCAGATGCCATAAATCTTCAAAGTAGTGCTAGACATGAATGTTTAGGCAGTGGAATTGAGCCCTGTAATCTACAGCTAACCTATTAATAAACCTCTTCCTTCTTTGGCACTGTCAACGGTCTTTATTTCTGATATGTTTCAGGAATGATAGACAGCTTTGTTGTGTCCTGAAAAACATTTTTGTAACTTCTTGATTCTAGCTTACAGTTGTAGACATGAGATGTGCAAATTTTACTCTTTCTCATCCAACTTGCTTCAGTTTGTGTAGTATTTTGCCAGTGTTAGGCAGGGTTGGTTTGGCCAATATTTTAAGCTCTGTCCTCATTACGTCATAAAAAGAATATCTTTCCATAAATCTGCCTCATTAGCTAAGTGACATTTCATGCTAAAGTGAATTTTATTTATCTAATATTGAAACTTATTAAAAAGCAATATTGTCAGATATCTGTATAAATATTTACCAGTAAAAAGTGCACATACATGATTTTAATACATCAATAATTTTATCAAGGAGAGGTTATTACTTGGAGGAGGTTAAATATTGATGCTTACACATATCCTTTATTTGAAGGAAAAACTAATTCATATTCACAAATGCAATGTTTTCTTAGATGACATCATAAAAAGAACTGTAGAGGAAGATAATTATCTGAGAAGACTCTTTGGGTGCATTAAATTAGACAATGAAAGAGAGAACAGACTTTAAGCTTCCTCTACCTTCCTTTTCTGCCTAAGATCTGGTCATTAAAAATAAAATTGAATATATTACCCAGGCAAAGTGTTTATTGATGAGTAATATGTGAAATTCATGTCAACAATTATACTTTTGAAATATCTGCATTTTGTTTCTTTTCTTCTTCTTAAAAAATGAGTTTGAGAAATTCCTTATTGGGACCTATAGGGTGGGGAGGAGAGAAAAGCAAGAGGTGTTATGGTATGTGCAGATGTGGACATTATTAATTCTTTTACCACCAGCAAGAATGACTGACAAAATTCAATCCAACATTCTGTTTAAACAACATTTTAAACTGTTTCAATCATGTAAGATGTATCCTTGTAGAAAAGCAATAAGCTTAATGTGGCCAGGTGATTTTTTTATTGCTCATATATTCCATTCATTTCTTCCCACCTCACTAAGCTGGTTACATTTAACCAGCCATATGCCAGATTCTGACTTTTTTCAAGCTGTAACACCGTGGAAGTGAATTTTAAAGTCTCCTAACAGAAAACAGTAATGCAGAAAAACTGGAGGATGCTGTGCCTACTCAAAGCTACATTCAAGGTGGGGTTTTTTGCAATATTTTTTCATGAAGAAACCTACAATGATTCACCAGAAAGATTATATTTATGTTATTTTTAGCAAATGCTTTTCACTGAAGAATCAAAGTTCCAATTAACACAAAGAAAAAACAATAAAGGCTGTGCTTTCAGGGATCATTGATTTAAAATAAACTAATCCTTATCCCGTGAAATTTCCATTTAGTTTAATTTTTTATATAATATCATTTCCATATAAATACATATTGTAATAGAATAATAAATGAGAGACCAATGGAAAAATATGCATGTTTTTGTAAGTGCTGTTCACAATACAACATGGAGAGTCAGTAATATATAGCTAGGTTAAATACAGGATAAAGATTGGGGAATAAAATAGACATTAATGACAAGGAAAAGAACTGAGCTTTTTAGTTACAATCTAATGTGGGCTGAGGAAAAAATTGAAGGCATCTTGCCAAATCAATGAAATAAGGGAAATTTGAACTGAATGATATGGTTGAGAGCCTTCAGGTAGAGGAAGGAAGAGAGCAGGAAAATAAAAGATTGCTACATGAAGCAGGAAATTTAAAGGGAGACCACAGATCTCTGTAGTCTAAGTCAGATCACAGATCTGATTCGGTTACAAATTAACTCAGAGGGAAAGTAGAGCAGGGCAACTGTGAAATTATCCTCAGTTCATATAAACTGGTGCAAAAATATTGACTCCAGTGGATATTAACTACACAATGCTATTTGAATATAAGGTCTCTAGGGTCTTTCTATATGGTACAGATATTTTGTCTGCTGCTATGCTTGGCAATTATCCTAATTTTTTCCTTCCTGTCAGTTTTCACTTGTTTTGCAATCTCCCACCATTCTGCTGACCTCAACAATAGACACGGTATTATCACAAGTGTGGTATTTTGAGACAACTGTAGATGAAATACTAAAGTAATCTAAAAAAATTATCCATTGCTTTCACTTTCTTCAGGCTACACTTTATCTTCAGCTTTGCTGATACAAATCCAAAGCATATGAAAAGGTATGTGGTCAGATTTTGACAGAAGGAGGAAATTATATTAACAGAGCAACATAAAGCAAAGATTTCAATTGAGCAACAAGAGGTGTGTCAATATGAGGATTTGTGACTACTGAACAATTGGAAGGAGAATTAAATGGTGCACTGAGCTAAACATGGTTATACTGGAGATATAAAAAGTAGATCTGATATATCTGAGATGTGAAAAAAGATGGAAAAAATATAAATTTAGGGTAAGAAGATTGAGGCATTTTTTTAATTTCTTAGATATTCTTTTTTTTTTATTTCTTTGAGCAGTTTTGAGACCTGCTCTCTAAATATGCCTTTTAAGTAGGAACAAGTGTACTATTATCAGTTTTCAAGACATATCATATCAGTCATATTTTCAAGACATATCATATCATTTCATATCAGTCACTCTATTTTTTTTTCCTTTGACACTTTCTGTGTTTGTAGTATCTGGGATCAAGATGGCAGGCAGCTCCAGATATGAATTTCTTAAAACTTTTTAAAAAAATTTCACACAAATTTTTTAAAGGCAGATTTATTGCTGAATTAACTGAAATTTCTACTTTACAACTCCATTATTGCCACCAGCATCTTCTTGACTGTCATCTACCCAGCGTGGCAAATACTAATGCCCATCTCCCCAACATGACAAAAATTTCCTCCCCCTTCCTGCCCCTCTTCCCTTTAGGAAGATACCTGGATTCCTTGAAATGGTGATATACATTTATGTGGATGATCATAAAATGCTGTCACTTTATCTCCATGACCTTGTGATTCAAAAGACTAGAGAGCAGTGAAGTGGCTATAAAAGTGAGCCATCAGCAAAATGTTATTTAAATCGCTTTCCTCAAATTTAATCATTGAAAAGTGATGCAGAAGGAAATATAAGTGTTAAAAAAAAGGATTTCATTTTATATATGAATAATATATAAATTATGTATTTATAGAATAATCTATTCATGAGCTCAAACCTGCAGTCAGGATTTAATTGATCAATATGTGTTGATTTTCCTTCAATACTAATTTGAAAATTTAATTGAAATTTGAAAATGTAACCCAAAATATTTTAACACACTCATATGCACAATTCTAAGATCTCTCAATGGAAAGTTAGTTTTTGTTAGCTTATGAGGTCATTTATACAATTTTGGTTATGTCAGGGCTTTTTCAAGGAATCTTGATTTTAGACCGTTGCATAGCGTATTACCCCACTTTGTGTAATTACATGATTCTATCTGTGTTCTGGATTTTATTAGAAATTAAATTAGAAACATATTAAAAAAAAAAGTATGAAAATAAATATGTTTTGTCACTGAGCCTTGTAACAGAGAAAATAGTTAGAGCCAGTAGCATCTCCCCTGGATTTTAGGAGAATGGTATTACCCTGCCTTTCTCCGAGAGATTGCTGGTTACCTTCTGTCAGTGAGCAACTGTCTCACTGCAAAGCAGGAGCACGATCTCTTTTGTCTGTGGGCAAGGCAATTATTTCTTAGAAAGTGGAATTTCTTCACAATGACTATGTACAAGAGCAAACGCAGAAACCAAAGATGTAAGTAAATTATAGTTTTTTTAATATTCTTACAGAGGAGGGAAAATAAATCTCCAGTTTCATAGAAAACCATGTTTTACTTTAGCCTGCTCTGCTTGAATTATACCAGGAAAGCAGGAACAGTATTCCATGCCAATTATCCCACTGTTTCTCTGTATTAGGTGCATGAAAAAGCTTTAAAATGAAAAAAAAAAAACAAACCTGCTCACTTGTTACTATGGAAACCCTCAGAAAGTGATTGCTTGATGGCATCAACAAAGAAACAAAGATCAAATATAAGTTTAGTTCAGAAGAGCATCCTTTATTCAGGGCTTAATGAGTGGCTAGCTGTAACCTTTGATTTGATGAGGCTGACATGTTTTCCCCTGATGGACTTTATGTGTGGTTTGCATTAAGAAGCCAGTGATAGCAGAACTTTAAGGGCAGTTATTTTATTTTCCTACATCATAACTTTCAGAATTAACTAGTTTGTTAGCAGGGAAGGGAACAGAAGCTTGCATGTGTCTCTGCTGTGCATTTACAGCACTCCAGCCCTGAAAATTCACTGGCCTCTAAATGTATGACTTTCCAGTCAAGCACCTCTTTGACTTTTTAAATTGCTATGGCATCAGATGGGGGAATTTCAGCATCAATATTGCCTTTGGAAGCTTTTGGAACAAGTGACTGAGGCAAGTGAAAATGTGCTGTGGGTCAGGTCATGAAGTATTTGTTGCTCTAAGAAAACCTAGTAAAAGGCCAAGTTATGAATGGAGAGCATGACAGAAGCTGTGAAAAAAAGACATTCCCCTAAGAAAAATGCTATATACACACTGTGTTTTTGGGGAGAGGGCAGGAGGGGAGGGATATCAATTCAAAACCAGATAAGTTTGGACTTCATTTGGACAGGAGCAGTGTTAGGGTTCAGAGGGATATATACAGCTATATCACTGACCTCAGTTTCTGGTCCTTACAGATTAATCAGTATAGATGTCCTTCAGTTTTTCTTGCTCAAAAGAAAGGGATGTGCTGAATGTAGAAAGTTTGGCAGGACAGATCTCTGTAAAAATCTCTGCAACAGAAATCAATCATCTGCATCACATTTAGCAAAATTAATTATCATAAATTTTGTTCCCATAGCAGCAATGAAAGAAAATTATTTTTATACAGGCAAATTATAATTAATCTAGCTCTTTTTAACATATTAATTACTGTCACCATTATTATGTAAACCAGGAGCTCTTTCTATTACCAGCTGCATTCTTGCAATCTCTCCTGTCCAAGCCTGGTTATAGTGTACAATAAAAAAATTTTTGCTGGGGTAGATGAGTTGCAAGGGTTTTTTGTTGCAAGGATATAGTAATTCATTAAAATGGCACGGGATGCTTCTAAGAATGCTTTTTTTAGGAGAACCTGGCTTTCACCTCTGCTGACCCCAAGGAAAATCCATGATTTTTCCAGAGACAAAAATAAAACAATGAAACATGATCAGAATTCACTTTGTAATTATGAGGGTGGATGTTGCAATATTTTCTGGTTTTAAGCTGTCTTTAATTTTAAGATCCAAATCTAGAAAATATCTCAATATTACATGCATATGATAGAAACTACATATATAGGCATATATATTATACATATATAAGTACCAGTACTGTATACATGGATGCTTCATTAATACCTTAGCAAATTAGTAATTAAAAAAACCCTAAAAAAAACCCAAAAAATTGAGTAATTTTGATAATGCTCCTGTTTATATAATTCAATAGCTTTTTGAAGGATAGATTTCATCTAAGCAATTTTTATTTTGAAATATAAGGGATTATGATAGCAGCTGCATTAAAGACTAGGCAGGTACTACATTTTCTGTGCATTTCTGGTGCCCCTTAATAGGACATAACAAAAGATGTTGAGTTTATAATTTCCAATATATGTGGGGTAAACCTTGGGATCTAGATCTCCTCCCTAACTCCCATTACCACACTTGAACTTGTGGCATAAAATGAAAGTGAACTTTGTGGCTTTTTCCTATTCACTGAAATTCTGCTTCTAGATTTCATACACTCCTCAGAGCATTATAACAACTGCTTTCCAATCTCCTTTTTTTAATGTTTTAAAAAAGGTATAAATGCATTCTGTACTTAATTCAAAAGCATGTCAGATTAGAGAGGAGGATAGAAAACATAGAGACATGATGGCATTTTTCTAATGCAAAATAAAAGTAATCTCCATATCCAATTTCTGTCTCAGGTACAAAACTGTTGCTAGAGGAATACATGCAAAAAAATGCGTTTACCTACCTGTCTGTAAGAATGGGAGGAAGGTTTCCTATACATATTTTCAGCTACAGCTAAATTCTGAGCTAATCTTACTGTTTTTCTTTCATTGTAACTTTGATTTAGATTGTAGTAAAGTGGTCCTTATGTTAAATAGTTTGCATATTCTATTTATTCCGTAAACATTGTAACTTATGAGAACTAAAATTAACTATCACAACTAATTGTAAAACTTACCTCTCTAAATATAAAAAAAAATCAGATTAAGGCTATATCTGTATGACTGTGTATACCTACTGACACACACAGTCTCCATGCATATATTTCTCTGCACAATCAGATGAGAGGATGCTTGATCCTTCAGGCTGCTTGATTCTTCAGGATGTAATCTAGGTGATAGGCTGGTTTCTCATTTCATTGCATGGACATAATGGCTGAGTGAGGGGAAACCATCGTGGCCAATGCAGCCTTGTTACTGGGCACTGGTAAATGTGTGGTGGTAGAGCTTTCCTGAAATAAAATGTTGGAATCTTAGACTGTCCTGCTTTGGGGCTGCTGGGGAGGATGGTCAGGAATAGGATTGCAGGAGGCTGCAGTGCACATGTGGGTTTTCTGCATGGAGAGGCAGTCATCCACAGTCACACCTTCTGGAGATGCCATGCCTCCAGGCTTCCTCTCACAAAATGAGCAGCAGACATTCCATTTTTCACTACAATCTTTCTTGTAGCCTTCACAGGAAAGCTATTACAGGAATCAAGGAAGGCTACTATCCCTGAAGAAAATTATATTGGAAAAAACTTACCTATAAAACAACTTTAAGAAATTCTCATTATTCTTATTTATTGGTGGTTTGTGTAGCTTAACTTGATAAATCACCACAACCTTGTGAAGAGTTCTGTATGAAAAGATGATCCTTAATGTTTCTTTGGTCTAACACCATAAATCTGACTCAGAAGAAATGTAAGAGGAGAAAAAGAGAGTAGTGGCTAGTGTGGCAGTCAGATGTGTTTTGGGGAAGGTGTGCAGCAACACCCAGGAGGAGATGGCAGAGTTCTGCCAGAGAGATGCCAGTGCTGCCAGAGTGCTGAACTGGTGATTGGAAAGGTAAAGCAAGCATGGAAAAATTAAGGGGAAAAAATAGAACTTATTTCTTGCTTTCTTCAGCTTCTTGTCTTCAGTGTATCATGGGACCTCTCACATGCCAGTAATGAGAGTCAGAGCACGATGGCAGCTGAGGCAAACTTTGAATATTGGGAACCATTGATAAAGTCAACAGCTATCGTAAGGGCAGTCATAGATAATGTCCCTTTCCAAGGA
>JAWWMU010000106.1:124188282-124222914 GCA_035048155.1 Cinnycerthia olivascens
ACTTTGAATATTGGGAACCATTGATAAAGTCAACAGCTATCGTAAGGGCAGTCATAGATAATGTCCCTTTCCAAGGAGTTAACTTTCCAAGCTGAATTCCCTAACTTGTCCATGAGAGTATGAAGAATCCTGTCAACACCAGATGTCCCTGAAATTGTGCTCCAAATGCATTAATGATTTCTGCCATGGCTTGAAGACCATGTAATGTCCACAGGTGCTACGTGATGTATGTTTTTGAAGAATCCTTGTCTTGCTGAAGAAAGAATTTCATGTACACTGATAAAGATGAAAAATTATGTGAAATTCTAGTTTGAAGGAGTATTTTGTCCTATCTGAATTTTTTGGTCTATTGCATTGCCCAATACATTTTCTTTCATTGATAAGATCCCTCTTGCAAATCTTTTATCATGGATTTACTGTTCTTATCTTCTTTGTCCCCCCCTTACAGATAGAATAATCACTTTCAGGCTTAAAGAACTGAGTTGGCATCTGTTGAGTCATGTTATATTACAGTTTAATCAGCCCATGATTACTTCCATCTTCTTTTTGCCTCTTAGGGCAATACTGAGTCCTCAGTACTGAGGCTGCGGCTGCTCAAAGAAAACAGCAGCCTTTAATATAGTGTGTGCTAGGAGGTAAAGTGACTGGAAAACCAAATCTCATTGGGGAAAACAAGTGTAGTTACTGACCCAGATACATATAAGAAAACTCTGCCTCTTTCCTTAAAACATCAGAGACCTAGACAACAAGGGAATATCTCTGCAGCATGGTATCGAGACAGCTTTCTTCATGAAAAGCTATCCTGGAATAGCCCCAGGATATTCCTGCTGCTGCATACCTTTTGAGGAAGCAGAGTTCAGCACAATTAAGTGTATCAGTAATAAGACTGAGCAAAGAAGAAGCACATGATCTGCAGGAATACAAATAGCTTTGAATATTCACATCACATGGATAAAATCTTTATACAAATAAAAATACA
This sequence comes from Cinnycerthia olivascens, assembly GCA_035048155.1. Taxonomy (NCBI): domain Eukaryota; kingdom Metazoa; phylum Chordata; class Aves; order Passeriformes; family Certhiidae; genus Cinnycerthia; species Cinnycerthia olivascens. The sequence goes on from JAWWMU010000106.1 coordinate 124,189,262, forward strand.
ATTGTGACTCAATAAGTCAGGGGCTTCAGGTTTAGAATAATTCTTGTAGATTTGGAGGGAGCTCATGGTGAGCTAAGAGGGTTGGCTTATTTGAAATTATTCATGCTCGCTATTCCCATGTTACTAAGCGGTTAAAACTGAAGACATATGTCCCTGACGGAAGCATGTCGTATAAATGAGTTACAATTTTTTCTTTGACACTTTTTCAAGTATCTGTGTAGACTTCTAAAGCAGACTTTTTTTTTTCTGTTTCTAGACAGTTATAAATAAATCAAAAATATTGAAAGAGAACGGTTTCAAAATGCATCTTTTGAGAGATTAGTAGTCTGACCGAACTCAACAGGCACAGTTTACATGATGCTTCCAACTGCTTGCAACAGGAGTCTGCCTCAGGAAGAAGAGTAGAATTTTTGTCCCTGTAGAGGAAATGCTGAAAGTGTGGAGAAAACCTTTACAAATCAAAAGCTTACAGTCTTGAAAAGGGGAGACAAAGGAATAAACAGTGTAGGCACAGATTCAGAAGTGACTTTGAAAGAATTGTCTGAGAGTAGAAGTCAGAACATCTGAAATGGAAGTGGAGAACATAACAAAGAAATTCAGGCAGTCCTTCAGTTTTATGGAGGAGGAATCTGGGCAGTAAAAAAAGCTTAATAATAGCTTTGACTTCATTAAAAGATTATGGTTTAAATGTTTAGAGGGATTTCTTTCTTTTGCATAATTTAATAGAATAGTGGACAATATACAACAATAAAACACAAGGGAAAAATTGGAAAGCTAGGGACATCCCCTAGAAATGCATCAGCTCTTATTAAAGATCATAAAAAGATGATTATTAAAAAGTATGAACATATGCAGATAATGTAATTTGGATTATGTGATTTGAAGTGCATTAGGGGAATTAGCAATGAATGTGCCACGCTGTTGAAAGTTTATATTTGAAAGGTCATTGAAAACTAAGGAGGTATCAGAAATATATGTGTACTACTGGTTTTCATGCACACATAAAATTCCAGCCTGCACAGGCTGGAACCAAATGCTGCTATATTCATCAACAACACAATATCTCATTAGTGAAACAGCACTTACTGTGTTTTGGTTGGTCTTCTACAAGGAATCAATTTTTAAAATTTCTATGACTGCATTCCAGTAAAGACCAGACATCTGGGAAAACCAATAAAAAGTTTTTAAAATTGGATTGCATTAAAATAAGAATCATTAGGTTGAAGATATTAATAGTCTGCTTGTTAACTTGAGCAAACAGAAGCCTGGTTACTATAACCCAAATTTATATTACTGCAGGCTGATTTATTATATAAATTTTCTGAGTGTAATCAGTCATAAAATACTAAAGGAATTTGAAATTTCTCCTCTCCATCATTTAGTTTTTGAATACAGATTGCTCATCTATTTTCTAAAGTCTCTTTTGAAGAAGAACTATCAACCTGATTGCAAAGTACTTATTCAAAAAATAGAGTTCGTAGGCAGGTTGAAAAGAGTATTATTGTCATAAAATGTCTAAAACTTATAAAACTCTGGAAATTTTGGAGGAACTATAGGCTTCCTCTGTTAAGAACTCTATACACTACTGTAGCATTGCCACCCACCTGCCTACTCGGAAAAAGGGGAAAAATCCTTCAGAGGTTCAGAACATAGAGAATCTGTTCTCATGAAGGAAAATCTACTGTTGCTTATTTAAAAATAAAGTTCTGAATTTTTTAAAAAGCAAAAGACTTTCATTACTGTGTTTGGGAGCAGTAGAAGTCCCAATTTTAAGAGCAAATCTTTTTTTTCTGTTTTCCTAACTGACACAATTTTTTCAGATTGCATTTAATTAACCTTCTCTGTAGGAGAAGCACAGGAAAGAAAACCTCCATCTGACCTCCAGGATAGGTCTTAACATCAGACAAAACCCGTGTTGCTGCCTCTTTTCATAATCAAAATCATTGACAGAATGAAAATCCCAATCTTTCTAAGAGATTCAACCTTTTTTCAATAGCACAAATTAAATATGAAAAATGAAAAAAACAAAGAACTTCATATTTCAGTGACATACCTCCAGCTTTGACCACTCATGAATCCAAGCACAGTACACATCTGGTGACTCTTGCAGAAGGAAAAAAACATAGATTTTTAATAAACATCTTTCAATTACCTCAAAATATTATCCAAAACCAGATAAATCACTGAAGATATATTTACTGGTTGTGAAGAATCAGCCAAGACTTAAATGATGCATAAAGTCCATCATTTTTTAGCAGTTATATCTTTGAGATTCTTTGAAAGTAAAATCCAGACACATTTCTGGAAGTTACTTTTCAAACATTCACCCTCCATCCTCCATGAACTTCCCCCCAAAGGGACAGAGATCTCAGATACATTGAAATGATATTACAATGAAGACTGTGAGCACAAAGGACAAATATTTTGCCTCCAGCTCCTATCTAAACATTCCTTGTCACATTTTTACTTTTGAAAATTTATATTTTTGGCCATAAATGTCTATTTTTCTCTGTTCCAGCTAATTTCTTCTTTTAAATTTTTTCCATTATTAGGTTGCTAAACATTCTGAAAAATAGGCTAGATTGTCAGTTTGTTTCATAGATTATGTTTATAGATTTTTCTTTCCCTGTCTGTAACTAAGATAGCATCTCTTCCACATTGTCTCTTCCAGAAGACAGTGGCAATGCCTAGAATCTATTTCAATTTCCCACAAAATAAAGTTTGCCAAGGGCTACTTTTCACAATAAATAAATAGACAACTAAGGAATATATATTGTATTTTAAGCCTTTTTTTGGCCCTGGTGTGTTAGAAACTGCCTTAGACAATCATCCGTGTGTAATTCTTCAAATACAACACCCATTGTTCTCCAAATTGCTGGTGTCTGTCTTATTCATAGTGTCTGAAGACAATTCTATTGCTGATTATGGTTTACCTCCAGGTCTGTCATAAAGCTGGGTCTAAGAGTGACCTTCTAGCCTTGTTTTACTGCTTGCATTCAGATATTATTTACTTAGGACCCACTGAAAGTTTAGCACAGCTATTTACAACACTTCGATTTTGCTCTATTTTTATTGTGTAACTGCAGGGCAACATGTGCTATTAGCCTGAGCTGACAACTAATGCCAGAGAGTCTCAAAAATCATCAGTCTTGTCTACCATTTTGAAAATTATATTTCAATTTTCATGGAATCATAGAATGGTTTGTGTTGGACAGAAACTTTAAGATTGTCTGGTTCTGCTCTTCCCCACCACAGGCAGGGACACTTTCCATTAGATCAGGTTGCTCAGAGCACCATCTAAACTGGCCTTGGGCCATCTTTCTTGAAGGGAAAATGTTCTTTTTAAGCATGCAGTTTTTAATTTAGAAAATAAGAAATTTGGATAGAGAGTGGTAAGGTAAGGGAGGTACCGTCCTGCTTGCCCTCTGTGGTTGAACTAAAAACCAAAGAAAATCTCAGTGGCTTAGTACTGGTCACTCATAAAATAGGTTGCCTGACCTTAGAAATAGAAATATATGTTAAGATTTCACTTCAGATACTTAATTTGATGAGCCTTTCCATTTGGTATAATTTTATGTTTTCAATTTGAGATATTTGTTAAGGATTAAGCCTTATAAAGATGGACCCATGTTGGCATGGATCTAGTTTTAACACACTTTCCCCTAACTCAAATACCTCTTAAAATTATTTTAGTTTTTTTCAATCATAAAGATATATTTGTCTACAAATCACTTCAATGACAGCAGAAAATCTGTCAAACTTTTAGCATTGTCCCTACGTCCTTGCTAGTCTGAGATCAGCTTTTTAGAAAGAAGCTTCTACATTACCACAGTCCTCAGTAATGCATATTTTAATATATATAAGTAGTCTGGGATGTACCACACACTGCATTGCACTTGACAGTGATCAGCCAATAGGTTTTCCACTAGGAGGAAATAAAGTCTTTTTCTGAAGCAGATTCATTAGTGAGTAGCCAGAGGCAGGCAATGAGTAGGTAACATACAGCTACCAGTGCCTTCTCTAACAGTTTGAGAGCAATCATGCCATGATTTGAAGTTTTTATATATAATCTCAGATAAAAACATTTCTGAGCATCTTTGCAGAAATTATTATATATTTCAGAGATATTTTGACTGAACTTTTAGCAAATCTTGACTGTCACACAAAAACTGTTGTTAGCACTCCTGTTCAAAATGAGCTGCAGGGTTCTTTTACATGTCTGTCAAAAAAAACATATTTGCTGCTATTCACACAAATTTTGCTTAAAGATATGAAAGAACCCCAAACAAGAGGAAGATTAATTCTTTCTAGTTTACAAAGTATTAATATATGTGGTTTTACTAAGCATGTCCTATATGTAAGAATGATCCCTTCTGTGAGGAGTTGAAAACTCTTTTTGTCCAGATTGATATTGCTGCAGCAATGTTAGGAATATTTTGAAAGTAACCATAAAACCTTTTATACTTCCTTTCTGTTAGAAGTGTTTTAAGCAGAATATATTAAGAAATATTAGAAGGACAGTATCTCAAGAAAGCAGGGTCATTTGGATGGACCTGCCCATAAATGCTTCTTGAATTTCCCTACTGCAAATGTTTGTGCAGTCACTGTGAAACCTGATTTCATTCTTCCTCTTCCTAAAAATACATGTGCATGTACATTTACATAAATTTTTTACCTTTTCCTGAATATATATAGCTACATTTTTACATTAAATAAGACTGTTTATTATAATTCAGTTTCAAAATATTTGAAAGTGCTACATAAAATGTGCTATTAATTATGTTGGAGAACATATTTGCATTTAAACTTAAAACCTACTTCCACAGAATGTACTGTGCGTATTAAAACAAAAGAAATCTGCTACAGAATTATCTATATTTTGTTAACTGGTCAGTTACTCTCCACAGATCCTATTACCTCAAAAAGACATCCTGAAACGTGTAAAGTGTCTAGTAACAATTGTTCTTGCTAAAGAAGTTGTAGGTATATAAACTGAAATGCAGACCTATGGCTGGAGTGGGAGAAAAACCCCACACAGATAATTTTCTCTTATTTAATGAAAAAAAAGTTATTCTGTGAATAGTTAGGTTACATGTTAATTATATGCATTAAAATCTATGGCTGTCTGCAGAACTTGGAACATATATCAGAGACCAAAAGAGAGAAATGTTCAGTGAACATTTTCCAACTAATCCCTGTTAAAAGTCCATTCAGCAATTGGGTTTTTACTAGCATTTTTTGCCTCTAAGAATCTCCTCCAAGCATTGTTTTTGTTTTATTGATTATGAAAGTTTTGGTCATGCAATACTGAAATCAATGGCAACCTTCACGTTGACTGACATAGAATTGAATTAAGGCTTTATTGTTTAGAAAAGGATGATAATTATGTTGTCCTTCATAGTGCAGTTACAGAAAACAGCCATATAGCATGGCCTAGGAGCCTTTCCTCTGGCATTTAACTAGTTTGAAAGACTGTCTTACAAGTGAATGTTTTGTCCTTCAGCTGCTTTATTGGAGCATCTGTTGAAAGTGCCATTAAATTGTCCAATCTACCAAAATTTTCTGTAGTTTTTGACTGAGAAAAAATAATACTAACACAAAGCCATTCGAGTTTGGAGTTATTAGAAACATAAATGTTGCACCATCAAAATGTACCTTATTCTTGCAAGGAGTCTCATTTTCCTACCTATGAATTTTTAAAATGCAGGTCTATTTTGTATGTAAACTGTCTTCCAGCTTATTGTTCACATAAGCATGTATAAATTCACTTTGAGCCAGAATTTAAGCTCATTTCTGAAGTAATCTCTCCACAGACTCTTAGTTACCTAAGCACATCATTGTCTCATCCAAGTCCATACTCAAGTCCTCCTCTGTGGAGAGCAGAGATTAATAATGGATAGAAGTAAGGATGTCACTGGAGTTTCTTCAATCAAGGATTTGGGATACAGGCAAGAAAGCAAATATGTCTTGTGCTCAAAAGCACACCTGGATCCTTTAATTTAGGCCATGTGACTATCTCGTCACGCACAGCAGCAGAAAACAAGTTACATTTACATAGTTTGAAGTCAACTTCAATTACTAAAGCGAATTATTGAATTAGTATATTATGAGACACAATATTTTAGGCAATTCTTGGAAAATTATTTAGTAAGACCTTAAGAATGGACTCTACATGAGACTGATGCTTTTTAGCAGGCATAGGTTGTTGTTGGTCATGAACTGTATCTCCAGAGATCTGTCTGCCAGTTTGGCCTCTCTTTACCCAACAGAGACAAAATAAACTGCAAGACAGTTTTGTATGTCTTGTATCAGACAGGCATTGAAAAATAGCAAAAAAATTGTGTATGTATTTTTAGTATCTCATTTCTGAACAACCACCAGCTGAATCAGTTTAAAATATGTTTAGTAAAGGAAAAAGAAATTTTGGGTTTTGTTTCTAATAATGACATATTTGGCTGTGCTTGGAGCAAATGCAAATTAAGCAGCCAATTTATAAACCCTGCCATACGTGGTCTTTTTTAAGAGAAGCTATAATGCCTTTGGAATACACTCACACTGCTCACTATTATATTATAAATGTTCTAAACATAAATTGCTAAGAAATATTAGGACATTAATGTTATTTAACATTTCATATGACAGTGCATTAACATGATTCTCAGGGCTTTAGAAAATACGAGATAAGAAAAAAATGTTTTATGATAGAGTTTGTGTCTGCACTGAATTTCAAAGGATTTAATACCATCCAATCAAGGTGAAAATTTTAAAAAAGAATATTTAGTGTCATTTTGATGGAGAGCCAAATGGTACTAGTGATCTTTCCATTTAATGCTGTCATGACAGTCAATGATTGTCAGATTTGACCAATGATGAACAAAAGTTGTAGAAACTAGAGAAATTCTTGTGATGGCCTCACTACTTAGATAAAAATAATGCCAACAATAATAATAAAGATCACTGAAAGGATCGATAGAAATCCTACAGTTGTAGGCTGTATAAATAAAATATTGTCTGATGCTGTAATCTCGGAGTTTGATAAAAGTTCATGGTAGAACAAGCTGATTAAAGACCAGACTCAGAATCTCAGATCCCTCACTTTCAATTACATAATTCACAACTTTTCTATGACTCCAATAAGATAGAGGGCACATATCTAAAATGCTTTTATTTTACTTTCTTAGTAACAACCTGTTTCTATTTATACTAGAAACCAACCATTGAAAGCAACAATTTGTCGCTTATTTCTTCAAAACTATCATGCATAATTAAATGTCATTTGAACTTTTATGCATTAATTTGTGCTTCATTATCTGTCTCTTGCAATAAGCAAGCATATGTTAGGTAAAGGAGAGAATGGTGAAAAAGTAAGAAAATGGAGCTCAGTTTCACACGGTACTGAAAACATTGTGCTATTGTGGCCAGAAGCTTTCATTCTGGAGAAGTAACTGTTTCCTTCTTGTCTGTAAAAATGAAGCTGAATTCAGTCTTGGAAAAAGAAACAGAATCCCATTTTTTTCCTTGGAAGATCACACACTTGAAGCTCTATCAATGTCCTCCCTGAGAGGATTTGAGATTAATTTACAGAGTGCTGTTTTTCTCTTTTTGTAGGGTAAAAAAAAGAACCACAAAATTGGAACAGCACAAACTGACTTAATGAAAGATAATAAATCTATATTACTTCTGCTATGTTCCTTTTCAGCTTGCAGCTCTGTCTGCAAGGATTCTTTGTTAGAAATATAGCTCAAGCAGCTGGAAACTCAGCTGGTTGCAATGAACCTAGAAATACTAAAGATAGTTATATCTCCTATATGTCTTTCATCCAATTTAATTAATTTCCCTGGTGGAAGAGTTTGAAAGCTATGACGGTAATTCAGGTGATATTTATGATATTTATAAGGCCTAAGAAAGCTGTACTCTGAAGGAATTTGTTAATTATGGACCAAAACTTTATCAGTTTTTTTTCCTGATATGCAATCAACCTGTTATTTGTCATGCCCTCAATTTTATGTCACATTAGGCTGCTGCACAGTTTTAAATAATGCGTGTCTAATTAATGCTCCTTGATTTTATCAACACACATGGGCTACTTCTTCTGACACCTTTCTTTTTATGAGTGCAACAATATTTTTCAGGTACATGAGCTTTTTTATTTTTCTTTGACATATGAATTCTAGCCTTGTCTTGTAATGCATGACTACTGACAAAGTCCTTAAATAAAAAATGAGTCTGCAGTTCCATGACAAAAGACCAACCAAGAATACATGCCAGTCACACCTGTTTAATTTCCACAGCTGTAGAATTTTATTTGTAACAAAGGTGGTTAGTTTGATCATTGACTCATTCTAGTCAGGAAAGCAAAGAGTAAAAGACATTAATAAACCTTAGGCAATCCTCTGTGAAAGAATAATTACCTTGATGCAAGCTTTACTTAAAACTAAATGCGACATGGCCTCAGCCAGATCCCATTTATGCTCATGTGCACTGAAGAAATATGTTTGTTTAAAAATTCCAGATTTCTTTTTAAATTATTAAGCATGAAATCTCTGCAGCTTATTCTGAAATCACAGAATCGTAGAATGGGTTAGTAGGGACATTAAGATGATCTAGTTCCAAACCCCTGCTGTGGGCAGAGACACCTTCCACTAGACCAGATTGTTTAGATCTCCATCCAACCTGGCCTTGAACACTTGCAGAGATGAGGCATCCACAACTTTTCTGGACACCTTTTTTCTGTGCCTCATCACCCTCACACTGTAAGGAATTTCTTCATATCTTACGTAAGCCTACTCTTTTTCAGTTTGAAGCCATTATACCTTGTCCCATCAATATAGGCTCTTATAAAAAAATATCTCTATGGCTTTCTTTGCAGGCTCTCTTCAGATACTGGAAGACCACAATTAAATCACCCTTAAGCCATCTATTTTTCAAGCTGAACAACCCCAATTCTCTTAGCCTACATGCAGTGCTAAATTGATTAGCACCAAGGTTGCTCAAAAAACTGGCACAGAGGTTAGATGCAAATGAAGTTTGAGAAAAACCACAGTAGATTACTTAAAATTTTTTAGACTTACAAAGATTTGTATACATTTTTCAACAATTTTAAAAGCAGAATGAATGGGTTTTATTAATACAAAATAAGACCAGAAATTTTTTTATATATATACATCTTTAAGTAAGTGAAGCTGCATATAGCTATATATCTCTATGTTTTGTGGCTGATTTCTTTTCCAGTTTGTGCCATTTCTCGTCACACTGGCTGATACAAAATCCTGTGAATGTATTAATCCCTCTGTATCAGAACTAAGCTGATTGCTAGCTGAGGCTTAGGAAGATAGTCCCATTGTAGCAGATATGTGCTGCCAGTATTTATCATCAGAATCCCCACAGAAGGTGTTTATTGTGGGCCATGTGCTTCCAGGCTAGTGCAATTTTTCCAATAACTGCCTGTGATAAACACACCCTATACAGAAGAAAAAAAACCCCTCAGTTGGATCTCCGAGCAGATATGCTCAGTTGCTCCTTCTGAAAAATATTCTCCTTGTCTGGAGCTCCACTGTAACTCTGAGAACCGAAGTTTTTTCTGGGACAAGCTGACAGCTTCTATGGGGAGTTCATTTGAGGTAAAGGAGCCTCCATGTCAGGAGAAAAGTGTTTACCAGTTCTCCAGTGTTTACTGACAGGTGATCTGGGTCAGCTGTGAATTTAATCAGAGATGGTGTAACAGCAGAGGCAAGGAATTTTCTATGCATCTGTCCTTGGGTTTGGAAGACTATTTGATTCCTCCTCTGAGAGCCTCATTGCACTATTTGGAAGTATTAAAAGTGTATAAGAGGAAGGAGAAGGATGAAAAAGTAAGACCTATGCATCACTCCATAACTCAGGAAGGAGAGGGAGAAGTGTTGCTCTCAGCTCCCAGGTGGGAGTTGGCAGAGGCTCACATGTATCCCACACATCACAACTTTCCTTTTCCAGTGAGCTCTGCCTTTAGTCAATGCTGTGTTGATGGCGTCAGAAGGTCCCTCTGGCTTACCTAATCCTACCAACAGATCCAAATTGCTTAGAAATAACACCATAATTACACTAGTCATACAATTTCACACCAGCATGGGAATTGAACTATGCAAAGTCTTTTTCCTGTCTATGCTGTACAATTATTATTTCTGTGATCAGAAAACACATATCTTATTTATCATAGCAACTTGTGTTGAGAGATAAAAGCGCAACATTTTTAATTAATTACCATGATAGAAATTCGAAATCAGACATAAACAGGTTTGACCAAGAAATTGACTGCTATGTGGCTTTCTTCAAGCTATTTTCTTTAAAAGAGAGTGCTGGTGTACTGCCAATTTTTTGCCATCCTTTCCCGTTACAATAACTTTACAAAATCAAGTTTTCCTGAGGGCAGAATCTATCAATAGAATACTTTCACATGCTGGGAGAAATTTCTCCCAGTCAACATTTCATCCAGTAGATTGATTCTGCTTTTCCTCAGGAACATTATTTTGCAACTATGATGAATTATTACCACATTTTATTTCTTGTTTTAACATTGTATCAGAGCAATAAAAAAATACTGAAATTTACTTTTATGATGTTCTTTGCAAATATAATCATAACAAGCTTATATTACTCATGAAAAAACTTCTTTCAATTTTTACCTTTTGTGAACTAATGCAACTGAACTACAGTAGCAACACAGGCTTTGTCCAATACAGTGGCTAAAAGCCTGAATTTGCCTGCATTACAACTTCTGCCATTACTACAGCTAGTTTTGGATTACCCTGAATACCTTGCCATTATGTTTTTCAATGTTACAAATGACAGATTGGATCCTCCAAACTTGATATTTATAGTCCATCATTAATTGCTGCTGTTAATGGGGAGCACATGCAAGCAATAATTACAAAAGAGAACTCACTGGTCAAAGCCTTTCATACAGACAATCTCAACAGTCCAAGTCTGTTGGCTTCCTTTTTCCCAAGTGATAGTTTTTTGGGCAATATGCTCAAAATTATTAATAATAATTACCTGCAAAAATCATCAGAAAACTTAGTTGTTCCAAATTTGCATACTTTGTTGGTGATTTTATTGGTGATATGTGAAGATAACTGTTAACCCTGATAAACCTGCTTTTAGAGAGACAAAAGACATTATCTTGCTACATCAATTTCATTTATATTGAATAGGAATCAGAATAGTCAGCTATTGCACTCATAGCTAGTGAAATATGCACAATAGCAGCTGCTAAGCATGAGAAAATTAATTTACATGTAAACATTTTTAGAGGAAAATTGGAAAAAAGTATAAACAAGGTCCAGATAATGATTTAAACACCATTGCTGTTATGCACAAAGTAAAACATGCAATTTTTGAATGTATGTATGCAACTATTAGGAAATCTTAGTATCTTCAGTAGAAACACATTCAAGATTGCTATAAGTAATTATTCATTTATTGTCAGAGAATTACAGGGCAATACATAATCCCTGACATTTGTCTTATGAGTACATAAGTCAGGTTTTTTCTTTCGTGTTGGTGGTTTTATCTTGCAGGATATTAAAGAAGATCACCTGGTAAATATGCTAAGTCATAACACAAGGGGCACCCAAGCAGGCAGGAGGAACATGCCCAGAGCTCAGCCCAAGCGTGACATGAGTGGGACTGACAGGACTGGGTGCAGAGTCAGGGTGTTAAAAGGGACATTTAGAAAAAAGTGACAAGAAATGCAGTGTATTACTGTTCACTAAGCTCTAAAATCCATGCTTAAGCACTCAACAAATTAAAACTTTTTTTGTATCTATGTTGCTGAGGCAATTTATCACAGCATGATGTTGTGTTGGCTATTCATAGCTCCTTTACTAGAGCAGTTGGATACAGCTCAATAATAAAAATGTTTATATTTTATTCCTGTCTTTGTTCCTGTGGAACTTCTCATTATCTGTGATTGCTAACAGCTCCTTCTTATTTACCTTTATGGAGTTTCTAGAGCATATATGATAATTCATTTTATTTTTCTTTTTTCTTGACACACCACTTCACTGCTGAGATGGCAGAAAGAGGTAACCACTGGAGTGTATGGGTGCAATTACTCTTCTTACTTGCTGACTTAGCACAGTACTCACAAATTTGTTTATTTGGTGAGACCACAGATATACAAAGCACATAAAGGATACTTTTATGCTCATGAAACATGATATTTTAAATCCTGTAAGACAAGGCAATTTTTGGTCATATTTATTAATTTGTGTATACAATAGAGTGGATTAGTTTGCACTTTAAATGCTCCTTTCCCTTGACTGTCTCTGTCTCTTGCCACCACTCTCACAGCCTTTAGATTGCTATCAAATTCTGGGTGTTTTTCCTGTTTCTTGGCAGTTAAAATAATAATATTCTAAATTCTACATCAGTTTTACAACCATACACATAGTCATCCTTTAGTGGATTACTGTTTCTTTTAGCAGAAGTATTAAGACAAGAATAAATCCCTAAACTTGATAAAAGCAAGGAACAGAAAAACTCTCTTAGCTAAATTTCAATTTCACAGGTACAAGCATTTTAGATATTAGGAATAAATGAAGAACCAGTTCTCTTCTTTTGAACTAATTCTGTTTCTAGTATAACTAAATGACATGCTCCACTGCCCACGCTTCCTTTGCCAAATGGATTTTCTCTTCAGCTTTTACAGTTTTAATATCTGTGGTTTCTCAAATGCACACCTATAATTTGGTATTTTTATTGCTTTCAGGGTGCCATTTGGGAAGACTCTGTCCTTTTCTTTGGTCATCCCGCTAACAATTATTATCTAAGGTCATAGATGAAGTAAAAGTATGTTCAGGAGGGAATTTAGTGGTGTTAAGAAGAGGAAAATGACTACTGTCAGCAACAGGCTCATGATTAGAAAGGAAAGAGTGAGCTAGTGGTTCCATACTTTTTCTTTTTATCACGTATTCACAAGACCTTCAGTTTATTATCTTGTTTCTAGTCTTTTTCAAAATGTCAGAAAGACTTATATGTATGTCATAGGTTAAGATTCCTGAACTGCAGTGAGTTTTTTTTCAGTACTTTCACAGAAGTTAACAAACCCTTACTTTATGTCCTAGTTAAAATGGCAGAGAGTGCAAAATGCCGTTTCAAGAAATTATATCTATATGACAAATTTAAAGAAACAGTAAAAAGAGAAACTCTTCAATGCTAATTATTGAAGTCCTTATCCCAATGGCCATTTTCTTTCCAAAGTGTTTACAGATTTGATGTTTTTCCTAAAATATATTCTTGGTTCAATCATAGTTTAAAAAAAAATAATCAAATTCAAATAGCAGCAATTATCCATTTCATCTCACTGGAGTCAATTAAAGCTGAAAGAAAGAAAAGCTGGTCTTTTCCTCTCAATTACTATGGGAGAGCCTAAATCCAAAAGTACAAAATATGTGAATGCAGTCAACTGCTTGGACATATTTGTAGGAATAAAGCCATATGACACCTTTCACATATCCCAGAAATCTGAAGGGTAGTGCTAGGAGGTTCAGAAATGGAAAGCAGAAGCAACTCCGTGTATGTTCTTCTTACTCCAGCTGTGGACTGCAAGTTGAATTAATGCAGCACCTTTGGTTAGTCATCTGTATTCCCTACCCAGAATTTCATTATCCAGCCCCACAGGGTTGCACAAGTTCACTTCAGATACACCCTAGGGACAAAAGCAACCTTGAGTCTTTCACAAACTGTTATTGACTGTATCTGTGTTATCATACAGCAATGGGCACAGGAATCGATTTTATTTGAAATATTTAAAATGTTGACAATTATTTTTTTTCCAGTTTCATGTGAAGCAATATAGGAGAGAAAAAAGGAAAGGATGGGGACGGGATGAGGGGAGCCTTGTAGGAGGGCTGATGTTTTTTAATGGCTTGGCATTTTCTTTTGGAATCATTAATATAGAAACGTGCATACCTGACAAATCATATGCCTTTGTTTTTCATTGCTCAGCAGGTGAAGCCATTGGGGCAAATAGAAACTATTGTACTGCTAAAAGTATTTTTAGTTTTTACAAAGCTAGAACCTAGCTGTAGAGAGATAGCTCTGGTGTTACATTTTGAAACAGCTTATTGTTTCATCTCTTGGTTTGGGATTGTAGCTCAGGTATGGCCATGTCAGTAAAAGGAACTGCTGCTGCTGTTGCTGATTTGCTGGGTTTTCTGCTGAGCCCTGCCAAGCAGGAGCATTCACAATGCCAATAAGTCAATATTTCAGCTAGCATTGGAGACACGTGTGTGAAATGTTCCTGGCTTTGTGGACACACTGCACTTGCCCAGTGCTCCCCTGCCTCTGTGCCCCCCCGTGTTTCTGCTGGCACCGGCCCTGGCAGCACTGGGGAGCCCAAGGGATGGGTGACCCTGGGTGGGGCTGCCCAGGGCTCCACGTGCTTCCAGTGCCTGCATCCCAAAAGGGCTCTGGGGCACGAAAGGTGCAGTCCCAAGCATGACAAGGAGCCACCACGTGCTTCAAGGTGGCACAATAAATATGTAATCTCGTGGCCCAACGTGGCCTTGGTTCTGACAGTTGTGGATACAGCTATATCCAGGGCAGCCCAACCAACATTGTTTGGTTTTCACAATATGGATTGCCTTCATGAAAGCTTAGCTTTTTATGGAACTCACTAAGAGAGAAGGCTGGTTTTTTAGGAGTGATTGCATACAATGAATCCTGTGCTTGGGAATAAAAAAAGGAAATAAAAGCTGCTGACATTTGCAGGTTTGTCTGTAGGAGAAAGAAGGGGAGAAAGAGATGAATTTTGAAAGCAAATAAAAACAGCGCTCCTCTCAAAATACAAGTAGATCTGCAGCTCTGTTTTGTTATTTGTTGCTTTGTTGTTGCTGGTTTTTTAACAATGGCATATGAATTGATACCCAGATTAATGACTGAAAGAATTTTTTCCAAAACTCAGTCTTCAGGCTACGCCACACACACGTTAGCAGGGCTGTGTCCTCCCCATTGTGTGTTTGACAGAACTGTGGATCTTTAAATTCCTACCTCTGTTAACAGTAAAGGGATTTAACACTGCAAGTTTATTGTGTGGATTTGTTGTTTTTTTCAGGAAACAGTGAAATAATTTATTGAGTAAGAAAACGTAAATTTACCTAGTAGAAAGTAGAATAAAATATGTTATTATTTTTATAAAAAACACTATAACTAATATTAAACTTTAAAAATTGATGCTGAGGTGTATTTTCTAAGATACGTAAATGAAAATTGTATCTGACCTTTAAACAGATTCTTTTCATTGCTGTAATGTCAGTGACTGAACTACAGAAGTGAGTACATGAGTAAGAAATCTGTGATTCACCTCTCTCCCAATATCATCCTATATCAAAATAGAGGTTCATACTTTCAGTGGACCAGCAAAAGCAAACACTAGCAAAATCTCCCACACTATTCTGTGGAGACTGCACTCTGTAAAACTGCAAAATTTTGCCAAATGCAGATATAAAATTTAAAATATTAGTGTTTAATCTGTGTTGGTACATAAAGCATTAATCATACATTAAGCATATTTACATGGTAGCTTTTCCAGTGTCTTCTGCTTTTTGTACCCCAATTCCTTGTTTTACTCTTTCTTTTGTTTTAAAAAGAATTAAATAAAATTTAAATCTTTGTGATAGCTAGAACCTTTCCTCAATTAGAAAAACTTGGAACCTGCATAAGTGGGAGGCTTTCCATATGCAAATGCTCTAGCAGATAGCTCTCTTGGTAATGCATGAAAAATACATTCAGGTATTTGCAAATGCAAGATCGCATGCATGCACCATAAAACTTTGTTGTACTGCTCTGTGAAAATCAGCTTTGTCCTCAGAGTCCTAGGGGATGCCTGTGCCAGGCTAGATAATTTCTGCATCCACACTGCTGTGATACTCTGTCACACATGCCAGAAATTTTTTCACAGACTCATATGTGAGCTGCCTGAGAAGCACCCAGAGGTATGGAGAAAGGCAGAAGTAAAGCAGCATGCACCCAATTTATGAACATTATCAGACTTGAGTGGAATATTTACATATTCTTAATGGGATGCTCTTATTTCAATTGCCTTCCTGCTCCTCATCTACTCTGCAACAGGCTGTACCCCTGCCTGACAGCCAAAGCCTGTGTCAGTGACTGTACTAATCCCTGCCATGCCTGCCCTCACTCATTGCTCTGACATGGCAGCAATGCCATTTCACTTTTGGTTGGCACCCTAGCAGACAAAAATGTGCTGTGCACCCTCCATCATGGCTGTCCTTGGAGTGTGTGTCACCAGAGGTAGCACATCCTGAAAAACCTGCTGAACCTAAAACTGAGCCACTGCTACCTGCAAATGGGTTTTGTCTTCCTTTGGGGATAGACCTTCATAACCCAGCAGCTATCATTCACCTCCCCAAACTGTGCACGTATAAGAGAAACAAAACACAGCGATTTTAATTTAGAAAGTACAGACAGATAGTAATCACCCTGTTGGCATGTTTATTTTGCACATCTTGGAATGAAGGATTTACAGGCTTTCAATATCTGAACAGGATTTGAGGATCTATGATCTCTTAAATGAAGTAGGTTTAGGCACTCTTTCAATTTAGGATGTGTCAAATATTGAACTAATTATTTGAATGTAAGTAAAGCAAATATGAACCTTTTTTTGTTACTTACTGCAAACAGAACTAGAGTTAGAACAGACTCTATTTTCAGACAAGCTTAAATTAAAAACTTCAAGAAAACCTGAATAGACTCCAGACTGTATTGTATGTCTCACAGAACTTGGGGTTACCTTGAAGTGAGCACTAGGTTTCTGGTGGGTAACTGATACTTGATCTTGGCTCAATCCTCTTGTATGAGCTCAAGCTAAGAAGCATTTCCATGTTCTGGTTCATAATTTTTTTTTTCTAATAAGCTTTTGAACTCTTTAAAGTGGGGGAGGGGGGGATAAAGGCTTTTGAGGGGTAAAACCAAAATAAAGAGCATAACTTGCACCATAAATGGTTAATTCTCATTAAAGGGTTAATTTTCCATTGATCTTGGAGCCTTTGTGGTGGTGACTCAGTACTCTAGTGAATGACTTGTGAATGAAGGAATGTACTATAATTTATTGTTTCCCAGTGTTATTTTATGTCTTTGTGGGTCACTGTACAAGAGGAGATTGAGCTGAGGATGGGAGGCTGCTGTTGCTAGGACAGCAATGCAGACCTGCATGGAGCAGACTGACTGGAGTGTACAGATAACACAATGCCACCTGCTCTGTATAACACATTTTCCATAGATACAGTTGCAAACATCACACAATCCCGTGGAATTTCCCATTGTGACTTTTGGAACATGTCCATTACAGGCCACAGCATCCTGAATCCCTGGGAGGCTTTTATTGCTGGATGCACGTTTTCTTTTCCCTAAAATAAAGCAGCTTCTGTTCGCAGTGATCACATGAATGAGCAGGAGGCAAAAGGAAAATGTGAAAACCTCCTTCCCTCTTACTGGAGTTTACCAACTCCAAGTCAGTAAAACAAAGAAACAAAAAGAAAAAACTTAATATTCATATTATTATAAACATATAATTGAATAGTGAAAAGCAATAATACTGACCTAAACCTGATTTTATTGCAGAATTGAGGGGAGAGAAGGTTACATTAATACTAAGAGCTTAAGCTCTCATCCAAAGTCGTATCCTCTCTTACATCAGCACTGGTTTTCCATTCTGACCTAATTGCTTGGAAAAATCAGTAAAAATATTTTTAAGTATGGAAATCTGAATTCTTCTAGTGTTCATACGTAGTGTCTGGCAACATGAAAAAGTTGTAAGGTGGAGGTTACAGCAGAGCACAGGTTAGCACAGCTGGTTGTAGGCTGTTGGGTCAATATATATCAGACCAGCATAAATATTTTTAAAGGCTTATTTGTATCTTTGGCTCTGCTTGCAAGTAAAAAAAAAAAATCATGATGTTAACAGCAGTGCCTGATAAGGAGTTGAACATGAGGAAGTAAGAGATTATTAGACAGTATGCTGTAGTGTTATGTTCATTTTTATTCAGAGGGACATTCAGCCCACTGTTTACCTCTGGCCATTCTGTTTGTTGCAATGTAAGATTTAGGGATCATATTTATTCTTACAATGAATTAAAATAGCAATGCTAAAGCTTTAAAAATCTGCCTGCATCTTTCATCTCTCCTTGTACTCCCTTCCTCATTTTAAATGACAAGCATGAGACTAGTGGTTTATGCAATATGTCCAGAAGATTAATGTTTCCAGGTGATCTTAGAGAGCTGTTTCATTTGAACAGCCAGCAGAATTTCTTACTGCATAGAGTAGGTGAAAAAAAAAAAAAAAGAAACAAATAATCTAACCATCTAAAAGCTGCAGGTACTGAGATTTAAGATAGATCCTTGGCACCTTCCTTTAGCAATAATGCTAGATAAGAATTTCAGATTTGGTATTTCTGAGACAAAGTGTTTTGTTTTCTATATAAAAGCAATTGGTTCCAGCATCCACTTCAATACAAGAATTTAACACTAGATTCAGGAATTCAATATTCCTTAGTGCTCCTTTGTAATCTTCAATTTTCAGAAACTGTGTGATAAAGATGATATGCAAAAATTGACAAAAAATTTTCCAGGTGAAAAAATACATAACTTCTATTCCAATTGCTTTCACACACAAGTATACACATACAAATATATATAGGAAAAGGAAAATGCAGGACTTTTGGGTAGGGATTTGCCACGTGAGTAAAGAATTTATTGGGGGTGAGAGTTGTGCCTGTTTTAACTTCATTATGAAGTTGCAGAAGAAATGCTATGGCTTCTAATGAGACCCATTGCAAAAAAAAACAAACAAACAAACAAACAAAAAAAAAACAAAACAAAAAAAAAGAACGAATTCTGAACTCCTTATAGGAATCTGGTATAAGTCCAAAATGCCTTTGAGGAAGCGAATGTCCAACTGGTGTTCACTATCTTGTCCAGTTTTATGTATTTCTTATCCCAGCTGCAGTAAAGATTAGTTTCCAAAGCCTTTTTACAAACATTTGTGATGTGTGTTTATGTGCAGCTTGCTCAAAATAATAATATTCTGAAAAAAAAATTTGAAAGTCCCATAGTCCCACAGATTTCTGGGAAGAATTAACTCAGAGTGAAGGAATTCTTGGTTCTTATGATTTCTGAGCCAAATTACATATTTGCTTTGTGGGTAATAAAAATAGACAGTTTTATGGCAAAGCTGGCTTAGACAGAAAATGTTACTAGGAAGCATAGAAGAAAATGAACCCAATTAGCATAAGAGGTAGTGAATGTTCAATGAGAGCTTCACTAGCACTGTGTACTAATATGCATAATCATACCTTTTCTTCTTTAAAATTCAACTTAAATATGTCATATGGTCCTTTTGGTAATACTTTTGATATTGAGACTTGATTTAAGGAGTTTCAAAATAATTATTTTATTTCAGAATAGGATTTTTAGTAAGCTATTAATTTTTAGTAAGCTATTAATTCCTGTTATTGATTCTTTATATATGCAAATTTATCATTGATAATATTTAGTACCTTAAATCATTTGTGAGAGAACCCCTGAAGCAGCATGAAAAGTATATTTGCATGCAAACCAAATGTAGAAATACAAAAGTAAACATCAGAAGTCCAATAAATTGCATGGAGAAGCATGATATTTTGTGTTCCAAGAAAGGGTTTCTAACATGACTTTTATGATTTTTGTTGTTACTGATGTGAGAAATAAATAGTGTTTGAAAAAGGATTTGAGGTGGTGAAGAGTAGGGGGATTATAAGGCCAAAACAAAGCTCACTTTTGTTGAGAAACAATTTTTCATTAAAAAATGCACCAATATGATATGTCAGCAAGAACAGAGTAATAGGACATTTATGTAGTCAACAAGGGTATTTGAAATTATAGTGATTTCTGGTTCCAGCTCCTAACAGTTAGGTACTGACAAAATCAGTATGGGAAGAAAGATAAAACATCATGCTTTAGGACTTAAAGTAATCTTAAACTGCTAAGCATTTTAGGAGGAGAATCATGCTGAGATGATAAGAGAATGGAGGGAAAATAATCTTATTTCTACCTAGTTTGTGGTTCTTGTGTCTCCTTCCAAAGCATCTGGAGCTGCTGAAGGCAGAAGATTACAGTATATCAACTATCAATCTGACAAGATATAGCATTTTCTCTATTCTTATCAAGTCTTCTATTTTCCTTGCAGGAATGCCACAGAGATACAAATAAAACAATAGTTCATATCATTACTTTTGAAGATTTTCTGTATTTGCAATTTTTAAATGCTTGGCTTTTGCAAGAGACTTCTATGTTTTTGAAGTCTGGTTGCCAAATAAAATCCACTGGGCAACTTCAAAAGCTGCCAATGAAAGAGAGTTAGAATGTGGTTAGAAGCTAAGCATTGCTGTTAAGGAAATATTGGATTTGGCATAGCTTCTTTTGCATATGACCTCCACAATAAAATTTCATTCCATGTGCCAAATTTCAATGGAATAATCTCCACTTTATCTTCTTTATGTCACTGCTATATGATTTTATAATACTAAAAACATAATAACATTAAGGTTATATTTATAGTTTTCCATTATAAGATATAAGTTAATTCTGTAGCTGTCCATCTTATGATTTACAATGTTTGTGTTAAAAAGACAAAATTTTGCAGGACTGTATTATGTGATATATTAGATATAAGGAATTTTTTTTTTCTCAATGATAGTGGTGAAGTTCTGCACAGGTTGCCCAGCGAGGCTGTGGATGTTCCACTACTGGAACTGTTCAAGGCTAGCTTGGACAAGATTTTGAGCAACCCAATCTGGTGAAAGATGCCCTTTCACATGGCAGAAGAGTTGGACTATTTGATGTTTAAAGCTCCCTTCCAACAGACATTATTCTATAATGCTATGAGTCTATAATATGGGGCACAAGTTTTCATAAAGCTGACACTGGAAAAACTACTTTACCTCAAAGAAAGTGTTAGAAGACATGCTATGCAATTCCAAAGCAAATTCGGAGCTTGAAAAGATCCTCCTCTGTAGATTTCTAAATCAATGAAATATGAAACATGAGAATCATGAGCAGAAACAGAGTATATGGAAAGGAGACTTGAATGGCTGAAATTAGTTGAGAGTAATTGTTTTGGGGCAATGGATTTTTCCAAGTGATATAGGACCACCAGGAAAGCCTGAGTCTTAGATCATCTGAGAAGCCAAGAACGGTGAAGATTAGAGGAAAGATTGCAGATCAGAGAATAAGGGTAAAAACAGACATGTTTTGGAGAGGAATATTATTGGAAAGTGGTGGAAGTGCATTTGGGGCTGCAGAGGTCCATTTCTGTCTCCCCCACCAGCTTGCCTTATCAGTGAACAACGTTGCTCAAGACTCAGTGAAATCTGCAGCATGATTCCTCTCTGATCTGTTGTAAGCCTGCATGAAAGCCTCTAGCCTGTGAGAAAACCCTCAAGGTCAGACCTCAACTTGAAGGTTTTGACAGCAAATTTCAGGGTGTCAGATATACCAACGCCTCAGTGATGACTGTAATGCCAATCCCAGCCCCTTTCAGAGAGACACTCTGTCCTCAGACCTTACAGAATTTTGAAGATGTGCATCAAGGTTTTCTGCCCCAAATTATGACCTACTGCCTCTGCTCCCTGGCCCTGGGGTTGCTGAAATTGCCTGCCCAAAATAGGAAAGGCCCCAGGCTGCTACCTGCAGAATGACATGTGCACTGCAAAGTATTTCTCTGGAAGCCACTCTGCTTGTGATGCCCAGAGAGCCTTGATTATATTCACTTTGCAAGGTTATGAGAAAATGTAATTCACATATAAGCAAATTTTGCTTTAATGTTCAAGAAATATGATTAACAAGTGAAGATAATGTTGGTAATTTTTTGCAAAACGTTGTAATTATGATGGCTATTTTAGGAAAAAAATTTTCTTTGTGTTTGAGTTAATAAAGTTGACCATCTGGAGGGGAAATAGTGAGTAAGACAAAAGGATTGGGGCAATGAGGATTTTGAACTCTTTTGTACACTACAGATTTCAATTGTCATGAAAAACTATTGCTAGGAGCATGAAGTTAACATCAGTAAGAGAGTCAGATGAAGGGCCATGGGGCAGAGAAAGTAGCTGAGTATTAGAAGAGAGAGAGAGAAAAAATGTAGTCTGAGGACAAGCTGAAAATTACCAAGGTTCAGGGCATGTTCCCTAGAATAAATCATATTGAAATCTGAAAGTAGATGAGGGACTTTCATACTCTATCCCCACTACACTGTTTAATGTTTCTGCTTGGGGCTAATTGCAGAGCTGAGAAACTCAGACATCTAGTCAACAGAAGCTTTGTCTGAGTCTCATGGTAATAACTATCTTTTGTTATCAGTGGAAAGCAGCAGAAAGTTTGTTGGCCACTGCCTTGTAATGATTATGCTTGATCTGAAAGAAGACAGATGCTCAATTTTTTATTTGTAAACAGCATCTTTACTGTGATCAAAGGAAAGCAAAGGTAATCCTTGTGCTCCTCACTGTCTGGAAAGAAAAGCTGTAAATCAAGGACTAGTTCTGTATCCCATTAACAACATCAGTCAGAAGGTAGAAGTACAAGCAGGGATGGCAATCATATGAGAGTCCCTGTTTGAACTCTTTTTGTTGGTTCATTTTCTTGCTGGCTAAGCTTACATTAAAACTGTTTCTTTTTTCCTGAAGATAGCAGAAAGTTCCTGATGTACTTTTCCATTGCTTTCTTTTACCCTCATGGCAACATTAATCTTCTGCATGTGTATAATTTACTACTCCATGTGTTAAACAAGTACCTGGTACATAGAATCTTGTCCTCTGGGTGAGAAACAGAAGCTGCAAGCCTGATCAAATTAAAAGGGTCTTCTTACAGGAAGACTATACTTGCCTGCATCTTTAGTTTGGCTCTGGTGAGGTGAAACACACATGACAGTCAGTTTCATGGCTGCCATGGCACAAACCAGGCTGTGTTTCCACAGTTCTTACAGAGTTGGTCTGCAGACAAGTGGCTGCGGCCACAGCCACATAGTCTCTTTGAAGCTGAATCTGATTCTCTTGCATCTGCAAGTGTGGAACTTCCTGTAGAGGAATGCAAAAGCCCTGTGCTGAGGAGGAGGAGTGGGCAGGATTGCCAGCAGCAAGGCTGTTCATGGGATTCCCTTAGAAATCCCTTCACAAGGCAGGACATATTCTCTGTTGTGCTCCTTCCCCTGCAGTCCAGTACCCCAGGGTGATTTCTGCAGCATCACAATAATTCCTCTGCAGAGATTTGAGCACCAGAAGAGAAGCAGTTTGTAGGGTCTTGGCCACAGACCCTTCAATCACAGTGGAGTCCATGGATGGTCAGTCTGAGGCCACAAATAAGCATCCTCCCCTTCCCCTGGCAGAAGTGATGCCTCTCCCAAGGATGTGGATCACTGCTGATGTCACAACCAATAGGGGCAGGAAGTTTGGCTCAGACTGTGGTGTTACTTGGGGTGAGTATGCAGGGATGGCAGCAAACAGACATAAACCAAGGCAGACCAATGCCCCACCTCAGCTGTGAAGTACATTGGCTCCATTCTGGAGCTGAGAAATTGCTGTCTCCGGGGCTCTGAAGGAATGATGTGTGATGGGCATGCAGACAGGACAGGATTTCCCCTTTTAGCTGTTGCCTGTCCTCACACCAACCCAATTCCCTGAGGAACAGAAAAAAATTTCCTGCAAGACAACACCTGACACTTTTGCTACTGAATGGTTTCAAGAATGATAGCTTATACAATCCTATAGCCTCATTTCATTTTAGCACTATTTAATGAAAGAAGAAATGGTTGAACAAAGCAATTTCATATACTATTCAACAAGCAGCTCTTTCTGTATGAAGCATTACAATAGCTGTCATCTTTGTACAAAAAAAGGCTTCCAATTACTTCAATGTGGAGAGAAAATCCAAATACTGAGAGGCCCACAATAATTTTTAATACCATTATGGAAAAGGAAAAGGTGTGACCCAGAACTCCATTTAATATTTTACTAGCCTTGAGAACTAATTTGAGCTTGTGTTCAATTTTCTGGAAAGTTTCATCTCTACAGCTGTACTATTTGGGCACATAATGGAAGAGACCAGAGAGCTGTCCTTTCCTCTCTGCTTTTTTCACATGCTAGAGATGGGGGAAAGGGAGAAGATGACATCTAATCAATGAAACATATAAAGACAAAAGTAACTTTATGATATAAAAAAATGTCATGTGACTTCATTAAAAGTTCTTTAGCAAGCATCAGGAAAATTTATAAGACTAGTAGATGGAAGAGTATAAAAGAAAGACAGATTAGCCTTAACTTTTCTGTTGTACAGTTATGCTATGAACCATATGGCTACAGGCTTTCTCTAAATTGCATCTACCTCTTGGTCTTTCTCTTCTAACCCCCATACTTCTTGACATCTGAAAGAGGGGAAATGCATCCTGATTTCCCTCTATCAATATCTCCCTCTGTATATAGATTGTATATTCAGTGTGTGAATGCCTTCCTGTATCCTAATTTAAATTGCCATCTTTTCCATTAAGTGTTGGTCTAAAGCATAGCTGCTCTGGAAATACACAATGATACACTTTTTTATCCAAAATTTCAGTCAAATAAGTGTAGAATTGTTCAAGGAATGTCTCCATTTCTAACCATTCACAAGAATGTGTGGAAGAACGCCTAATGAAACATGTCTTACAAAATCAGCTTTTGAGCTTTAAAGGCACTTGGAGTTTTCTTTGCTCCAGGTTTTGGTTCCCAGTCTTTCTGATATGGGGCCCACACTCAGAGGTTGCATCCTTAATATTAAATTATAGGTACTAATTATAGGTGTGTGAATCTGTTCTCTTTCACTGGGCAAAATGCCTGCAGTGGTGTCTAGGTCATGACCATTCTCTATCTTTATCTAGAAGTTGCATGGGACAGTACTTGTAAACTGTGGCTAAAAGTCATGCAAAGAAACAATATACCAATTTAATGCAACAGACAGAAGCGTACTAGTGCCTTGAAAGGGCTCCATTTAATTTTGTAAGTTAAATGTAGCCTGAGACAAGGGATGTGGATTGGCAGCAGAAAGCCTCAAAATCCCAATTTTCATTAATTGAGTTAGTTGAAATCTATTGAAGGTCCTAGTTTATGGCATTTGTTTTTGCAAACCAAAATGATTTTGGTTTTGTTTTTTCTTTTAAATAACACTTTTTAAAGACTCTGAAGGGAAAGGATACTAAGAAATACTGAAATACTTCTAGGGTATGAATGCTCTTTAGATATCAATGCTTGCACTTACAAAGCTTGTTTAAAGTCAACTGTTGTCTTCAGGACCAGATATTCAGATTACTTTGCCAGGGAATCTGGGAGCAAAGCACAAGGACTAGCAGATACTGCCTCTCCAAAAATGGGATGTTCACATCTGGAGGGAGTGGGCAGACAATGGTAGGGAACAGTGATAGGAGAAATATAGATAATGCTGTGTTGAGTTGCCTTTTCAGACAATTTTATGTAGCCACTGAATACAATGAGTACCCTTCTAAAATGGTAATAATGTTCTTTTTTTAATTGTTTTTATGTTTTGTCATTAATCACTAGGCATTTTCAGTGTAATTACAAATAGAAATACTATGCTCAAAATCAGATCTATTCTGCTGATGACACAAAACCTTGAATGAAATCTAAATCTCATTCTTTGACTAAGCTCTGCCATGATAACAGAAAAGTATAAAACTAAAAAATGATGGTTTTTTGATAAAGTAATTTAATTTGATTCTGAAAGCACATAAGACCAGGATGATGCATTACAATGTGTTGCTTTTTGCACATTCACTTTTATATTCATAGTTTTTCCACAGTATTTCAGTGATGAATTTATCTTGGTTTTGATATCTAAGTGAATATTTCTAGTATACTAACAGAGAAAATATTGTGAGTCCCTAGGCTGTTCCATTCCCATGTAGAATTATACAATCATAGAGTCATAGAATTGTTTGGGTTGGAATGGAACTAAAAGACAATGTAGTTCAAACCTCCCTGCCATTTTGCATCAGACCAGGTTGCTCAGAGCCCCCTCCTACCTGGTCTTGAATGGTTGCAGAGATGAGGCATCCCCATATTCCCTGGGCAACCTGTTTCAGGGTTTCATCACCCTCACAGAAAATAATTTCTTCCAATTCTAAACATTCTCTCAGTTTGAAACCATTATACCTTGTCCCATTATTACAACCCCTTGTAAAAAATCCCTTCAGATTTCCTGTAGGCTCCCTGCAGGTATTAGAAGGCTTCTAAAAGGTGTCTCTGAAACCTTCTCTTCTCCAGGCTGAACAATTCCAGCTCTCTCAGCCTGTCTTGTTAGGAGAGGTGCTCCGTCCCTCTGATCATCTTGGTGGCCCTCCCCTAGACTTGCTGAAAAAGGCCCATGTCCTTATGCTGGGAACCCCAGAGCTGCACACAGTGCTTTGAGAGCAGAGCAGAGGGGCAGAATCCCCTCCCTTGTCCTGCTGGCCACACTGCTTTTGATGCAGCCCAGGTCACAGTTGGCTTTCTGGGCTGCAAGCACACATTACCAGGTCACATCAAGCTTCTCATCTTCACCCCCAAATCCTGTTCTCAATCTATTCTCCACCCAGTCTGTGCTGGCGTTTGGGATTGCCCAGACCCAAGTGCAGGTCCTTGAACTTGGTTTTGTTGAACTTCATGAGGTTGACACAGGTTCACTTCTCATGCCTATTAAGGTCTCTCTTGATGGCATCCCTTGCCTCCAGTGCCCACACAGCTTGGTGTCATTGGCAAACCTGCTGAGGGTACACTCAGTGCCACTGTCTGTGCTGCCAAAAAAGATGTTAAACTACTGACCCTCAAGGAATGCCATTCAGCAGAGGTCTTCACTAGAAAATCTACCCATTTAATACATTTTTGAGTGTGACCATGAGCCATTTCTTTATCCACCCGGTGCCAATTCATCAAGTCCATGTGAATGTCTGTGTCACTTGTGAAGTTGTCTGGTACATATTCATGTACAAGTGCTGTAACTAATTTGACAGCATAAGGAGTGATATGTTTCTGCATTCCTTGGGGTGGAATCATTAGCACAGGTAAATCTCTGTGCTGCTGACAGCAAATTTATTTGACACAGAGTTTATGATCTAGTAGATGTAAATGTCTGCTGTGAAACCAATGATGGATGAAGGAAGAGAACAGCTTATCACACAAGATTTCCAGTTGGGATAGAAATAATCTATCATGTGAAATGTTGACAAGTTCACTTCTAATCTTAGTTAGAAAATTGAGGCTGGAAGAGATAGTGCTGAAGAAATAATGGGGTGAAAATCTTTTCTAACTTTCCAAAGCATTTCCTACATCCATTCCTAACTTGCTACAAAGTGCTTAGGGAGTTGCAGAGCTATTCAATCACTTTCATATTAGCAGAAAAGCCCCATGTGCACAGCTTTTCTATGAACTATTTCCTGTGCTAAAGAGAATTTCGGGCTATTACTAGCTGTATAAAGTAGTTCACTGTTTAGAGATTTATTTAAATGTGAAGAAACCTTAACTGATTCTGAACAGCTTTGCCACTGTGCTCTTACAGCATCACCTTTCTGACATTTTTTATTGAAATAAAGAGAACACATACCTAACAGCCCTTAGCCTTCTACACTACTCACCTTTTTTAGAAGTGGGTCATGCAGAGCTGCAAGTGTAAGTCTATAAGAACAGTCATCAGGATAGCATTGATCTGTCCCAGGAGGATATGAAAAAGTTTTTAAAACCTGTATCTAAGAGTTTAAGGAAAAGAAGATATAACATGTAGCTCTGAAACAGTAGCAGATGAGACAAAAAGTATATGAAGATTATGGTATTGTGAAGAGGATACCACAGATATTTCCCAAGAGCAGATTATAATTCAACTTTTTTTTCCTTAAAATCTATCCAGCTAGTAGTAGGAGATGGTGAAAGCCAACACAGACAATGACCTTAAACTGACATATAAAAATAGTATGAAAAGGTCTAATTATCGCAAAGGTCACAGGATAAAAAGTTTGTTCCAATTCTGTTGTTTCCAGGAGCCAGTGGAAATGCAACAGAGCTATCAAAATTCCTCCGTGGTTTTCAAAAATGTTTGGTGCTTACTTTGTTGATTCAACATTGTAGAATTTATATATCTTGACATAAGGGTATCATAGATTAATTTATAACAAAAATTGAAGAAAAAAGTGATATACATTTAATAAAGCACTTGCTGAAATTAAGGGAAGGAAAGCATTTCAAGGAGACATGAAAACTATCTACAAATGTTCCTCCACTTTCAGAGAGTTAGATGAAAGATGTATTATTTTATGAAAAATTATTATTTAATAGTAACACAGCTGCTACAGAAGAAACTGCAGTCAGATTTAATACCAAAACACTTTATATAAGGAAAATGTTTCTTAAGTATTCTATATAATATAGTTCTACATAAAAGCTTTTTACATCAGGTCCTTATATAATTTTAAATAAATGTTGACTGAGCTGAAAAATTCAAAAATAAGTGTAAAATACTTCTAAATTCTTTTAAATATTTGAAGTATGAAATTTCCATTGGCAAAATATTTTCTGTCAAAGAGGAGTCTAAAATACATACATTTTCAACAATCCTGATTGCTAAAATGAGTCAGGTTGGGTGTTTTTTATTAATTTTATGCGAAATAAAAGTATCCAGTCAATAAGTCTCGGGCTTTTACTCAGGCATCTTTTGAGGTCAAGTATAACATGTATATAAAAATGTTTGTGCTTTTAGCATCACTGCACTGGACAGTGTTTATTCCTACTCCTACATTTTATCTTTCTTCTTCTCCCTCCACTACACGCAATTTAAGGTTAAAATAGACTGCACTGAAAGCATGTGTATTCTTGAAAATCTCAACCACCACATGATTCCACATTTGAAGGGATATGATATTCTGTCACAGAAAATTTACTTTGAAATAATTCTGATTATTTTGACTGTTACTCTTTTTTCATATTATTGAAGCTGAGAAGAAATTTAGCTGCAGCATTCCTCAAACTGCATGAAACATGTTTCCTAAACAGAAGTTTTACTTTATCCATGTGATTCATTGGACTGTTGACTTTGCAACATGCAATCAGAATGGAGGAGCTTTTTAATATAGATTTGGTTTTATACAGACAACTTCCTAATCTCCAGAAGTCTGGTCTGTGCTTCTTTCTCCATGTATAACTATTCCAGCAATCATCATGAGACAGCTATCTCCTTGTATGTCTTTGAGTATGATTCAAATAAAGAGACAAATCTGAGAACAAGAATAATATAGAAGCTCTATATCTGTATATCTATATCAAGCTTATATATATATAAGCTTGACTTTTATATTTCAAGCATAAATTGACAGGTAGAATATAAGTGAACTTTCAAAGTGTTCCCAAGATTTCTGATCTTGTTGAGAAGAATAAGTACCTGCTTGAGAAAAAACATTTGCAAACCCAGATTTTATCATTCTCCAAGGAGTGATGGATTTGAGGTGGGAAAGGACACTCTTTGTTTTTGAAGAGCTACTTTCTGAGTGGATGATGAAGTAGCAGCTAAAGATCAGTGTGCATTTCTTTAGATCATAAAGGGGAACTCTTCAGAACAATTGTAGTCCTCCTCAACAGAACTTGACTTATTTCACCATCTATATTACCATTCAAGTCTTCTGTATTAGAAATGCATTATTGGCTTTATCAAGTAGAAATTTGTGTGCTTAAAAAATGTCATTTCTCTGTGTTAACAATAACTGATATTTTGCCTAAAATCTTCATACATTACAGTAAAAATTTTTCGTAAATTTTACGACATCAGTTCAGAACAGATAAAAACTAGTCAAGTGTTTTAGATATGCTGCCCATTTTCATTGCCTGTTACTCATTTTCAGTGACTTGAAGGTGCCTTTGCAAACTTCCAGATGTTTGACTTACTGGTATCAAATGTTTGCTTTCAGATATCAACATGGCAGGAGAACCAAAACCATACAGACCAAAACCTGGCAACAAGCGGCCACTTTCAGCACTTTACAGGTAAGTGAGGTTTCACTTTAACTTACCCCAATACAATTTCTATCAGAAAAATTGTGGTGACCTAAAATGTATCAACTAATGGCACTGTGCAATGTTTACCAAAACGAAAATGAAATCTAAATAAATATAAATACTCCCACTCCTAGTACTACTATCAATATTTTTTTTCCTAATTTAGTGCTATTTCAACTTTTAGTCCTTATGATTCAGTGCTTGGCTATGGCTTCATTTTTTGTGACTTTTTTATTTGCAATGACCAGTGAAATAACTAACCATTACAGACCAACAAAATTAGTTCCTAATGGATTTTCTGTTGGGGTGAGAAGCAACTTCTCACAAAACTGGACTTCTTCCTCAGCTGTTCAGAAGGGCATTGATAGTCTTTCTCCTCTTCCCAGGTGCCTTTTACAAATTTGAGGAAGCATCCACTTTTTTTCAAAATCAATTATGTTTAGTGAAGCATTACAGATTGTTATGGCTACCATACCCACTTGCATTTCTTTTCAATAAACCTCACTTCTCATAAAAGTACTAAGGAATTTATGCTCCAGACCCATAGAAGGAATTAGGGCTGATTTCTATTGTAGCTAAACTGCAGGTCAACTGGCTCTGAGAGCACCACCACGGGAGTGATATCAGACACACTTGAGCAGTACCTTTTCATGCCTTGTCTGGTCTGAAAGCTTCAGATAGAAATTCAAGGGTGGGATCTCAGAATAAGACAACTAGAAGCATTCTAGGTCTGAGCCTCCATGCTACATAGAAGAAATTTGAAGTTTTATCATATAACTGTCCTTAGCCAAAGTGAAAGGAATATTTTTGGAGAAGAGAATCCCTGTTTCATCATTTCTCTCAACTGCAAGCCACTAAACTCTGTAGGTGTTCCTAGTAACCTTGGTCTGTTCCAGTATTTCAAAAGATTTTGAAAGATGTTCTGTGATTTCTGGCATTCATATACATTTCCACCTCTGAGCTTTTGAAGGCTTTCTCATAAATACTTGTTCTACAGAAAAAAAAATAGGGATAAGAGAGACCTGTGGAAAGTTCTAAAGGAAATTTAAAGAGGAAAAATATCTTAGATTGTGTCCTTTCATGGATGTAGTGCAAACTATTTCTCTAGAAGATCATGAGGCTTTTATGAGTAACTAAGAGAATCCTTCCATTTCCACCTTCATCTTAATTCTCCTTCTCTGCTCTGACCTTGCAAGACCCCACCTGGAGTGCTGTGTCCTGCTCTGGAGTACTAAGCACAAAAAAGGACTTACAGGGGCCTTATAAAATAGAACACCTTTTTACATAGGCAGATAGTGATAGGATAAAGGGGAACAATTTTCAACTGAAAAAGGAGAGATTTAGATTAGATGTTGGGCAGAAATTCTACACTCAGAGGACAGTGAGGCACTGGAACAGATTGCCCAGGGTAGTTCTGGGTGTCCCATTGTAAATATTAAGGGCCAGGTTGGATGGGGTCCTGAGCAATTTTACCTGGTGGATGGCACCCCTGCCCATGGTGAGGTGGTTGTAACTAGATGACCTTTAAGGTTCCTTCCAACCTACTCTATCATTCTATGATATAGTCCCTTCCAACCCAAACCATTGTATGATTGTATGACAAAAAGGAACTTTTATTACCTCAGTATCGCTTAACCAAGTGTGTGAGTAGATCAATGGCTTATAAAGTTTTGGCAACACTGAGAACATTTACTTATTTCAGAACACTGTAACTGAGTCTGACTGGGATGGAGTTAACATTCTTCACAGGATCTTATGTGTGTTTTGGATTTGTTACTCAAACACATCAATATTTTGGCTGTTGTTGAACAGTGTTTGCACAGCCTCATGATTTTCTCATTTTCCTATTCTGCCTTTGTAATTAATAGGCTCGGTGTGGGTAAGAAGTTATGAAGAAATATATCTGAGACAGCTGACCCAACCTGGCCAGAGAGATATTTTCTCATATAGTCAAAAATAAAAATTAAGACAGTTTTTCTTCCAAAGCAGCTGGAGCTTGGAGATTGCCGAGACTGCTTATAGGAGGTGGAAAGCAATTGCCTTTACATCACTTGGATTTTTTTCCCTTCTCCCTCCCCCTCTTATGCTGCAAATATCTCAGTCCACAAGGCTTCTTAACTTTTGATCTCTCCTTCATCCCAATGGAGTACAATGGCAGGGGAATGAGACAGTGACTGTGTGGGTGCTTAGCTGCTTAGGATCCACCCACAAGACTGAGACAGTAAAGAGGGAAGTGGTTACATTAGATTTGATTTGCACTAAGAGAGACATTGGTTAAAAATTTAGCCGTCATAAAATAGTCACTGTTAAAAGGAAAGACTGTAAGTGGAAAGAGGATAATGGATTTAAGAAAGGACAGAATTAAATGAGCTCAGAGATCTGGTACGTAGAAAGATTCTTGGAAAGAAATTTGAAGGACAAAAGAAGCGCAGAAAATCTTGCACTGACTGTCCTTAAGGTAGAACAGAAAATTCTCTTGAAGCAGAAAAAAATCAAACAAAAGAATAATATGACAGTGTCAACTTTCTCTAACATTCTAAAAATTGAAATGGAATTGTACAAAATGTGGAATCAAAAACCCAAGACTGGAAGTAGAAAAGAAGAGCAGAGTCATCCTACAGGATGTCAGAAAGGCTAAAACACATAACTGTACAAAAAATAACAAAAAGATTGTCATTAGAGTAACATCCTCTGATTTTTAGTTAGGAGGAAAAGAGAGAAGATAGTAGATCATACAGAAAAGGCTTCTTTTACTTCATCAAAACTGATTAGCTGACCATCTATTGAAGAAAATAAATTTTTAGAGAGTATGAAATAAAAAAATTGGTTAAGCAGTGTTTGACTAAGTGAATTTGATGGAAATGATCTGATAACATTCACTGTAGTGTAGTCCTTTGAATAAAGGACTAGCTGAATCCATGTGTAAACTATTAGTGATTCTTTCCAAAAATTTATGGAGGTCTTGTAAGGTAAAGAAACAGTGGGTAAGGGAAGGTGTTAGGCCTATTTTTAAGAAAAAGAGATCCAGCAAATTATTAGGTCGGACTAGCTTGGATTCTAAGAAATGTACAAGAACACATTATTAGAAATAAATTTATCAAGAACAAGAAATTAATAAATTGGTTAAAAAATCAGGAGCATATTATATTGAAGCAATATAATTTCCTTCCTTGACAAGACAGCAAATTTAGTGCTATATGGTCGTTGTCATGGTTTAGCAATGACACTCCCAATTTAGAGACTGAGACTCTAAATTCCATTTCCTTCCAGACAAGATTCCATTTGCTTCCCCTTCCCATTCTGGGGATAGAGTTTAGAATTAGAGGCACCAAGGGGTGAAAACTGAGACCAGTTTGAGACAAGAACAATTTACTAGAAACAGCAATGAGATTTAAAAAGGGAACAGTAACAGCAAAAATATTAATAACAAAAGATATAAGACAAAAAATCAATTTACACAGAAAGCCATGACCAATACCAACCAGCTTTTCCACACCACACCACACCACACCACACCACACCCCACCACACCCCACCACACCACACCACACCACACCACACCACACC
>JAWWMU010000106.1:124238267-124253522 GCA_035048155.1 Cinnycerthia olivascens
GCCTGGAGGAGACTGAGGGGAGAGCTCACTGTGGCCTTCAACACCCTCAT
Source organism: Cinnycerthia olivascens (assembly GCA_035048155.1). NCBI lineage: Eukaryota > Metazoa > Chordata > Aves > Passeriformes > Certhiidae > Cinnycerthia > Cinnycerthia olivascens. Next base: position 124,238,318 of record JAWWMU010000106.1, read on the forward strand.
GAGGGGAAGCACAGGGGCAGGCACCGCTCTCTTCACTCTGTGACCAGTGAAGATGAGTCAGGGCAGGTTTAGGTTGGGTATCAGGAAAAGGTGGTTGAACCAGGGCAGTGATCACAGCATCAGCCTGTCTGACTTCAGGGAGCACTTGGACAATGCTCCTGAGAGCACATGATGTGACTTTTGGGGTGCCCTGTACAAGGCCAGGAGCTGGACTGGATAACCCTGATGTGTCCCTTCCAACTCAGAATTCTCCATTATTCTAAGTCCTGGTGGAAGACTAAGACCAGTGAGAGCCCTCTAAAAGTGACACTAAACATTGACAACCAAACAGTCTTTCAGTCAATCTGTCACTATTAGCCAAGTCAAGAAGCATCTTAATCATCAGGAAGCCCTGCTGCAAACAATTAGCAGGCAATTCCCACCTGTGGCAGCCTTTGGTCCAAGCATGTCACAGTTTGAGTGGGAGGGACACCTTCACTCACCTCCTGCTCCAGACTGGAGAATTTCAGCATAACATGTCCTCAAGGGCTTGCAGATCAAGGAGCAGATCCTTGGGCATATTAGCCCCAGGGCAAGCAGCTTTGTGCAGGATTTTCTCCTCATGTATCCTAAGGTAGCCTGACTCACAGAGAAGCAGACAGGACGTGTTTACTCAGAAATTGTATTTATGGGAGCCTATATAGTTTTCACTTAACTGCCAAGATTGTGTTATCTTTTTTTGAGCTGAATGGAAGGGAAAAGCATACTGAGAGGACTGTAGCATTTGTACTGAGGTTGGGATAAGGACATAGTTTTAATAAATTATCATTAGATTACCGGATCAAGACAATTTGCAAGATCTGCCTAGTTTTTATCTAAGATGGAGACCTGCATGATGCAAATGTTCTGGGCCACTGAGGAAAACAGTGCTTAGGAGAAAAAACATCATAAACATGACATTATCTTTCAAATTCCAAGGCACAGTAGACATGCAATATCTAAGATGGATAAATACATAAAAAACCCTCAAGTACTTGTAGGTGTGCTCAAAACAACTTTTTTTTTTTCCTTGAAGTTAAAATCCTGACTTCCCTAGTTCCCATTAAGTATTGGTAGCACTGATTTTGCAAGAAATATTCTTCAAAACACATCTCAAGGGTATACTAGACTATATTACTTTCATTGAATAGGAAGTTAGTGACATAAAATCCTTCATCAATAATCTTAGAGTAGTCCTGTTCTATTCCAATGCAATTTATGCTGCTCAAAAGCTTTTGAGGTACTTTCTCCTTGAATAATAATGCCTCTTCTTTTACTTTGCTGTCTGTGGCTGGCACGCCATTTTAGATTTGATAAATCAAGCCTTAAAAATTTTATGATTATTCCAGTTGTTTCAAGCCTCCTTTCCACATGCTATTTACCTGCCTTATGTTTTCATTCTCTTTTCCTTTCTTATGTCACTGTACTTCATAAATGTGCTTTGTTTTACAGAGTTTAGCTACTCTGGTTTATATTCTGCCTCTTTATTATTATCTTCTGCTTGTTTTATTCCTTTTGTTTTCCCTTTATCTGCTTTCATGTCCCTGTACTGTTACAGTGTGCTGAAGTACAGAGTAGGAGTGAAGCCACCATGCATTCTAAGGAGGGTGTCTGAATTTAGAAGAGAAAGGTCTCAGTCCTAATCTGGGCTTTTTTTTTTTTTTTCCTGTACTAACAAGGTAATTACTCAATTGTGCCTTCAGTTTAAAAACACTGTTATTACATTAGCCCTTCCTTTTAATAACCATTGCAAGGTTTGTAAAATGAAGGTGGCCAAGACAATAATGGCCATGGCTTTCACACAATTTAAATACATTGCAAACTGCTATTTGATCACCCTAGAGTGACAAGCACATTAGGATAAAATATAACACAAAGAGATCTAAACAGTAAATAACTGCATGTTTTCTGGGACACTTGCATCAAAGACATTTGAAAAGCATATAACCTGTCATGGCTCAGATTCCCTGTCTCTTTCTCCTCATATTCTCACAGGTTCTTTTTTGTTTTATTTCAATAATTATGTTGAAAATACAAATCCATGGAAACACCTTTCAACAACTAAAACCCTCTAACCACTAACTATCTAGAATTTAGAGCAGAATATTTCAGATGTCAATCAAATTTCTTATGGTCAAAAATTTCCTAAGGAGCAACAAGAACAGGAGTAAATCATTTCAGGGCAGGCATTTTAAGGAATCTTCATTCACTCCTGTTTTTCTCCCATCTACTTGTTTTAGGTCTTTTTCCCAGTCCCTCCTTCTTCCTGCAAAAATATTTTTGTTCTAAACTGTTTTTACACATAAAAAAATTTATGTGCATGAAACTGACCCCATGAGTAGAATACTGAATGGCAAATAATTGACTTCTGTCTGGCTCTGATTTCATACTTATAAATGAAGTAGCAGGGAGGGTTTTGTTCTGAATTTTTTTTAATAATACCATCTCAAAGGTACAATTCTACAATCCATATTTAATATACCAAATAGTGAAAAAAAATTAGTTTACTAATCAGTTTATTGAACCATTTCCTTTTATTTTTTCAACTGAAGGTTCTCAACTCTTACCTCTTTTTCTAATGATAATTATTTTGCCAGTGCTATGAATCCATAGTTCCATTAGAGTGCAAAATAACTGTGGGAGGCAAAGTCCCAGTTCTCTCTTACACTTAATAATTTTCTTCAGTCTTTTCAGTTACTCTCAAAATGTTATGAAAATTGACAACTTTCCTATTTCTGATGATACTTATGCCAGTAATCTAATTACTTCTTCCTGTTCTGTGACTGTTATGCAATTATATTATGCCATGAAAACAGCATGTTCTGTCAAATTGTTCTTTTTGTTCCTTCATAGTTTTAGTACATTAAAAGCAAGAGAAAAAAACATTCTCTGTAAGAAAGCCATAGAAAAAGTGCCAGCTTTTTTTCTTTTTTTCTTTTTTTTCTTTTATTTTCTTTTTTTAGTATTTATAAAACTCTTACTAATTAATTGGACCTTCAATTTACTGGAAGATATTAAATGTATGAAAATAAAATCTTACAACACACAATTTCTGAGATGTTCCCTGCCAATCATATAGGATTTTTCTGATTGACTCAGGCACAATTTAATCAGAAATAAATTAAATGTTCTCTATTACAATAAAAATACACACTTGATTCTTATTCATTCTCTTATCATATTTCTGGTATCCACAACTGTATAAGGATCAATGAGCTCAGTGATGCATTTTCAGCTGAATCTTTGGTCTGTTCTCCTAAATACCCAACATAAAAGACATGATGTGTGATAATGGATGTATTTCTGGCTGATGACACTGGGATTGCATGAAATGACAAGCTGATAACATTTCTTTCACTCTAGCTCTAAGTCAGTTCCTTGTTTTAGCTAACCATAGGTAAAATGAGGGCCATTTTCTGGGATGAACTATATCTTTAGCCTAAGTAAGAATAGAAGGTTTCCTAAATAGAAGAAATTATTTTGGCAAGAGAATATCTCTGTAGAAAAACACCAGATGATGTTGTGTGGGTAAAATCCAAAATTAAACTGAATAAAACACTAGGAAACTATTTCCAAAGAAAAATCTTGAACAAGAAAGGAGGCAGCCTTCAGTAAAGAAACAGATTCATTATATTTTATGAATACTCAAATGTCATATTTTTGGGAGCAAACTCTTCAGGCTCACCAAGGCTGACCCACCATCCCTGGACTGGACATGGCACTCAGTGCCACAGCCTGGTTGACAAGGTGGGGATTGGTTGAAGTTGGACTCGATGACCCTGGAGATCTTTTCCAGCCTAAACAATTCTATGAAGATATTTTTGCCTTTGTCCAACCTCAGCTAACACCACATCAGGCCTCAGATTATCCAATAAAACAACTCAGTGCATGACACCTTGTCCTTCTGCCTAAGGCTCCTAAAGTAAGACATCACTGAACCAACAGTAAAATCCATGGAAATAAGGTGGAGCTGAGAATAAGACTCTCATGCTCTCAGATAAAATGTGCAGCTGCCTCAGGTCACACAGGATATGGTCACAGCAATCTGCATTGGGTTATTACAAGCATCTATAAAAAAAAAAAAAAAAAAAAAGCAACAAAAAGAGCAAAGTAGTTCTTGTTCCCTCTAGCCATTCCATGCAAATATCTGCATAAGTCATCTGAATCTGTGAAATTCAAAGGGCTTAGATATGCTGCTTTGTAAATATTTGTTTTCTAGACCAAAGTTCCATTAGGTAAATGGGATTCTTTCAGAGTTAAATGCCTTCTAAAATGAATTAGGCCCTTCTATTTATGTTGAATTTTATCGTTAAATAAACTTGACGCTGAGAATGGTTGTTTCATTGTACAATTGTTCTTAAGCACAATAAATACCTATATTTAAAACTTTTGTTATTTACTTGACAGACTTGAATCAAAGGAGCCTTTTCTGTCCGTTGGGTAAGTAAAAATATGTATATTTGCATGGATATTTATATATTCAACAACCATTCAATATAATTTATGGGATTATGTTGAGCATAAACATTCAGTTTCAACATTATGGTTATTTACTGTACTTTAGCTTATAAAATGTAGGTTTTATTCAATAAAATCAGCAGTCATGGATATTTTCCTTCTCAAAAAGAAACTATGTTTTACCTTTATTGACTAAACAAAACTTACACTAAAATACACGTAGGAGTTAAGTGTTGCATTAAAAGGTAGCTGGTTTATTAACTTATTTTCACTGATTTTACTCAGAAACTATTCTAAATATCATCTATATTACCAGTCTAAACCTTGAAAAAAAATTGATAATGTCCTTTAAAAAAAAAATGTGATACTTCAATAACAGAAATAAAATCAAATTTATGAAATAGAAAAAAAAAAAAGACATTTTAGGCTAATTATAAATCACTGTGCAGATTTGTATATTTCAGGCATAGACTTCATAGTGTCAAAGTCACTTAAACACATATATTCTCTATATTAAAATGATAACTCATCATGCTAAAAGAATTACTTTTAAATGTCATATTCTAAAAAGGTACCATTCTTTTATAAAATGTAGATTATTATATGTATTAGCAGTAATTATCTGTATTTTACTTCTGAGTCTGAATTTCACTTTTCATGCACAGTTTTCCTTTCAGTTTCTTTCTTTAAAACTTTCCAAAGTGTTTTAACATTCTCCCTCCCTATTTTCCTTCAGAACTGTATCTTTTTTATGTCTTTACTCTCATTTTCTTTTGTTCACACCACACTTTGTGCTAGCAAAAATATAAACTACAGACAAAAGATCCCTTACAAAATATCTGTTTAAGTGTTAGTTCTACCATGCAATTATCAGTAACTTCCAAATTGTTGCACTAACTGCAGAGCTAGAAGTCAGCTTCAAATTCTGAAGTGCAAAATAAAGTTAACAAGCAAGAAAACGTATAAATCATGATCAAAAGAACTCAACAAATTAGCATAAACACGACTGAGATATGTCTTGGTTTCTGTAGCATAAAGTAACTCTGGTTTGTTTGAGTACATTTTGGATTAATTGCTTGCTGTTTCTACTTTCTACCAACTCAAAATTATTGGAAAACATTTGGAGGGGATATGGAGGGTACACTACTCTTGCTTTGCATGCTTTGAAATGTCCAAATTTTCAGTCCCTTCTGTTAATGACTTTCATTACTCCAATTTGTAACTTATCCTATTGAGTTGACTTTTTGGGACCTCAACTCTAATAATGAAGTGACTATCTGAAAATATCAAGTTTAAGATTAAAAAAAGAAGTTGCATGCCCTTGTGGTTGAAGAGCAAAGTTCTAAGTTCAAAAATCCAGGAAACAAATAAAAATACAATGTTAGGGGTTATATTATTTGCCATTAAATAGTAAATCCTATTTATTATCATGATCTTAAGAACCATGCTGGCAATTTTAGCTTATTTGCCTAGAAGGAAGTATTGTGCTTTGGCTTTGGGTTTGTTTCCATATAAGCAGATTGGTGGCCACAATATAAATCTACATTATGTCCATACAGTTATTGTATGTGACTTGTCTCTTATATTGATTCCTCTTGGGAGCTCTAATCTGCACAAACAGACTTAGCTTTTTCTCAGAACCTTTCAGAACTTTGCCTATAATGTACTCAAATTTTTTAAGCAAGTTCATAATAATGAAGATAAATAAAAGCTCCCAAAATTATTCCGTTTGCTACTTTTGCCTTTTACTTCTGTATTTCCTCCACCCTCAAAGAGGGCTTAAGAGGGTTAGACCACCATGTTCTAAGGAGGGGCCAAAGCCAACAGCCACCTCCTTGGTACTACATAAAAGAGATGCTCCTCCTAGTCCCACAAAAACTGGGGAGTTCTCTTTTACAGAGAATGAGTTCTTGTGCCAGGATCTGTATCCAAAGTTTTAACCCAAATAGCTGCAACCACCAGGCTTTTAAAATACAGTAATATTTGCAGAAGAAATGCTGACTTAACCACAGTTAAACAAACACATGGGTGCCCTTAATGGCTCTTGCAGTCAGAGTTGGTCAAAACACCAATCCAAATTACTTTTGGCTGCCTACAGATGGCTTGATCCTGCACAGCAGCCTCCCATTAATCTATCCTCTGTAACAGAGGTTTGTTTCCACATTTTCATTACGCTGCCTGCAGGACCTACTTAAGCTGTTCATTTTGCTGCGCCTGAGCACACTTCTTTGGTGCTTTTCCCATTGCTAATTGTTCTGGCAGGGGAAGGGAACATGAGGTGTGGCAACCTAAGACCTGACGAATGTCACAGGTTTTTGAGCTCTGTGTGTATGTGCAGGATTGCAATCAACCCATAAGAGATCCCGCAAACGCAGATTGATAAAATGTTGCATTTTTTTTCCCCACCCTGAGAAAGCAGACAGAGAGGAGCAGACCCCAGCCCTTGCTTGTTGTTGTTTGTGTCTCAAGGGCAGGGAGAGAACACCTCTTGTACTCCCTTGGTAAATACAATTCCATTTATCATTTTTTCTATGAAAAACCCACTCTCCTTTATTCCATGTGCAAGGCATGGGCATAATTTGATGCTGAAGCCATAGTAACGTCTTTAATGAAAGCCTCCAATGGTAGCATTCATGAGCAAAAATTCATGAAGTATATATTCTATTCAGATAAGAGTATCTGAATGCAATATTATGATTTGGGGCTAAAGTACAAAGTTGAATTTGATATTTGTGTTGTCTTCCGTTGCCTCTAAGAGGTGAAGATAAAATCCTTAGGGAAGGCTGAGATGTGTTAGTGCAGAATGCTGAGTGAAAGCCTGTAAAGGCACAGTGTACTTCTCTCCAGAAATTTCATTTCCACACTTTTTGGGTTTGGGATTCATAGTCAATATAAACAAGACCAAGAAGTGTCTGGGCTTTCTTTCCTTTCATGTTACATAGCATTCATGTTTGTGTAGATTTAGTATAAAAAAGAAGTCATGCAAATGCTCAGAGTACCTGGAAGACTTTAATATCAGAGGCAAGAGTTTTGGTAAAAATCCACCACTGAAAATGGATTAAATTAACCTCATGCAGAATAGTTTGAAAGGTTTAGACTTAAAAAGACAAGGCAAGTCAAGTGTCTTGATAAAAAAGATATGGATACTGCAAAATGGACACTGCATAAAGAACAACTAAGTGCCAGCTCATATTAAGTTCATCCTGCTTTGCGAAAAGGATATATAATATTTTAAAAGCAATATATATCTAAAATATCAACATCTTTTAATTATCCATATCAGCTCTCCATAGTTGGAAATTTCATAATAGTAATGATTCATAACTATCACCTCAACAAAACAGTTATCATTCTCTCTAGATAGTTAGATTGGTTATCCAATTATTAACTACCAAGTATTTCGTGGCAGCTGATTTATCATAGCTATCTGCATGTAAGAGTTTTGCACTTGATAAATTTCAGCTAATACTGCATGCAGATTTGCAACTAGTCACTGGTCTGAGCCTTAAAATTAAAATCTCATTTTGTAAGTCACAACCAATGCAGCATCTTTTAAGGCCTGTAATATCATTATATGGTGAATGGAGGCCGTAATTATTTTGTTGCAGAGAAAATCCTTTGAATTAATTACTTTTCATTTCTAACCATAATTATACGTAACTTCCATAATAACATGTGGTCAATATAACTTCAACACATGCAGAGGCAGAAAATTCCATCAGTGACTAATAATTTTGTCAAATATAAAAATATTCGTCTTCTCTGTTAGATATCATTTAATAATATGTCCCATATTGTTGAACTCGGAAGAGACAGAGAGAGAAACAACTGATTTTTTCTGAGTCTTGTAAAAAGATTCATTTAGTGCCAGCTGCAGAGAATGGGATTATTTCTTCAGAAGCAGGCAATAACTCTCTATTGAGATGATCTTTGAAAATGCAGGTATTATATACATCTGGTTGTCAGCTGAGATTCAACCAATTTTTTTTTTTAATTGATTGTTTGCTATAAGCAATATAATTTTAGGTGGAAATCCCAGAGAGAAACATAAGTGAAAATTAATGCATTTTATGTATTTATTTAATGATGAATAGTTGTCTGTCATGGAAGAAAGAAGAGAAATACAAGTAAAATTAGCACTAATTAATGCAATTTTTTACATTCTTAGTTAAAACACTAGACATTTGTATAAATTATTACCTTCCCCATCAAGGTCCTCTTTCTAGAAAGTATTTGATAGTAGACAATACTGAAAAGCCATGCTTTTACCAAATAACATCTTAATCACAGTAACTTCCAAACACAGGAAGAGACAGAGTAATTTGGGGGGGCTTAGATTCTTGGAGGGACTTGGAAATGCTTCTAAAATACAAAAAGTAAATTTTATTAATTTTCTTCCAGAAGAATTGTTCTAAGATACATTGAATAACTCAAATCTGTCATTCACATTTCTTCCTCTTGCTCAGTAGTATTTTCTTTCCGGCAAGGCCATTTTGCAGATCTATAGGAAATTCTGCTGTCATACATTGGTTTGAGGGATCCCATTCTGCAGAAGTGAGATTAAATAAAAACCTAGTCCGTGCAGGGTCTGATAGGATAATACTCAGTCCGCTTCCAAAACATGCAAGTTTTTTCAGTTCACAGTCAGTTTTTGTGGGAGTTTGATTGGTTGATTTTTTAATGGGCAATAGGTTGTAGCCACAGAGCATCACCTGCTATAGTAAATTCCATCACTCTTGTTCCTCATCCTGGTTATCAGGTAGCACCAGTGGAAGGACCAAACACTGTTCCTACTGTTCTTACCCAACTTCTGAAGAGAGAGAGTTAAGAAAATTATTTTCCTTCAGCAGAAGAAAAATACAAAAATAGGAGATACTAGATTCATTTTTCTCTGTTATTATGACACCAATAAAACTACCAACCAGAACATAATCTTGTAACTCTCATTCATATTCAGGCCAGGTATTCAGGAGCAGCTTTCATGAAAATCACAGGGGGATTGAACACACCTGACAATTATTTAAACTCATTGTTTAAACTCAGGCAGTAATTTCTTGTGCTTAAAACCACTTGGGCATTCTGACTTAGGCAGGCAGTAGCATATCTTCTGCTTTTGCAGAGAATACTCTTTAAAACAACCAACTCTTTGATTATGTGTGAGGTTTAGCCTGCAGGCAAGAGGCACACATCAGGGTTCTGCAAGGGCTCTTTACTGGGTGAGACTTTCAGAGTAGTCACAGAGAGACAGGAGGGATTTGGGATTTGACGGCACATAAGGATACCTATGGAAGACACTGAGAATCTGTACCATTTAATTTCAGGTAGCAGTACTGACATACTTCTCTTCCAATTTTTCCACAAGGCTTAGGCTTTTCTATAATTGCCTACTTACCATTATTTTAAGACTGAAATAGGCATGAATACAGATATTTTATCAATCTATAATTATTTTTTTTTCTTGAAGCTCTTGCACTAGAAGTGGTTATAAAGCTACAATTATAATATATTATACATATATAATGCATTATATATGTATTAGAATATATATTATATTATAATTATAATATATTATGCATCTATAATACAATTATAATCTGAATCTGTGACTGAATTTTTCAGTGGTTTTGTGACATTACTCAATGTCCAAAGTTCCTAAATTATGTACATTTTCTACTGATCTGCAATCTAAATCTAATTATTTTATGGTTTCCCTATTTGCCTGATTTTTTCATTCTACATCACTTCCTCTTTCACACACAGAGCAATATATATACATAAAATAAAAAGACTAATAAATTTAGCCAAAAAAAAATTATTTTCCAAATTTGTAGCTCTTAAATTAATTTTCATCTGCAACAAACTCAAGAGATATTAATCTTAAGAAATTATTTTTTCCCTCTCTGACTTTAACAATATCAGTAGCAATGTTGTTCATAATTGGGAAAGGCAAGAGCATGAGCTCACTCTTTTTCTCTTCTGGTTATTCTATTTCTTTCTCTTTTTTACTGTCTATGATTTCTGTCTTTCAAGGCTTCTCTTTCCCTAGCAATTCTAGAAAAACAGTACATATCCATATAATTTATGTGTTGGTTTAATGGTGATAATTTCTTCAGCACTGAATATTTGTACTCTCACCTATGTAACCAAAAGACAGGAGGTTTTCTAGAGGAGGGAAAATTATGCACAAGAGAATGTTTCTGAAGGAAGTTCAGGAGGCTGAAATCTTCAGGGAGTGTAGGAATGAAAAGAAATCTGGTAACATAATAGAGAGGAAAGTCAAGAGAAAAGGACAACACAAAAAAAGAAAAAGGGAGATATTGTCTTACAATGGAAGATGGAGGGAGGAGAAAGGACAGTATTTGGTGGGCATGTACCCTCACTGTGGAACAAAACAATTTACATCTAATTTTCTTTTACTTTTTCCCAAATATCAGCAACTGACCCATGACTTATAGAAAATAGTGTTTGGAAAGGTCTATGTGAGCAGTATTCCTATTTTCTGTTTCTGAGGTATCAATATAGCATCTTGCCACAGCAGTCTGTATGGGCTTCTGTGAGTATTCAGTACGAATAGGCTTCTGTGGCAGAAATATCATGGGACTTAGCTCCCCACTCAAAACTCATCTGAAAATTGAGAGTTTTCCATCCTTCTTATGGCTGTTACATATGAAAGACTTTATTTATTCTCACAAGTTTCCAGATCATTTCAAAGGAGTTTTATTTTAATTTCTTCTCCTTGATAGATATATTGAAAGATATAATTCTCAAGTTTTATATTTTGAGTTTCAGTTTCTCTATAATGCTGTACAAATCAGTCAGCCTGTCTACCCTCTTGCTCTTCTGCCTGTGTTTCTCTATTTTTGTTCAACAATAACAAATGAAACTCTTCTTAATAGAAAGTTCTTAGCACTCTAGGCCATAAACAAATATTCAGAGAGGATCTGATGATTGATCCCTCTGATTCCATGCTTGAAATCAGTGTGATCTTTTTCGCCAGAAACTGAAATTTGATCCATCTAACCTAACATCTTACTGGCACTTGAGCCACAAGAGAAAGATTTGTTTAAAAGAGTAAATGCCAGAAAGACAACCAGTGCTGCTTTGTGAACTTTTACTGGGCAGTTGGCTTCCCACCCTTCTGTTCTAATATAACTGGCAGCTCCTTGATAAAGAGATTTCTTCTTTGGAGTTAAACCAACTGTGATCAGAGCAATCGGTCAGTGGACTTGCTTCAAAAGTTTTTCCTCCACACCAGTCTGTGTATTCATTGGCTTTCCAAACAGTAAATTCAGGAGCAAGAGAGCAGGCAGTGTGGAAAGGGTCATATCAGACAGAAACATTGCTTATGCAGAGAAATTTGGAACATTCTGATGTCTCTCTCATGTTTGTTAAAGATTTTTTAAAAATATAAAGAGCTTCATGTTAGGAGTTATTGTCTTTAGTGTTGCTTTGTTAATAGCCTTTCATGTGATGCCAAGGAACAGCTACTCACATCTTGATTTACTGGCTCATTTAGGTGTGCATTCACATACTGTGGTATATCTAATTTGAAATAAAATCACAATATGATTTTATTAGGAAAGCTTTCAACTAATGAAATGAATTGGATCATAGATCGTTTTCGACAAATTTATCTTGGTCTAAGATTTAACCTTGTTTACAAACCACTTTCCAACTACCTTGGTATAATGATTTACACACCATAATTTGAAAAGAAACATGACTGTGTCAGAGGTATTTATTACAATATTCAATAGTCTCTGTTTGGCCCAAACTGATGTTGATTTCAAAGGTCTTGATTTTGGCTATTTTGGTTTCAATCTCTTTTAATCATAAACTGCAGTTCAAAAGCACTATGAGTGCTTTTGAATCCATTGAGTTCAGGGATTTTTTTATCTTATGTTCAGGCCAGATTCTTATAATTCTCACCATTCTTCAAGACAAAGTTCAACTTTATCTACATCGGCCATACACGCTCTACGTGTATGCACAAGTTTAACAGGTTATAACTTCAATGCTGATGTAGCTCAAAAAAAATGGGAATTAGGTTATATCAATAATAAGATATGAGTTCTATTGATGAGAGTTCAATTACTGTCCTTCAAATTCTTTCATTTCTAAAGTCTTCAGCTTTGATTCTGAAATCATTTAAGGATTAGTTTTGCTCAAAAAAATGAAAACCTTCAGAACATATTAGAGCATAATTAAAAGTTGGAGAATAATCCTTAAATGTGAAGGAGAAAAAACAGAATGAATCTGTAATGCATGACCAGCAACTGTCAGTTGACATTGTTATGGTAGTGACTGTTGCTAATGTCAAAGCAATTGTTTAATTTGAAAGGTGTAAATGGATTTTCAGCAAATATAGAGGGTTGTTTTTCCTTTTTAGTTGCCTCTAATCCTGAATACAAAAAAAAAAAAAAACACAAAAAAACAAACAAACAAAAAAATCCAAATCCAGAAAGAAACAGGCATTCTGAGCTCTCCACACTTGAATCCTGTAGCCTTTTTTCTAAAGATTAAGGAAGGAAAGTTGAATCAGCTGCCAACCTGCAGCCAGCTACTTTGATAAAAGATTTTAATAATCACACAGATAGACACCAGAAAGTAGTCGTAAGTCCCAACTTATAAATTTTCATAGGATGACAGAAAGGTTTGGTTTAGAAGGGACTTTAAAGATCATCTATTTACAACTAGTGCTACCCACTAGACCAGGCTGCTCAAAGACCAATCCAATTTGGCCTTGAACATTGCAGACATTAAGTATCCACAACTTCTCTGGGCAACCAATTTCAGTGTCTCACCATCCTCACAACAAATTTATTCCTAATATTTAATTTGAATCTACCATCTTTCAGTTTAAAGCCATTCCCTCTTGTCCTGTCATGTAGTGACATGCCTTTGTCAAAAGTCCCTCTGCAGCCTGTCGGCACTTTTAGGTACTGGAAGGCTGCTACAAGGTCTCCCCAGAGTCTTTTCTTCTTCAGGTTCAACAGCCCCAGCTCTCTCATCTTGTCTTCATGGGAGAGGTGTTTATGCCATCTTCATGGACTTGCTCCAACAGGTCCACATTCTTCTTATGTTGGGAACAGAGCCGCTCCACATGGGAGCAGAGGGGGGAGTCACCTTCCTCCCCTGCTGGTCATGTTCCTTGTGATGAAGCCCAAAATACAATTGGCTTTGTGGGCTCTGAGTGCTCATGGCTGACTCATATAGAGTTTCTTTTCAACCAACAGAGTCTATGCCTTTTGCCAGAAGCAATTATTTACCAGAAAGTACCTACTGATATGATATGGCCTTGTTTATTTTCTTGCCAACTAAATCAAGGGACAGAAAGTAAAGACAGTTTTCCAGGCAAACTATGAACAACAAATAGTCAAAATGAAAAATTACCAACTTTCAGACTGCATTTTTCACCTGAACTATTTGTTCTGAACTATTTGAAAGTAGCTAATACCTTCTCAGAAATTAGGATCAATATACAAAGAAGGAGAACTGAAGCATTTCTCAAGTAATCTATGCTGCAGATCTATCCCTTCTTGATGTACAAGTGGATATGGGATGGAAATGGAAGCTGCATCTTCTGAGACAGTAAAGTTATTGAAAAAATACTGGAGCTCGTTATTGTGGCTTATATAGCAATATTGTGCCAAAGTGTTCCCATTTCTTTAGCAGAGATGGAGGAATGTGAGAGGTATAGAATAAGGCTTTGTTTCCTTGTAAAATGAATCTTTTCCCTTATACACACACAGACATATTAATCATGATTATACATTAAATCTGGACTCAAGTATGATTTGTTTTCAAGCTGACCTTGTCTAGGTGTCTGTAGTTAGGTTTATTTCATGTTCTGGATGACTCTTTATGGGGTATAAAACTAAAACTGTCTTGCTGTGTAGAGCATTCACAGAAAAGTAAAATTCCGCCTGTGTAATTATATAAGGATGAGTAATGGTAATGTGGTTTTGCTGGGAAAAGGCAAAAATCTTGCAAGGGGAGTTCAGGAAGAAGGTAACAAGGTGGGAAGGAGGAGTCAGAGAGAGAGACCTTAACAGTGTTCATTCCTTCACAGAATCTTGCACTTTGGGAAGAGATGCTGGAAGCAATTCTCAGGACTAAATTTTTTTGGTAGCTTAATTCAATCGACTATATAAAATGAAATTTAGTCTAAGGTGAGCCTGTATTGTTAAATTCTAACATGCATTTCCCACCGTGGTAAACTACCTGAAATGAAACTTTCTTTAAATGTTTACTAGACATGGTGCACAAAAGTACAAGCAGAGGCCTCTTTACATCAGGGACTGTGACCAGAGAAAATGTTACCAAAAATGACAATAATGGAAGCATAAAGTTCCACAAGCCCTGTTTTGGGCAAATCATAGAAACATGGAATGGTTTGGCTTGGAAGGGTTAAAGATCATCTAGTTTCAATCTCCCTTGCCACAGACAGGGGCATCTTCCACTAGGCCAGGTTGTTCAAGTATTAGTGTAATGTTCCTAACAGAAAATAACAATCAGACAGTGAAATTTGCCCATCTGCTGCAAGCAAGTTGTCAAAATTTCAAACTATGCAACTGTTCCTCAGAGCTTAAAACAACAATATGAGGGAGCCTCCAGGAGGAGTACTGTAGCATTCAGCAAGTGCAAGGGAGAAGATGAAAGGAAGATCACATAAAATACATGCTGAATTCCCCAAATTTAATGTAAGTGGGCTCTTTTTTTTTTTTTT
>JAWWMU010000106.1:124253622-124268314 GCA_035048155.1 Cinnycerthia olivascens
AACATTAGTTTACAATCAATTCTGCTACCAAAATATTTGACAGGGTCTGCAACCTGTGATTTTAAAAACGTGACTATTGTATTTTAGAGGCACTTAGATATGGGAAAATCAGGTAAAACCTGAAACCGAAAATTTAACCTGATTAAACTCTACATTGAATATGCTCCTCAAAAAAATCTTTAGTGAGGGACAGAGAAAATAATTAATAACCTGTAATATTACATGTCTTGACAGTGAATCAGGGAGTGGAGCAAGCCCTTGGAATTTGGGAGTAACCATAAGGAAATATGCAAGGAAGAGTAAAGCAGGAGGGTATCCAGAGATTGCAGTCCTCCATGCCATGGAAGATAGGAGCACAACTAAATGAGGAAACCTGAGAAAAATCCCATCCTAATGAAAAAAGGCATTACTCAAAAGAGACAGGCACAGAATCTCGGTTCTTCAGTTGGCTGAGACTTTAGAAAAGTAGGTAAAAGAAACTATGATGAGAGTATGAGAGTTCCCTAAGGGGAAAAAGGTCTCTTGGTGTCAAACAATGTTTCTTGTAAATTAGAAAAGATGAATCGAAAATGTTCAGCTCAATGATTCATACTTGCCTCATACCTGCATGACAAGAACTCAGCAGCTGTTCTGAAAGTCCAGCACTGCACAGGGAAACTGCAATACCAGTGTCATTACAAGCCTCTAGACCCTCCCTTTTGCCACATACTACACTCAGGTGAGTCACCTGGGACAAAAATATAATGAGAATAATATATAATGAGAATAAATAGAATGAAAAAACCCAGACATATATTTAAGATGACAAAATATGATCCCTTGATTTCAATAACTTTATTCTGGATTTACATTGAGGTATTTTGGAGTGATGACACTTGAATATCCCTCTGTAAATCAAAAGCTCTTTCCACTGATATATTAGGAATTCCCTTGGTTTGTGATTTTTGTTTCCTTACACAAAATAAATCTTGTTTTCTTCAAATTGTATGCAGAAAGTGAATGAACACAAGGTTCCAAAGCACTGAAGTATTAGGAGTATTTGCCAGAAATCAAGGAAAGTGTAGTCAGCCTAGTGCTGTTCTAGAGGATACACAGCTGGCTGTATGATGCCCTTTACACTCATCTCTGACCAGACTGGAATTGAATCTGTGCTCAGTTATAGAAGAATCCCCTTATCAGATGTGCTTCCCATATCCAGCTTCCATGGAAATTATTACACAGTGGGTCAGGAATTAAAGAATACTTTTGCAGATTCACAGAAGTTGGTATCTTCATTTGTATTGTAACTGCACTTGAAAAGCATTGTCTTGGAAAAACAATCAGTATGGTTTGACTTCACAAGCTGTACTCAGGACACTGAAAGTTCTCATCTCCATTTTGCTGCTTTAACCCTTGAGTTGCTCAATCCAAAATAATTAAATTACATCAGGAAACTTAATGTAAATGAGAACACAAATTAAAGTTAAGCCTTTTGACAGTTTGAAAACTGGAAAGGAAAACATGTGATGCAATTTTCTAGATTCTTTTTCTTTTACATGAACTCTGACAATGTCACATTTCACTTGATTAATTTTTTGTGAACTGTGCTTTTGTGTTTCATTCAGTGCTTCTAAGACAGCTTCTCTGAAAAGTAGATAAAGTTTCAGAGTTCTGTTTTTGTAATCTTAAATAGTCTTTCAATTTCAGTGCTACCACTATGATTTTAATTTAATCTGCTGTTCAGTGAAATTCTGTGGAAACACTAAACCCATCACTTAATCCTACACCTGTCAACGAGAACCAGCTGTAGTTGTCAAACCAAGTCAAATGACACTCCTTCAGTGTATACAATATTATTAACAAATTGGATAATCAATCACATGTGTATGGTTTGACAGTAGTACCTTGAGCACACTGAATTTAAAACAGATTTTTAAGAGGCAGGACCAGTTTCTCTTGTACTAGGGAAGAAAAAATACCATATGGACATTACGAGCTCCCCAGTCAGACTATTCAATTAAATTGGGAAATGGTTGGGCCACTGGAAATCCTTCTCTTTGCCTTACTATGGAATATTCCCATGGTAAACATAAATAATTGGACATTGCTTTAGATGACAGAAAAATAGCTCTGTAACAGGAGGAGGAAGGTTGGGGAGATATTAAGTAGATTTACACAGGTATCTTTACATTAAAAAGTTACTCTTTTGTTCCTAAAGATCATCAGAATAACATTGTTAAGTATAAGTTGTGCCTACAGCCACAGTAAGTGGTTTTAATGGAGGAATTCTAATACTTAGCTGTACAGAAAATTGTTGGGGTTTAGTTTTGCCTGCATCACTATTGTCTGTCTTGCTTCCATAAACAGCTCTGAAGCCAGCTGATCACCAGAGTCTGAATATTGATCTCAATGTCTTTGTTCTTGTCTGCTTCAGAAGCTTTGCCTAATCCTCTACAGGAAAATGTCTTAATTACCTGATTGTGTATATGCAGCTTTGAATATTTGCCCAAGTTTTGCCTAAAATTCAGGTTGCACGGGAAGTTCAACAGTTTTCCCAAAACACATTTCATTGGGGTAAGAGTTTTTGAAAGAGATGATGAGAGTAGAGAAGGAACATATCTAGAGACAAAAAAAATGCAGCCTAATCATATTGCAATTAAATTCTGCCTAGTGCCTGCAGAAAGATACTTTAATGGAAAATGGAGTACTGTATGTCAGCTTTTTTATGTATACATGTCCTCCTTGGACAAAATGCACCTCTTCAGATTAGAATAGCAAAAAAATTTTCAGTTTTGCAGGAAAAAAACTCCAAACATTTACAGTATTAGATTCCATGCTGCACTTTTTGAAACTTAACTCCTTGTTTTTTCCCCACTTAGGAAAAAATAGGTCTTGTTCTTATTAATTGAATAAATGGGCAGAATTAAAAACAAAAAAAAAAAAAAAAAGCTTTAATTGACTTATGGTTACAAAATTTCTATGCAATTTAATCCTTAATTGAAGTATACAAATAGTAGGTTATGTTCAATTCCTTTGAATTTTGGGGAAAAGTGATTGGGGATTTAGGTGTAAGTTGTTCTTTTTAACTATACCTGTTTGCCCTCATAACTTCATTATGGAAATGAATGTAAAATACTTCTCTGCAATTAGTTTTCCTCTTCCAGCCCCCTCTTTTTTTCAAATGTCTAATGTAACAGTTGAAGTAATCATGGAAAAAAAAATGTCTTTTGACAGTAAATCTGTCAGCAAAAGAACATACTCTAGAGAATATTTTCTTTCTCTGCAGAATATACAGCCTTAACTGCAAAACATTGGTCCCTCTCCACTTCTATCAGCATCCTTACTTAAAATTGAATTTTCTTTAAAGTAAAGGTGGAATTCAGCCCACCAATGTGATTCATGTCTGAGAGTGCAGGTAACCATCTACTGAAAAGTGCCCTAAAATCTCCAGTATTCTTTTCAAAAGCTTGTGCAAGTAACTTCCATCTGATTGACTTTTGTAGCAGGGGTTACCATCTCTCGATGCTTCTTCTCTAAATCATCTCGTTACCCTCACCAATTTCCTTTTTAACATCATACCGGTTTAGACTGATTCTCTTTTGCTCTCAACAGGAACAATTTCTAACACTTTTTTTTCCCATGACGTGAGACATGATTTCACAAATGGAATACTAGTTTCAGCCATTAGGTTGATATGTGCTTCCCAAAAAGAGTTTGATTGAAGGAATATTGCTTTTATATTTAATATTTTTATTCAAGCCTCACAACAGAGAAGCAATTGACAGTATAAATGGCGATAGCTCTGTCAATTAAATTAAGATGCATTATGCCTGATTTGTCAACATTTTTTATTTAAATATATCTTTGTACCTGTGGAAAGAAAAAGCAATATTAGCAAAGACTGATTTAAATGGAAGATGAAAGTCTTGTTGATAGGAAAATAACAAAAGTTATTTCTGCTCTGTTCTGCATTAATTCTCCTAAAGTTAGAATAACCCCACAGAAGTCAGTATTACCACTAATGTTTGGAGACAACTAAGTTAAAATAAGATGTGATCATTAGTTTATAAACATCTTTTGAGGGCATAGCATAGAGAATGGGAAAAAGATTGTACTTTTGTAGTCATATGTTTTCAACATCAGGACTATAAAGACATAATAACATCCATAAGTTTATTTCAAAGACGCAGAAGCATAACACTATTTGCCTGCTTGGCACGTGTGCACCTGCTGACATACACAGGAATTTTGAATACATACAGCATCATAGCTCCGAAAATATGGTCATGGAGGAAACATTTATTCCTCAGACATACACACTTTTAAAGATATGCATAGTGTTAAGTGAAATCAAAAAAGGCAGCTTATACAAGACTGTCTTAGTGATACTAAGTCAGGAAAAGGAGCCTTGACTTTTGCTTAGTAGAAGCACTTTTTATTGATGAGTTTTCTTTGCCTCGTTGTGACACACACATAAAGCAGTGTCTACTGCATTAGTAACAGCATCATGCACACAATTCTATTGTTAATACTGTAGAGAAGGCATATGTTTGTGGCTAAGTAATCTGCCTGTTTACAGTGCCATTAGGAAACTGCTGACTCCACCAGTTCACAGGCTCGTTTAAACCTTTCTCTGCTTCTGACCTGCTGAGTATTTGGTATTCAGCACTATATGAGTGATTACCTGCGGCCTCCATTACACAGGCTGTTGGGTTGCTAAGGAATAACTCTCAAGAGGTTAAAAGCCTTGCAGTCACCTTGATCTCAGTGCCAGTGATTATGTGTGCTAATTTTATGCTTGCTGTTGTACTGCAGCACTGACCAAATCTTATGTCTGTCCCTTGACATGCAGAAGTAGGAACAATCGTGGCTGTAGATGGAGACATGTACTGGTTGCTTTCACACGATAATCTCTTCAACATATTATTACAGATGAAACATCATCATTCAATTTAAAATTTTCATACCCATTGAGGGGCCAGCAGTCTTTATTCTGTCATGAGAGCCAGAGCTGAGTTACTACAGAAAAACATAGTCTTACTCTTACTGGTGCTAGTGAATTATTCTTCAACAGCTTCATGGTCTTCAACCTTGGAAAAGTGAATTTGTCCGGTCTTTATGCAAATTAAATAAATGTCAACTCCAGGCGAAAGGTTTCATGTGACAGGGCTTTTAAATATAATATTTTTTCTTCAAATTGTCTGTAATATTCTATTTAAACACACACGTTGAATATTAAGTATGGGCTTACTGAAGCTATTAATCATTCAGCTAAATAAAACCACTAGGAAGCTGTGAATAGCTGTAAATAAGATAATAGCTTTGATACCTGCTACTTCTTAGTTGCATGCAGACTGGTGTGAAAGACAAAATAATAGCTGTCATATAGTTTAAAAAAATTTCTAAATTTGCATTAATTTAAGATACAGAAACATGATCACTATACACAGTCTACTTTATTTAATGATATTTTGCATACTCTGCCACACACAGCTTACCTGCTGCTGGGTTCTAGTCTTTCAGGGCTGTTAAATTTAGTAAGTGTTTCACATGAAATACATCTTAGGATTTCTTTTCTCAAATAAATTACAAAAAAGGCCACAGTCGTCTGCAGCTCTCATGATCTTCAACTGCAATATTGTGTGGGCAGAGAGCTTATTCTATTATTTGCAATTGGGCACTTGGATGGCAGAGATGAAAATTTTGCCCTGACCTGCTTTGTTAGAATTCTTGAGATATTCTTCAAATTATGCATTAAAATCCCCATTTTGCTCAATGTTCGAGAGCAGAAATTATCCACAAGTCCATTCCCTGCAAAGAAAAGTTTCTTTAAAATGTAATTGATCTTTAAGGTCCTTTCCAACCTAAGTCTCGTTATCATTCTATAGTGTCCCATTATTTTTCAGGGAACGTTTTCTTCTGTGCTTTGTCCTTTTTACCTCCATCTTTTCTACCTTTTTCCTTTCTCACTAAAGCTTCTCCTTCTTTTGTGATACTTTCTTCATGTTTCTTACCTTTGCTATTCATAACTGTCCTCAGAGTAGTGAAAGAGTATGTGTTACTAGGCAGAGTATAAATAAAACCTTTTGACTTTTCCATAAAAGGCTTTCCAGAGCCTTTATTGCCTCATTGGTTTGTTGATTTGTGGGGGTTTTTTGGGTTTATGAGATAGATAAGACTTTGTTATTTCTTCACCACAAAAAAGAAAGTTGCTAATGGAAAGCAAAACCAGGAATCTGGAATTGACTTTGCTATTGGCAGCTCAAAAGCAGTTTTCTCATGGACCTGTGAAATTTCACATTTGTTTGTTTCCCTTGATGGTGCCTGTCTTTTCTCAGATAGAGATTTATATTCCTTCCTGAACCTGAGAGGAAATGCATCCCTGTAACATTTATTTAGAATTTATTTTTTTAACTTTTTGCTTTTTCTCTTTTTGATGAAAATAATTTGGTGGGCTCAAGGACCATCAAGGAGTCCAATCCTTTTCATGTTTTTCTAAATCAAAGTAACTATCTTAGCTCACTTTCATTTCCCACTCTTTCATGTGTTTAACTGTCTTCCTACTCTACTGATGATGCTGTATTAGACCAAAAAAAAAAGAGGGTGTCAGTTTTGGAATGCTAACGTCATTTGATCACTCAGAGAATTACACTGTAATGATCCTGTAATTACAGAGCTGTCTCACTGTGTTAAATCCTTTCTGTATATGCTGTCAACTGTTTACACAGTTCTGCGTGCCCCAGACTTCACATTTCCAAATATACAGTGATAGCTGACAACAACATTGAAAAACATAATGTACAATGTACATTGTACAAAAGAAATGAAAGGACTTTGAAGAAGGGATAGAAATTTGAAAGTAAACCAATATTATCACAGAAGTTTTAATCAGTGTGTATTTTCCTATAAACTAGTTCATTCTTGTTTTTCTGCGTTTTTCCACAGCGGTTATGTCTTTGATTATGATTACTACAGAGATGATTTCTACAATCGGTATGTGTGCCTATATTTTTGTACATCCTACATAATTTCTAATGTTTGTTTGTAATATAATCCCATAGTTTGGTTAAACAGGCCAGTTCTGATTTTTATCTCTTATTCATTGCATTATTTCTGTGGTTTATCAGAAGACTATTTTTAATATCTCACGGAGAAGATTACCACCACCAAATGTATGCTGACTAAGCAGGTCTGATTTTATTCTTCTCTAAGAGCTTTTGGGGTATTTGCTGTGCTGAACAGTTTAATGGTGGTTTCATAGAGTTCTTCCGGACTTACTTTAACTGTCATACATAGTGGCTGTGAAATTCTTCAGTGTGATGTTCTTGCTTTTGTGTTTACATCCATTTGTATGAAAAGACACAAAGTCTCCTCAAGAATGTTCCAAGAATGTTTAGATGTCCAGAAGAACCTTGAGAGAAGCAAAAGTGCAAGCTGAACACTGTGTTCCTATAGGACAAAAAGAGCTTGGATGCCTGAGCAATTGGAGATTCTACCTTGAGTAGTTACACACAGCCTAACTCAGCACTGTGAAAATGCATTTATTCAGATGTAACAGAATCCCCTCAACACAGGAGTAGCATGAATGATCACAGAGAGCCAACTTGTTATCCAGCAGTGCTGAGTCTTTGCATTACAGCAGCTTGGTTTGGTACAGGATGAGTGAGCCAGAGAGGAACAAAGCATTGCTCTACCAACCTGTTCTGATCTGATATTTCTTTTGTGTAAAGCAATTGGGAGTAGCAGGGGAGCACTTTACTCCCAGAAGTTAAGTTAGCATGTGCTATATACCTTTCTACTTAGGAACATAGTGGGAAAAATGTAGAAACAATATTTTCATGTTTGTTTTCTCCTGATGTGGGTGCAATTTGAGCCACTAGTCTTGGTTTTGCATGTAAATCACCAAGCCCTCTTTGGCAAAAGCTAAAAATAGTGAGATATAAACATATGAAGTAAAAACTATCAAAGCAGTTTAATCCTGCTCAGTCCAGCCTTTTCAGTAGAACTAGCACATGTTCTGTAAAAAGTTGATTTCCATAGGCTTTTATTAATTTTTTCCATGGTTACAGCTCCGAATTTCCGGTGTGGAATTGTATATTTTTAAACAGAATACTGTTTCTCGTCTATGCTACATAAAAAGTTATATGTCTAGTTTTTTTTCCTTAATTCTGTATGTTGTGGTAGCAGAAATGACTAGTAATGTTTACATTTTCTCCAAAAAAAACGACCAAACTTACTGGATGTTAGGGTTGTTTCTGTGGAACTTGGTGTCTCTCTTGATAATTGTGTTGTTTTGGAAAACCATTGACAGTGAAATGTATCCATAGACCTATTCAATAGTATAAATTTTTAATTTAAAAGTCTTTTACAATTAAGACAGTAGGACTTTTACAGTAGAAAACCTGAGGTTGGCCTTGTAAGGTTGGACATGTTGATCTCCTGAAAATAAAAACCGTACGAGGTGAACAGCCTCTTTTAGATACAAGCTGATGGAAGGGAAAGATGAAAACCTCAATATAGTAGTCATGGAAAAGAAAATCCCATGGAGAATTTTGGAGTACAAACTATTTCTAGGAAATATAAATTAAGAAATATAGTCATGATTCTTTGAATTTTTGAACTTCTGAAATTTCTGAATTTCTATGTTTTATCCCAAACCATAGATCTTGTTTCCTAATATTTCAACCAATTATTATTATATAATTATTTCAACCAATTATAATTCATTATTAACTTTCCAGACTCCTTGAAGGGAGAATATGTCTTTTTTACCTTGACTAAAACAGTGATGATGTCAAAAAAGGGTGTCAGAAATGGATAGTTCTTTAAAATAAAATCAATATGAAGACAGATTGGCAAGATCAGAACTGTAAATTTAGAAGGATGACTGAAAGAAAAGGCATAGTTGTATGCACACTAGTGATTACTGGGGCAAAGAATTGATTTGGAACTGAGCATTTCTCTTTATCATTTCTCATATTACAAGCACAAGCAAAACAGGCATGGTATTTCAAAACTATAAATGGAAGCATTGTTTTCTAAAGGAAAACATACTATTGGAATATAAAGAACGTGGTAATACAGAATACCAAGCCCAAAAGCTTTGCACAATTTCATAAACAAAAGTAGGAATAGATTGATAAGAGTCACTTAGATAACCATTCTTTTATATATTTTGAGAAAAAGAAGCATAGTTTCACATTTCACTATATTATCTAAGCACAAACTATTGGAAGCTAAAGAAAGATCACCTTTGGACTAATAATCACATTATGAACTTCTGCGTGACAGCTTATAGTGCTCCAGAAACATTTTTTTCCAGTAATATCAAAAAGGAGTTTGTGACCCACCTGCAGATCATTTAATATGATAAATGAGTGAAAATAAACACTAATATTTGTGTTAAAAGTACAAAAATATAGATTAGTTTTCATTTTCACACACAATTCTTTAGTTATGCTAACAATGGCTAGAAGCTGCTCATTGTGGGAATATTTGAGGTCGTGGATTTCAGCCAGTGAGTGTGACAGGATCTCTGTGTCACATTTTGTAGACAGCTATGGAAAAGGAGGGAAATGGTTATACTGTCTTTAGGATTATAGTATAGACAGAAGTGTGGTGTGATTGTAGTACTAGGTATGTACTTGCCAGAAAATGGGTTAGAAGATTTGACTCTTCTTCCTGTTCAGCATACTGTTAGATGCTGTGGTGAGTGAATTACTCTTTCTTGTGTGTCTGTTTTCAAATGTGTGTCTATCTAGCTGGGTGACAGCACTCACAGCTGTGAAAATTAAACATGCAGTTATAAATTCCCATAATTACTAGTTGCAAGTAAATTGGAGAGTATTTTATAAGAGTGTTGCTTTTCCGTCTGCTTCAGACTCTGAACTGGAAATCTTCATTTTCTGAACTTTCTTCTCCTGACCTATCGTATCCAGATCCCATATCTTTTATGTTCTAAATATAATAATGTAATATCCCATATCTTTTATGTTCTCTATATCTGTAGCTTTGATTACCTTTTCTACTGCCTTTGTTTCCCTCTACATGGGTTAATTACTTGGTATAGACAACTGTATTTTTAATGTTAGGCTATTCTGTTTGGGAAAAAAATCATTTTTGTCATAGAGTATCTTTTGTTGACTGTAGTGGTAAAAGTCTGAATATCTGCCTGCTGGAGTGGTTTTGATTTGAACAATTTTTTTTTATTTTTTTTTATTAAGCATGCTTGGGTATTTTACTATTTCTACACCAATTCATTCTTCAATAAATAGAATATATGCAAAGACTCTTATTTCACAAACTGCAGAATATTTCTTTATGGTGATGGTTGTCTTCAGAAAAGTTCTCTTTTGTACTTTACTTTTACATCTTTAAGAATAGCAGATAGAAAACTAGAATTTAAACCATGCATGTAATAAAGGAGCTGAAATGTCACAACTAAATGTACTGCTCTTGGCTGTGAACAATGAAATAGTGAGGACCTGTGGAAAGCAAGTTATGGATTTTCCATACAGCAAATAGCAGAGTCCCATAATACATCCCTCATTTAATTGACACACAAAAAATCTGAACTGGTCTGTGCACCAGTGTGTGACTGAAATCTGAATAAGGCACTTAATGTGCATAGGTCCTTGAAATCTAATTTGACTTGATATAAAGTGATTATGGTTCCAAAGGGTAATTCTCTCAAAGATAACATGCAAATTTAGTTGACAGAGCTCCCATGACATGAAATCACAGAGTTTTGTGGAGTCCAGCTGGCTTGATCTTTTCTAGGTTGTTTGATTACCATGGCCGTGTCCCCCCACCGCCCCGCGCAGTGATTCCACTCAAACGTCCACGTGTGGCTGTGACAACAACTCGTAGAGGCAAAGGGGTTTTCTCCATGAAGGGAACATCACGATCCACTTCAAGTGGGGCTTCTTCCTCAGGATCCAAATGTGAGTTGCTCATATGAGTTGAACATTTTTGAAACAGTGATCCTAGCAATTTCTGCAGACAGCTTCCACTATATAGCCCTATTGCGGCCATTTCCCACCCTAAATCTCTAGCTTGAATAACTGGTTTGATGACCAAAGCTTTCAGGCTTTTCCTGCAAGTCATGGAGCACATTGATGACATATTTGAAGAAAATTCTTTCAGCATTTGACCTGCTCCCTTGGCCTCAGAAAAAGCCTTTTTAAAATCTCCTCTCAACCTGTCTCCTCATACACCATGAGATCTCGTGAACTGCTGCTATTAAAAAAAAGATAATAAACTTGTTATAGACAGACAGAGGCACACTGATTTTTGTGGAGACTTGAGGGTTTTATGCAGGCTGGTGAGGGTGGACTGGGAAGGGAGCAGGGGAGGTTGGGTTATATGTACTTTTTATTATCGGATTTCTTTTTAGTGTAGAAAGAGGCAAAGTGTCTTTGTCTGTTTCAAAGGAAGTTTAAAACAGGATTGGCAACTTGGGCTTATTTAACCCTCCTTTAGTGAGTTGGCCCTAGAAGAGCTGATGAACAATAGGCATTCCCTCCTCCAAGCCCACCAAACTCCCCACTCCCTAATGTGTCCTGGGAACTTCATCTTCCTCTTCGTGCATCTTTCAGCACCCACCCGTCTTCCCCTGCCCCTTATGTGGAGTGATACTGTCCTTGGAAGCATCACTGGAAGAGGAAGAGAAAGATCAGGTAGGGATCAGATATTAGAAAGAATGAAGGAACTTCAAAAAAATCTTTTGCAGTACTAGAGTGGCCAGCAAAACATCATGCTGTCTTACCATTTAATAAGTGAGCCCATCAACAGTACGTCTTACTGCCAGAGGAGTTAACTACGGCATCAACAGGATCCAGTCATATACTCTGTTTGAACAACATATTTAAATCTTACATGCTGGTATCAAACAAAGAAGATGGACCTCGTGAACCCATTAGGATCCATTCTTGATCCTATTTTATGACCTGATGATATCAGAGACCTTGAAGGAAAACATGTAATAAACATGTAAATGCATTTGACTGGAAAAATGGACACGTGGTAAACACAGCTAAAGATAATGTTGTACACTCAGGAGCAAGGAGCACAAGACATGCCTTGGAAAGGATGATGTTCTGACAGAGAGGCTCTGTTGCATGTACAGTTAAATCACTTCCAAGTTTCCAGGGAATGAATGTGCTGCATGCCCATTACCACTAACAAGAGCTGTGATGCCTAACACACAGGGAGACATCTAAATTTAGGTGTCATATTATGAAGATCATTCCAGACCCTAAGAGGATGTCTGGGAGTAGCAACACTTCCTTTGTTCTCTGGAGGATGAACATGAGTCTAGACTTTTTCAGAAACACCTTGAAGTAACCCTTTCCTCAATACTTTAAGTAATAATTTATCTTTTGTTCTATTATTTTAAAAGAAAGGATGCAGCTCAAGATCTTCACTTTAGGAAATTTAGAACTTAAATTACTTTGTTAGTCCTTTTCAGTCGTTAGATTTTTGGGTTTTTGCACAGTGTGTCAAAGCTTTAGTTAGATCTCATTTGTTCATCATTTACTGTTGTCTTATCTATATGAATACTTAGTGGTAGCAGTGCATTCAAATTAATGATTGTCCTAAAGTATGGATTGATAAGAATGGGCTTTTTTGACTCACTTTGCCATGAAAAGAGAGTTTCTTTTCAGACAATTTTTTAATATATTTTTCTCCTTGTCCAGAACAAGAATAACTATAAAATTCTTCTAGAGAGCTGAGGATCGTAGTCTTTGTATACCAACAGATGTCAAGCAAAGTTCTCACCCAGAAATCTGAATTTCTATTGTAGTGAATATTGAAGATAGAGAATATTACATTAACATGTGGATATTTGTTCCTTAGAATTACCACAAAAATTGTGTTCTTTCTTCTGCATTTCAAAAAATGCTTTGTAATACTGTGTCAGGACTTAAATAATGCATGGCATAGATTATAGTATTCAACCCTAGTCCAAGTATCCACAGGCACTTGATATAAGATTTCCAAAACACTGCCTGCAAAATATGGCAAATATTGCAGAAACTGTAAATTATTTAACGGAAGTGCAATGAGGAGTGTCCAGATCCAAACAGACAGTGTTATGCCTCAGTGGAGGTATCCTTCAATGTATTCAGGTGTGATCTGAATTCTAAAAGTGTCAGTCTTAGAGCTCCAGGTGACAAGATCATCCTTGGATCCAGCTCTTTTCCTGAAGGGAGAGCTGCAAGATGCATCACTGAAAACATGGGCTGACATTTTGACCTTTGTTAGGTTTCCATCCTCAGTTCATTACAATGACAATTGGGAAAAAATACAGAGATGTTTTACTGTGACGAAATAAATTGCTCAAAATATTCCCTCTGCATGCAGCACATCTTTAAAAGGAGTCAGACACACAGTATACAGATTTTCATGCCTAATTTTCCCATAGAATTACTTCCTTTTTTGTCAATTCCAGTCAACCCATCGTAAGTGTAGAAACATGATTTTGTTGACTTGGATGGGAATGTAACCAGCTTATTGTAAGACCTTTATCAGAGAAATAGGGAAGCCATTCCTCTAGAACTTCAATTTGGAAAGTAGAGGAGGTATATTTTCAAACTTCCTTTGTCATTTTCTTGGGAAAATTTATTATATTGAATTGTGGGAGGAAGCAATTTTATATTTTGTAGCCCCTTACTCTACACTGCTAATCTGAACCCCTTGAACTAATGCACTCTCGATTCAAATGTTAATTTATTGTTAGGTAAATTAAGGATTTCTTCAGTAAAGAGAAACATCGTTCATGGGCAGGAAATTATTTTGAGTTTTAATGAAACTTAAGACCCTAAAACACCTTAATAGCAAGTTTAGAATTAACAATGTCAAAATTATATTGACTATGCTTGGAAGATTTCACCTCCATATAGCAAAACTCTCATGAGATCACTTCCCCTAAAAGACCTTTCAGCTGTAAGTAAAAATCTCATAGATATAACTGTTCACACTCAGATTGGATCCAGAAAATGAACCCATACATGTCATATTAAAGGTCAGAACACAGGAGACCCCTAAGTGAATCACCAGAATCAAAAGGATTCCCTTCTGAAGAACAGAAATCCAAAGGCAGAAGTTTATTGTTGCACAAAGATATTACAAAAAAACATAGTGCTATCAAAAAGGCTTTGCTGATTGATGAGCACATCTGCAAAAATAATATCTGCCAGCCCAATAAACTCTTATTTGAACAAAAAGTGACAATATGTGTTTTAAATTTGCTTCCAAACATAAAATACATTAGGAAGATTTGATTTCTGTCCTAAATCCATATTTTTTCCGGGAACAGTTATCAACATTTTGTTTTCTTTTTAACTCCAAAGACTAGAAAAACATAAATCAGCACATATCCAAATTACCAGAAGTAACTCACAAAATTAAACATATTGGTGAGTAAATCACACATAGTAGTTCTCCAAGTTAATGGTAAGAAGCAGTACATTCAAATTGCTATTTAGAAATGGGAAAAGCTCACTTCTCATTACAATGTAGAAATTGATGCTCTCAGAGTATGCACTTTCATTATACTCTAAAATCAGGAGGAAAATATTAATCAAATCTTTTATACTCTGTGTCCTTGAAATTGAGTAGACACTTAAGACATTAAAATATGTATTGGATTATGTCTTTAAATGAATTAATTTTGACTCATAGAATTTATATTTAACTTCATCAGGTGATC
>JAWWMU010000106.1:124268414-124298050 GCA_035048155.1 Cinnycerthia olivascens
TTTATATTTAACTTCATCAGGTGATCCATTTTTCAGTGATCTCTAAAGTAATAAAATATGATAAAATATTTTATATTAAACATGAAGGGCTTGGATAAAAATACATGACATTTCTTCCCAAAGAAATCTGAATCATGCTTTGTGGATGAATCAATTTCCAGTTACAACAACAAAGGTTTCACAAATATAGCTGTAGTTCAACAACAGCACTTTCATTTTTAAAAATGCTATTGACCTTAATTTTATACCTCTTATTATGCACTGAATGTGGTTGTCTCCTTGTTGGATGCTTCAATGAAAGATGCATTCCAGAAGGCCACAAAGGGCTAGAAAGGGTCACTGGATCAAATTCTTTACTCTTGCAAGTAGCAACATCATCTAATCCTTTAAGATAGTTCTTAAAAGTAGTTAGGGTTTGGGCTTTTTTCTGCTTCTTGTTTCTGCTTCCAGTTTAGTTTGTTTCTCATTTGTTCATATTCTTTTTTTGTCCCAACAAAGTGTTATTTTTTTACCTTTTTTTTGTCTTCAGCAAACAAGGAAATCCCTTCCGTCACACTAAAGGCTTTCCATTTTTTTGTTTATCTTCACAGCTGTTCTCCACACATACTTGCTAGAATTCAGTGGTTCAACCTGTACTCACCAGGCCCTCATAAAAAGACATTACACTCCTCCATCTTTAGCAATACATCATCTGACACACCCTAGCATTGCTTTTTCCTTCTCATGGTTGCATATAGTGACCATTTATTAATTATCTATATAGTAAACTATTATCAACCCAGGAATAATTCTGTCACTGTCTTCTGCTGATGAGCCTTGAGCCTTGGTGCTAACAGTAGGACATCTGCTGTTAAGTGTAGGGGTTTTTTACAGTAAAACCTCATCATTTTTTCTAACATAACATTCCTTAAAATCACCTGACATCCTCTTTCACTCCAGTTTACTCTGAATAGGTGTTATCTTTCTATTTCATGTCATCAGCAAATTCCACCTGTTGATTTACATTTTTGCATAAGAGTTGTTGAAGATATTTAGCCATTACAAATTTCATTAGTGATTATTCTCCTTTTCAATATGTGCATTTTTGTTATCTGCTGTCCTTTATTCATCTGTTAATTGAAAAAAAATTCCCAAACAATATATTACTTTATTTTCCTACTCTATTGCTCAAAGGAAGATAAACAGATATTTTGGATACATGCAGCTCTGATGTCATGTTTACCAACAGCTTTATTTCTCACTTGAAATCAATTGGGAAAAAAATGAGGCTTTAAATGAGAATTTATATACTCAAAGCAGGACACCTGGAGAACAGAATTTATAATCTTTACATTTTATCTTTGTCATAACACTGCTTTAAAAGCCTGAATTTCTTCCCAAGTGCTATCATAAACTCACATAATGGTTGAGTTTGGAAGGGACCTCTGGAGCTCCTCTGGTGCAAGTGCCCTGCAAAACAAATTTCCCAGGACTGTGTCTGACCACACTTATAGGAAGAAAAAAATAAATTCTCATGTTTAGATGAAATTTCACATGCTTTAATTTATGCTAAAGGTCTTTGATGTGTCAGTGAGGTCTACTGAGAAGAGTCTGGCTTTGTCTTCTTTCCCTGTTGTACTGGGGAGCCCAGAGGTGGGCAGAGTGCTCCAGCTGTGGCCTCACAAATGCTAAGTAGAGTGATGTGCTGGGTTTGGCTTGGGCAGAGTCCATTTTCTTCTCAGTAGATACTGTGGGGCTGTGTTTTGAATTTGTGCTGGAAACAGTGTTGATCACACAGGAATGCTTCAGTTACTGCTGAGCTCACACAAAGACCTGCTCTGCTTCACCCCACCCATGAGCAGGATGGGGGTGCCCAAGGAACCGGGTGGGGACACACCTGGGACAGGTGATCCCAGATGGCCAAAGGGATGTTCCAGACCATGGTATCATCTTCAACAATAAATTAAGGGGAAGGTTGACCAGGGCTCGTTCAGGGCACCTGTTGGTGTTTTCATTTGCATTGCTTTTATTTCTTGGACTTTATTTTTCTCTGTTGTTTTCCTTTTCATTATCATCATCACCATCATAATTATATTGTATTTCAATTAATAAACTCTTCTTATCTCAACCTATCAGTTTTCTCACTTTTACTCTTCTTATGGTCTTCCTCCCATCCTTCTGGGTGTTGGAGGAAAATGAACAATTGTGTGGTGTTTAGTTGCTGGATGCAGTAAAACTGTGACAAGGAAAAGATCTGGCTTATGCTCAACTTATTTTTCATCAGAGTCCTTCATAATTTGTTTTGGTAGTTGCTGCTTACTACAGAAATGCCCACTACACTGTAATTGAGAGTAGAATTTCTCTAGGAGAATAATTTTGAAGACTTGTACAATCCTCTGCAAGGTAAAACAATAAGAAATTCAAATAATTACACCATCACAATGTTGGAAACAGAGTGAAAGTTTGGACCTTGTGCAGACTGGTTGAGATTTTTTCCTTTTTTCTTTCAGTCCTTTTTAATGTTAACTTGAAGCAAATGACTCTATGATCACGGAACAGAACCATAGAATCTTTTAGATTGGAAAAGACCTCCAGATCACCCAGTTCAGCCTTTAACTGATCACCACCTTGTCAACTACACCACAGCACTAAATTCCAGACAAGGGTTTCTTGAACACCTCTAGGGATGGTGACTCTGTAGACAGTCATTTCCAATGTATAACAACCATTTCCATAGAGAAATTACTTTTCCACTTTCAGAAAAAAAAAAAAAAGGGGGGGGGGGGGAGGGGCGGTTCAGATTTTTTTTCTGGAGGGACTCCATCCAGAGGGTTTTTTTCCCAAATTTGCCCTAAACCAGGACAACATCCAACCTGAACTTCCCCAGGAGCAACTTGAGGCTATGTCCTCTTGCCCTATCACTAGTTCTCTGGGAGAAGTGGACACCTCCCACCTATCTACAACCTCCTTTCTGTTTGTTGTAGGCAGCCTGAGCCTCCTTTTCTCCAGGCTAAACAATCCCAACTCCCTTGAACACTTCTCATATGAATTACCTCCTGGACCTTTCACCAGCCTCATTGCCTTCATTGCCCTTCTCTGGACACTCTACAACCCCTGTCTTTCTTCAATCAAGGTGCTGAGAACTGGACACAGCACTCAAGGTGTCTCACCAGTGCCCAAGTACAGGGAGACAACCCCTGCCCTGGTCATGCTGGCCACACTATTGCTGATACAGGTCAGGATGCCACTGGCCATCTTGGCCACCTTGACATACACTGCCCCATGTTCAGTCATCTGTTGCCCAGCACCCCGTTGTCCTTTCCCACTGGGGCTTGTTCCTTGAATCCTCTTTGTTGTCTTGTTCCTTCTAATGCCATCTTCTTCCCAGCCTAGTTTTTCCAGACACCACATGGAAGCCCTTGTGCAGCAGACCTGAGTTGAACAGCAGCGCTATGCATGTGCCTGTTTCCTTGTCAAACTCAGATGTGCAAATGTTTTCTGCTTTGCTTAGTAGACTGGAAACAAATACCATTAGGTCCTTGCAGTGTCACCTCTGAGTGTGACCTTTCAGGCCTCACCAGCCTGCAGTTTGCCAGCCAAGGGAGCATCCCTGACACAACAGCTTGGCTGCATGGAATGCGTTGCAAATAGCCTTCATAGTGGGTTACTGCCAGCACTTAGCGTTCCCCATTCGAGCAGTTCACACCATTTCATTCTGGATTCTGAACTGCTTTGCTGCTCCAACATGGACCAGCCTCTACCCCTGAGGAATCAGTAACCTTCTAAATATATAGTTGTCAGAATCTTACCATTTTGTTTCAGATCTGTGGGATTGGAGAGTGACCCATTATTTCTCTAAGAACATTTTAAATCTTCACTCTATAAAGACACAAAATAATTCCATCAAATACTGTATAGCATATGAGTCTAACACAAAGGTTAGTTTTATGCTTTTTTCTTTAAGTCCTTCTGTTCAGTCAATGTGAGATCAGCGATATACTGTGAGATAATGCAATTTCTCACTATGAGCACAATTAAAGGAGTGCATTACTGCATATAGCAGCATGCTGCCTTTAACTGACATGTTACACTATAATGCACATGGCCCAAACTCTAAGATAAGAATCTTTG
The DNA here is from genome assembly GCA_035048155.1 of Cinnycerthia olivascens. Taxonomy (NCBI): domain Eukaryota; kingdom Metazoa; phylum Chordata; class Aves; order Passeriformes; family Certhiidae; genus Cinnycerthia; species Cinnycerthia olivascens. The sequence continues at coordinate 124,272,525 of JAWWMU010000106.1, forward strand.
GCTTCAACCTCAGTGAATATGCTTCAAGTTTGGAATAAGCCTAATTTGAAGCAAACACAACAACTGCTAGTGAAGTAGGCTATAGCTTGTCTTCACATTTCACCATCAGATTGGCTGCCCAATACAAACTACATGAGACACCATGATAACAGACATAGCCAAGAATCAGTGAACAGGACTGATGCAGCAAGATGCAGCCAGAAGACCCTTTTGGCAGAAAGGGAACATGTTCTTGTTCATAGCAGAACATCCCTTTTCCCAGCTTCAACAAGGATGCTCCGGTTGTGCGTATCCATGTTCTCGATCCACACACCAAAGTCAATACACATCCTCCTGCGGCAGTGGTGGAGGAATAACACAGCTCTTCCACAGCCAGTCCCTCCTGGAGATGGTCCATTTCTTCCTTTAAGAGTTCTAAGAGTGACAGCTCTGTTGCCTATTCTGACTCTTTATACATGACTTTATTGTCCCATGTTAGCACAGAGTTGCCATTTTCTCCTCTTGACCTTTTCCACATGATATCCTAGAACAAACAGGGAAAGTGAATTTGATTGGACCACCTTCTGGGCATAAAACACATGATCTGATTTTGCCAAAATAATGAGGCAATTTATGAGGGCTGCAGCGTTGTTTCCTTTGAAGCCAAAATATCTCCGAAGCAGTTACTCCTTCTTAGGTTAGACAATGGGAGCACTATAATAAACAAAAATGAAGAGTAAAGCAGTGAAATAAAGATTTGGAAACTTCAGCTAATAATTTATAGGTGATGCCTCCATGTCCTTGGGTGTGATCATAAAATGAAATATTTTCATATATTATCCATAACTGGAAAAAGTACAAGAAACAGCCAACTGAAACTGAACTGAAACCTTTTGAAGCAACAAAATGTGACACCTCTTGCAAGGAGTTTTTGACTGGAACATAACCTTGCATTCCTGGCTGCCCTAGCACTTGTATTAGCATTCACTCTTGCTGAGAAATACATACTGTAAGGGATCTTTTTATTATTGTCAGTATTATTATAAAATAATCCAGCAAAATAACATTGCAAGACTGTGACATGCCTATCATATTTGATTTATTCTTTCACTGTAGGCTGTTTTTAAGTAAAACTTACTTGGATTTATGAAGATATTTTTTGAGATATTTTCCCTGAAATGATTATTACTGAGCAACACACCTTATATGAACTCTTGCCATTAAGGCTTAGAATCCTGGGGTTTTCTAGGATTCTGCATTTTTAACTAACAATGCTAATTTTAAAAGCTAAATCTCTGGAAATATTGACAAAAAGGAGAGAATAAGCTTCCTACTTGACAGAAAAGAAAAAAAGAACATGTTTTCTTGGGAGGGGCTGTTACCACAAATATAGTTTATTTCATGTTTTGCATTTTGTTCTCTTTCCACAGTGAAATCAGATGAGTTGCAAACAATCAAGAAAGAATTAACTCAAATCAAAACAAAAATTGACTCCTTGCTAGGGAGACTGGAAAAGATTGAAAAACAACAAAAAGCTGAAGCAGGTAGGTAAAAGCCATTTTTACTGAAATGAATTAAATTAGAACATCGTTACCAGTCAAGCAGACAGACCAAAGAAAACGGAAGCTTTCTGAAATTTGGTACTTAATGGAGGCCTGAAGCAAGGTAACCCTCAGGTAGAACCACTGGGAGGATAGATTAATATTCTTCATATGAATCATCATTAAAGAATTGTTTTTTATGGTATAGTAGGAAAAAAATAATCTTTCTAGTTGTTCTGGAAACAAAACATTGCTAAAAAATTGACTGAACAGAATTAAGCTAAAAGTTTTTGACCATATGCACATTAAGGATTAATAGATAATGTATACCAAAAACTATTGCCCAGGCAATAAGCAATAGGTAATAGTCACAAGTTGAAGCAAGGAAAAAAAATCTGTTTGATATAAGGAAAAGAGATGCAACTGAGCAGTATAGTGAGTTGACCAGAGAGACCATACTGGCTCCGTCCTTGGAAACATTGAAGACTCATTGGGCTCAGGACCCATGGACCTGGGCCAAAATCTGAGTTTGTCCCTGATTTGAAGAGGGATTGGACTTGGTGAGCCCAGGGATGTTTTCCAACCTCAGTTATTGTGTGAAGCTCTGGCATCTTCGTAAAACTGGTTACACCTCCAGTTTAGCTTTTTCTGGCTTAAAATATTTTTTAAGGCAAACTTTGGGAATGAAAAAAATCCAGTGCTATTCCATAATTTAATCAAGTCAGTTCACTGTTCATTTTGCTAGATTAATGACCTCACTTACCAGCACTTTAAAATCATCCTGAGAGTTATAAGGTTGGATTTTCACCATGGTATATGTAAAAACAAACTCAAGTCATATGCCTGTCTCTGGCATTTTCTTTGTTATTTCCTTATAGATCACATATATATTTTACAGGAGCTTTATACTAGTGAGTTGATTTTGTGAGAGTCAGAAGGGAAATGGAAGCCTTATCTCATTAAAAACTCGATTTTTTTTTTTCACCTCTCCATTCTTCGATAAAAGTTTTTTATTAATTTTATGTGAAATATATGAAAGAAATTCTGCCTCAGAACCCACAACTGCCTGAGTGTCTGGACCGTAGTCAGTTATATGAAGCAAAAAACCCATCAGGGCACATACAGAGAATTCCTTCAAGACTGTCTAAAAATGACTGGGAATTAGTGGTTGAGGGTTACAAACCTGACACGGTCAAAACAGGAATTTGGGTATAGATGTCTCCTGTTCCCAAGTAACTTTAAAAAAAAAAATTGAAAAATAACCTACCTACCTTTTCTTAACAATCATTTTCTAAGCTGACTGACAAGGACCAATCCCCCAGCTGTTACAGTTTATCTCAAAAAGTTGAGGACTTTTTTCAAGTCTAAGGTAAATTATTAGTAGAGAGTGTGATTATCTCTTTCAGAAGAACTGTGCAGAGTATCTATTCATTAGATTCTATTTTTTTCTTTATGCAAGATGGATAAATGTTGGTATAATTGTTAAAGATGTAATTGCAAGGCACTCTATTGAATCACTTGTGCATGGAAATACTCTGACTGTGCATCCCTACCTTGGGGAGCTTTTATAAAAAATCAATTACTATGCAAAACAATCTGCAGATCATTGTACTTTGATATCCTATTTTCACTTTTGCTAAAGGACTGTAGTGATCTCATTTAAATAGAAATCCGGTCAAAGAGGAAAATGTTAATTCGTATTGTGTCATAGTCTTATGCTTTCTGAAGACAAGCAATGAACTTCCTCAGAAATTAAAAAACATTTTCGAAGTATTGATGTTCTAAAACATCAGATGCAGAGCTCATCCCTTGTATTCTTTGCCCCTCATTGGAGGGTGTGAGGAGAAAAAACATCTGAAAGATACTAATAAGCATGGAACCCCATTTAAGTGTCCTGAGCTGACAAGGAGGGTTATGCAGCCTGGGTTATTAGTCTGCAGATCCAAAAATATTTGTGTAAGCTACATCTGTAGCTGAACTATGTAATTTAGAATTTCAGATGGGAAATGATGAGATGATTTCATTTCTTCTCTATGGTTTGGCAATGCTATTTCTTATTTTCCTCTGCCAGAAGGTGTGGCCTCACTAAGACTGGGATCAGAGAGAGGATCTGTGTCTCATTTACATAAAGCAAAAATCAAGCCACTGTCTTGCTCTTTTGGTGTTCTAAGTTTGACTTGCTCGCCTGAAGAATATTTAATTTTTATTCCTAAAAGTTGTTACATCTGGAGGAATGTGATGTTACAGGTTGGACAAGCTCAGGGCATACATTAGTTACTGCTCTACAGCTGCATGAAAACTCTCCTTACAGTAACAGCTGATGATCTGGCTCTTTCTATTATCAACTCCTAACCTTTCCAATAGGGAGAATATAGAAAATAGGATTTCCTGTACATAGAAAAACTGTAGAAATAGCTCCTTTGTTTGCAAAAATCTGAGTCGGGAAGCTGGGAATAAGCTGTTCTGATGTGAAAAAAAAAATCGTTAGAGAATATTCTTCCTGTAACATTAGAGATTAGGCTCTAATTAGGCTGAAAGTTAGGTACTTCAGTTTAGCTTCTCATAAGAGCCCAGAAGAGATGGGGACTGAGATGGTATTTTAGCCTTCTCTGAAGAACCCAGTCTATGTTCTCATTTAGACAATTAAGTAAGTGACCTAGCTTTTTAGCAACTGTATCTTAAGAAGGTTTTCCATTTAAATGTATTGTCTATCAGTTCATCAACCTTGTTTTTAAAAGCCTTAATCAAGATCGATTCAGTTGTCATTGCCAGAGCTGAATGATCTCACAAGTGGCTTAAGGCAGGAAGCAGTAGGGCCAGACATAGAAGGTGTTGGTGATTTAATCCATATTTCCTTGCACAATGCAAGTAACACAATCATTTATGACTAGCATGGTATTACATGGAGCACCTTACCAAAAGAAGATTAGGCTCCATGGGCTGAATCTTCTGCTATTACATGTGACTACAGTACTGTTGAAGCAGCTAAGATGACCTTGCATTCTTTAAATCTAAGAATCTTTCTGAAAACTTTAGGTGACTGAGGAAGGAAAGCTAAATTCTTCTGTTTCTTCAGTAAGCAAAGTTAAAAATGAGGGTCTAAAGACTAGTGAAGACTAAAGAGATGAATGTAACTGGCAAAATAAATGTGCAGAGTCAAAAGATAAAACAAATGTCTTGGTTTAAGACTATGGAAAAGAAAAATGCAATCAGATTTGAATAGTTTATGTAGCTGTTAATAATTTATGGTAAAAAAATAATATGATCATAGAGCTTCAAAAATATAGCACTTCAAGACAATATTTGATTCATTGGTTGTCCCACAAGATAGGTAATGAACTACTAGTGTTACAGAACAGTCAGACTTACAAAGGAAGAAATATTTTGTTCTAGAAATTCTGTCATTGATCACCTTCAGACTGAAAATAAACTGTTTTTCTAGCTGCATGCAACTAAATTTCTGGCCTGGTTCACTTTGACCACATAAAGTTTTTCATATAAGTTCCTGACATGCATAGGAATAAGACTCTGATGCCTCCAAACATTCTTCTGGCCAGTCTGTCTCTGTTATTCTTCCGCCAAACTTCCTCTGAATTTTTCCTGTTTGGATAAAGTTCTTCACCATATCCAGGAGTTTCACAATGCAGCTACCCTCATGAAGCCAACCAGAACAGATTCTTCAGGCCTTCATGGAAATGGCCTTTCTTTCCACCACTGCAGAAAATATAGGAAGCCAATATTTGGCTGACTGGAGAGGGGCATTCTCCAGTTACTTCAGCACGTTATACCAATGAGGAGTAATGGATGCTTTACTCCATAAAAACATGTTTTCCTGTCTAAAAGGATTTGTTGATTACCTGTATGGCTGTTAATATAGATTCACAGTAAATTAACACAAATTCTTGTTCATTTATTGGCAATTTATTGCCTTCTCCTTCTCAGAGCATAGATATTTATGTATTTCTCCTTAGCTGCACATGAATAAATATCTGGTGACTATGCCAATTGGATTCCAAGGTAAAATCAAGTACAGAAAATCAAAAAGCTGGATCTACTGGTAAATCAAGCCTTCATCCACTGCATGGCATAGATGGTGCAGATGACCATATTGATATTGTGACTTATTTATGCACTGATTTTTAAAAGAAAAGTTTTCAATCATATTTGCCTGGTAGACATTAACACACAGAATTTTACAAAGCCAGCACATCTGGAAATGGAAGCTTAGGTTTCTTCTGCAGAGCACTTTGCCACCAATAGGAAAGGCTACTGAATCTCTATAGAGTATGTTTTCCTTACAGAAGCCCAAAAGAAACAAATGGAAGATAATGCTGATTTGGTTCAAGAGGAATGCATATCAGAGAATGCAGATAACTCTACGGAAGAGCCAACTGAAGGAGGGCCAGATGCAGATGGGGATGGAGAAGATATGACTGATGGGGTAGAGGAGGATTTTGATGAGGATGGCAGCAATGAGCTGGTAAGGAATGATCATGACATGTCTGTCTATATGGTTCCTACAAGCAACCACAGGGAGCCAACAGTCTGGATTAATAAAACAAGCTCACAGCAGCACTGTGATGTTCTGTAACTAGTGCCTAGACCTATACTCCTCATACACTATAATATCAATTACGCATAGGAACCTCTGAGGAGAAACAAGAAAAATATATTTTATTACATTTGGTGATTTTAGAAAGGAAATAAAATGTAGTTAAATTAGTTTGCTTTTATTATTTTACATATGTATAAATTTAGTGTGCTGTTTTTTCTTTTCGTTTTTTAACCTCTGCTTTTCAAAATTAAATAAAATTCTAAAATGGTGAACTTTTTCATTATTAAACACATGCTTTCCACAGTCCAGAGTCTCTATCTTCCATATATATGCTCTGCAGGCTGTGTTGGCAGATGCAGATTTTTTTGATGGAAGGATTTTTTTCCTTAAGAAATGTTTGGGTTTTCAGCCTGAGGCTGCACCTTTCATGAAATACTCATTATGGTGCTAAACTCCTAAGTTCTTCTACAGCAACATTAAAAAATATTTGGAAATTCAGATTTATACCTTTCTAAGGATTCCTAACAAGAATGGAACAGTCAAAGTGGTTTAGCCTGCATAATACTCTTCCTCTCTTCCTGGTTTTCTTATTCTGCTTTGAGCTGGAAGAACCTTTGTAGCTCATTGTCATTGCTTGCATTTAAAAAATATTTAATTATGTGTGTACATTGAAAATCTTTCAGTGAAGCAGCAGAAGTCAGTTAGCAAGGGACCCAGCAGAATCAACAGCGAGTCTGGAGTAATGGGACATGTGAATAATCAGTGCTTTGTACTGCTTACTGCAAGTGCAATTTAAACCTACTTGTAATTTTCAGGTTTGTGTCCCATTAGCCAGCCCAAGACTCTCTTGAATTTCTGTAAACTGAATAGCATTATTCCCAGAAGAAGCTACTAAAATCTGAATTCCCTCATCTTTTTGCATGCAATGTAGAACAGATGACATTATTCCTTTTTCTTAAAGAGACATGTTCTCCTCTTCAGGTATGAGGGCTGTCCATAAGAAGCTCTCACTCTGAATTTGTAGAGAGTTTAAATTTTGTAATTAATAAATGCTTGTAAATATAATCTTCCACCATGGCTAATACCTGACCAGCTGAAGTGACTTTAGCAATAGGGGTGACCACAGTCTAACAAGAATGGTGGGTTTTGCACTGATTAGGCACCAGACTCCCCATTACGGACAACTAAGTGGGAGTGTTAACATACAGTGCATTAAACTCTGATTGCTCAATACTGTCATTTCACCCCATGGATTTGACATACTTAACATATATCCACGCTATATCACATAGAAAGTAGAAGAATTTTTTCATCTATCTAAGGCCTCGGAAGGAAAGGCTCTATAAAGCAAGCAGCACAGGAAGAATTCATTAGCAGTGAAAGTCTGGAATTGGCATGGCCTTATTTGCACACCACTGCTTCCAAATTAAAAGGGCTTTCCAATATTCATGTTACAGAATTAGCTGAAGAGCAGTGCGTGGCAGATACAGCTCCAAAGACAGCTCAGAGGTCTGACACACATCTAAGGCAGGGTGGGGAAGCAGCTCCAGCTTCTCTGCATGTCATCACTGAGTGCATGAGTGCTGGGAGGAGGTGGCTCACTGCATGTGGAGAGTGCTGTCCTCTGCATTGCATCCTGGCATGAGTGGCATCCCCCCATCCCAAGATGATGGTAGCCAGGAAAGGCCAAGGAGGAGGATTTCTGTACATCATGTCAGTCAGGTGCAGCCTGGTGCAATGCCAGGGCAGTGGAGCCGGTCAGCCTCATGCCTTCCACCTTCCCAAAGGCTGGCACCCTCTAGCTGAGAAGCTGGAAATGCTGTAGACTTTAAAGCTTACAACTAAGATTGTCACTGATGTAAAATCCCTGTCCTTTTCATCCTCCTGTGACATTTCCATCAAGTTTTGGAAGAGGCTACTCCACCTTAGCTTTCCTGCCTGCTGCAATGTGATAATATTTTCTTCCTTTTGCAAAGCCCAGGGAGATTAGTGAATGCAAAATTGCAACAGATAGGATAAAGGATTGCTCAGCAAAGAATTGCTTCAAAGAAATCTCAGGGTGTGGGTGTTTTCCACAGAAAGGCAATTATGAATTGAATTATGTATCTTTCCTCTACAGTTTTTACCCAAACAGTTAGCAGTATTGGCCTGTATTTATGATATGAAGATGGTATTTTTTGATGCATATTGTAATTTAGACTGTTTTATACTGACATATATTTATGCAGATATACTGACCAATTCCTATAAGTTTTAGTTTCCACTCCAATCATTGATAGCACTGTAAAGGTGTTGCCTTCTGGAGGCTGACCTGGAACAGAGACTAGACAGAGCAAAAGGATAAAGTAGGGATAAAGTAGATATTTATTAAAAGGTCTCAATGGGTACACCTGAGCTACACAAGAGTCCACCTGGATCACACCCAAGGTGCCCCAAAATGGTCACAAAATGGATGCCTGATCACAAGGTCCCACGCTTTTATAAGTTCTGGTCCATCAGCATATTAGAATCAATTGTCCAATCATAGCTTCAGGTTATGAAGCTCCATCCTCCTGGTTTTTTCTTCTGCCTTCAGTGCTGTTTTTATTCTTGGGCCTGAAAGTTGTCCTTGGTATCGAGCTAGAGAAGGAATTATTTTGTCTATCTACTCTGTGAAGAGAACTCAGTAGCACTTAATATGAAACCTAAAGCTACCCACTAAAACAGCACAGGATCTAAAAAATATAAAAGCTAAAACCTAAGGCATCAAAGGGAATGACAGTAACAGTACTGCCAAATATTCCTGTATTCAGGAATTCTTGGGAATTCAGCCTGCTTCTACCCATTCTATGTGTTCTTATCTGAAAATGCCCTGTCTTTTGAAAAGTAAAGTAGATATATAAGTGTGTTATAAAGGGTGTCCTAACAGATGTTGCTATTCTGTTTTATAAAAGCTAGGTTATTTAGGAAAGAAAGCTGACTAAGAGCAAATATGTAATTTTGGAATGCAGCCAGTAAAAATCTTTTGAGGAAAAAACAAAGAAAGCTTAAGAATTAAACATGTTAAATGTGACAACACTAACAAGAACTTTCCACATTAAAAGTTACTATTTTAAATGCTAAAATAGTAGCATTGGACTTAGAATTTTAAAAAAAATCCTCCAAAAGGCTTTTTTTAAATGAAATCTATAATGTTTTCCAAATATAGAGCTAAAGGAATTTAAGACAATAATTAAGAAAATATTTTCTTTCACCACTAAAAACAGCAGAGGAAACAGAAAAATATTTAAATGGGCACAGCTAATGCCCTGAAGTAATTTCAGCAGGAAAATTTAATTGTGAGTCCACTAATATGAAAAATATTAATAGAGGGAAAGAAAAATTACATAAATTTAGATCTTAACCTTTAGTGAGTTGTTCAGGTTTATCTGTAAATCTTCTGCCCTGTCATTTCCCAAAACTTGCTGCATGTTTGCTGAACAGAATTCTGTTTTCTTAAGCCTGTCAATAAAGGAAGGTGTTGAACAATGTCATACCCACTGCCAGAGTCCAGGTGGTGCCAGAATGGAGCCTCTGAATCCATATACATGGGTCTCCATCTTTGCAGCAGAGGACTCAAAATTATATTTTTTTCTTTATTTCTAATTTTAACTTGCAAAGGAAGTGACTACACAGGATGTATGCTGTGGGTTTAGGTGGATCAGTTCTCTAAATTCACACACTGTCTATTTGAGAGAACAGGTTACCGCACATTAACTGAGTGATGGCAGCTGTCCTCCTGCGTGCTTTCAGCCTAGATCAACTGTAAAGAAAGACCCAGTCTGAGTTAAGTCAGGCATGGATTGAAGAATCCTACAGCCTCTTCAGCTGTCTGCCTGGCTGCACACACAAAACATCATACTCAACAACTGCACACCTTCTTCATCTACCATCTAGACCAGGATGTTGTTCAACCTTGCATTGTAATTTTCTATGACTAAAGACATGCCTACAAACAGTCATTACAGCTCAGCTAAAGTGTGAAAAAGTTTTGTGCAGCAATAACTTGATTTGCCATCTGAACTCCAATTCAAGACATGATGCATTTGAAGCACCTGCTGCAGTCATCAAATATCACCTCTTGAGAAAATCTCTTTGGTACTATTTGCCCAAATGTGTCTCTCAGTAAATGCCTCCAGTGTTCCAGACACTCCAGCATAAAGGGTCTTCTGGAAAAATTCTCAAAGAATTTTGCTGCATTTCTATACCTAAGAATTCTTTAAAAGGTGATCTCAGAAACATGATCCATCTATGTATGTTAAAGGGTTGACTTCAACTTGTTCAGTGAAGTGTGCCATAAGCTTTTATCCACATTCTCTCACACGGCCTCTCACTCCCACCTGTACAAGAGCATGTATATATTGTAGTTTTATACATATATAATAGTCACCAGTTTATCATGTAGGTCCTGAGCTTACTTTACAATTCATGTCACTTAACTGAATCACTTAACTGACCATCAGAGGTAGGGAGAAGGGTTGAAATCTTCAGGTCTATTTCCTTTGCTCCTTTTAGATAAAAAAACAATTAGTTGGTTATCCTGGATTTGACTGGACCCATAATTCAAGCTTTTATTCTGCTCCTAATATTGAACAGTTTCTAATAGCAGTGAAATAAAAATTTCTGTGTTCTGTTCTAGTGAATTGCTTTTAATTTAAACTGTCCCTCAACAGTGTTGTGATAAAGACAACACACCATTGCAACACCCATCCCATTTTATGGAAAATGGGCTCTCATGATGAAAGATCTTTATGTTTACTAAATTAAGTTCACACGCAAATCAAAAACGAATCACAAATTACCCAAAAACAAATCTTCAGTGATATCAAACAGGTTTTGTGTGTCTGCCATGGCTTTAAATTGTAAGTAGTGGGAAGGAAAACAAATAACCTTTTCTTACTCCAGTGGCAGCACAGGGGAGAACAGAAAAGTGACCTTTGCAACACAGTCCAACATGTAATGATATTTGAAAAGCAGCTTTTCCTCAGTCTCTCTATCACAAGTCCCTTCTTACTAGAAATAGCATTAATATTGTGCAGCCTGGCTGAAAGATTGAAGGAAGAACGTTTCTGAATTAATGTGCCTGGTGGTTCCCTAATTCTGCTGATTTAGCACATGAACAACCCAGTGCAGATCCAGGATATTCCGTATCTCTTCTCTGAACTTGTTTCAAAGGGTGTTAAATCCATCATTGAGGAAGCACTAAACAAGTCATTGCAACTCCTTGTAAATAAAACAGGTAGCTACATGTTACTTCACTGAAAGCCTGAAGTATTATAGATTTGGGAAAAAAGAACTAAAACACTTTTATCCAATGTTTAATAAAATACCAACAAAATAATTAACTGTAATGAATTATACGCAAGCACTCATATCTGTATTACATTGCCTGAGAATAATAGTTCCTATCAAACTGTCAACCTTTCATAGTAAATAACTATAATAGTAATAGCATGGTAGTGGTTCAGTAGTTGAGCATTCAATACAGCAAACTGTTTTCTGGTAGAGTATGTGATGCAAATACAGTAGTTTTATGGTTTCATAACTCAGATCAGACACTGGGTTAGTGCTTGGTTGGAATTTGAAGGATGTATTCACAATCACAGTGGTGTTTTTATGCTGGTGTAGCTGTGCTAAAAGTAATGAAGCCAGACAAGCATTATTAGATGGGAGTTCCACAATAATGAGTCAACTTTAATGAAATGTCTTAAGAGGTATTTTTATTAAATTATTTTAGAACCAAAGATACAGAGACTATAAAAGGCCTCGTTCTGGTTACAATGTAGATTTACAGCAGTTATTTCAACAACAATTCCCTTTCTATTAAGTATATTTCAGTTGTATTTACCTCTCAAGGGTATTTGATTTCTTACTCTTGTCCTTTTCTCCACCTCCACACTGCATGTTTTCAGTCTATCAAATATGTTTCTAACATCTGATAGAGAATAATGTTTCAAATATTAATACCAGAAACTGCCACAGACATAAAACTCAGGATAACCCTCTTGCCATAGTATCTTTCATTATGCAAAAGTAAAACCATTATGATATAATAATAGCTATATTTCCTGTAGGAATTGATGCAATTACTATTTAAATCAATGGAATCAACGGGCGCTGTGGCCAAAGCTCATCAAAAACATTTCCCTTTCATCACAAATGGGTGATTTAGATTGCTGGCAGGTACACTATCAAAGATATTACCAAAAGTAGTTTTAATATGATGTTGTAGAAGAGTAACTTAGCCAAGGTTCGGTGGCAAGATTCAGTGTAGTACCATATGGCACAATCATTTGAACAATAATTCAAGACCAGCAGGGCACAAATCAGAGTTACCAAGGCACAAGTCATAGTCACCATACTTAAAGGTTTTGTATAATTTCAGTCACTTCCCAAATATCTGCCACTGGTAAATGGTCTCTCTGCTTCAGGAAGTAACTTAGAGAGGGGTCCCTGCTCAAGTGGAAACCACCACCATGCAGGCAGGCTGCTCAGCTGGGAGAGCTCCAGGGCAGCCCACTTAGGCTGTCAGATTTGTGGAATAAAGTGGCTGGATTGTAGTCAAATTACATTCATTGGGAAAGGTATGCATGAGACTCCCTGTACCCACAACCTTCTTTGTTCCTTGATAAATGAGACTTTGAAAAGCTACCTGCTGTTCATGTGTTAACTGCATGATGGGTGTTCCAACACCACTCACATCAATGCTCCCTGTGCCTTTCTTTGCCTTCCTGGGTCTTCAAAGAGCAGATGGCAACTAGAGGAGTTCTTGGCTGTCTGGGCTGCGGCTCAGGCCTTTGCCTCCGTTGATTGTATGCATCACACCCCTCCTAAAAGTAGCTAAAGGGAAATTAAATAGCACATCTGTATGAAGCTTTGAGACTTTCCTCGCTTAAATTATTTTGTATGGAATTCAACAATGAAAATACTCAGCAGAAAGTAAAATAAAATCAAGAGAAAAAGAACTAAAATTTGTCCGATGAATTTCATCTAGTTTAAATATAGTTTTGCATATTTCAAATAGCAAGATTAATCAAATGTGTGTCTGGGGGATGGTATTGATAGTACTTAATTTATTATTGTAATTAAACTACATTTTTCATTGTCCATTTAGATGCGTGTTTTTTCAGTCCATAGCATCAGGGCAGGCAAGACTGACTCTTCTATTATCAGCCAAATTAGGCTGATTAGGCTTGTCGAAAAGATCAGTAGCTATTCTGACAGCTTGCAGCTTTCTGAGAGCACTTGTACAGAATACTACTTAGAAAATAAAGGACAAAACTTCTAATGAATGGCAATTGCTGCAGCGATGTTGTGCCAGAAATCTTATTCAGCATACTTTAAAGATCACTAAGATCATGCAAAATTTTGTCTTTTCTATTGCGTTTACCACCCTTTGAAATCTCGCATTCAGTGTCAGGGGAACATGATGTTCTTCATTCCTAAGACAAATGAATAGGTAAAAGATTGTGTTCACTTGATAAATATCAGTGTAAGATGTTTGTACTTGAGCAACCTAAGAAAGTCATTAGGGGCACCATACCCAACAGATACTAATTCCTTGTCCCTTCCAAAGCTGCAGTAAATCTAATAACCTGTGACTGAAAAAATGGAGAAAGTAATAAAAGCATGCCATGAAATCAAAAATTGTAAGAAACTTCCTGACATGCCCTTTTGTTATATTTAATATATGCAGTAGAACAGTAGACGTGTTTGCTGTTCACCCACTGTTACATGAGTCATTGGAAGGACCTTGCCACCAGCCCCTCCTCCCCATTTTTCCTGGCAGTCAATTTATCAGAGGAAGATTTCCTAAGTGGTGTTCAGTGTTTTAACCAGGTTACTGATTTATGACTGACTACATAATGTTTTTCTAATTATTATTTAAATTCTATCCTGTACATATCACATGGGAACCTCTAGAAAATGCAGGCAGTGTTATCATGCATTTTGTGCCCCTTTCTACTAGATTTTCCTGCCTGTAATTGCATTTTTGTAAAAAAAAATAAGCAAATTAATTTTATTGAATTCAGATTTATTCCTCTAAATCTCCTCTTTATTTGGTTCCCAGTTAAAAAATCCTCAGAACTTAAAATCATAAAACTTGTAAAATATTGCAATGTAAATAATAAAATTAATTTACAAATATTAGAATTTTATAAATTTTCAGAAAAAGAGGTTGAAGATAATAGGTCTTCTGTTTATCTGATTTTTAAGCAAATTATGTAAGATCAGGAATTTTAGGTCCTTTTCTCAGCTTTGACATTGAACCCATGTGGTAAGCAATATGTCTCAGAAGATTAAGTGTGCAGGTAGAATCAGCACCTCTTTCTGGGGTCAGACCAACAGGTGCCTTTCTTTGGAATGTAAGAAAGGAGCATTCCCAATTGTCTACATTTATCAAAAAATTATATGCTTCCCAGTAAGGAAAAATACTTGTGGAACAAAATTCTTCAGTGAATCTGGTTTACTTTTTTTATTGCACCCTGCCTTCTGTCTTGACCTGACGAGGTCTCAGTCATCATTTAATAAGATATTCATTGTGCTTGATAATTTTGAGACAGAAAATATTTAATTTTAATGGCTCAAGTTCTATCAAAAACAAAGGCTTTGCCTCCAATGTAAAAACAAAACAAAAGCACAAATGAATCAGTGAATTTAATCCGAGGTAAACAATGCTGTTTAGATTAGGTCAAAAATTCTCTTAGACATGTAAACAAAATACTTGCCTAAATGAAAATAAGTCTTCTCTGATATAACATAGTTGATCTTAATATTCAGTATTAGTAGCCTCATTTTTTTAATTTAGTCTAAGATCAAAATTAGCTCCACCAATTTTGCTGGCCCAAAATTTATGAGTATAGAGTCAACCTCTGAGGGAAGTGTAGAAACAAGGACAGCCAAACATCTACCCCTTAGAAGCAAACCTGGATCCCTTTTCAGGTGGAGGCAATGATGACTTCTAAAAAATATCACAAGCTTTTTACTATACCTTATGGCTGAAAAAGAAACATCAGAAATTGATTGCAGGAACTCAACTCTTTGAATAAGACTTATTTCATTTTCCACCCATGAATATTTTTGCCAATGTAATTTTAACTAAGTCTGGTGGAGCAGCCCTTCTTTTACTTCTCTGTGCTTTGGCTGGCTCCAGTAAAATTTGGGTGACTTGTTGAAGGTGCTGCACTGGGTTTTGTTCATCCTTCATTTGCAACCAACCATCCCCATCTGTGTTTAGGGGGAATAAGCATTGGAACAGTAACCTGGTATAGATACCAAAGCAGCAGGATGAGCTATGTTGGGAAAGTGGGGCATGGGAAGGGGGACACTGGTGTTTTCTAGGCATTCACTGGGACACAGAAATCCTCTGGAAAAACTCAGGCCAGCCATTGGGTCTGTGCTATGAATTTGAGTCTATCGGCTTAATCATCAAATTCTAAGATTTAGCTGAAATTGAGCAATTGTCATGCATCGCACATTTTTCCGGATGTGTCAGTCTTTGAAAATAAATAGCTTTAGTTCCCCTAGAAAGCACTCATTTCACAGGCTTTATCAGTAACCTTGAGCATCAAAAATGCTGAATGGAAAACCCTCAGAGGAAACATTTTTTTGCTGAAAATCTTCACTCAAGTAAAGAGGTGCAAACTTTGGAAAGCCAAAAGATTGTTATTTTTTCCATATTAAAAGGCAGAAATTGTAAATGTTTTTATTTTTTTCAATACAAATTGCAGAGCCTTTACAGCTAGTGATCCAATTATTCCAAAATGTCTCATTTTTTAAAGAAAATATAAATGTGTTACTAAGAAGATTTTCTGCATGATTAATATCAAAACATGAAAGGCAGATTGAATTTATCCGTACATAGGCATTTACACACCTCAGAAAAAGTAAGTTATTTAGAAGGTGATAGAACTGTAATTGCCATTTCAACAAAAAAAGAAAAAGCAATCAGTGAGAATAAAACAAGCTCAGTCTGCCAAAATGAAGATTTGGAAGTTAATCAAATACCAACTTAGCAGGCTTGCCATGCTGCTATGTGTCTGAAGTTTCCAAATTGTTGTTGCTATTGATTTCTAAAATTACACTACAGTTCTGTAGTCTTTCAAAATGAGCAAAGTATTTTCCAGACCAAATAAATAAAGAATGAAAAGGCTAAATTCTTCTCTACTTCTTCTTTGCACAGTTATAATAATCCTTTCTCAGCTATTATGAGATTCTGCACCATTTGCAGACCATGATTTGACCCCAAGTCCAACATTTTGCTTTGTAACTTTTATTTTAAAATTAATGTCTCTTGAAATCCTCATAAAACCAAAATATTACGCACTATTGTGCACTGTGCATTCAAATAAGTATTAGGCAGGAAAACACTAATAAAAAACTGTTTTGAATATTATTCATCTTTTATTGCCATTTCCACCTGGATCACATTCCCACAGTAAGACTTTCACAGGTGACAGTTTTAAGCAGATAACTCTACATCCTGTATGTTCAATTCACTGTCCTAATTCATTATACTGTCACCATTTAAATATTCATTTTGCATTGTTTGCCTCATTCCACTCCTGCTTCCCCTGCTTTACTCTGGGCTTTCCCAGTATCTCTGTCTCATGCTATATGCTTCCAACATCTTCTTCCAGCATTCTCTCCTTCCCATTTCTTTTCTGGTTTTTTTTTTTTATGTCACTCCACCTGGCTGTTCAGTTGACCAAAACTGCTGCCTCCAAGTACCTGAAAAATCTCTGATTGATTAGACAGAACATTCCTCATCTCAATACATCATTGCCTATAATTATTTAGCCTGGAATGGGCGCCCTTTGGTTTTTGATACCTATCTAAACTCTAATTTGGCAATAGTGAGAAAGTTCATTAGGTACTTTCTGTATAATTACTTTAAGGCAATTCTTCTTGTAAGCTCCTACTTTCATTTATTTTTAAAACACACTTTTAAAAATGTAGACATTTTAAATGGCCTTGGGGTACAAGTTTTAGTAGTTCCTTTATGCATTAAACTGTGTGTTCAAATCTGCACCCCTGGCATTAGTAGGACAGGAATTTTTGCCTTGATCATTAATACTAATAGGACCACCACCTCACACTAGAGAATTCCTACTCCTCACATTAAGCAGAGATCAATTCAGTAGAAATTTTAGTCTACAGCTTTTTTACACCACCCTGTAACTTAAAAACATCTCCTCTGTAGCATTCAGGATGATAAAGTACAGTACTTGTTGTGAATCATGATACGACTCAGTTGGACTTGCTTCTCATGGAGCAGGCATTATCCCAAGAAGCAGAAAACACACAGGGATCTCCAATGAGAGCCATATAGCTGAGAATTTGCTATGAATATCCACTCATGTGCAGGGATGAACAAAGGTGGAACTTTTTGTTTTCTCTGCTTTGTTTGGGACTGGATCCCAAGAAGGTGTTGAGAGTCTCTCAAGTCACAATTGTGTCGGCTGAAGGAATTCTGTGGGCAGCATCAGGGAGGCCTTAATGCATTTGGATTGGCTTTATCAGCCAAGAGAGAACAGGAAAGGGAGTTTGTTGGGAACACAGCTTCACCATGGGGTAAAAATGTGAGTGAATTCTGGTAAAGACTTCAGGGCAATGAGTTCTGCAAAAGTTCAACCTCCCCATCATCGTACCTCTTCCACATATGCTTGGAGATCCTAGCCCATCCCACACTCTGCCAAAGGCCAAGTGCCTCCAGCTTCAGATCCCTCCCACTGCCACCAGAAACTGTGCTACTGGTCCCTAAGTCTTCTCCCAATGCTATAAAGGACCTTGTAGAGGAAGATTTTGCTGCAAAAGCAGTCTAGCAGGAGAAAGACACACAACCTAATTTAATGTGGATGGATCCATTTCTTTCCTTCATGGCCCCATTCAAGCTCTCAAATGACCATGGTGACTCTATTCTCAGTCATTCCTTTAGTCACACACCTGACTATCATCTCAACTGCAGCGTGTCCTCACTAGCACTCTCCAAATATTGGATCCTGTCTCCAACACTACACCCAAAAGTGTTTATCACAATTCTGCCTGGACTCTGAGAAAGAAAAGATATGATGGTCTAGGGGAAAAGTCTGTATCTGATAGGGCTATCTTGTTTTTCCTGCTGATTTTTATTGGACGAACAAGTGAAACAGAGCATTTTAATACAAAGAAGATAGAGTTTGTTTTCACTGATGACTAAAACAATCATTCTCACATGTACTCACATAAATACTAACATTTCAAAGCAATTAAGCTGTTCACTGAACAGAAAAACAATTCTGTAATGGTTTTAGCTATTAAAGTATGATTGGCAGAGTCCAAAACATAATGATTAGGTTTCATCATTTGAGGAAAGGTTTAAAGAAGGTACAACTGGTTCTTTTAATTATCCTTTATTCATATTTATCAAACTTTACAATCGCTCTATTTGTTAAATGCAGTGAATATTCTGTCACTAGTTCATTATAAAAAATTTTGGAATATGTGCCATCATTTTGTTTTTCATGTTTTACAAGGGTTACAACTGACAGCAGCAAAAGTGTGATACACATTCACATTCCCCTGCTCACACCTATTGAACTGAGCATTTGCATTTCATATGGGGACATTAAACTAAACCACATATATGACTGTTACTGAATTAGAGATTGGATGCCTTAAATCAAGGGACAAAGTGCAAGGTGTACCTCGAACACAGCTGTGAAGTCAATGTGATAGCTAATACAAATTCCTTGCGGTTTTCCACTGATGATGAAGAGTGTTGTGTAAAAGCCAACAAAGTGCATGTCCCCGTGGTACCTTACAAATATAAATTACAGTGTTTTGCACTCAGTGTGAGTACCTGCTTAAGAGAAAAGGAGGATATTGTCTTGAGTTAAACACAGCAAATAAACCGAATGGCAATTTGCATTACTACTTTCTGTACTGCATTATGATTTTTTTCTCATTTCACGTAAATATCTAGACCAATAATGGCTAAGTTTTGGCTATTTTGTTGTGTTTGTTTTTCTTTAGGCCCACTCATCAGACAAAATCTATTTTTCATCTCTTTGGCTGTCCAGAAAGTGCATTTCATAAACAAAATAAATTATTAGAGATGAAACAGAGTATGCTGTCCTCGAGGACATAAGAGCAGCATCTGTAGACCTGGATTCAGAATTCTCAGTTGTACAGATAACAGTATTAGGAGCGAGCATCAGATGTAATGAAAGCAGTTGTGGTACAACTGCAGTTTGAGGTAGCACAAGTATGAGGGCCAGCATTGGGAGTGAAAGTGTACCTGCTGCATTTTAATGGGCTTGCTGTTGTTTTGCAGAAAGTGATGTATGGCAGTCACATAACCTTCTGTCAAAGCACAGTCAGGCACCAGCAGAAACCTAGAAAGGTGTCAAGCATCAAGTCTCCTACTCAAGAGGAGCCTGCAAGAGATAAATGTGCAATTTTACCAAGCAGTGGTCAGCAGTAGTTTCAGATGCCTCCATTACAGATATTAAACTGAGAATTCCAGTCCTGAGAATACGTTTGTTTGGCAAGGAAAAAGAGACAGGCGAGTAAGAGGAAGGATACTTGAGGCTTTGGGTTTCAAGTTTACATATGGATGCGAGCCATCATCTATCCATCCTCTTTTAAGCTGCATTTTCTGAGAGTTTCTAAGACTAATGTTATCACAAAAACCATTCAGAGCAAAGGATTTTTAAAAACAGATGCATTATTTTTTTCAGATGAAAGTCTTTCATATACTTTGATTGCTTTTATTGCATATAATTATTGTGGGGTAAACCATACGGTCTGTAACAATTATATTCCGTGGGACTTTCTTTAAACATTTTCTTCATATGCTACAAGGTAAGATGTTAATCATGTACATCTTTTGTGTCATTTAATCATAACCCCTTCCTAATACTCCCTCTCAGAAACACATGCTGAATTTACACTCTCATATAGTAAGATTTATTCCTGTACACTTAGGTCTGGAAGATAAGCATGGTAAATTCCAGAATGCTCTTCCCATAAACCCTGTGAGAAGGGAACTAGGTATTTACTGGGATGAAGGAACATATCTCTGTTCTTCCTATTTCAGAGCTGTAAGGAAAAACAAATAATTCAGAGCAGGAAAGAGGCTGAGCTCTGTTTGGAACCAGCTAGCAGAGAACAAAACCCACTTCCTGCAGACAAATAAAGCCCACCTAAACAAGTTTAGAAAAGTCAGTAGCTCTCCTTCAGCAAAAGGGTCAACGTTACAGCTTTCAGATCCTTAGGTAGGCCTGGGAAATAGGTCTGGCAAATCCCATTCTAGAAGGATGGTACCAGCAGGTTTCCACCACATACGACTTGTCTTCTCATAAAAGGCAATAGAGTGCAAGCTATTCATATTCTGTCATGCCTCATGACTACAAAGCACAGAGCTTGTAGGAGCTGCCTCCTTGGCAGATAACTTGATGGCCAGGCTCTCCCACAAGAAAATGTTCTTTATATGCAGAGCATTCTGAAAGATCTACAGATGTAAAACAAATTAGCTAGGCTTTGAGGGGAGGTAAGTTATAAAATAATCAAACTTCTAAAAAGCAAGATGGAAAACTCTACATTTTTACTGACTTTCATCTGATTTACTCCATCATTTGTAATTATTATAGTTTAGGGTCCATAAAGTAGAACTGCACTTTCAATTAGGGAGGTTTTTATAATATTTAATGTTGGCTTTCCAATGTTATATACAATGTAATAGTGTACAGTTAATTTAATCTAATAGAAATTGAATTTGGCAAAAATGCCAGAAGGATTATACTATAACTATGATAACAATAGCAATAACACTTTTGAAAGACTGAAATGCAGTGTTATGCCTAAGAGTGTTTCCAATACCTCATACTCAAAAAGCCATCCAGATAGTGAAAAAAGCAGCAGAAATAATTTCAGGTGAAAAATGAACCAATAAATATTCCATAAACTCTCTCCATCTTTTTTTCAGAGATTATGATGGCAATTAGGACAGTATATAGAGTTTGTTTGATATTGTCTACAGCTGCCAACTCTATATGCTCAGTTGAGTTATTCAATTCTTAAAATGCATTATGCTCAAATCACACTTTCTAAAGTGGTTTTCTGTTAGAACTACATCAAATGAAAGCCTTATTGCTGGCTTAAATGTAATTCAGTTCATCCTTGTTGTGTCAGGAGATGTTTTTATATATAAGGAGAAATAAATGAAAAAACTTTAAAAACCCACAAGTCATCGTGAGGGTTTTTAATATCATCAGCACTGCCATAAAGGCAGATGATAAACTGCACACTGTTCAGAAGAAAGAAATAGAATGAAATTAGCATTGAATTACCCTAGATTAATCATAGCCTTGGATGCCTGTCATTCCAAGGAAAATAAAAGCTTAGCTCTTTCAGATTTTAATGTTTCCTCTCAGACTTACCATTATTTTTTGTAGTGAGAGGGAAGTAAGAAGTCCATGTACTGAAGGGAGAGCACAAGAATATTTTGGACTGGTGAGGCTGCTAAATTTTTATCTCTGCTTCTAACCAACAGCAAAGCAGCATTGAAGCCTTGGATCCGGGTGGTTAGCAACGTTCATGTTTCACAATAGTAACCTAATGAAGCTCTTTAGTGCTGGTGACAGGCAAATGCTTGAAAGGTTTACCGCAAGGGAAAAAAGCTTCGATAAATAACTTGACAATCTGCCTCTTATTGCTTTCATAATTATTTCTTTTTATAATGGCATAATGGAACAGCAAAGCACAGTTGAAAAAAAAGCTAGAAAAGAAAAACTCTCTTTAGAGCTAATAAGATGTACAGAGGGATCTTTTTTTTAATTCTCCTAAGATGAATAGCTAGTTAAAAACCATTAAGCCTCTCTCAGACTTAAGGGGAGAATTTAAAGGTCTTTCTTATTACAGCTAGTCTCTCAAAGGATCAGACCTAAAACAGGAGAGATGAGGATTTTTCTCTGTGCAAGTATAGAATAATAGCTTCAGGATGATTTAACTGAAAGAAGAAAGTTCTGGGATCTCGCACCTGAGCTTTTCTCCCTAATCCTGGTTACCTGTGAAGACCACAACCAGAGACCTCGTGCTCTCTTTGCAATGAGGGAGAAATCTGATGCTTGACTTCTTCAAAGGTCAGGAGCCCAGTCCTGCAGCGACTTGGATGTCTCTGGAAAACGAGATTTTCAATAAATGGAAGTTTAAACAGAATTTTCTTTTTTTCTTTTTTTTTTTTTCATTGAAGGAGGTGAAAATTGGCTGAAAATAACATCTGGAAATTTTTTCACCCTTTGATCAGAAGTGCACCAGGTTTTGTCAGCTGTTTCGTTATCCTAATGTAAAAGAAGATAGACTCCACCTCCCCCCCAAAAAAAAAGCGAGAAAAAGATTGGCTGAAAGATATTTTTCCTGTCAAAATTTACAAAAAACCTTGGGTTGAAAATTCCACTTTAAAAAAAGAAACCATCTACTTCTGCTACCATTTTCTACTGTCAGTTTTCCAAACAGATGCCATTAGGGAAGTGTTGTCACTTCTTTGTGGGTAGGTGGAGCTGGTATGCCTTATGCTTCCCTGCAGTATCACTCCATGCCTACTTGAAGGTGGTAGCATTAATGGGTCACATAGCTGGGCTCAGGTATTAATACTCAGTTTAAAATAATCAGGTGTTTAGATGCAACCTGTCTCCAGCCTCTGCTGGAACAATGAACCTCAAAGGGGTTGGCTAACACTTTTTACATTTTCACGTTGTGGCTGATAAAGCAACAAAAGAAATCAAAGGATATGCAGTTATATCCTGTGGCAGGTACACAAAAACAATAGCAAAATAGGCAACAGAAAAAGGGAGGAACCTGAGGAAAAATCCATCAATCTGGTAACTATAGGCATTGCTGAAAGCACACAGCCCATGGAAATGGAGTAAGGTATTTAAATAGTGTGATGGGACTGAAGAAAAGGATTCTACATGCAATTTATTTAGATTAAATGCTATTATGCAAATAAAGCGTTTCATTGCGAAGCAGCCAAGATACATTATTCTATTTCCTGCTGAAATTATTCAGCAGTTGTTTGCATAGCATTATTGAAGGGAGGTATACTTCAGCTTCACCAGCTCCTGCTTGATTTGCTGTTATTATTTTGGGCCGTACAATCAAGTCAAGACTGTTGCGCAGTCGTGATTGTCCACTGCTGCAGGAGCAATATTCTGCTTTTAACCTTCAATGGTTTAAGGTGGGAAAGCATTATAGACATTGATATCTGGAGCATTATAGACATTGATATTTGGTTGATTTGTGAAAAAGTCAAGTCACAGTCCTCTTGGCTCTTTTCCCCAGCTGTCTTGGTTTCTTTTTGAGGTTCTCCTGGAAGGAATTCTATGCTTTCATACTAAAGCCAACATTTCATTTCTCAGTTTCTACAGATCAAGTGATGAGATGTCATGTGTGAACCCCCTGAAGGCTGAGAAGAGAAACTCTGACATCCCCACAGAAAATTGTGAACTGCAGTTTCTTACTGGCTGACAACACCTTTGGTTCAATTTGTATGAAACTCAATTTACTTATTAAAATGGACATTATTGTTCAAATATTAGAAACTCCATTTCTTATATGTTCTAAGCTGTACAATTGTCAGATTTTTATGGTTTAGATTGTAAATGTGTTTTTCTCTGGCTAATTATTGGTATTATTTTTTTAATTTTGATGTCTTAAAGGCCAATGTACTGTATCATAATAATATGAAGGACGTATTTAACAGGTGTGGAAAACACTGTATACAAATGTATATTTCTAAAAGCTATTTTTATGATTAGCACATTTTACTGTTTTACCATATTTAGAGTCAGGTGATATTGCACTTCTTTGTTTGCCGCTTCATTCAAACAAGACCATTTTAATCAGTGCCGCAATTAAATACATTGTATGGTATTTCCCATTATTTTTCAATTTATTTGTCATTAGAAATAATTACATTTGGTAATAGAATAGCTTCTAAAAAGTGAAAATGTCAAAATAAAAGAGCAATCCTTGATAAACTGTAAATTGCACCCTCCTGTAAATCCCTTTCTTCAGATAAGCCCTCTCTGTGATGCCATTCATCAGACAGTTGTTACAGCTGCTCTTGCACATCTCTAAAGGCAGTTTGTTGCTACCATATGGAAAGTCAGTCAGCCTTCTGTCTAGCCAGGAAAATTTCTTATGGCCTGCCAATATCTGACAGCCTGAGTTAGTCTGCTTGTTACTTTTTGGGTTATTTTCTGGCAGTAGTATTTCCACTCAAAAACTCCTTAAGGCCCACCTAAAAGCCTGAAGTTGGAATAATTAATTATTACAGATGTTGTAGGGGAAATCTCAGTATAGAATTTCTTAATAAATCATATTTCCTTTCAAACAGAATGGATGAATTATTTCTCTTGTGTTACTGAGACATTAAAGGTATCAAAACATATGAACACAAGGACTTCTTCCCCTATAAAAGCACCAACTTGTTCACCATCCCAAAGTTAGACTTCTTTAGCATGGCAGATGACATGAAACAAGGAATATGTATTTAATCATCCACATCTTTATGCGAGTGGAACTCATATAGAAAGAGACATGTCTTTAAAGTAATTGCAGGGTAAATAAATCATTTATTAGCTACAGCCTCCCAAGAGGGAGAGGCATTAATTTAGGAAGTGTCTTACACAGTCAAATGGAGCACAGACTGTGTGCCAGTCTGCAGCACTGAGCCCTGAGCTCCATGACCGGGGTACTTGCTATTTTGGATCATCTGGCACTACAAAGATGAACTCTTGCCTTGCCCTTTCAAACATTTTCTGTAGGCTAAAAACAAGAGAAAACAAAAGAAAACAGGAGGTACCAGAGAGACTTTTTAAAAGATCTAACTTTTAATTTCTGTTTCAAAAAGCAGTTCAACTCAAGTAGTGCAGGTGTAAGTGAGTGGGAGCTCAAGATCTCTGGTCAGGTTTCTGGCATGGGAACCATCATCACAGAAGGACTGATATTCTTCAAAAATTTAGAAGAAAAGCATATATTTGAATTTAATTATCTATTACTGAATGAGAATTTTTTTCACTAGGCAGCTATGTGACATTGCACTCTCAGTTACATTTGTGTATCTTGTCTATTGCGTGTGGAGTTACATGGTTTGCATAAGTGCTGAGTAGTACCCAGCTCCTTAAATAAGGAAAGACTAGTATAAGTAGTTACACCTGAGCATAAAGAATTGCAGCTTCATAATTCATCAGGGCTGACTCTCTGAAAAACGTGCAGCAAAAAAATATTGCTCCTGTGTAACTGAAATGTAAGGTCAAATCAGAGGGTGAAATACTTCTCCATTTTCTATCTCTTAATATAGGTTATGAACATTTTTAACTGTAAAAATGCAAAAAGAATTGCCATTTTGGGATCTCTGTCTTTGGCTGACAGTTAAAAAAAAAAAGAAC
>JAWWMU010000106.1:124298150-124348294 GCA_035048155.1 Cinnycerthia olivascens
TTTTAACTGTAAAAATGCAAAAAGAATTGCCATTTTGGGATCTCTGTCTTTGGCTGACAGTTAAAAAAAAAAAGAACTCTAAACCTCAGCAGCTCAAGGAGCATTTGTCCTATTTAAATCACATAAACTCTTGGCTGACTTAAAAGATGAAGAATATCATCCAAGGGGATCAGTTCTGATATTGGTATTAATAAACTAGATGCAAGAAACATCTAGGTATATTGTCTCTTCACCTCCTCCATTCCAAATGAGCTTAAACACAGAAAGCACTCATATTTTGGCACATTCTTTACAATCATTACCCTTAGATTTTAAACTCACAGACATGATTGCACATTCATAATGTTGACACTGTTTCACACCACGGTTTAAGTCCTGAATATATTTTGAACACAAAAGTCACCTCTGATAACACCATGAGGCACTCACTTTCTCATTTGCAAAGCCAGAAGATTGCTACCCCGTGCAGTCTATTACTAGTAAGGTTTCTCAATGGCATGTTTGCTTAAAATCACTCCAGAGGATGCTGGTAGCTTCAACAGAGCTTAATAGTTCTCTGCTGTCCACGTATGCAGTATGCTTGGTGTTGTTTGCCACCACCTGTTACTTGTTTGACATAAGTTTTGTCAGTTGTGGGATTTTTAAACATTGCTCATCCTTTGCAATACGGAACAATAGGAAACATAAAAGATCTTGTCAATCAGTTTGGACAGTCAATAGTCTTAAAATCCTTTACAGGCAGTCCTGAATCAAACCAATTCATTTTCTACCCAGATCTATACGCTCTGTATTTCAGATATTTGTTTCAAACATGGGCAGCTGCATGAATGGAAAATATTTACTAAAAAGCTTTAAGGTTTGGATCAAGAAAAAATATTTTTACTTTTGTAAACTCTTGTACTACATATTGTTGCAGTTCCTATTCGTTTTCTCTGTAGATCCATTTTTAGTTCTGAAAAAAATCACTGTATTTAAACTATGTAGATAATTATAATCTTGTTAGCAGTCCTATTTTTAATTGATGCCACTGCAATTTAGAATTGAAATATTCAGAGTTTGCCCATTAGAGCACATTGATGGTTCATTAGTTTTCTTTAAAATGTTGTAACATAATTTTTACATGTCTGTAAATAAATATTTTCTCTGATTTATGCACTAATTCAATTTTGCAATTTCTTCTCTTAAAATGTGATTCTAAGACACTTTCCAGGAAAAATGTATTTCTCTCATGGAAAAATGGCATTTAAAGCTCTGTAATAAAACCATCCTTCACAAACTTCCAAAGCAGACCAAAGAGAAGCAGTCATTCGTAATACTAAGTACTAAATTTTAGTAAAATGGATAAAAATGTTAAACCTGCAATCATTTTATTCGTTTGAGAAATTTAAGCATCAGTACTGTATTAAAAAATTACTGACAAGAAATGTGACCAACTACTTGAAAAGAGGGAATTCTTCAGTGAAGTGAGAAAGAGGGAGGCACAGTGGGGATATTTCATTGAGTTTAAGAAATGCATTTTCTTAATCTTGGAAGTGTCTAAGTTTCATGTATCACAAAAGCAGTATGAACATAATTTATGAAAACATGCCAAAAATAGTTATCATTTTCAGCTCAGTATACAAATTCATTTTTCATTCACAGTTCCCTATTCCTTTCACAAGGTGTTGCTATGCAGGCAAGCTAAAGAGAATTGATCCACAAAGTCTATGAGAATGACTCTAAATTGTATTGGTATTGTTAGGAAGCAAGACTATTTTGAAATATAAGGTAAAACCAGCACAACTTGACAAGTTAGCTCTGAGCATTTCTCAGCAATTAAATGTGCTGGCATGAGAACAAAAGAGGAAATAAAGGCACTTGTGTACAGCAGTTACAACCCTGGGTTTACAGTCCATGCCCTTACAAGAATCAGATCTGGAAAACCGGTAAGATAATCCTCTGAGGGACTGCTTAGGACAAACACAGAGTGCTACAGGAAATACATAGTTGTTGGTGGAATGGTGGAATAATAGCTTATTTGAGAAAAAAGGGCTTGAAGTTTTGTGGCTGCTGTAATAGGTACCCTTTTTCTGATTAACCCCTTAAAGAAAGACTGCTGTTCCACCTTTGTGCAAACAGAATTAATCTGCAAGTATCACACTTTATTTTAACAGAAAATTAGGTTGCAGAACATCCATCCCATATAAATCCCACTAACCATGCAAAAATGTTTCTAAAGGTTATGTTTAAATCTTTCTGATACTGTCCTGGCTGCATGACTTAGTAACCTATGGTAATGGAGAAAAAACTTTACATAAACACTCTACTGGTGTATCACTATATGTGACTATATCTATGGTATGTAGCTATGCATAAGTGGAAAAAATATCCTTCCATTGCTCTGTGCTTTAGATAAATAGAACTAGAGACAACTAAAGTTGTGTAAAGTAAGAATCAAACTCATCCCTGTTGATAGTCATTAAATGGAGTACCTTCAGTGTCTACTCCAACTGGATTCTTAAGCAGAAACTCTGGTCAGTGTTCATTCTATGAGTAGTTACAGCAGCATTAAGCAATTTATTTAAAGAAAGAAGAAATTATATTGCTGCTGATAGTATTGCTGCTGCAGCGGGACCACAGTGGAACATGGTGGAGGAACAGAGGATATACAGCCTGGCAGGGCTGCAGCTTGAATCTGGTGCTAAGGTCTGAATAAGCATAAAAAGGATTTTACCTCAGAATGACTGAGGAAATTATTGAGAGGGAATGTTTGGCGCTTGTACTCATTTTACACTTGAAGAAACCTCCTCCCTATACTTATTTGTTTTTACGTGTCTGCCAGCATGCCATGATTTTGGTAATTATTTTAAGCGATAAGCCTCAAAATTTGCATGTGAGAATTCTCAAACTTAGTGAGAATTCAACACTTAGCCATAGGTAGTCAATCACATTAAACATTTACCCTTTCCTCAGAATTTTGGCCTTGGTGTTTAATCCACAAGGCAAGGGAGGGATTTCATACACATCTGTTTACTTGAGTGGTCTCATGAATTGTAAACCTATGCTTCCATTGATAAAAACACTGTAGATCACAGAACCATAGAATGGTTTTGGTTGGAAGGGACCTTAATGATCACCCAGTTCCAAGCCTCCTGCCCTGGGCAGACTTTTCATAAGACCATCCAAGCTGGCCTTGAACACTTTCAGGGATGAGACATCTACAGCTTCTCTGTGAAACCTGTCCCAGGGTCTCATCACCCTCACATTAAAGAACTTCTTCCTAATATCTAGATTTTTTTCTCTTTCCTTTTTTTATTTTTCACCAGACAATGTTTTACATTCTGGTGTCCTTCAGCAATTTACAATAAAAAGAGGACACTTTTATGTAATATGTGATATCGAGCAAATCAACACTGAAACATTTCTTAGTTCTATACAGGACAACTTTCAGTGGTACATATCAGGAGTTTTATTGCATTTGTGATGACATGTTGCATTACCTGTAATCAAAGTACCAGTGTATGAAATTGTGTTTTGCAAATCTATTCATTGAGCACTATTATTTAAGGCAGCAAGCTTCAGAAAGAAAGGTTATCAAGTCCTGTCTCAGAAGCATAAATATGTTTTTTGGCAGCAAGCTATAAAAAAAATCAATTGTATTGATTTCAAGGATGAGTGATCTTTGAAATTTGGATACTTCTGCAATTACATGAGGATCATTTGTAAGTGAATTGTAAGTTCTGAGGTTTTTTTGGTAAGCTAATGAGGTGGGGAAATAGTAATCCAGGAGTGCTACCGTCTTATATGGGTCTCATTCTGGTCAATTTGTTCCACACAGGATTTGGATGATTCAAATCATGTCACAAGATAACATGATAGAAGCAGACAATTAATAACATCAACAAGAAAAAGAACAAAAATAAGTGCCCATGGAATTGCATATGGGCATCCATGTAGACAAATGACATTGCTGAATTTTCTACCAGATGTAAACTTTAGGTTCAACAGAAGATCTGTGAAATTCCAAGCAGTGCAGAGCTACAAAGAGAACACATCTGCTGCTCCTGCTTATTCAAGGGAGTAAATAATCCAAGCAGATGTCAGATATCCAGCAGCTTCCTCAGATAGCACTTTTCAAAGATATCTTTACAGAGGACAGGTTCAAACCTTTTTCCCAACACCTTAACCCTCCCCTTTTTGTGGGTGGTAAAACTATGAGATTTTCAGAGAGGACAAAAGCAATTAAGTGGTCTCCTCCCAGGAATGAAGAGCATGACCAAATGGGTGTGTGCACACCTACACACACAGCCTATGGACCTGCAAGTGGAGGAGATCCCATCTCCATGTCCAGGGCTAACTTCTTGACAGCTGAAGTTGCAAGAGGCTGAGTCCAGAGGGCTAAAACTCTCGGAGAGTTTATGAGCTTCTCTTTAAATATAGTTTTAGAGATTGTTTTTCATCTGCAAACCTCAAGTAGTCACAGAAGAAGAAGAAGTTTGGGTCATTTCCTAGCTACAAAGAAGGATTTAGGACATGAAGAGGTCATTTCGCTGTCTCACAGACTTCTCCTGTTGGTAACAGTAAGCAGCTCAGAGGACTACATAGGACCCTGGCCTCGTAAAATCATTATAAATTGAAAGACACTGGCGTTACAGTTTATCATATCTTTGTGTTTCCCTATGGGCAAAATTCTTAAACTAAATATTTCACATCAAGCTGGGTATAAATTTTCACTGCTGTGAATAATCAGCATAGTAATGGAGTTTAAATAATAAATCATATTTTCCTTTCCAGAAAATTCCCCAGTAGGGGTGGTTCTAAGTAAACCACGTTAACCAGGTTTTGGAGCAAATAGTGTGCAAAAGCAAAATTATTTAATCTCTTCAAGCTAAGGTGGTGCCTTCAGCAATGATAATCAGATTTCAGTGGTCTCCATAGCAATGCAGGTAAAAAATTAGAAAAACATTCAGCAGTAAATACAGAAATTCATAAAATTAAGAATGTACCCCACTGAGGATTGATTTTCAGGGATGTTGAGAAAGTTATACTCACATTTGTGATTGAAAAATATAGAGTTTACTAACAACAAATCACTATAATTGAGAAAGGATTGTGCTACTGTAGCATGTTGCCTCTCAGGAAATATATTTCTACTTCCTTATTCTTTGAAGATATTTTTCATTTAAAAAATATAAAAATTACTGAACTACAAATTTTAGTATATTTTTTCTTTTAATTTAAGCAACATTGTATGTTTTAATACATAAAAATCTCCAAATCACCTGCCTATAGAATTACAGAATCAACAAGGTTGGAAAGATCATCTGACTAATGTCAACTAGCACCATCATAATTACCCCTGTATCTCCAAGTGCCACATCCAAGTGTCTCTTGAACACTTTCAGATATGAGGCCCCACCACCTCCCTGGGTAACTTTTTGCAATGTCTGACGACTCTTCCAATTATTTTTTTTTTCTGATATCTGATCTGAACCTCCCCTGGTGCACTTTAAGGCCATTTCCTCTTTTGATATGGCAGAACAGATTGACCCCTACCTCACTACAATCTCCTTCCAGGCAGTTGTAAAGAGCAATGAGGTGCCACCCTGAGTCTCCTCTTCTTCAAATCAAACAACCTCAGCCACCTCAGTTACTCCTTACAGGACCCTTAACCAACTCTGTTGCCCTTCTCTGGGTGGGCTGCAGCACTTCAATGTCCTTTTGGAAGTGACAGGCCCAGAACTGGACATAGCACTTGAGATGTGGTCTCACCAGTACCTAGTGTAGCAGGACACTCGGGTCCCTAGTGCTGCTGGCCACTATTTTTGACACAGACCCAGATGCCATTGGCCTTCCTGGCCACCTGAGTACATGCTGGCTCATGTTCAGCTGCTGTTGGTCAGCTCTCTCAGATCCCTTTCTGCTGAGCAGCTGAGCAGCTTTCCACCTACTCTTCCCCCTTCCTGTAACAGTGCAGGGAGTTGTTATGGCCCAAGGGCAGGACCTGGTACTTTGCCTTATTGAATCTCATGCAGCTCTCCTGAGACCATTGATCCAGTCTGTAAAAATCTCTCTGCAGAGCCTTCCTGCCCTCTAGCAGATCAACACTCCTACCAAACTTAGTGTTGGCTTACATGAGCACATAGGCTGCCAGGTCAGGTTTTTCAGCCTATCCACAATTTCAAGCAGGGCCAAGATTTTCCCTGCATCTACTGGTGCAGATGTGCCTCAGCTGCACATGACAGGGCTGGACAGGAGGGTCTCCAGAGGTCCCTTCCTACCTCAGAAATTCTGTGATGCTGTGATTCCATGTTATTGTAAAGTGACATACATAAAGTCTATATTAAAATAATGCTGAAGGTGCATAAGGAGCATGCCAGAATCAGCATGCAACACTCATGTTATATATATTCTCCATCAGAAGAATCTCATGTCTATATTTAAAATATTCTCATGATGATCACTTATTGAAGCAGGAACCTTTTTTCCATGACTTTATGAAGTCATGCTCAGCTTGCTTTCTCTCATCCTATTCAGGAAGAACATTCATTCATAGCCATTGAGCATTTAGTTCACACAAAGAACAGTTTCAGCTATCTCAGAAAATTCTGCAGCCCTGCATCAGGGAGGTTGTAGTTGCAGACTCAAGGTCTGTGAGGCAGTGAGGGAAACTGGTGCTGTCTATTCCATCTCTGAACTGTCTTTGCTATGGAACAAGCTGCTGGATAAAGAGCTACAAGGGTGGGATTAGGTTAGCACTGACCCCAGCTGTACCCACAGAAGAGAAATACTCCTGAGATCCATTGTCAGATGAATCCCAAGAAGACAGACCATACATTGCTTCAGGGAAGAAAACATCAAATGGTAGTGACTGAAGGGCACTGCAGAAAGAAAAACAAAGGGAAGACCCAGAGGGGGAGACCAGCAAGACAATGCCAAGGAATCAGTGTTTGGCCCAAGGAACACAATAATGGAGTAAGTGTCTCAGAAAGGACAGTAGAACTGTTGAAAGGCAGAAAGGGAGGCTATCCTTTTGCCAAAATGCCACTGGATGAAAAG
The DNA here is from genome assembly GCA_035048155.1 of Cinnycerthia olivascens. Taxonomy (NCBI): domain Eukaryota; kingdom Metazoa; phylum Chordata; class Aves; order Passeriformes; family Certhiidae; genus Cinnycerthia; species Cinnycerthia olivascens. The sequence goes on from JAWWMU010000106.1 coordinate 124,305,189, forward strand.
TTATGTTTTGTGCAGGACCCAGAGTAGAATACCTAATACATGTATAAGATAATCATACCAAGTATAAGGTGGGAAGAGTTCCTGTGTGCATACAGGTGGAATGTGGGCAAGACCTGTGTGACCAGGGCACACAGAGTTACTAAAGTCTATGGCAACTTAGCCCAGATCCAGGCTGAGCATTTTCTTGCTTCCTAAACCAAAGCAGTGTGGGCAGGACAACAGGGCAGGCTCCAACGACTGCAAGATTAAACTGAGACATCTATATACAAGTTTTACAGTGGTTGTAGTCTTCATGGCTTAGAGAAATACTGAGAGATCACAAGTCCTACTGCAGTCAATGGCAATACCAAACACTCAAGTCCTTGGGAAGCCTTCCTCAGGATCCGAAAGCAGAGACACCAAGAAAGCAATTTAGATGACTAAAAAAAGGTGCTAATGGAATTTTAGATCCTCCTTTAGATTCTCCTCAAAGGAATAAGGTTCACATTGTCCTGACCATACCTGCCAGTTCCAAGAGCATGTTTCAGTTACTTGGGACTTACTCAGACTCTCAAAGCTTCAGTTTTGAGGATGTAAGTTTTTGACACATTTCAAGATTTATAGGGGTTTATGTCGCGGAATGAGATTTCAAATTTTAACTGCGATGTTTTGATGGAATTACTGGGGGGAGATGTCATTAAAAAAGGACCAAGGTAGGTAAGGAAAAGTTTTGATACATTTTCAAACTAGAATGTCTAGCTGCGTAATTCAGATCCGTGTCAACAACCGTTTCCAAAAATCTGCTCATATAGCAGAGAATTTCTTGTAGGAGCTCAGGGAAAACTGGAAACTAGATTAGACAAAGTTTATCAAAAAGCAAGTTGGCAGCAAAAATATATCAAAGTTATTGGTGAGTCCTATAATAGGTGGGAACTGAAACCCTGGAAAAAAACCTGTTACCCACTGAAAAAAAGAATTAGATGTAGCACGTGCTAAATTATCCTTTTATCACCTATGAAAGAATACCAGACTGTGGCAGCTATCATTACCATTAGATGAATTATACTTTAGTCACACCTAGTCTCAATTATTGCCACAGTGAAAGCTGCAGCAGGTGATTTCAAAATATACTCCAGCCTGTGCCATCTTTGTACTGCTGGGCTTCCAATCAAAAGGAAATTACTAAAGGCTCATTTTCTCAGCTTAGCACTCTAAGAACTTGAAAAATAAGAATAATTTCTCACCATGAACTGTGAAATGAACATAAAAGTGGTGTAGACTTTTTTTTCCCCTTTGAATTACCTCTGGTTCAGAGTTAGAGACACTATGCTCAGTAGTCACACCAAAGCAGCCCTGCAACCCAGCTGCAAACCTGGTTGAAAAGCTCAGCCCTGGCCAACAGAGTCATTTTCAGGGATGGGAGGGCTGAGTCCCAGGGACAATTCCTACCACAAGGGATATGACATCCTTACAAACACATTTCTTTGTCCTTCTGTTTTAACAGCAGCAAAATAATATAAAGGAGATAACTATGGTTTCATACAAACTTGTTGGGCATGAAATCTAATTAGTTTCTTTCTTAATGTAGAAAGACCTTGTGCATTCTTTCTGTTGTGAAGCAGCACTCTGGGTCTTTCTCTGCCTTGCCACAGGGACATCCATGTGAAAAAGCATGTGAAGTAGCAGGTAGGAGAAAGGCACAAGGTTTTCTGTAAGATATCAGCCTTTTTTTTTTTTTTTCCCAAAGATCTACCTATTCTAAATTAGTGCTATGTTGGTAATTACTGACCAGTATTGTTCTTGTTTTGTATATTGCCTTGTTGAACTTTTGTTGCACTGTATATTCATGCCTATATACTCATATATCTACTGCAAAAGTTTCTTCTGAGACCACCATTAGCTAAAACAGCCTTAGGGAGACCAGTTTTGAGAAGGATATAACAGATTTTGAACCATATCCAGCTATATAATTTGAGTAAAAAGCAAAAATACAAATGCAGAAATGCAGAGGCTTTGCATTTCTTTAAAAGTTATTCCTCAGCTTTCAGTTTCATGGAGCTCTTCTTTTCTAAAACTAAGAGTTAGAACTGCAGTACCTGAACTACCTTCACTGAATTATAAAGTTGTTTGTTTCTTTGTGAGTTAGGTAACAAAAGACCAAGAGATGTAATAGCATTCAGAAATGTATTAGCCATTCTGTGGATAATAAAAACTTCAAGAGTATATGAACAGCAATAGTTCTTCTTTTAAGAAAGGCATGCACTTTTTCTTCTCCATTGCATAAACTAAACACTGACAGCACAAAGGGAATGTGGAAACAGGTTATTTCATTAATATTTACCTGGGGATTTTGAATGCCTCTCTCTACACCCTTGAAGTGTAACATGATCAGAGACTGTATAATAGGACTTGATAGAGGCAAGTTGAAGCTTAAAAGACATGAAGGAGAGATAGACATGTTACAACTGTATATTTTTAGTGTTACTGAGCAAAATTGTTCTGTAATGACTCTTTCACAGCATAAGTGAGAGGATACTATTGTATTTCAGCCTACATTGAACTTCCCATGCTTCCAAGAAATACAAATACACTGCTGGTAACTCAGGAGGTGAAACTACACCAGCATTTCCTGCTTCTTTGGAAGACAAAAGGACACAAGAGTATCTCATATGCTCAGGCTTAGCTAAAAGACTGTTACCCATACCACAGCACTGCAGTCTGCTTTCTTAAAATTAATCTAGTGATAATTCCTAGCTGTTCTGTATATAGCTATTAGACTGGGCACACCAGAGGCTTCAGGCCTGCTGTGATTAGGAATAATATGATATAGCTCTTATTATCAGCAGGAAAATCAGAGTTTTCTGGTTGAAGTTACATAGTTTTGCATTCAGTTTTGCAGAGATTCATCCTCATTTTATGTATAAAGAATGCACTAAATCATAAGTGGAATCACTGTACTTATTCTGAACTAAGAGTTATTTTTCTGAGAAGTTTCAAGAGAAGGTGTTAATCAGTTCATGTGTTGCATTTATTTAGTGATGAAACCTTAAAGGAAATGCAATTTATCAGACCTTTGCTCTGTCCCATTACCTGCCCATTGGCATTCCTTTGCATTCACGAGCCCTGGCAAATGAAGGGAACCTGAGGAATTCCAGCTAGATTTCTTCTCTGTATTGTTTTGAGTTTGAGGACTGTATGTCACCAGTTCAGTAAAAGTGGAGGTTTTTGTCCAAAGGAATTCTTTAAACTTTAATTATTCTTAAGAGAAACCTGTTGAACCACAACACTCAGGCTACATATCTTTGTTTAAGGCAGTTGACTTTACCTGGTGACCATCACCTAGTGAGTAGTATAAGCGATAAGACTTACAGCTAGGACTGCTAGTGTCAAGTTTCAATCCCCTAGGGTTTTTTTAGGGTAAAATAAAACCCATTAGCTCAAACTAGATCAAATCTGATACCTGCAAGTGAGAGGAAGTTCCCCAGCTGAGGACTATCCCTGGCAGCAGCACTGTCCAGTGCTTCGCACTCACCACATTTGATTTTGTGGAGTGTGTTAAATGAGCTCAGTTAATGAGAAGAATCTTCTCATTTTAAGAGAGAATAACCATGACATTGTTTGGGGTTTTTGCAAGGTCAGACTTCCAGAATGCTTCCAGTCCAAGTGCACAGTCACAACAAATGACACAAAGAAGGCAGGAATGCGAGGCCAGGAAAGGGAAGAAGAGAAGAAAAGGTCCTTTGGAATTTTTATGCTCTGGCATCAGGTGAAGATGATCTGCCAGAGCTTCTGATTTCCTTTCAAGCTTAACTCAAATAGGTTGCCTCAATCAGATGCAAACAACGATTCAGTAATTAGAAGTGCAAAACAGCATGGACCAGAGGTTAAGCTCTCAGGTTTTCCTGGGCTTACTACTAAGATGATGCCAGTAGGGAACCAATAGCCAAGCAAATTTTTTTAAAATTGTGTTCATATCCTTTATTTGCAATTTCTATTACATGTTTTGCATATACACCCCCTCTGCTTAGTGTAGGTAGACCTGTATTTTCATACCTGAATGTGAAAGCAGTTGTGCCACAGTACTGACTGTTTACAAAATTTTAATGTTCAAGAAAATGTACATAAAAATATATTTGAGGTCTTTTGGATGACCTCTGATTATAAGACCCTGCAAGCCCTTCAGTTAGGGAGATACACCTAATTTTTAACCCTCAATCTTCCCAGGTCCCATCTTTTCTTGCTATTTGTAATTCAGTGTGCTAAAATCTAATCCTTCCATAAACAAAACATCACTCAAAGGAAGGAAATCACACACATATTTCACCTCCTACTGCAACTCTTCAAGCTCAGATTTTCAGAGAAGTCCAGAAAAGTTTGAGTCTTCCTGACATATTGGAGCAGATGACCATCTAATTCTTTTAGCTCCCTTTAGAAAAATATCAGGTCTGAGGCAGGTTTGGGCTACTCTTAAAAAAAAAATCAAACTTTCCTCTCAGATGCTTATTCACTTGCTAAAATGAGTTCAATCTCTTCTCCATTTAATAAACAAACAAAAACCAATCTGATGCAATCATCACAATTGCCTTAATATTGACTCTGGTATTTGTGAGGCATTTCTAGGGGCTCAATGTTGTTTATGAACAGCTTGATTTTTCAATACACAGCTTCATTTTCTCTCACTCTTTTTAATTCTTCTTGATTTTGCATATTTCCATTTAGGTAAAATTGACAGTCTTTGAATACATCAGATATAAACACTATTAAAGGGCATTTATAATCATTATTTTATTTGTAAAGAAATCACCAAAATATCTGCTGGGTTTATAACTGAGAAAGCAGAACAATTATTTCTTTCCTATATAAGAAAATCTTTTTTCATCTAAGCAAAGACTTAAAGCAAGCGGAAGTTCAATGTCATGCCTTTGAAAATTACAGTCTGTTTAGACCAAAGGGGAACTATTTTAAAGGAAGTATTAAATAGTGAGAAGTAGTTATGTGTAATAATTTTCTAAAATATTTGGATTTCTGCTTTCAGTCTCAGTCATATTTCTATGTGCAGTATCCTTTCAACTTCATATCCAGTTTGCAATCTAAAGTCTGAAGCTGTCTTTGAAGTATGTAATTTATAGCAAAAAGCACAGGCACAATACTACTTCTCTTTTTCCCCTGGTGCACTGAAGGAAAAAAGCACATTGAGACCCCTGATTGTGCACTTAGACCTGTATGGAAAAAGCATTGCCTAAATCCCCACACTGAAGGAGTGTTAAGAATATTTAATCAGTCATAGGGAGAATCATATTTACAACTATTCTGCTTTTACTGCTGATATGCAGTCCTCAAGATACAACTAATTTATCTCAATAATATCATGTCAATATACAATATCTTAACAAATCTTATCTATGTTATGATAGCTGTTTTGCTTGGAAAAGTGTTGACTTCGCTTGGAAAAAGCAGGCAGCAAAGTCTGCTTCTCAAAGGTGCTACAAAATAAAATCTATTCCTTCTCCCTCTGTCCTCCACATAACATTGCATATACCTGAAAACTCAGAGGTCATGATTTTCCTCTAGGTAGGTTTTCTGCATTGCTAGCTTCTGCTGCTTTCAAAGATCTGACAGCTTCCATAAAACAAGCCTAATAATCTCAGAGGAGAATTTCTAAATTATTAAAATTATGTTTAGGGAGAGCAGCAGCATTACTGGGTTTTCTGAGAATTTATGCGTTTGCATTACATGTAGGTCACAAGTGGCATTTCCCAGGACTCAGTATGGGGGCAGCTCCTTGTCAATGATCTCAGTGAGGCGATGAAGTGCACCCTCAGTCAGTTTGCAGCTGGCACCAAGCTGGGTGGGAGTGTTGATCTGCTGGAGGGCAGGAAAGCTCTGCAGGGGGGTCTGGACAGGCTGGATCAATGGGCCAAAGGCCAGTTGTGTGAGGTTCAATAAGGCCAAGTGCTGGATCCTGCACTCGTGTCATAACACACCCAGGCAGTGCCACAGACTGAGGCAGAGTGGCTGGAAAGCTCCTCAATGGAGAAGGACCTGGGAGTGCTGGTCAACAGCAGCTGAACACGAGCCAGCAAAGTGACCAGAAAGCCAATGGCATCCTGGCCTGTGGCAGCAATAGTGTGGCAGCTGGACTAGGGCAGGGATCATTCCACTGTACTCATGTAGTCACAGTGTTAAAGTTCTGCAATTCCTACACATCTCTCTCCTAATAGGGGAGGCTAGTCTTTTAAAGTCTTCATTTAGTTTTAAAATACACTGGACTCACAGTTGATGTCTTTCTCTGATTGTTTATTCTTTTCATATCTAAAATTTCTACACACCAGGCTTTACACCAGCCTGGCATGAACTTGGAAAAGCCTAAAAAGAACCTCTAACACACAGATTCAAGGTCTTCTTAAAGACAATTCACCCAATTATCACCACAAATGTACATTATTTCTACTTTTCTACCAATTACTAACTAAACTTCTATTCACATAACAATGTACTGCGGCAAATTCTAACGAATCATTTAGTGACCCAAAACACTGCAGAATATGGAGTAGATGAAGAAGAAGGAAGAAGCTTAAAAATCACAAGGATCCTCCATCTTGTCTACATTTACTTACCATTCTAAACCCAAAAATCTACATTTCTCACCCAGTGATAAATTACATATTATACTACTACCTAATTTACACACATGAAAATTCTGTCTCATTCCAAAGTCTAGGAAGCCCTTTCCACGGACAAAGGTTAAAAGCAGTATTTTTCAGAGGGTTTGGATCCTTTAAAATATGCAGAGAAATATTTTCTGCATTCCAAATTCCAACATCACAGAATCAATCAGGTTGTAAAAGACCTCTGAGATCATTGAGTCCAACCTATGACCAAACACCACTCTGCCAACCAGACCATAGCACTGAGTCCCACAGTCAGTCTTTCCTTAAACCACCATCCTGGGCAGTCCATTCCAGTGTCTAATCATCCTTTCTGTGAGGTATTTGTTCCTAATGTCTAACCTAAATCTGCCCTGGAGTATCTGACTGTGTCCTCTTGTCCTTTTGCTGATTGCCTGGGAGAGAGACCAACCCTTACCAAGCTACACCCTCCTTTCAGGGTGTTCTAGAGAGCAATAAGATCTCCCTTGAGCCTCCTTTTCTCAGGCTAAACAACCCCATCTCCTTCAGCTGCTTCTCACAGGACTTGTGCTCCAGACCCTTCATCTGCCCCTTTGTCTTTCTCTGGACATGCTCGAGCACCACCATGCCCCTCCTAAACAGAGGGGCTTAGAGCTGGACACAGGCTTTGAAGAGTCACTGAAGCTGTGAATGTATCATTATTGCATACATAGATATGAACACAGATTGCAAGTAAAATTATCAGATTTGATTCCCTAGCCTGTACAACGCATGCAGATGTGAATTGGGGCAACTGAAGACAACACTGTCTCTTCAGCTTGTAATAACACAAGGAAGCAAGGACAGTGTAAATAGGTTTTTCTTCTTCCTTTCCTGTGAATTCCTTCTTCTTGTTATCAGAATAATAAATAGCTGCTCTTTCCAGGGGCTTTTAAGTACTAATTCCACAAAGAAGGGTGAAATGAGTTTCCCAAGGAGAAAGTTGCACAAAGTCAAAGCTAAGGTTCCAGGCAAAATGATACACTGAAGTGTGGCTTTGTGCACTGTTATCTTCTCTTTCAGCATATACAACTGAATTAAACCTAGAAATATTTCAACATTCTCTGAAGTCGGTGAATTGACATTTGCATTTGATGCATATTTTTTACAGAACTCTTTGTGACCCATGCACTGCCCAGTACCAGAAACGTGGTTATACTGCCTTCTGAACAACAAGAGAAGAAAATGTTATTTCTATGCACATAATATTATAACCATGATGGATATATGTTTATCACTTAATTTTTGCTCTTCTGTGGTACTTTGCTGCTGTCTCTTCTTTCCTTGCAGCATTTAGTGGTAAATCAAAATTATACATAAGATAGATTATACATCTATCCTGATAACCAGGATGATTTTTCATGCATTTTTCTCTGTATATGTGTATGTATTCTTGTTCTTCAGACCTGAGAAAGTGTGAAAAGCTACAAAATGACCTTTCCCAATTCATTTAAAGGAAAAAAAAAAGGAGAAAGAAAAAATCAAACATAAGTGATAGACAAAATTCACACCACAGCAAAAAGAAGGAAAATCATGCCAGTAGTGATATTTTTAATCTTTCAGTTTTTCAGCTTTTGTGAAATGGGAAAATATGTCTAAGACCAGGAACTGCAAATGAGACTCAGTGGGCTTGTGTGATTTCAAGAGTAAGAAAACTGCATTAGACTGTGCCAGTTATGCCAATTGATAGGGAGACATGGTTTATTTACTGTTTTTTCCTCTGGATCTAGATCAAATTTAAGCAACTTTACAACTACACCATCTGAAATAGCATCTGAAAATACAGAATAGTCTTTATTTCCTAAGGGTTGTCTTGGAGGTGATGTAAACTTGAATTATTTCTTATGAGTCTGAGCATGAGAACATCTGGAAAATGGAGACAGTTTTCTCAGGGGAGAGACATCTGCAGCTCCTTTATTCTTTAGAGTTTGAGATTGTTTATTTTGAGGTTTTAATGAAGTTTCACTGTAACATTTTGAGTAATGAATACACTGTAAATGTTGCTGTTACCTAAAATCAGCTTAGCAGCTTCAGTACCTAAAAAGTTACCTGACTGCTTTTTAGTGAGTTACACAACTTACCTGTGAACCAGTCCTCAGACATGTGGATCAATTAATGGTACCAATATAAACTCCTTTGCTCCCATACATTAGTACAGATCTTTAAGGTTCAGTGATCTTGCTTCAATTACCAGAAGAACAAGAATGGGTTGTTTTTTTTACTTATTAGGCATTCCCTGGAGGCCATAGGAGAGGTTGCTTCTCAGATTAAAACATAAATAAAGGAGCTTCTCAGTCAGGTGGCTGAGTGAACCAATTGATCTTGAGCTTCCAGTTAGACAGAAACTTCAGGGTCTCTTTTCTGCTACTGTGTTATTCCTTCACAGAGTACAAAAGTTGAATTTCAATCACAAAAATCAAAAGATTGTGACTTACTGACTCATTGTGTATTTATACCTGTCTTTTGTCTCTGCTACCACAATTTTGACCAGCCTTGGAAAGACAGGAAAATACTCCTAGAGCTTAGCTGATTAAATTAAATGTGTGAATCTGGTTTTATGCTAGAGAAAGTGATTTTTTTCTTTCATTATTTATCAATCCATTTTAAGTGAATTTTTCCCAGAACATTACATCAGCAGGTGTGCTCTATGCAGGTGGAGCAAAGGGTTCAAAACAAGACGAGGCTGAATCTTCACTGATGGTTGCAAAGGTGGATCTGCAAATACAGGTTATTGTACACAGGCTCACCAGCAGCCTGTTTATTTAGCATCTATTTCTAAGAGTAATCAGTGCTGGAGATTCCAAAAAAGCTGCTTGTGGCTTCAACATCTCCTTTTGCCCAGGCAGAGGTACCACTGCTGAGAGTGAGTGAGCTACCTGTACAGGTATGACAAGATCTTGGAACAGCCCTTGACACAGAAGACTATTCTTGAGGATTTATAGAAATTCTGAGGTTGGGGAAGTCAGTGAATGCCTTGCAACTGAGGATCAATTGCTAGACTTTGCAAAAGTTTTGTAGTGACCACAGGTAAAAAGTGGACAGTAAGTGATATTCAGAGATGTACCCAAAATCAGCCAGTTTCTGACAATGACATACCACCCTGCTGAGAAATACATCTAGGAATATTTTCATATTAAGAAGCTGCAAATAGTGAAGCATTTTAAGCTATGAAGAGCTACAGAAAGTTTCTTTCTCTTGCAAAACCACTCTTTATATCAGAGTATAAAGCAATCATATCTTTTCAGTGTAGTAATAGTCTTCTACTATGTATAAGATTTTGAAAATTTACATAATGATGAAGATAAAACCCAAAGTGTGAATAGTAATAGAAAGATAGGTATTTAATTGTATTTTAAAACTAACTATCTTGTTGAACATTTACTACCTCTTGACCTTCACACCTTCATCTAAACACAATTTTTGCTTGTATTGCATTTTGCTTCTTTCAAAACAATGAAGCTTTCCTACCAAAATCTTTGACTCTACAGGAATGTATTCATGTCAGATAAAGGAATATACAGGACACACTGAAGTACAGATACTAGTTTAGTTATTTTTTAATATTTGTTCATAATATTTTCTCTGAGACAGATTAATTATATATCCTTAAAAAAGAATCTTCTCTTAAGACCCATGAAGCCAAAATTTCTTTGTGTGAGGCACACAGCATAGAATGAAAATTATTTAGCTTTGCTACAATTTATGACTTGAATGAGACAAAAAAGAGGAAAAGAGGATAATGTGGGTAGTGGGTAAGAGTAGATTACCAGGGTTTGATAAATTTTTGAAGTAAAGTCTGATTGATTTTCATAATTTTCTTTTGTCTCAGAATACACCCAGAGAATTTCAGAGAGTTCATCTTTCCTTTGAAAGAAGAGCCAAGGGCTGGGTTGGCAGAGATGCTACAGCATTGACACAGCTGGTGAAACACAACAGTGGTGCCACCTTGGGCAGTTTTCACTCTACTGTGTTCTATAATACAGTCTTCAGTCTGCAAAATGTGTATGCAGATCTCATGCCAAGATCTCATGCCACTTTAAAAATCACTTGCATCAGCATCAAAACTGCACAGTGCAGAAAAATGCTTCCAAATTTGCCTGGCATGTTGGCGGCCCTGACACTTATTTTAAAGTAGAATCATAGAATCACAGAATATGCTGAGTGGTAAGGGACCCATCAAGATCATGAAGTCTAACTCCTGGCCCTGCACAGGACACCCCAAGAATCAAATCGCCCCCAAAATCAAATGTACCATGTGCTTGAGAGCATTGTCCTAACATTTCTTGAAGTCTCGACAGTCTGGGAAGGCTTGGTGCTGTCAGCTCTTTCCTGGGGAGCCTGTTCCAGTGCCCAACCACCCTCTGGGTGAAAAAACTCTTCCTGATATCCAACATGAACTTCCCAACTCAGCTGCATGCCATTTCCTTGGGATCTGTCCCTGGTCACCAGAGAGAAGAGGTCAGTGCCTGCCCCTCCTCTTCCCCTCATGGGGAAGTTGCAGACTGCAGAGAGATTTCCCCTGTCTCACCCAGACCAAGCGGCCTCTGCTGCCCCTCATATGGCTTCCCCTCCAGTCCTTCCACCTTCACAGTCCCCCTTGGACACTCTCTAGTAGTTTAATGTCTTTCTTATGTTGTGGTGGCCAAAACTGCCCACAGCACTCGAGCTGAGGCCATCCCAGTGCAGAGCAGAGTGGGACAATGCCCCCCTTGACTGGCTGCTGGTGCTGTGCCTGATGCAGCCCAGGACCCAGCTGGCCCTCGAATAGGGAGACATTTTCTCTAGAAATTCATTTTGATGCATGGCATTGCTTCAGAGAGATTTTTGTTGCACTTATTTTTAGTCTTGGCTTTGAGCCAGACCCTCAGATAAATTGGTTCTTCTATTGCTTTACACTATCCCTACAGATCTCACAGGAAGAAAGAGACAGTGATTGAAGATAAACCTCTACTATAACACTGATATTTTACTTTGTCTTTGAGGGATTTCAGTGGAGTGCCAAATCACCCTACAGATACACTTTGAAAAAAATGAAAAATGTTTAAATCAACCTGAAATAAAGGGGTTTCTTTTCTTTGACTCGTGATCTTTTGGGGATGGAGTCTGAGTCCCAGAGACAGTGAAGGGAAGGAATTATTCTGACCTTGGCAAGGTTAATCACATGTGTTTGTCCCCCACTACCAACAAATTACTATCTATACACGTTTGTAGAATCTAAATTTTATTTCTTATTACCCACCTGAGAAAGGAAAGAATATAGCAAAAGTAGAAGTTGATTTGCTGCTGCATGGCAACATGTCCATTCCTGGAAAGGTATATTTGAAGCACAATGTTGACTCTACTTCAAATTCTTTTCCTATAACAATATAATTTGGTGCCATATAACATTATACCTATCTTTTTCTAAATTAATTAAGTATAAAATAAATAGGGTAAAATTAGGAATACAATTCAACCATAATGCTTGATCTTGCAAAAACTGTTATTTGATTCATTAGTTGCCTCAAGTTTAATTTAAACATATGGATATATACCAAAATTACAATAGTTCTCTGAGTTAGAGAAATGATTCCGTTTCCCTAAAGTCTATTTCTTTAACTGTACATATGACTCTAGAAACTTTACAACAAATAATTTTAAAAGCCTCTTTCTCCTTTTTTAGTAAGTATAATCAACATGTTACTGTTACTGACCTAATTATATTGCAGAGCCTGGTTTTATAAAGGGAATATTTGGCCTATTTATATGTTTTCCTCTGCAGTCAACGTCATTATCTGAAGGACTGACTGAATTTACTGTTTTAAGCTACAGACATATCCATAATTCAGATCTGCAAGAATAAAAAGCTATTGTTATAAAACCAAATAAGGTCTTTTATGAAGTAAAGTTATTTTGTTCCCCAGGAACATTTAAAAGGTAGAATATTTTTCTCAGTCTGACAGATAAATTTAAAGCCAGTCTTCCAGGAGTATAAAACTACGTAAACCAAAAAGAACAATCATAACCCGACAACTTATTTTACAATTATTATTAGCTAACGCTCTCCAGTGCAGCTGGTTATATCAATGGACATTTATTAGTACCCACTATCTTCTATTATATTACAGAAAAACACCTTGTGAGTTTCATCCAACAGACTGCAAGGCATTACCAGTAAGACAGTTTCAAGCGCTATTTATTAGACATGGATGTCCTTGGTGAAAATACTATCTCTATACAAAAAAGACAACAGAATCCATACATTAAGTCAGATACCAAGCCTATATAGCAGGAGGTTTTAGAAAACAAGAGTGTAAGCTGTTCTGCTAGCCCATGCAAAATTACATGACCAGTTCTTCTCTTTCTATCGTGGTGGTCACATGTTGGAGGGAGGGGCCTCTGAAAGTCATCTAGTGCCTCATCCTGCTCCAAGTAAGGCTATTCTCAAAACTGCATATGGTGAACCATAGCCATAGCTGAGTCTTCAAAGCAACCAGGAATGGGTGTTTCTACATGCTGCGCATCTCTGGTTAGTGATATTGCTCTCATTGTCTCTTTCCATTTTCTCACCATCCTATTTTGGCAGAAAACACTAGATTGATATCTGCGTTGAAAATTTGTCATTTATCCAGCCTGGACTCCACAGAGTTTACAGTGAGAATATTGCAATTCTCCACCTCCTCCTCGCATGTCTCAAAGAAGGATGTAGTTTTGGCTTTTTTCCAGTCAGCAGGAATTTCCTCTGATCAACATGCATTTTCTTAGCTTAGTCTCACCATCATTTCAGTGAACTCCTTCAGTATGCCTCCAGATGTATCTCATTCAGTCCCACAGATCTGAAGACACTCAGCTGCTTTAAATAGTCTCCTGAAGCTTTTGCTCCTCAAAAGTAATCTAATTCTCTCTTTCCCAACCACACTGATGGAAGCAGTGGTCCCAGAAAAGGGCTTTGCCTGTAAGAACCGACTCCAAATACCTTAAATATTTCATCTTCCTGATTGCTCAGCGCTATGGTGCCCTCCCTCCAGATGTATGAAAGCTCCCCATGAGGACAAGAAATAGCTGTTTAAGGCCCACACACCTCCTCTACCCCGGCAATCTGTTACTGACCTCCACCACACCACATCAAAATATGTCCCGTCTCATTTTGCACTCTTGTTTATTCCTGTGCTTTTTCAACATTCAAAGGTCTCCTCAGCAGAAGTTGCAACTATTCCTTCCTTTCCTGCCCTCACGTCTATGCTGAATGGCCTGTTTCATCCATGCCAGTGCTTCTTTTTCATGCCACCTCTTCCACTTGCACTTATCTCTTTGTAGCACTGATCCTAATTGTAAAAGTTGAGATATCTGACCCAGGATCCTTCCCCAACAGGACTTGTTTTTCTTCTGCTGCCAGGGCACTGGAGTATATTTAATATAATATTATATTTAAGTTAAATAGCTGCAGGTTGAAATATAGCCCTCCTTCTACTGCCAGAAGTCACAGACTTACACCCTGCTGGATGGGTGCCCTCTTATTGCTCCACAACTGCCTTCCCACCCTCAGGGTGTCTCCTGTCCCAGCAGAGTCTCTTGAAGGTTCTGTCAATGCCTCATCTGTCATCCTTCACAGAAGAACTGCTCATTTCTTGGGTAGTATTGTTTTAATTAACATGAGGAAAGCATGAAGTAACAGAGTTCTTTTAATGTTCTCATTTTATTTTTCAGTCTGGACTGCAGCCCCCAGGAACACCTATGTGCAATGTGAATAGAGCACCTGGCCCATGCAGATGGGAAGTCAGACTAGCTGACTTACCTGTGCACCTAAAATCAATAATTTCTCCTTTTCTTTAATTATTTGTGAAACAGAATGCTCTTCCAGCTGTGAGGGACACAGAAGAAGGAGATGTGTAGAAAGAAATGAAGTTGAAATTCTGCAGTGTAAGTCTAACTTCGCAGAGAAAGAGAGAGCATCAATTGTGTAGAACCTGCTTTTTGGAGCTGAAATGCCATCCAGCTGTGCCTTCAGAGAGAGGAAAAGCTAATGAGCTGATGTCCTACTGTGGGAGTCTGTGCTGGGCATCTCTGAAATCTAGCACAGTAGAAGAGATGTTTTTTCTCAATTTTGGGATGAATCACACCTCACAGTCCGTGTTTCTAATTTTTAATGTGTTCCGGTGGAGAAACTAAACTGTATTTGCCACTGTGAAATATCTTTTCAGCTCTAACAGAACTACATCTTGTGACAAAGTGATGCTTCTTCCTCAAAGGCAGCAAAACAGACATGTATTTTTAGGAACAGAGGCACCCTTAAGTGATCACTTCAGTGTTCCAAGACAACTTCAGAATGCTTCAGGGTAGTTCTCTCTGGAATAAATTCCTCCTGGAGACAGTCCACCTGAAGTCTCACCTGCCAGTGGCTGGTTCATGCTTTGAAATGTAATTTCTCTGCTGCAATTCTCTAATCTTTTGGCACGCTTCACAAAAATGTAAGTTATTGGAATTAATAATTATTACACAATAACTAAAATTATTGAAGTGAAGCTACTGCAGTTAAATTTTTTCCCCTATGTAGACTAAATACCTTGAGCATTTTAATTTTTCTCCTGGGACAGAATAAAGCTCAGTAGCATACGCCCATTCACAGAGATGTCTTCTTCCAGTCTTTTTTAAATGTTAGAGGTACTTGTGACATTGAAAACAAAAGGAAAAATCACCTTAGATTCCTTCTTGGATGGCATGACAGCTTGATAGACACTCTTGAATTTTATGGCATTTTAGCTATGATTCAAACACTAGGTCAGTGAAATTTACTATTGTTCTTTAATATATGTATATTGATCAAAAGCAGGGAATGCAACCAGACCATCCCCATCAGATACAGACTGACCTGGAATCACTGGGATCAAGATATATGTTGATTGACATCAGCTGAAGTTACAGATCATAATATTAGATTGTATGTAAGCAAAAGAATTATGGCTGAGGTTTTTGCATATCCTGACATGAAATAGTCTGCTTTATCAAGAAACAAAGGTCCTGATTCATAAAACACTCTTTTCAAGTGACGCTGACTCCCACGTTTAACTAGGCTTACAGCATAGTACACTTTAAAGGAAAAAAACTCCTTTATAATTCTTCTTCCTCCAAATCCTCCACAATCTTAACTATGGCTGAGAGATTTAAAATAGGATTATATCAGACTTTACCTAGCAAGACTTCCAATTAGTTTTTAAGGCAATCCTCATATTTCTACTATACCAGGAGAAGCAGCAAAATTTATGGATCATTAGGCCAGGAAAGCCGTGAGGAAAGTAGCTGCAGTTACTTTAGACAGGAGGTGAATGCACCTATTTTTCTCATATTTTATGTTTTGGGTATATACTGTATGTCACTGCCTCCGTAATTCTGAAAACTGCTACTTTTTTATAATTTTATCTTTTTTCAGTGCTAAATCTTTAACACGGCTTGAAGAGAAGGATTGTTACAGGAGAGATAACAAATAAATGACTATTTCATTGCCTGTGTTCTCTTATCTTGGGATTTACTTGAGGACCTCTGAAAGCTACTATTATTATTTAGGGAAAAGTATAATCACACATGATCTGAAAATGGTTTTATGTCTATTAACATAAAGTAATCCCATTTTCTTCAGCATAATATGAAGAGAGAAATCTTAACATAAGTTTCAGCAAAAAATATTACACTAGCTTGATTTATTTGAAGTAGATTAGAAACACTGATTAGTCAGGTAAAGATTCCTGATTATACATTATTCTGCTTAATAAATAAATATTAATTATATGACTTTTATATTAAATGCCCCTGTGCTCCTGTGCCCCAGACCAATGGCACAACCCCAAAACACTTCTTCTGGGCCCAACTCTAAGGTCAACACCATTATCCTGAGTAGTCCCTTTGGCATCAAGGATGTCAGGCTGAATATATATACATATGTTTGCATATGTATGCAAAAATTTTGCAAAACTAAGGTCCCGCTTAGTAATCCCTCTTCCAGTTTTCACATCTTGCACTTAATAAGAAACCTCATAAGACACTTTCTGATAAGGTTCATGAACATTCACAAGCCTTCATGAGTAAATCAGATCAAAACAGCCGCTTAAAAAATTTAGCTTTCAAATGCTGATTTAACCTTTCCATACTTTACTCTTTTTTGGTCTTTAGAACATCAAAATCATATGACTTCATCTTTTTCCAGTCTCACATTCAAAACAATCATATTTAAGTGTCTTTCTCTCTTTCTCTGTGGTATTATTTTGATAGCAAACCTGATCCCTTTAATGTCAATATTGCCACCTTTATCTTTTATCTCAGCAAGAGTTGTCACCAGATATGTAAAGGAATTTCACTTCCAACTCACAGATCGTGGCATTAATAATATGAAACACGGCAGATACAAGGCTGACAATTGAAACTTTTTGATAATTATTCCAATTACTGAAGAAAGTGAACAAAAAACACCCCATTACTTCACTATGATTAGCTATAATTTTGTTGAAATTATATGCATTATAATGACACTTTCAATACAGTGTATGCCTGTCTAATTCAGAAGAATTTATTCCCTGAGATTTGTCTCATAATTTACCAGGACTTCATGCATTTCTACATAAAACATCTAAGAGTTTAATTTTAAAATATGTTTTGTATGTGAATGCTGAGTGTGTTACCATTTTCATGAAGTGCTTTACTAGATATTAATAAGAAGACCAGATGGCTTCCAGGCAAAAGTCAATGTGATACCACTGCAGCAAGTCTACAAGTAATTTACTTATCTACAAGTAGTTTTACAGAATCATCATTTCTTTAGGAAATGTCATAAAAGGGAGAGAATTAAGCCAGGCTACAATACACACTCTTCAGTTTACCTACATTTCCCACCCTGCAGGAAACTGTAAAGCATACAGGAAGTCCAAGATCCATCTCTCTTGCCAGCACGAGCAGGAAAGAGTGAAGTCAGATAGTACAGGCCAAAATACTACTTTCAATAATGCAATCTGGTGAAGAGGAGAATGGTTCTTTCTGCTTGCTTATTCCCTGGCAAATCACAGCCACTGTCTGAAATGATGCCTCTGCCATCCTTTGAGCTCTCTCCTGTCAGTTTGTCATGAATCAGAGGAAAAGTTGTTTTTCTCAATTACGGCCTTTAGCTTCGCAAAGCGTGGTTTAAATAGTCATTTATTTGGAAGCATGGTCAGCATGCCAGAATAAAGGTGTCCAGCTGCATGCAGAGGCGTTATATGACACAGTAACACTCATGGAGTCTTATTTTCAGCAATGCTTCAGGAAGGGTGCAAATGAAACTTAGCTACAACTTACACTCTTCAGTCAAACATCTTTAAATGGGCTTCTGGTTCATTCTGGGAGTTTTTAATATGCTGTTTGACACAGTTCTTCAGTGAATGGCCTAAAATATCAAACATAAGTTCTGTTCTGTGGACTAGCAGTTGTGTCTGACTGGCTGCTCACTCATTACAAGCCACATAACCAATCATACAAGCTCATTTCCATGGCCTGGAGGGGTCTTTTGAGATTTCTGAGTCTCTTTTTGTTCATAAATTACACAGTGAGAGGAAGGACCAGGTTTAGAGAAGAGAACTGTCCATGTATGACTCCACTCACAGTGATACTTCTTAGTTTCACTGAATGGTCCCATAAAAAAGTTTAAAACGGCAGAGCCCCCTATGAAGCACATCCACATGCCTCACCCTCGCCTTCTTCCTGATGTTTTACACTGTATTTTCCCTGGAATTATTGTAGATCGCATTGAGAATTAGATATAGGAGAAATAAGTCAGCCTTCACTATAAATTGATCTGTGCTGATCACCAATGAAATGAAGACACCCATTTGTTCTACTTAGTTTCTCACTTGCTAGCTTCATTATCACAAGACACCCTTTGGGACAGTAAAAATCCACTTCCAGATGCATTTGAATCATTTTCTGCTTCTTATACCTTTGCATCCCAATGAGTTTTGGAAAACAGCAGCAATAATTATTTAGTTTCCTCTTACACTCCAGTTAATTTCTTCTTCATTTCATTTTCAAATATTTTTAACCAGCAATGAAGTAATTCAGTCAAATGAACTAAACATACATAAATGTCTAAAAAAAGAAAATAACAGCTCATATACAAAAGGTCTTTAATTTCCTACAATAACAAGTGGGTTTTTTTTTCCTTCTGTCTTGAAACTGGACTGGAAACCTTCTCTGAGAATATCCAAAAAATTCAATTTGATTAAGCTACATTTTGACATTTATTTTTCTCATTAGTGGACATCCATAAAATCACTGCTGCATGAGTAAGCAGTAAGCTTTCCTTCACAAGCCGAAAGAAATAAGGTACTACACTTCAACCTGCTTATTTTTGCCTTGAGACAAAATTAGACCATCTAAGCCTTGGTAAATTTGAGAAAATAGTGAGGTAGTTTCTTTTTTACTTTCCCAGCAGATCCAAAAGAAAATATTTCAAAACTATGGTAAATATGAAGCAGCATTTGGAGAAAGGACAATATTTCTGCCTAATTACAGTGATTCTGAAGTTATATTTTAGGAGTCATTGACATCCTCTGCAGTTTCCATTTCAGGCTTTTAAGAAAGTAATGTAGAAGCAGAAAGAAAAAGAAATTTCAGGGGTAAGTGGGTATCAGTCAGCGCACACGAAAGCAAAACCACTTTTTGCTCTAAACATACAATAGTTAATTCCCCACCTAATTTTTCACAGAAGATCTGTTTTTCTTGAGGACACAGACCAAGACCCTTGACATTCAGCAGAGTGTCTGAATTCATGAGCTCTACATTTATAGGAGATGGGTTAAAACTCAGGTTGTCTTGAGCACAGAGGGCAGACAACAAATTCAACAAGGCACCAGCTGGAGGCTCTTAGTCCATTTTTTCTCACAGCCCATGAGAATGGTATTAATTATTTGGCCATAAGGTGTGAGGGTTTCACTGTAGTGCTATGAAAAACTTCTGCAGAAACCACAGTCCTGGTAAGTGCAGTGAGCCAGCAAAGGCATTTCATACAAAAAAAACCCTAAAACCAAACACCAAAATATTGCCATGCATCTATTTTAAGATCCTGCATGTAGAAATCATCTGTCTTAAATTCATATTAAACAGATAAGGTATTTCTTTGGTTGTCAAGAGGTAAAGGTGCATTATATTTCTGTTTTATATTTTCAAAGTTCTGATGCTTCAGAAAACAATGCCAGTTATGAAAGGTAAAGGACAAGTAAAGAATCACCAGTGGTCTGGGAAATTTACTACCTTGGCCTTTACAAAGACAGAAACTAAAAAAAGGGTATTTTATTTTAAATGCTGGAAACATAGTAACTCCTAAGTAAAATAAAGCACCAATAAGGACTATCTAAAGACTGCTCCGTTATAAAGTCCAAGACTGAAAATCAAAATATAGTCCATTAGAGAAATAAAGCCAGTGTTCTCGTTTACACAAAGACTATGATTATGAAACTGGAAATCAAAGACAATTGAAAAGAAGGAACAGAGATTTGGGTTTCTTGGATTTTGGGGTTTATTTCACGGGTTTATTTTTATTTGATGTAAACTCTTTCCAACTTAGAATAACACTAACTTTCCTCTTGGTTGATATGTAGGTGTTTTTTTGTAATTAGTATTTTGAATGTATTTTTTCCCTATACATATCAGGTAAAAGACTATTCAATCATAGTATTATATATTTTCCTTCAAGCTGGGAAAGATTATAAAATTACTTTCATTGGATTTAAAATTCTAATGATAAGTTTGGAGAGTAATCTTTCATCTTTCATTTTAAGCTGCAGTTCAATGAATCTTTCCCCATCGGTAGATAGAATCAATTTAATTTTCTTTAAAATATGCAGTTTCTGCCTTTGTTTACAACTGTTACCACACCCTTCTTCAGATTTCTCCATAAGCTCACTGGGGGCACAGGACACCTTTTTCACAGTTCAGGCAAGCCCTGACACTTCCCAGGTCACTTACCTGCCCTTGAAAAAAAACCCCATGCGTTTCATCAGCTGCAATCTCTGTTTCTCATCATCACAGTATTCTTCCTACTGTGAGATGTTAGAAGATATAAGTAAATAATAATAAAATATACTATACTGAAGTCCAATAAGCCCCTTGGATTTTACAGGTATTTAATCTGCAGACTGCAGAGAGCAGTCTGCAAATAAATGATTTATTCATGAAGCCCAGCGTATTGACTGCCAACATGCAGGCATTGTAAAATACAAATATTGAAATGACACGCAAATGGTGGTGTAGAAAATAAGGTATTTAACTGCAGACAAACCCCGAGACAATACTCTGATAGTTTTAAAGGTATTTGAAGTATTTTATATCACCATAAAAACCTTGGTAGAGTATAAGGTATTTCTTTGACTACAGTGAACCATGACTAATATTGCAGAAATACTTAATTTCGTTTAATAGTATTGAGTTGTGTATTTCATACAGGAGATAGCCTGGCTGCCTAGAAAATTTGATTCACAACAGTGAAACTGGTCAAATAATCTATTGTGAATAAAACCTGTTGTAAATTTGACCATTTCTCATAGAATAATTGCCCATTAATAACTTCTTGCATTATTCAGCCAGCTATAGACCACAATATATTTATTTCTGAGGAAGGTACTGAATTATTTGAGAAACTTTTGAGTGGATAGTTATACAGCTTCACTTAGACTTTGTACTCACTTAAGGATATTGTGGTGACTGAATACTGAATTGTATCACATATGGCTCACACATAACATAGAGAAAATTCCATGAATTTGATTAAACTATTAAAATTAACATTTAGGAAATTATATTAGAAGTGAAAAAAATCTTTTGGCCAAACTCTAAAATGACAGCTCACAGCCCTCTATCTGCTGCATTTAGTGTTATGCAAACAATCCAGGCAGCAGATGATGTGCCTTGCCCTTCCCTTTACACTGCATTTCAAGTTTCATGAACATTAGTCATGTAAACAAACAAATATTGTGGAGGTAAAAAGCGTTTTTGTTCCACATTGTAATGCAATCAAGAAATCTTTTTGCAGAAGACTGAGTGGCAGGGACTTCATCTCTGCCTTCCTTGAGAATAAGCAAATCTTTACAGCATTCAGAGTAGCAACTACCTGAGCAGACTGGACATCATTAAGGTTTGACACAGATGTTAATTTCTTCCTCTACTCTGGTGTGAAAAAGGAACCTGAACTTCAGCCCTTTGTCAAAGCATATAACCTACAACAAAAAAACTCTCTCCAGACTTCTCCTATAGCCAATAGAGACCAATAGGTGCACCCTGGAGATGACTGACCCAAGATACTTACCAGGATACATTCTTATTTATAGAGATTTTTTTTTTTTCCTTCAAAGGAGTATGTCAGTTTTCACCTTTGATGACAAATGTGTGCTGTCACAATGCCTGCAAATATTACAAAGTATTTATTAAGACAAGCTTTGTTCTCCTATGTTAACAAGGCATATGTTTATAAGAACAGAAGAAAAACAGGTAGAGAATATTTCTTCATATATTTATGGACTAGCAGTTGACACTTAAACTTCTGTGGAATGTTGTCAATAGTGCAAAATGAAACAGGGACCATTACTAAAGAGAATATGAGAGGAATGGACAGATAGTGTCAAATTGTCTGAAATTTTAACTGAATACTGCCTAATTCTGTTTGTGAATATGGTGGGGTTGTCTGCTGCTTTGCACAACACCATGCCACACTGTGTGTGCGCAAAAAATCTGTTCTGCACTAGATAAAACTACTTATATGGTCTTTGATATAATTGATAAAAGGAAACTAATGGGGTGTTGCATAACTGAATTAGGGAATGTAGCTGTTGAATTAACAAGCATTCACAAACACGCTGCAGTTTCTCTGGGAAAATGTCACAGGGGTTCCTCCTTTATTCAATAATTTGGTGCAATCTAAACTTTGAAGATCTGCATCTATAATGTACTGAAAATTTTCTGTGCTCATTATAAAAAGCTGAAGGAGATTTAGATCTTCTAAATGAATACAGTCATGCCATGATTTCCGCCAAAAAAAATTAATAATGTATTTATTCATTTAGAACTACATGTATACTTAGGCTTAATGGAAGTATGTACTTATGAGGATGTCTTTGTTCTGTTGTACTTTACAGATGGTCAAAAGTTTTTCTAACTTTCTCTGAAACTTGCTTTTTAGTTTTGCAATAGTTTACAATATCTGTGCTCATAAGTTTGTTAAGGTTTGGGCTCTTACATTTCTTTTAAATTCTTTTCCCTGTACAACAAGAGAACAAAAATTTTTTGCTTGGGGTTTGAACTTATGTGTTTGGGTTTTTTTCTCCCAATCTTTCCAAATAATTTTTTTCTGTACACAACAATAGAAGAAAAAGTTATTTTATGCTTTATTAGGCTGGGTGACATATCTTCCAAGATCCAGTGGTCAGCAGTATTTTTAGCAAATTGTGTGTCACACTTGACTGCAGTTAACAAGAAATTGTAAAATAAGTAACTATAGAGTACAATAGGTTTAACTATTAATACACTGGCAAACTTTTTTTCTGTAAACATCAGTCATAAACAGGCCTTGATTGTACATATTACACACACATGAGTATTTGCCAAATACTTTCTACAAGTGATATATTGTTTCATTAGCATTTGTTCTGCATGTCTATGAAGGATCATCTAAGACAGACTATATTACTCCTGTTTCCAAATTTGAGAAATGTTTTCACAAACAAAATCCAGTGCTCATTCTTGTTCTTTAGCATGTAGTATGTTTACAAATGGAGAATATATTGTGCATTAAAAAATCCCACCCTTTGGAAGTTTATTTCTGGGCTCATTTCACATAACACTCCTCATGTCATCTTATTCAGTGCAGAATCCTACCACTAAAATTTTAAATAACAATAAATTAAGTTCAATGAGGCAGCAAATGTGACAGAATTTATTAATATCTCTTATATTTCAAATGGCAACCTTCTGTTTGTCAAAGTTGCAAAGTATAATGATTTGCTTTGAAAAAAGCAAACTAGAACTCTATATAGAGCTCTTTATTAAAACATTTGCCAGCTATAAATTTCCTCTTAACTACAAGGAACACTTCTAGTTTGTGTGTTTCAAGGCATACTGGGCAAAAAGCACTACCTTTACACACCACTATGCCATTGAATATAACATGCCTCATAGAAATGTTTAAAAAATACCACAAAAAATCTTGTAGTATTTTGGAAATATTTTGGTTTGATATTTTGAAGAATAACCCATGTCCTGTTTAAAGAAATTACACAACTGGTTCAGACCAACTAACTGGTTGGTAGCTGGCAATGATGTAAAATAGTTTCACTGTAGTTTCACCATAAAACTGGCCCAAAACTGTAATGTCTCCAGCCTTCACTGAAATAATTTATTCTGTCATTTCAAAATGTCAGTGCTTGGGGTTTCCCAAACATTTTTGCCAAGGCTGTTTTCTCTTTAAGTATAGTGAAAGCATTATTTTTAAATACGCTTTAAATATAGGTTATAAAATGTTTTCAAGTTCTGAACATATATGAAGAACTTGTAAATTGACAGATTCATTTTTCCCTCAAGATGAGTGTGCTGCATCATTGAGATTAAATACAGTTAAATTGTCACCATTCTTAGTTTATTGCTTTGCTTCTCTGAGTTATCACATCTTCGGGTAATCTTTAGAAATGAGTTTGCACAAAGGATAAGAAATCTGAGGTCTGTGAAATCCATTTTAAAAGATCAGCCCTTACTATTTTCAATTTTATCACCATATCTTAATGATCCATAAAGTGATAAAGAAATGGACAACTCAAATCACACAAACGCACATGAACCATCTCCACCCAGCAAGGACAAAGCAAGTTCTTCTTTGCACTGGATACAAAAGTGATCCCCAGATAAAATTCTTGAAAGACATCAAAATGCCTACGCTATAGCAGGAAAGTCCAAGTGCAAACTGTTAAGTGGTGAGGCACTTGCAACTGGTAGCCCAGAGAAGTTGTGGTTGTCCCATCCCTGAAAGTGTTTAAGGCCAGGCTGGATGGGGCTTTGAGAAACCTGGTCCACTGGAAACTGCCAGTGAAAATTGCACTATTTGCTGCCCACGGCAAGTGGTTTGGAACCAAATGCTCTTTTAAGTTCCTTTTCAACCCAAACCATTCTGTTATTCTGTGATCTTATGACATCTCCAAGCTGACAGAGGCCAGCAGACAGTGAAGTATTCAGTTTTGTTGACGCCACAGTGTGCAGACCCGTTTTTCTGTAGATAAGTCTTGCCCTGTAGAAGCTCTTATCAGTTGTTGGCTCTGAACAAGGATGAAAGGGAGTAGCACATTTCTGGAGACACTAGCTCAAATTCACAGCCACACACTGGGTGAGCTCTGCTCCCCTCAGGGTCTGTGCAGCCTCATCAGTGGTCAACCTCATGCACACTGTGCAACCCAGTCTGACAAACTGTGCTGAGAACTCAGCAAGAAAATTAGAAATATATCTTCCTTTCTTTATAAAGCTTCTCCCAACCACACTGATTCCCGTGACATGAGCAACTCGAAGCAGAAAACTGGGCAATCTGTTTCTCACCTTTTACACACCTGCTCTGCAATCATCTCCTTGGTTGAAAAATGCACCACAGAGTAGAATCTGGAATGCTTTTGGTAAAATTTAATTCATGGCCTTCACATAGACACCAAGCATGGAAAGTCCTGCTTAGCTGCTCATGTTGCATGGGACGGCATGAGAGAAACTAAGACAAAAGACGAGGGAGATATTGTTTTGAGTAATTTTGAATTTTCATGAAACTGAATGAAAGCAATAACGTAAAAAATGCTGTATTAAACCGACAAAAGTCTTGTTTCAGTATTTTATATTACAGATACTGAAGCATTCAGATGGAGCCATTAACAAAATGTTAATGGAGACAAGATGTTAATTAACAAATTGTTGGATGGAGACCCTAAAAGCATTATCTCTGAAAGAATGAACTGGTTTCCTTTGTGAAAATCATAGTGACGTTTGCTTTTGAGTACTTATAAGCCTTTCTTTCCAACTGAACTTCATTTTAGTAATTAGTGCCAAAAGCGTCTATCAGTTGTTTAATTCTTCTGTTTAATTTAAACTTTTGAAACTGTTATTCAAACACACACATTTGTGTTATTTATAACAGAACATAATAAAATTAATTTATGCAATACAAGCTAATGAGACAAACATCTTGCCCGAAGATGACCTCTTAAAAAGAAACACTGATACTTCTGTTTTCTTCTTTCACTCAGCAGTAGCTAAGGCTTTCTGGAGAAGTCTTATTTTGTTGAAAACTAGTGGCATAATGCCTCAGGCCTAGATTCTAGTCTGGTTTATTCACAAAAATATTTAATCTATGTTTACTTGAGAAACAGAGTAAAACAGACATGAGGCATATGTGGGGCAAAATCCTGGACAAAAAAAGCCAATGTTGCCTCATTAATTACTGGCATTTACAAACCTACAAGGTTTTGTTTAAAGTGTGAAACTTTTATTAAATATTAAATATCTATATACTGATTTATAATAAATAGACACTAGTCAGCATCACAAAGTATACAATATGGTTAGCTCATATCAGGTTGTCAATGCTTTTAAAAATTTAACAGCAAATTTCATTAAAAATATATGGGAAATTAGGAGAATGCAAGATGGTCCTTTTGCTTTAGAGTCACATTGGCTGATTACAGTTAATATAGTTGAGAAGTTATTCAGTGGTTTGTATGCTTCTAGAGGAAACTGAGTTTATTAAATTGCTTCTGCCACAGTAAATTATGTACTGGATATTTTCTCCCTTCATGAAAGGATATTTGTCCGAATGAAGAATCCTTCTGCATCCAAGGCAATAAAGTCAAAAACGTACCTGAAGTTAGAGCTGAATTCCAATGAATGCCTTATCAAAATCTGAATGCCAAAAGAGTTCTTGTAATTAGGCAATTTTACAAGTCTTGTGTCCTACTCTTACCATGTACCCTAAAAGAGTGCAGTATTCATCCCAATGCCCTCCCAGTTTGTGACACCAAGGAGCACCAACTAATGCACATCCTCTCTGTGTCCCTGGGGCTGAGGCTTCTGTTTCTGGCACAGGACAGCACAAGAACAGGGCTTGCCTGATGCTCAGCCAGAGTCTAGCCTTGCTCCTGAGTCAGGATGGGACCAGTATGTTCCCTTCCTTATAGGCCATCCCAACTACCTTGTGGTAACATTGGCAGGTTTGCCATTTAGTATTGTCATAAGAGCCAGGGAGAATTCAGGGACTTGGTGTACTTGTGACAGAGCTCTTACTGGACACACTGATGCGCTGCACAGCAATAGGATCCATGCCTGGCACAATGTTTCCTGGCCCACTGCTGCTGGGATCAGCTTTTTCTGACAGTTCTGACTTCTGATAGAAGCATCTTATCTAAATCAATACAAGGGAGTTCACTGGAGATAAAATATGGGAGAGGAAAATTTGCAATTTCTTCCAGGCACTCTGAAAAGTCCCGTTATTTTTCTTATGAAGAGTTCTGTTTCCTTTATAAAGTAAAATGTTGTTCTGGATGTTTTGAGTACTCTTGAAACAAAAAGTCAATTCTTGGTAAAACAAGTCCTTAAATAGCAAAGATAAAATCAAGTTTCAGAAGAGGTGACACAAACAGAAGTGCCCCAAAGTGGTTATGAAGTTGGGTTGTTTTTTTCCGAGAAATAAATGAAGTTAAAATTCTGAAGAGGTCAGCTAAGGCTGAGAGCATGCATGCCCAGAGGGCTGAACTTGGTCTGCAATAATACTGCACACAGAGCAGGATTAGAAGCAAAGGCTGCATAAAGCTTTTGCAAACTGAGCTCATGAAAAATGTAACAGTACTAAACACAGACCCTGTCAGTGGCTGGGAGGTTTGCCATTTATTACAAAAGCTGATTACACTTCATTATCTTTTCCTTATCAATTGATGTGGCACACTTCTCAGCCATGAATGCCTGGCTAGGTAGGAGTGAAGCAGGGTAACACAAAAACACCATTCTCCCATGCACCAAATTGACAGGATGTAGAGGATCTTTAAAAACTGTTAAATAGCATTAGTCAGAGATAATAAATAGAAATTCTCCTCAGTGTTCATTAATAACATGGGAATGAAAATAGTGCTAGCTTTTTCAAAGATGGAAATATAAAGTAGAGGAAGCAAACTACCTTAAAATGCAACATCTCTTGCCAGATTCTAGATCATCTATGGTGTCAGAAGAAAACTCCTAGAAAAAATGCCATAGCATATTTTCACTGCATATTTGTTAGCCCACTTCATGCACTCCAGTGAATGTTTCATGAATTAATGGTAAATATTCTACACAGCTATTTAGATAATGCAAAACAAGAAGTAATTATTTAGCTGGTAAATTATTTTTGGCAGACTTTTTGTAGTTTATAGCAACAAATGAGAATAATTCATTTTCAATTTAAAAGGGCAAGAGGGTGTCATAAAACACAGTATCCCTAATGAAGGTTTCAGGAGACTGGATATGATTGAAGAACTCTAGTATAAAGTGCTAAAATTAAAAAAAAAAATTTAAAAGTCGCACTTAAAAAAACTCACAACCTCAACTTATTAAGGCTGTTCCTGATATGATTTTCTCCCAGCTGTTCCCTCTTTGTTCCTCCCCTGAGAAATTTGGAAATAATAAAAACAAAGAAACTATTATCTCAGAGGCAAGTTTTAGAAAAGAATATTCATTTTATCCTACCAAATTCAACTTTCAAAGAAAATGTCTTCCACCAGAAAGATACAATTTTGTACTTTCACAGGAAAGCCATTCTCCTTCTAGAAGGTGAAGGCAAAATGTGTATCTGAAAGTTAGCTCCTATGTCTGAAAGCTTAGTTGCCATTTTATCAGCTTGATAAAAGGAATTACTCCTTGTTTCAGACCCTTCCTCATTTACATGCTCAGAATAGCATGGTAACAAAACCTTGATCATTAAGAATATACCACACATCTTGCAGAGTAAAATTATAAATTCACAGCTGTGACATCTAGTTGTAGAAGACTATATCCTGGTTACATGCCTGAATTTGCTTTTTAGGGTAGAGCATAGCTTGAATGATTTTTTCTCTTTGTAAATTATTTCTACTAAAGAGAATCCAATTACTATTTAGTCTATTTTGCCCATAGCCACTACTGTGTTACTACCCTGTTGACGCAAACCCTTCCCAGGTCCTTTATTTCCTGGCCTCAGAACTAAAACTTCCTGTGGCAGGGTGGGAGTAGTGAGATCGAGAGGAGATTAAAGCTTGTGTGACACTAGTATGGGTCCAACTTAGGAGGAAACTTACTGTTTAAAGTCTTAAAACTGAGACCAAGCTTTGGCAAATTCTCAAGAGTCAGTCCCTGAATGGTTGTCACCACGTGCCTCTACCTCCACATCAAACACAAACAGGCATCTTCAAGGCACGTATTTACTCTAAGCCAAAGACCTGAACTGTCTTTGAGAGAGACCTTGATTTTTCCTGCAGGTCTTTGGCTCTCTGGAAGTGCTTATCCCTTATCACCATCACAAATAAGACATGCCTCCCAACACATATTTCCTACTGGCCCAGGGACCTGTGCCATGTAAGAGCTATGGGTGAAACAAATGCCAACATAGACAGAGATGTGTGAGAGGCATGTGTCTGTAATAGTTTGATTGAGTCACTCACTGCTCAAAAAATTAATAGACAAAATAATACAAAAATAAGACAAGAAAAAATACAAAACAAGAAACAAAAATCCTCTCAGGATCCATTAGCAAGAGAAGCTTGACATACACAAAGCAAAAAATATCTTACAAAGAGAAGTGATGGAAAATGCTAGGTGCTTATCTTAAATAGGTGACAAAAGGTATTAAATTATTTTAATAATTTAGGCAAGATATTTAAATCATCTCTGCTACCATATAAATTCCATAAACAAGAATGCAAATAACCAGGGACCACTGCATGGCTGTTACATTAGCAGCACAGCTGGATGCAACATCAAAGTCCTCATAAATGCGAGGAATTGTTGTTGTTATGCCATGATACGAGACTTGAATCAAGAGTTTAAAAGTAACATTCGTTTTCTTGATTAAAGATTAACAAGTTGAAGTGTTTAATTGGTATTTTAACTGGATAGCAAGGAAATAAATTCTGCATTTTGGAGTTTAATGGATTCTTTGGATCATGAGAGCACAGTTCTTTGTCTAATTTAAAATTAAATAGTTAACTCAAATTGCATTTATTTAAGAACATATTGGTTTTGACTTAGGGAAATGAGGGAACCTGATAAAAGTTTGTTTTGATTCCTAAGCTTTATTTCTGTGTCAACAATTTTTCTGCTTCTTAGACAGTAAATCTGGTGTAACTAATCTTTGAAGTTTCACAACCTTTCGAGTTTGGCTCAAAAAGTTAATGATGTTGATATAACATTACTTCATCCACGTACTGGTGTCCTCTTAAGAACCCTAAAAGATCTCTTTATCTGTCAACACATCTTGTCTCAATGCAGCAAAATTTTTCAGAGAATTTCAAGCATTTCTTTCTCCTACCTATGATGGAAGTTTATTCCTTTCCACAGTCTTTTCCTGTTCCACTTGTATTTTTGAAATAAGTTTTTTTCTTCATTATCTATAATTTCCTCTTAATTTAGGTGTTTCATCTGGCCTTTTATAACAAAATAAAACAAAAGAAGGCCTTATCAAACCTTGCCCACCTCTAAGCTGGACGCCTCACTTCTCCTGGCTTCATTGTTCAGTCTCTGCTAATTTTATCCTGTTCCACAGTTCAGCTTGTTCATTGTCCTACACTGTTTCTGTCAGCAAACTTTGCTCATTACATTGGGATGAGACATGAAAGAATTTCTGGCTACATGACTGGAAGATACAGTGCCAAATAGATTATGGAGGAACAGTTTTTATAAGAACAACATAAAAATTTCCCTGATTTCAGCAATAATTCATACTTTCAATGGATTTGTACTTTGCATGAATTATTCCAGATATTTGCCCATATTGTAATTCACGTTATCCAAGCAAAATTAGGTGAACACAGCTGTGTTTTTCTGACTTAACAGTTTGTGACTATTTGAATCTGTGAGATGTGTTAATACTTTGTATTTGTCAAGAGGCTGTTTAAAGTTCTATTGGTTGTTAATGTCACTGTTCAGAGAAGTTGCTTGACTTTCAAACCTTACTGCACAGTAAGACTGATTTGAAAGATGAAGCTGTGCAACACATGTCACATGGTCTGGGAATGGATAAAATCAAATGCTGGATTAAAGACCAGTCAAATAAAACTCACAGGTAAAAATAACAACATTCTGCTTTCAGCATCTGCAGTAGCAGATATTGATCAAACACCATGTCTTAATAACGTGATCATGAAATGTTATTGGATATGAATCAGATTCTCTTTCCCAAATCTGTTTAAGGTAGATTCAGCTTGGTGAGCTCAGAGCCCACTATCAGTGATAAGTGGAGCAGAGGGCTACTTTCCTTGGAAGACATGAATCCACATTCTGTTCTCATACTATATTTTTATGTTCAGAGATACCCAGCCCCACTCAGACTTTTTTCAGGGAAGTAAGGAAAGGAGAATCAAGGTATTTTCCTTCGTGAATTTATTTATCTCCTTCTGAAAGTTGTTTGGAAGTCCTCAGATTTGTAGAAGTAGTACCATCAGCTCTTCTTTGAAATAAAAATAAAACTGTGAGAGGGCAAGAATGGAGCAGAATTATTGGACTTAGTTTTTGATACTACAGTAGTACTCAAAAGAGTAAGCCTCAGAAAAATCACCTATCACAACAGAGAGTGATGTACAGAGCAGGAAATTGCGCTGACATGCATCAGAGCTGGAACCTCTTTGGCCCATCCGGGTTTTGAAACCATGCACCAGAGGGTAGGAGATGGCCTTCTACAAAGGGAAATGTGTATGAGGCATCTCTATCACGTGCAAAACTGTCATACTCATGCAGATTGCTATGCACAGGGGCCAACAGATATAGACAGACAATTTACCATAATAAAATCTTATTCAACTTCAATAAAATTGGATGGCAGCAGCTACAACTACAAAAAGTGAAGAATTGCTGGCTTCAAGTGAAACAATCCTTCAGCTACAGGAAACTGTAGGTACTACTATACAAACTTCATAGGCAATGAATGGGATTAACATTATGTGTTACGAAATAATTTTCTTAGGACTTTCCAAGAAAAAACATCTGATGCAAGTAATATACAAAAAAAGTTTAAAATGAATACTCTTTGCAGAGATTATAAAATCATCACAATCTGACTTTAGTTTTGGTGAAGTGTGTTCACTATGGAGATCCAGGAAAAAGCTCTCCAACACCAAACAGAAATTTAAAAAAAAAACCAAAACAGAAGATAAGAAAAGGACTGACCTGTATCTGTCTTGCTACACTTGCTTCTCATTGGTCTCTGGTAGCTCAGTCATTTTGCTTCATTGAAATTGTTTGTGGGATCTCCATGTAATGCAGTAAAACTTGTCAGTCTGTTTTTCAAGTGGAAAAGGAAAAAAGAAATAAAAAAGAAAAAGTAAAAACGGAAGGAAAATGCCTCAAAAGATAGCCATTCTCTCTATAATTCTTCTTCACACAGAACCAGAAATTTCAATTTTCTATTTTCAATATACTAAGAAATACTTTGGCTTTTGCTTAAACTTACTTAACTGTTTACACTTGACATCTCAACTAGACAGAAAAAAGATTTCTTCCTGAATTAGACAGTTACCTCACAGATGTTGGACGTGAATTCATGCCTAGATACTAATGTTGGTCCTTTTTGAATTGCAGACTCCAGCACAGTAACAATTGTGATAATAGTCACAATATTAATGGTCCTAATCTCTTCTGTCACTTTGACATATTCAAAATCATCAGTTCATCTCCAAGTCAATTTTAGAAATTTTTTCTGATTTATCCAAGAGACAAAAAATCGACAAATATTTTTTGTAATAATATACTTTTCAGTGGGTATCTTTTTTCTGCAACAGCCAACTCTACAAACTGATTAATTCATTCCCCACAACCATTTCATGCAAAATAAACTTACAAAGGCCAGCTGCAAAAGCTTGTACAATAAACTGCTTCTCCCCCAGAAACACAATAGAGGAAAAAGGTATTTATTATTTAGATTTGATTGTTCACAGCTGGTGTTTTCATCAGCCAGCATAAATATTGGCTGTTTGACCCATAGTACAAAATTAATTTTCAAATTTTAATGCCCCAAGACAAATTTTAAAGGGTTCAGATGCAGATTATATTTTTTTCTTTTAATAATAAAGGATGATTTGCAAATTGGGTTCTTGGGTGAAACTCCAGGCTCGCCCAGGCCTGTAATTAATTGGTTATATTGACTTGAGCATCTCTGTAGTCAGTACACTTTCAGACAATTGATGCAAGAAAGGTGAAACTCATGGACTTAGAATCATAAAATCAAAGAATTGTTTGGTTGGAAGTGTCTTGAAGTGCTTGTTTTTTAAACATAAATCTGGAGCTACTCAGTAAAACATTTACAATTACCTGCTTTGTCTCTGAAAATCTCTAAGTTCAGCTTTCATCCTGAACCTTTGGAATTACAATTCCACACACAGAATCAGCCACAGGTATTTTAAGAAGAAAAGAATATTTTACTTAGAAACTTATAAGAATCTGGTACCTTGTTTAAGTCACATTTCATTGAGGTTAATTATCAGCACTTCCATTTTTTTATGTGTGTGAAAGGTCACTGTTGTAAAAAACAATATAGGTCAGAACTCTCTTAATCAGCATTTTGGCAAAGGAAAAGGCCATTCTAAATTTCAGTGTAGCACTGACTGTTTGCCTTATGTTATCAATCTCTTCAAACATGGAAATTCAAGCTAAAGCAATAAAATATGAACTTTCCATCTTTTTCCTCTTTTTTTTTAAAAGAATACTGAAAAGGCCACATTAGTCTGAAGAACTGCTGAATAAACTGAATAGTAGGATGAACATGAGCTTCTACACTTGTGTCCAGAGAGGAATTTTAAGTATCCTCTTTCCTTTTTTAATTTAAGGTGATGAAAAATTTAAAATTTAAGTATCTGGTCTCATATCAGTTTGGATAATTTCCAAAGATGTATTCTGTTGTATACAAGCTCTAGTCAACTTATCTGTGTCTTTCAGCTGGTCAAATCAGCAGGTAGTGTTCATCCAGGCCAGCAAATATATATTTGCTGCACAATACTTCTATCATGAATGATCCCCAACCACTTTACAAATTCTATGGTTACTCATTTTTAGTCACATTATTTTCTAGTGAAATACATCCACAGTTTGATTGGAATGTAGCATCAATCTCAGAGCACAGTGACAACAGCAGTAGAGAATGGGAACCGAAGTATTCTGGATTTATATCAAATGACAGAAGGATTTAAGTACGAGATTTAAGATTAAGCTACATATCAAGAAAGTGGATTCTAGCCAAAAGAACACTTTCAGTCTTGCCAAGCATGCAAAATTGCTCATAATAAAGAGGATGACTTATTGAGAAAAGCACTTTAAATTTTAAACAGCTGATCATGTTTCTAACTACAGATATTTCTGGCTGTTGTGGCAGCTCAGCACTGATCTGGATGATGTGAGCCTTTATGAAATGTCAAAAATATTATAGCAATGTCTGTAAACACTGAATGCAAGCCATGCCATTGCACAAACCAAGGACCAGTTTTTGTGTCTGACACAATCACTATTCTCTTGGAGAGCCAGCTCAAATAAGAACAAGCTAAGAGCTTTCTAGGCATGACAGACCGGCATCTATAATACCCTGGCAAATATCTTTGGAAAAGATACAGGATATTTTTGCAATGCAGCATGAGACTTGAAAGACCAAAGATGGGGGTTTGTCTAAGCTAGCCACCAGAAGCTTCCTCTGGAGGATCTGAGTGATGTTTGCTTATATTCTGTTTCACAAAAATTTCAGGCTGAGTGCTGTTAAAAGAAAGGCCACAAGAGTCAAAAGAAAACATTAAAATAACATCTCCTTTTTTCCCTTCTCATTGTTGCTTTGATCAATCTTGTGTTTTTTCAGAGTGTAATATGTATAATATATATTTTTTTCTACATTAACTGCTTTAAAATATTTGTTACCTTTAAAGTGATATCACCATCTGATATTATGAAAGAGTTAACTAGAAAAAATAAGTTAGCTACATGATGCAAAACTGAATTTATCTGTTATAAATAATGAAATGTAAACATACGTTGGGTTTTTAAATTGTGGCCACTGCTTTATCATCTTTAGCTGTAACCTGAGGCCTTATTTGAACAGATTTATGTAATATTAAGCAAATTTTGGGTATTAGATTGATGTATTGTTATAAATTCAATATCTTTGATTTCTTGCCATATAAAACAACTAATATAATTGCCTTTCATTTATTCTGAAGTTTGAGGCTGAATTTAACAAGACTTTTATTCTTCCTATTGTAATTCTAACAAACCAAATGTATCTGTTTTTTCTAGATTCTATGTATCATCCTATGGAGAAAAACTTTCTTGACTTACAAACATGAAATATCTGGAGTCCAGGACTCAGCATCATCAAAAGTGAAATAAGAATCTAACCAAACTCATGAAAATAAAATCAAATAATCCCTTGCTTATATCATATTCACATTTTCACAGAATTCCACCCCAAACTCTCAGTCTTTTTAACACTTATGGTTGCTGAATCCAATCTTTTGCTCTGCATAATGATACTGTAGATAAAACCAAGAAAAGCATCGCAATTACAGTTATTCTTGTAAAAAATAAGATTAGAACCACTCAGGTATGAAATAGACAATTTAGGAGTAGAAAATCTTTATAATTGCAAAAGAAGTAGATGGAGTAGGTGGCTGCCAAGGGCATTCAAAACTCTGAAGGGTCACTGCTGCTCGAACAACCTCTGCTACTCCTCACCCTGGGGGCAGTGCATGGTTTGGGAGAGGGAGGGCAGCTCCCAGCCCTGTCCTCACCTCCAGCAGGGAGAATGACCTGCATGCTGGGCTGGAAGAGCACCCCTGCTCAGCAGAGAAAGTAACACATATGACTGAGAGGAGACACACAGACCTCCCTCCTCCCCAGAGCTCTGGGGAGCACTTTATGGTTACAGCACTTTATGGCTGTAACCTACTGCCCCCTAAAACCTGCCCTTACCATCCTGTCTCCTTTCATGTAATCCCTCCTGGGACTCACCCTCTGCTCCCCATCCTGAGCGGTGCAGTCTGTAGAGGTGAAGGACAAGGCCACCAACACCATCATGTTGGAGCAGAACTTTCATTTTGTTTGTGTCACTACAGAATATTTGGGCTGGCTCTGGGAAGAAAGCCTGCCTTGGAGCTTGAAATCCTGCTGAGCACCCTGGTCCATGGCCTTTAATGGCCCTTGTTGGCCAGCTTTTCCTCTTGCTTAAATTTAGATGAATCCTGCTTCAATTGTACTGACACAAGTGAGTGATTAATCGAATTTAATGAATCATTATTTGAAGATGTTTTTGAAGAGGTTTCACAGGGAATGATGAGCTCAGTTACTCAGAGCACAGCGCTAGTAACACCAAGGTGGTGAGTTTGATCCTTGTGTGGGCCATTCACTTAAGAGCTGAACCTGATGATCCTTCTGGGTCTCTTCCAACTCAGAATACTCTGTGATCATGTGGCAAATCTGTTTTACTCATGGAGTCTTTGTGTTAAGTAAAGAATACCAAATGGTATCCTATGCAAGCCTCAGACTTGAAAATTCACTACCCATAGAGAAAGCAAAGGAGGAAAAGGAATTTTAAGAGTAAAATTATAAAAAAATCAAAACATGTGTCCATTATCTATCTTGAATTACTGAAGCTCTGCATTTTGAATATGGACAGCAGTAATATGGAATTAATTAGACTACAAAATATACCAAAGCTTAAAGTTCTCATTTGTACGGGGAAAAAAAAGGCATTACCAATTACACAGTTATTTCCTTCTTTGTCATCACTGGCATTGTGCCACACAGTTTATTAATGCACATTTCAGAGGAGCAGCGTGGAGCTGACATACTGAGAGTTTTTGTGCTTACTTTGGACTCAGGGCTCTGCACTATGAACCTACCATTCCTCAAGTCCGTTGATATATGGCCAGGTTTAGAAACTTTCTCCTCTTCCATTTCTTATTTGAATGAGACATGCTAGACAGAAGTAAGGTATGGATTACCACAAATTTGCCATCTCTATGGTACAGAAATATTTTTTCTTCTTAGTAATTGGTAGGGAAATGCACAGGACTCCGAATATACTAATTCCAAATCCTTCTAATTTATCTCTGAAAACACTCAAAGCAGTTTTCTCTTGTGCCTAGTAATAAAAATTCATTGTCTCTCTGAGAATTCTGCTTTTCTTCAGATACTCCTATCAAGAGTCACCAGGTTCTCTAAAATGTTTATGTATGCACAGTTTTACAATGGGAGAAATTGCTTTTTGGTTATTCTGTCTCCTTATTAAGGTCAGAGATTATATAGGAGATTACATATTTGTCCCCAAAGAAAAAGTGTTTTATAGCCTTTGCCAAAGAGGTGTAAAAACCTAGAAATTATTTTCTTTCTTCCTTCTAATCCAAAGTATGAAAGGAAAGCTTTAAAAAGTTATGTTGAATATGCAGACATGAACAATATTTAAGTATCGACAGTAAGATATACTATATTAATAATATATAGCTCTATTACTACACTACCAACCTTCTACATGACAGGTAGTCATTGCTTTTCACTGTTTTTTTTTTTTAAGTGATAGTTATAAGAGGCTGGGATTACACTTTTAAAATACAATGTCTATTCCTGAAGTAATTATGGATAGGTAGTTACCTCTTATTTTCTTTAAATTCTGTCCCTATTCCTCAGCCTGTGTTGCATGGTAGCAGCACTGAGCAGGCACAGGAGCTGCCATGGTCAGTGGGGAGGGAATAACCTGGACTGCTTGTGGATGAGGGAGCAAAAGCCCTACAGGGAAAACTGATCCATCTACACAAACAACCCTTGAAGACATAAAAGAGGGCTGTAACTGCAGCCTGTAACAACAGGGTAGGGACAGGAGCAAAAGCAGGGCCATATCCTCTCTCTGGACAGACACCCCATGCAGCAGCACTGCCAGATGTGATGTGATGTGATGCTCCATGCCAGCACCAGAGCCTGGATTTCACCCCATGACCTGGCAGCAGCCCAGGATCTCAGCCATGATGCTCCACATGGGCTGTCCCAGGCTGCATTTGGGTGGCTCTGGCCAGCCAGGGAAGGCTGAAGCTCATGGTAGCTCCTGCCTGCACTGGAAGCCAAGTTCCTGAAGTTAAGATGCTCACAATAGTAAAAAGGTTAAACCATCTGCAAGACTGCTATGCCCATGGAAGTACAAGAGCCCTGAACACTGCCACAACCTAACTGAAACTGCAAAATTGGCTAAAAGCTATTTTATCAGAGCTGCTACAGAGATTAACCACATCCCACAATTAGTTTGGATACAAAGCCCTTTGACATCAAATAGAAAGTTCCTCAAGAACTTCAATGGCTTTTGATCCTGATCTCAGAGAGGAAGAAGCAGTGGGACTCTGGATACTGATTCAAGTTTTGTTTAGTAAGCTCTAAGAGTATGAATTCATATGCTGAAGTTAATTTAAAGTACAGTGTTTACAAAATGTCCTCAAATGGCTTTTTGAAATTGTCTCTGCTACTTTTATTTAGATTTCACTGAAAAGCAAAGGGAACAGTGTCTCACTGTTGTATTGATAGCACAAAAGAAATCACTCATAGTAGCAGGTGTGAAAAACTGATGTACTAACCTTAGGAAGAACACTTTCATTTTCATTATTAGAAAGATTCCCAAAAAAAACCTTTTCCAGCCCTAGAAAAAGCTGTCACCAGCTATTTTGAAGCCTTGCCTCTAACTTAATAAAGCTTATTAGATAGACATCTATACATGGAAGGGAAAACTCTCACTAATTTGGAACAATACATATAAAATAACAAAAAGGCTAAAGAGCTTTTTCATTATTTTACTTCCGTGCAGTAGAGGTGTCAAGGGGATTAAGATATGACAAATGTTTGTGAATTAGGTAGTGAATTCACTTTCCAAATTGCCTGTTTCTCAGTTACCGTATTCTCACTGGACTTTGTAATAAAGTCAGCTCACATCTTTCCATTCACACCACTGGACTTAGGAGGTGGACTGGCATTAAAAGGACAGAAGTGCTCTTTCTGTGGAGGATTTAGAAATATATGTATCATGGTCTTTTCTATTTAAATTCAGAGGAAGAAAAATAGTATTATAAATATTATTTTCAGAACAACAGAAAAACATACATGTCAAACAGCCACATGGGATTACCAAGCAATACTCCAGCTCCCAGTGTCCTACCTCCAACTCTGGCCAGTGGAAAATGCTTAATAAAATGATAGATAGGACTGCAAGCGTGAGATGAACATGTTTTCAGGGTACTTTCTCAGCCTCTAGCAATCTGTAGCACCAGCACTTATCAAGCTAGAAATGTGACTTCTAATAATCCGCAATGGATTTTTCTTTATTTGTCCAGGTTTTGGTTTTGATTCATGGTAGAACTCCAGCATTCAAAACACCCAGTGGTATGAAAGAAATTCCAGATTGACTATTTATTTTCCTAAAATTATTTTCATTTTTGCTTTTGCTGCCAATTTTTAATGTAATTTCTACTAGTAATTGTCTTGAAAAATTCTCTTTCATCCAGCCCATTCACAATTTCACAAACCTTTTTTCTTTCACTCAGTTCATTGATCATCAAGCTGATGAATTCTGAATTACTTATTGTATCCATGAGTAGTAAAGAGTCAGTCTTTGTTTACCTTTGCAACTCTTTTATCTTTTCTGCTTTTACTATGTCCTTCTGAAAAAGGAATGGAGTTGTACAAACTAGTTTTAACTTGCAAAAGGGAGTGGTGCTGCTCCTTTTCTGATCATTCCTCTGGCATGGTGTTTGCTTCACTACATTACTGCTACTTGTCTCACAGATGGTAATTTCATCAACAGGACTTGCTCTAACCCCAAGGTCACTTTCTGAAGCCTGCTCATAACCCATCATTCCATCATTTCTCAGCATTTTAAAATAAGGTTTGGTTTTGTTTTTTTTTTCAATTTTATTATTCTTCTCATATGTAAAGGAAACTTCATTCTGGACTACAGTCTGTGGCCAATGCACCCAGGGAAGTTGCTGTGCTCTACTTTGGGACTCCCCAGCTCAAGAGTGCCAAGAAAGCAGTGAGGCAGGGGAGAGCTGCCAGAGAGCCAAGAGTACCATGAGAAGGGTCTGCAGGAGCTGGGTGAAGAGCAGAGATTGCAGGAGCAACCAGCAGCTGCTTGAAGGGTGGTTCCAAAGGTGACAAAAGCCCACAGGTCCTCAGCACTGGCAAATGATACAACAAGGGGTCAAATACCGGCAAGTAGGATTGAGGTTGGACATTAGAAAAAAAATTTCACTAGGGATATAGTGCATCTTTCAAAAAAATCCTGTGGCATCTGCATACTTGGAAGCTTTTGAGATTTATGCTTTGACATTGACATAGCTGACTTGGTCTGGTGTTGGTGACTGTCCCACTCTGAACAGCAGATGGGACTCGATGATTGCCTGAGGCTCTCCCAGCCAACAAGGCTCTGAGTCTCTGAATGAATGACTTCATTTTTACTCTGATGTATGATACTTGCTGATCTCTTTCTTGAGCCAAGGGTGTAGAAAAGCTATCTGACTACCTTAATGAGTATTCAGCTTAATTATATGTCTGTAGTTTTGATTCTGGCTTTAAAAAGATAAATCCCTGATATATGGATGTAGAGCTTTCATAGTTGCAGTAAAAATTTGTTTGAATTGACAATGATTCATCCCTAAAAGATTTTACATCTTTTAAAAATATTCATCTATCATCATTTCTTTCTTTGCATCTTCAAAAAGGAGAGTTCTTAAAAGAAAGTGTGTCTCTAGCAATTAACCACTGGGACTGATGAGGACAGCTCATACAGTGTGATTCCTGCAAGCAGCCAGGCAGATCAAGGGATCCTGATCCTCTTCATTGGCTGATTCGGTGTGCTACAAGCATAGGAGATGCTGAAAACCTTCAGAGAGAGATGAAACAGGAGTAAGTAGGTCTCAAATTTTGAAATATTCGAATATTTTTCCATCAACTCTTTCCCAAGAGTTTATACTGCATTTAATAAGGTCCAGGAATTCATGATTTAAAATGAGCTGTTTCCTTTCAGAACTAAAGAGAAGAGAGTAATATATCAGGTTCATTTCCAGTAATCAGACTTTACAATTGGTTTTCTTTTGTCTTACTCACAGTATAAAATTTAGTGACTGGAAAAGCATAAATTCAAGGTGAAAGCAAACAATCTTAGTTTCTATTAGTGAAAAACAACTGCTCTAAATATTGGTATGAAGAAATAAAATTTTTCAGAAAATACTGAAATATATATGATTTAAAATAATTACATTTAAGTTCATGAGACATTTAATATGCAATTAAAAATGTTTTATAAGTAGAAAGCTCTTCATATTATGTTAGGGAAAAAATATTATTGTACTAATGTACAATACAGCACAATGTATTGTATTGACCAGGACAAGTAAATATTTTCCAAGAAAAATAATCACGATATAGACCATGTGCCTATTTGCATTGAACAACATTTCACTGCTAGGACCATAACTCATTGTCAATAATGTATTAAATAAGTTTTTCTTTCTTACTGCCTGAATCCTTTATCCTCCTTCCTTGGTTTCTTTATTCACACTAATTTCCAAATTTCTAACAAACCTTGTACATAAACTTGCTTTTCAGAAAGCAAGATAAAAGAGAAATCATATTAAGGCTTTTGACTGACCAAGTTAGGTAATATTTCATTACCTAAATTGATTATGAAAACCTTTGAAATTAGATTTGTGGTGTCAACAGAAGTAGTAGAAAATTCAAAATTAATTTACTAAATGAATTTATTAAACATTACAACCTTTGCCTAAAATTTGTTTATCACACAATTCACTTGCCAGATATACGTAGGAAATGCAAAACCAGTGCAGATAGAAACAAAACAAAAAATTATTTACACAAAAATGAAAACATACGATGCAATTCCTCTGTAACTTTGAATTTATGTTCTTCTTTTAGATAAAGGCAAACTTCAACAATACAAAGTAAATGGCGCTGGCAAAAATAAAAACTTTAGTGACCTGTTATGCTTTTATATTTCTGCAAAATGGAGGTTAACTATTGCAAACTGATGCATCTCAATAAAAAATTCTACCATTTCTCAGGTAATAGAGTCTGAAATGGCCCTGTGGCAGACCAGTCACAAGCATTTGAGTATGTTTTGTCTCTGACACTCTTATGGTTAAAACAGGAAGTGGTGATTGGAAGAAAGAGTCCCACTAAGGTGGGGCAGTGCTGTTCTCAGCAAACTTCCTTTTCTGCCTTGAGACTCAATCCAGGGAGCACTAAACTGACCCTGAGGGGCTCAGCATAAGTTCCCCATAGAAACAGCTCCCCTGTTTAGCTTCCAGATGAAAAACATTTGGTTACTGATGGCTCCTCCAAAAGAGAAGGCATGATATGGAAATATCGAGCAGCTGCTTTACATGTTGACTCCAGGGACAGGATAACAACGGAGTGGGAAGGGATTACCCAGGTAGGCAAATCTGCAGCAATGTGGAGTTCTATAAAGAATGAAGCCAAAAACATTGACCCCCAGTATGTCTATATTGATTTATATGCAGTGCATAAGGGATGGACAGAATGGCTCCCTTTCTAGCAGCAAAATGAATGGGAAGTGAATTGACTTCTAACATGGCAAAATTAAGTGAGAGGAAATCTTGAAGATTAATTGAAAAAAGACCCAAATATGTGGGGTGAGTTGCTGCATATCAAAATGAGAATAACTCAGTCTACTCCTCTATAATCAAGTTGACTCTCTTACTTGTCTTGCAGTGGCAATCACTCCAGATAAGGACAGTATCCCCTTGTCAACAGAGCCAGGAGATAAATGAGAAACACTACTGGAGTGGTTCCATATGAAGCAAGGCACTCTGGAACAAAAAATTTGTTCAGGGAAGCCCACAGCATGGGCTGGGGCTGAGAACTCTGTACTGCAACCACTTCAGAGGGCCGTCAGTGCTACTTGTGGTGGGACCATCTCTTGCATGATCCACCCCTCAACCTGAAGAATAAGAGAGGGTGTTCTGGTTTAGGGCAAATCTGGGAGAGAATCTCCAAAGGGGGCCCCTCCAGAAAGCAAACCCACATGGCCCCTCCACCTCACCGGTTCGGGAAGAATTCCTTGCAGAGAAGTGGAAAGAACCTGTTTATTTAACAGACACAGCACCCCCCAATGCACAAAATGAACAATACTAGATGGTACCAGTCTTTCACTGCTCTGAAAAAGATGACAAATTCAGAAGGAATCTCTCA
>JAWWMU010000106.1:124355716-124366245 GCA_035048155.1 Cinnycerthia olivascens
GACGCTCTTCCGATCTTAATGGGATCCACCCAAGGGTACTGAGGGAGGTGGCAGAAGAACTTGTCAACCACTTTCAATCATTTACCAGCAGTCCTAATTAACTGGAG
Organism: Cinnycerthia olivascens; assembly: GCA_035048155.1. Lineage (NCBI taxonomy): Eukaryota > Metazoa > Chordata > Aves > Passeriformes > Certhiidae > Cinnycerthia > Cinnycerthia olivascens. Next base: position 124,355,824 of record JAWWMU010000106.1, read on the forward strand.
AGGTTCCAGTTGACTGGAAGTTGACAAATGTAACATCCATCTACAAGAAGGGTTGGAAGGACCATCCCAGAAGCTACAGGTCTGTCAGTCTGCCCTTGGTGCTGGGGAGGATCATGGTCCAGATCACCTTGAGTGCCATCACATGGAACATACAAGACAACCATGGGCTCAGGCTCAGCCAGCATGGGTTTATGAAAGGTAGGTGCCTCCTGATCAACTTGATCTCCTTTTACAACATGATATTCCTGTGTGGTGGGGGAGGGGAAGGCTGTGGATGTTTTCTACTTGGACATTAGTAAAAACCTTTGATATTGTCTCCCATGGTGTTCTTCAAAAGGAACTTTCACTGCCTGTTCATGGCTTAGACTGCAAAAGAAAAGCAGCAATCTTAAAGCAGATTCCACAATCCTTTGCAAGGAAAAAAACCCCAAAAACACCAATCCACCACTCCAAGGATTTCTCCTTTCTTAGCTCAGTAGCTCTAAAACTGATGGATAAAAAACCCCAAAATACCTCTAATCCATGCAACTGAAACTCTTGAAAGAGTTCCATGGGAAGCAAACAGAGTCTCTGACAAGCCTCCCTCCAAGGCAGGACAGACCGTTTCTGAGTTGGATTTAGTCTGTGTTTCCCATGGAAATGCAAGACAGTCTGGAAAGAAAAGCTTGGCTTGGAAAGATAAGAGAACAATTTTAGCTTTTGAAAGCTGTTAAAAACACTGAACTCCTGCAAGCTGAATGATTCAGTTATTGAAGTAGCGACACTGAAATGCAAAAAGCATGGGCTACTTGACATCCTTTACAGTCATGTAAGTTGTCTCTTTTTTACTAAGGTAGATCAAGATTATAAAAGTTTAAGTAACATTTTCACCAGATTATGAGTTTTAATTAAGCACAAATGAGTCCTGATTGCTAAACAGAGTTTTATTTTTAAAGCATCTAAAGTAGAACATATAAACAGCTGACTAAAGAGTATTTCACAGGTACTTCAAACCAGCTAAAATGCACTCAGAGGTTATGTATATTTTGTGTTGAGTGCCAGTCCTGATGCCTTTTTGCCTTCAAAATATGGGCACTCACTGTGTGATCATTATTAAAATAAAACCAAAGCAGTGTCTAAGTTAATCTTCATAAGATAACTTTTCAGGTAAGAAACTGAATCAAAATAAACAGGGAAGGGGAAGAACAAATAAATCAGCAAACCATGAGGTGAAGCAGAAGGGTTATATTCCCAGGCACCCCAGGAATGGGATCTCAGCACACTGCCAGAGCCCCCTGGACTGGTGTAGCAGTCTGGCGAGGGATTTTCTTTTGCTACATCAGACCTGCTTTGACCGGGAAACTGAATCAAAATAAACAGGGAAGGGGAAGAACAAATAAATCAGCAAACCATGAGGTGAAGCAGAAGGGTTATATTCCCAGGCACCCCAGGAATGGGATCTCAGCACACTGCCAGAGCCCCCTGGACTGGTGTAGCAGTCTGGCGAGGGATTTTCTTTTGCTACATCAGACCTGCTTTGACCGGGAAAATATGGCTACAAAAAACAGGACAGGCACAATGAATAAGGCCCAGAGATGTTCTTTTATTCATTTCAGTGACCACATGCTTTCTGGGCAGCATTCACAGGCTGCATGGCCTGGAGCTGTTCTCCAGAGAGCACTCGATCCGGAGGCTGCATCCAAAGACAAGAGGGCATGGCTAACCTGGCTAGATATAGGGTTTACCTGGGATAGGTGTCCAATTGTAGCTATGGGGCAGGAGCTTGACTTTATAAGTCTAAGGTTTCAGCCCCCTGCTTTCCAGGGTCCTAAGTCTACTCTTTGGTGTAAAGAATTTGGGCCAATTTTGATTTATCCCAGCTAACTGGGCTGCCACAGACCAGGGTTTGTACCAAGCCACCTTCCTTAGTGAGGCTGCCAGAAAAGGGGGGTGCTACTGGAGGGGACACAGCCTACCACGCTGGGTGACCCCCAACTACACCCGCGGCTGCTTCTTCACATGTGCAACACACCTGATGACTTACCCTAAACCTCCTTTATCCTCTCTTTTTTCCCTCTGTGGGGCAGCAGTCTCCACTGCATCCCCATGGGACTGAGGTTTCCCAGTTCCCTCCAACAGTCCTCAGGGCTCCCTGCCACCCCCATGGGCTCCCAGCCAGCACCGCATGGCCTCACCAGCCCTCCTGGCCCCCTGGATCCCATGGCTCTTGCGGCAGCTGGGGTGCACCTGGAGCACATCCAGATGGGTCGGTACTGAGGGAGGGGGATCCAAGGGGATGGCCTCGGAGCTGGAGCCCTGGAGGTCACTGCACCATGGTCGCCTACGCGGTGGCAGCACCACCTCACCCTGCCCTTCCTGCACCCTGGAGCTTGGGACACTTGGGTGCCTCCCGACCCATCCTCATGAGGCTCCAGGGCAGCCAGAGACACAAGAGGGAAAGGTGCCCTCTGTCATACTCAGCTTCTCTTCACAAGAAACAAACTTGAAGGAAAAATTACAGGCATTTCTAGTGTCTTCCAGGGTTAAAAAATGTTTGGAAGGTTTGAGACAACAGCAGGAATCAGAATCAATACACTTTAGAAGAATTCCATGCTGTTCTCTTGAAAAGAAAATGCTGTTGTCCCGAAACGAGTTCTTTCACCCAGCGTGCAAAAGGCCGATCCACACAAAGTAGAGATATTTGATTTATTTTCAGTTCTGTGCAGAAAAGGGTGGTAGGCAGAAAATCCACAAAGGCAGCATACTGACTATCAAAACTTTGAAGACACTAATGTTGATTGGCTCCCAATTACATAGTATTCCTATCAATTAATATTCAATCTTCTATTGATTGAATGATTCTTTTGCTTCATATGCTTATTGGCCCACATCCTCAATCTTCTTTCAAGCTGGTGCTCACTTTTCTTCAGCTAATGCCTTCCCTTCTTCAGACAGATCCTTTCTTGATCCAGTGGGCATGATCTGCTACTGGAATTACCTAGTTTAATAAATTTGCCTTGTTTTGTTACTTATAATCTGGCATTTTATTGGTCATTTCACCAAGTGTCGCTGGTTCAGCACTGTGTTATATCTGGTTTCAATTATGTACTTAGCTTCTTTCTTCTTTTTTTCTCTAGCTGCTACAACTAGTGAGACTTATTAAATATAACTTATCTATCTGGGAGCCATACACAAACATTAGAATATGTCAAGTATACTGAAATCAACTATCACAGCCAACTGAGGCCTGCAATTTCTTTCCTCATTTCCTAATAAGAAAAAAAAAAAAAAAGACAGATTAGGACTCAGTGTGACCACCAAGTCTGAGAATCCCGATAACTTCTTCATCAAAAATCAAGAATCTGTACATACATACAAATGTTAGTAATATTTAGCCAATACATGTGCTACCACCATCACAACGTCCTTCTAGCTCCACTAGCTTCAAACACATCCTTAGGCACCCAAAACAGAGTAGGCCAGAGAAACTGCAGGGATCTCTCTCAAGGAACAATGGATCTCTATCAGTGTGCTTTCAACAATAAAAAAGAAGACAATTCCTGAAGAGCCACTACTGAAAGCTGGAACTAAAGCTAAAAGTAGACATAGAAAATGAACAAAAAAATCAAGTCCAGTAACAAGAGCCCACAAGCCCTAATATAACACAAATAAATCCTTCCTCCAGCTAAAACACATTATTTTGCTAGATGAGAGAAGGGTGCATTTTCCAGGAATGGCCTCCTTGGCTAAAGAGAAGAGGCTTCCTCTTTTTTTTAAGGCAGACTTAGGAGCATAAAGAATTTTATGTAATTTCATGCATAAATATCTGAAAGACAAATGGATTCAAGGATCTTGAAGCTGAAGACTGAATATCCAATCTATCTAAAACAACTCAATACTGAAAATGCCTTCCTGGGAACATGGGTGTCTGTGCAAGATTTCTGCTGACTTCTAACACCTCAAAAATCCTCTCTCAGAGGAAGAGATTAGAGAGTTGGACTCATTAGCACCAAACCATCATAGGCGGAAAGCTCCCCATATGTCCTATTAAAGATGCTTGAGCCACCTCAAGTTAAAAAGAAAGTCTAGTGAGCCTACTGAAAAGTCTGAAATTCTTGAAATGTTAACATTCAATTTCATTTCACGAATGGAATGAGTGTCATCCAAGTGTTGCCATGTGTTGCCTGCAAGGGGAGAAAGGGGAAGTGGCAGACTGAGAGCAGCACTCTCCTTTCACAGCCCTCCACCCTGAAAAAGTTCTGGGGAAGGACTAGTGACAGACAGATTAACTGGTTCAAGAGGCCTGTGTAGGTGGACCCATTTTCTTTTTCTGCCGAAATTGCCAATTTTGCCAAATTCAATAACGGATTTGCAATATGAGTAGATGTCTTCTAGCCTGAAATGAAAGACTTGTGACACAGGCAACTAAGCAGTAAAAAGTAATAAATAATTGCAAGCACCTACATATGCATAACATACACACACACACATAATACCATGTGACAGAAAGTGCTATGAGACAAAAAAATTTACCTTCACTAACACAGTTTTGTCTGGATTTTCCTGCTGCTGGTAAATGCACATACTAAGAACAGAATATAGCTTGGCCATGCTCGATATATTGACGTTCTCAGTTGCTGTGACAACAGTATCCAACACTTCCTGAAGGAAAAAAAAAGTGGAAACTACAATTCAGAATAGGACAAGGCATGTCCTACTTTTGTATATTAAATAAAAGTGGCACTTTGGAGAGCTGATTAAATATCTCATAAGATTTAACTGGAGAAAACAAGGTAGCTTCTCACACTTCAGACAAAAGGAAGGTTTAAAATTCAGACAATATTTTCTTTCTCATCAATCTATGACATCAGTGATCATAAACCGCCAATCAATTGCCTCCAGAAGAGCAGGGAATGATGCAATCCACTTTGTTACAGAGCAGCTGCCACCGAAAAGCCACAGTTGTATTTCATTAGAAATGCAATACAGGGTCCTGGAAAATATGTCTTTGGAAGCCAGGCTACGGATCTTCCAGGTACAGCTGTGCCAGCTGGAAAACAGAAGCTCCTTAGGTGCTCACCTCTAGTCTTTAGCTGGATGCGTACTGTGCCAAACCAGTTAGCACAAACTAGCTGAATGACTGTCTGTAGCAAATTACCAATCTATCCCACAGTTCCTTCTCTTGTGGAGATGTGAATGTGATACTCCGTGGAATTGCAACACTAACATGCTAGTGGCACCACTGCTGTTCAGTAACTCTGTGTTGTGTGAAGTTGTGAAGATATAGCTTAAGAAAGCAGCTACACCGAATGAAAATATTACTGCCTCACAGCTGCTTGCCATTAACTCAGCCCTGCTCAGATCAGTTAGCATGAGATTGAAGTATTCCCCTGAACTTCCTTCTATTCAACGTGCAGGTAAGAGGCACAAAACCCAGCAGCGTGCTTTTAGCTGTTGCAAACACAACATGTAGGACACGACAGAGGTGCATGGCCAACATCTCCAGCAAAACTACTTCTAATTGATGTCAAAGAGGTGGCTGCATGCTTTTCTATTTGTTCATTAAATTCTATGCCTATTACCAAGCAAATTATCAAAAGAAACTGCCACCAATCAAACCAACTTAACAAGCTGTCTTGAGTTGCAGTCCAAGATGTAACCAAAGTGTGTATCCTACCACCATCTGTTGAAACTGGGGTGGGGTAACAGAGGGCTCGCTGTTAAAATCAGCTGGGGCAGTTTTCTTTATCTCTTCCATCTTCCCTCCAGGAACGAATCTTCTGCTAATGAGCCATTGAGTCTCACTTCATGACTGATAGAAATTACATCATCCCATTGTGAGACACTCCACCCAGAGGGAGGAGCTAAGCATTCCTACCTGGATAAAAATCCAGGATTTGTAACACCAAAGAAGCCTTTTCCACTGGATTCTCAGAGGAAGACCAGGCCCATCTATCACCACTGGTCCTTCAGAGGAAAACTACACCTTTCTACAGGATCATTGCTTCAACAGAGCCACTTCTGCCACTCCAGGAGGACTGCAGCCACCATTTAATCAGACTACTACCAACACCCTGACCCACAGGGTGTCAGGTTGTGTTCTGACTCTGTCAGTGGGTTTGTTTTTTTGTATTACTGTATTTTTATTTTAGCTCTTCTAATAAAGAACTGTTATTCCTATCCCCATATCTTTGCCTGAGAGCCCATTAATTTCAAAATTATAATAATTCAGAGAGAGGGGGGTTGCATTCTTCATTCCTGCCTTCCTTAGCAGACATCTGTCATTCAAACCAAGACACAAACCCGAACAAATAATAAAAGAACTTTCCCATACAAAACCAAACAGATATATTTTGGAGGTTCACCCAGCTTATTGACTTCAGGAAAGTTTTAAAGAGGTTCTCTGGTACAAGTGTCAAGTTCCAGTAACATTCATGTTAAGAAAACAAGTTTTCTAAAAAGATGTGTTTCACGACTGTAGATTTTTCCTTACAGCTGAAAAATATATATAAGCTGAAACATCTATAAGGACTCTACCATAACATTTCTCCAGCTGGAAATAACTTTGGAGCACATGCTATTAGCATTCTGACTCTAGAAAATGTGATTTCTCTCCATATGCAGGCAGATGTGAACAACAAAACCCCTAAAATTTGCTTCCCTAGGACATCAGCCTTAGAAAGCTAGTTTCACTTCTACAAATTATGTCAAAGCTTAAAATGTGATAGAAATTGTGTGGACAAGCCCCTTCATCAGAGGGGATTCCACTCTGGTCGTATTTTCCCCACACAGAGACATCCAAATCAAACATCTCTCCTTCTCAGACAGATAAACAACAGCCTCTGCTGCTTTGACCAAACTCCAGGACTTCAACTAGCAATTTCCCGAATTTTTGTCAGAGCAATAGTGCCTGAAAGCCAGGTCCTTTTATACCCTCTCCAGTTCAAGGAAAAGAACCTCTTTTACCCCCTGCAGCTAGGCCCACTTTTGACTCTTTCCCCAGATAAAGCCTAGGGTAACAACTTCTCTCATGTAGGGGACTAGAAAAGCCTTATAACACTGTAACTGTATGAACGTAAAATTCTAACACTGGATTTTGAATACATTTTGGAAAAGCAGGTATTTTATCCAGGATGTGCTTTAGGTCAACATGCTAATTTCAAGTTTAAAGCAATAACTGTTAAAAATCAAGTTCCTTTTCTGGTTCCTAGTAAATGAAAACATGCAAACAGAAAAACAAAACAATGCTACCCCAATCCCTCATAAAAACTGCATTAATAACTAACAGTACTAGAAGGTTGTCATTGGGCTATTTTAAAATTTAACAAACCCTTTTACATTAAAAATTAGGAAGATAACCCTGTCTTCTAAAATACAGCAAGAGCAGCAGTTTACACTAGCTGCAGAAACAAAGGTCATAATCCCTTCCAGGCTGAATTCTTTCACAAGCTCTATATCCCTCTCATAAATTGTTTGAATTGGCATTGGTTTACAATCGACTTAGTTTAAAACCCTAAAAAAAAGTCCTACTTCAGTACTAACAAAATTAAAGTTAAACTTACTCTGAGCTCAGAGTAATCCACAAACACTCCTCGTTTTTTTATTTTGATGGCTTTCTTGTCCCATACTTGTGGTCGCGCATCAACCTGAGAACACCTTGCAGGAGAGTGTACCTGTGAATCTAGAATGACACAAATTAAAGTCAGGATTTCTCCTAATGTGGAATAGAGTATCCATGAAGTATCCTGTACCTGAAATAGGGTACTTCTCTGCAATAAACAAAGAAAAGTTTTTGTCAATTCATGGTGCTAAAATGCAAGCATATGACAAATGATTGACAGAGACTTATCACCAAAGCAAATACTGTATTAGCTGTTAACTACAGTAACAAAGTTTTATATGTAGAATACCATTACCTGCATTGTTTTTTGATGCAGGAGGTTCAGCAGCTTGCTTCATAATCAAGTCTTCATAAAACCTTTTTCTTTCAGCACAGGTAGGCCGTGGGATATTGAAAACTTCTTCACGGTTAGTATTAAACAATGTTTTTATCTAGACCATGAGAAGAAAAGAGATTTCAGATATAAGGCCACAAAAATTTTTTATTTTCTATTCCAAACAGATGAGTGCATTTCTAAATTATGCTGAATACTCATCTAGGTAAAACAAGCTATTAAAAGTTAACTTCTTGGCCTTAAAGGTCAAGATTTTCATAGCACTGCAGACTAAAAAACCTTTTCTAATCAACCTTCTAGAGTCTAAGATCCATGCAAAAAGTATGATAAGCCAATCAGAAAGGGGTGACATTAACCAACCCAAATACTGCTTATTGTACATTTACCTGACTTAATGTTATTTAGCTTGAATATTTATGATAGCTACAGAGGGAAGAGGCAGGGCTCAGCACACAAGTGCCAACTTTTTGGGAATCTGGGTTGGTTTGATTTTTTTAATTTAGAAGGCACTTATTAATATTATAACAACTTCTGTTACTTAGTCAAAATAAGCAGAGCAGCATATTAATATTTCAAACACCTTCCTTTAATGAACACTCTCAGATTCTAGAAAGCACTTCACGTGTTTTTAATAATTTTGTTAAGAAATACAACTAAAAATTTATTTCCAAGTTGCTTATATGGAAGTTAGTCCTTATCTTTTTAATTTTTAAAGTTTCCACCTAGATGAAGAAAGAAATTGATTTTTTTGTGAAATACTTTAAGTTAGAAATTATATTCAATCACTAACAATATGACCACAGTACTTTTTCAGTAAAAATGTTTTCAGAAAAGCAATCTTTTTCCCAGTATTTTCCAGTATTGTGTATTCTTCACTAAGTACGCATCAAACTATCTTGAAGCCACTGAACTGGTTTCTGAAGTGTGTCTCTATATCTGTCTAGTAAGCACAAGTGTGTGAAAAGGGAGAAAAAGTTGGGTCAAAGTCACTCTCTTTATTCAGAAAATAATTTAGACAAATGCTTTAAGCATTGTTTTGTCTAGGCAGATTTTGAGAGACAGGGTTCTTGTGCCTGAGTAATAACAGCATAAATCTGCTTAAGAGCAGCACAGTATTCCAATATTTCAAGGAGTTGTAAATTAACAAGAAACTGATTAACAAAGAAAGAAATTATTGACAGAAATACCTCTTCAGGGAGATCTTCATGTGGCACATCAGATGTTGCAAGGAGCAAAACTGGAGCAAAGTATGGAATGTTATTCAGTAGTCCTGTAAAACCAGCTTTCAGTGTAGGTCCAACAGCCTCCCACCATGAAGGGATTTGTGGGATATAAATGATACTTGGTGCTGTCCTTTGAGCTTCTCGTATCAACTGGTAAAATAAAAACTTGGATCAGAAAACTACATCATGGTAAACAGGCCACTAAGTAACTGCGTATTAGTCAGGTTATCTTGAGAAATAAGAGTGCATAAAGCCAAGACATCATGACAAACCAATAAATGAACAACTCTTTAACAATAAGGTAACATTTTCACTTTGACTTAAACGTAGACATTGCTATGCAGACAGAAACAGAACTGAATTGGATTTCAAAACCACGTAAGCATAAGGTAACTCCTAAAGAGCCTCAAAACTCAGATGATGTGATGATGTGCCTGAAAAATCCAGACCAGACTAACCCTTCAGCAAGATGTGTTAGCCTGGAGAAATCACGACACAACTGTGATTGCACCATTTCCAGTGTGGGCCCATACCCACATTAGAGTAAGACCTATGTGAAAAGATGAGGGCTAGCACAGTAAAAGAAGCCTGGTCACAAATCACAATATCTAGCACATTTTATAAGAGGTGACCAGTCCTTAGCCTGCCTGAAGAGCTAAATGGCTCAGAGCCTCTCATTCCTCTCATTATCAACGTATCCATCAGACCAGATTACGTGCTTTGAAAGACCACACACCACTGCCTACAGATGGCACTTCAGTTACAGAAGAGAACAAAAATCTACTGCATGAGGGAAAGGGCAACAGTCCTTGCACATGGCAAATTTCTCCATGGACCATTTAGGAGCAGCAATATGCAGGGAGTTCCTTTCACAAGACAGGAAGCGTGTGGTATATCCATGCTGTAGATAGGGCATTTCTGTAGCCATAGGTGCAACATAACAAAAAGAGAATTGTTCCTTCTGTGTGGCAAATGAGTATCCAGTCACATGATGCATCTGTCTTGACTTGTACAGCTCTAAAATGCTGCTGATATAGATCAAAATATTTTAATACAGTGATACCAAATAATGAAATTTATTTCCTGACTAAAGGTAGAAAATCAAAACTTCAGTAATCTGATTATATTTATTTTTCTAGTTAAGGAGCACACTTAACTAGAAAAGTTTACACATTTAAGCATTCCATGAATTGCAACTCTTTCACTGCATTTCACTGCAGCAGTATAAAAATTGCAACTCTTTCACTGCATTTCACTGCAGCAGT
>JAWWMU010000106.1:124366345-124380439 GCA_035048155.1 Cinnycerthia olivascens
TCTTTCACTGCATTTCACTGCAGCAGTATAAAAATTGCAACTCTTTCACTGCATTTCACTGCAGCAGTATAAAAATTATATTCAAAAAACTTATTTTCACAAAATCTTTGGCTGCCCTACAAATACAACAAAAAAGAAGGATACAAAAATTGCATGACACCATCAGGCTGATGCAGAACCAGCTACTGGGAGCACAGAGACCTACAAAGCCACAAAACCAACTTTCTGAATCCCATCAAAACCAGCAGGATTACTTGCCACAAAGAGGGACTTATTAGCAACACCTCCCATCTTCCCAAGCTGCTAGCAACATCCTTCCTCTTTCATTTCAAATAGAAATGAAACTTGGCTATGTACAAATGTCCTAATTCAGTATCATTCCATCTACAAGAAAAGTGAATTTTCAGGCAAAAGTAAACACATAACAGCAAATTCAAATCAGGCCAACTCTATTAACAGTGAGTTGTGCTTATTTCACTAGTTTATATACAGTTCAAGAATCCTATGAGATCAACAACAAAAAAAAAAGAACATACCTGTGAACATGTTTCTTCCTGTGATGTGGAGCTAACAAATAAGGTTGGTAGATCTAGTGTATAAGATGGAAACTTTTCCAGGGCGTGTAATATGGCTGGTGCCAAATCAAGAGCCTGCCCACATCCTGGCTCTTCAACTAGTAAGAATCGTGGCCTGAAAGATGTTGGCTGGTAAGAAATATTTCTACAAAAATGAGAAGAAAACAAGTTTAAAAAAGAGTGATGAAGATGATATAGATGTCAAATATTTTTCCCATCATTTTTTGGGGGGATTTTTTGCGTATACGCTCCATGTTCTACCAAATAATAAGCTGGTCTGTGATTCTGTGATCAAGACCAGTCTATTTATCAGTCTATTGTCTCAAAAACTGGTATCACTCCTCTGCTAAAAAATCCTGCCTGTCCCCAGCATGTCTGCTGTTCCTTTGGGAAAATCCACAGGGATTTAATGTCCAGGCAAATACACACAAAACAGCTAGTCAGTAACCCGATACAGGGCAAAATAACAACTCTCACAGCACAAATGAGTCTGAGTCTCTTCACAGTCCATGCACAACCATTTTCAGCTTGTCTTAAGTGAGACCTCTAAACCTGTCAAATTTAGCTAAATTTTGGCCACAGTTCCTGGAGATGGTGAGAAGAAAGGGGCAAAACCACATTTTCAGAAAAAAGAAATAATGTGGATACTGAGACACATTAGTTGTACCTGATCAAGAACGTGATTGCTTAAATTACAGCACTACACTAAATATGTATAAGATTTATATTCATTTTATTCAGTCATTCTAGTGGATTCCTCTTTGCCTTGTGTACTAATTTCCTAGTCATCTTGCATTACTTGCATGAAATACACTTGTGAAGATGTTTGTGCATTTTCCCACCATATTACTATTGTACCTTTACTTGCTGAAGTCAAAGATCCTAGAGACCTAACCAAGCTCAGCAAGTCATATTTTCTGGGCAGCACAGCCATAGGAAAGGAGAAAAATATCTGACAATAATATATTTTTATAACTATTGGACTATGTGACTTCCACAATTAAAATGTCAAAAGATAACAAAAAATCAGTAGGGTAAAGGTAAAAAATGTAGGCACCATTACAATTTTTCTCACAGTGGTTTAACAAACAAATTCTTGATTTTGTTTCTGATACATAATTTGCTGCTGGTTCAACTATCTTGGAAGGCAGAAGGGTAAAAGATAGCCACACAAATCCATAGATTTTTTTTAAGCTAGAAGGATAGAATGAGCATTTTTTGGGTCTCGAGTCTTTGAAGGAATACTGTGGATTAAATAAACATGTTTTAATAATCTGTGAACCAGTTTGACTTAGTAATAGAAGGCTGGGCTGATCAGTTTGATGAGTTAGGGCAGGGTAGTCAGAACCCAGATGGATCTTTACAGCTGAATTCTTGCAAATATTGATCACCCCCACAAGCATCCCTAACTCCTTCATCTAGCAGCCCTCACTTATTTACATAACATTTTACAGATGCAGCCATCTCAAAAATGTCACCTCATAAAGAGGACCAACATGTACCTGCTAAAAGTGCGGAATTCTGCCTTTTTGCTGTCAGGCTTCTTTTCAGAGATTGATGGCGAGTCATCATCACTGTCAATCTCATCATACCCTAAAATAGGATTTAAAGACAAAAGAAATTTGTTATCTTTACTGAATAATTCATATCTCACTTTTGCTTTAATATACCTTCGAAATCAGTGCTGGAAAGCATTTCTCTTGCATTTTGTTATTTGAATCCTGTTATCTGAAGAGTACACCGTACCACAGATCTAAAGAGATTGCACCAGTCTACACAAAGCTGTCCTATGTCCTATGATTTGCATCAAGTATTATCTCCCTATTGACAAATACTTTGGGAGTTTTTTTCCTTAGAACAAAGATGATCAGGAACAACTTCTGTAGTTCCTAGATACCAGAAAAACCCTTCTCATTTAAACATTTATTTACTATATTAGTAATAATTATTGACTACATCAGTGGACAAAGGAAGGGTTACAGACATCATTTATCTGGACTTTCGTAAAGTTTTTGACAAAGTTCCTCACAGTGTCCTTCTTTTTAAACTGGAGACAGATGGATGTGATGAGTGGACTGTTGGATGGATAAGAAAGTGGTTGGATGGTCACATCCAGAGGGTAGCAATTAATTTCTCAGAGTTCCAGCTGACATCACTAACAAGTGACATCCCTCAGGGGTCCCTACTGGGACTAGTGTTATTTAATATCTTTATTAATGACATAGATGAAGGAATTGAGTGTAACCCCAGTAAATTTCCTGGTGACACCAAGCTGAGTGGTCCAATTGACACACCTGAAGGATGACATGCCATCCAGAAGGACCTGGACCAGATCAAGAACTGGGACAAAGGGAATCTCATAAGGTTCAACAGGACCAAGTTCAAGGTGCTGCACCTTAGTCAGGGCAACCCCCAGTACCAACACAAGCTGGGGGTGAACAGAGCAGCCTGGCTGAGAATGGCCTGGGGTTGCTGGTGGATGAGCTGGACATGACCCAGCCATGAGCACTCACAGCCCAGAGAGCCAATTGTATCTGGGGCTGGATCCAGAGCAGTGTGGGCAGCAGGGCTGGGGAGGGGATGCTGCCCCTCTGCTCTGCTCTGATGTGACCCCACCTGCAGTGCTGCATCAGCTCTGGGGTCCCAGCACAGAAAGGATATGGACTTGTTGGAACAAGTCCATAGGAGGGCCACCAAGATGATGAGAGGGTTGGAGCATCTCTCCTATGAGGAAAGGCTGGGAAAATTTGGTTTGTTGAGCCTGGAAAAGACAAGGCTTTGGGGTGACCTACTTCTGGCTTTCCAGTACCTGAAGAAAACCTACAGGAAAGATGGAGAGACACTCCTTACAAGAGAATGTAGTGGGAGGATAAGGGGGAATGGGTTCAGACTGAAAGAGAGTAAGTTTAGGTTTGATATTAGGAAAAAATTCTTTACTGTGAGAGTCGTGAAGCATTGAAACAGTTTGCCAAGAGAAGTAGCAGATGCCCAATTCTTGGAAGTGTCCAAAGCCAGGCTGGATGAAGCTCTGAGCAACCTGGTCTAGTGGAAGGTGTCCCTGTCCAAGGCAGGGGGGTTGGAACTAGATCACCTTTAAGATCCCTTCCAATGCAAATCATTCTAGGATTCTACTGTTTGGAAAGAAGTGCCTCATATGTGAAACCTTAGATCTGTCTCTGAAATGGTTAATGGGATATGAGCTACTATCAGTAACAAGGGGCTCCAGAAGAGAACCCACAGCTCTCCACAGTTCATGCACAGCTCTGACTGCACATGCAAGATATAAAATTGCACTGTAATTATGGCTGATTAGTCTGTGTATGCTGGCCGCAGAAATCAGAAGCTTTTGCTTTGGAAGGATTTTTAAACAATTAGATATTATTGAAATACCTTGATTCTTCAGTGCAAGCTTTGCATGGGGAAATGCTCTCTGCAAGGCTTGTAAAATTCTTTCCAGGGTGTTTTCTAACAACGGCTTTGAAATAGATGGTAGTGCTCTCCCAGGGGAAGCTCCAGCTCTCTGTGATGCTGGAACAATCATCTGCATGGCCATGGAAAAATCCTTTGCTGTTACTTTAATTGATCTGGCATCTATCTTCAATCTTTTGTTGCTCTCGTGTATCTGCGGATAGCGGCGGCGCAAAGCACAGAGTCCAGCTTCAACACATAAGGCTTTAATATCAGCACCACAGAATCCTGACAAACAGAACAAGAACCAAATGTTATGTCAACATATATGTTATATAGGTTAAAAACTCTGGATGGCCAGGCCCAGAGTGTTGGTGAATGGTGCTATAGCCAGTTTGCAGAGGTTCACTAGTGGTGTTCCCCAAGGCTCAATACTGAGTCCAGTCCTTTTTAATATCCTTATCAATGACATGGATGAGGGCAGTGCGTACATCCTCCCTAAGATCGTGCACAACACTACGTTGGGTGTCAGTGTTGATCTGCTGGAGAGCAGGAAGGCTCTGCAGGGGGATCTGGACAGGCTGGATCAATGAGTGTGAGGTTCAATAAAGCCAAATGCCAGCTCCTGCACTTCAGTCACAACCCCATGTTGCACTACCAGCTGGGGGCAGAGGGGTTGAATGCTGCCCAGGGGAAAAGGACCCACACTGCTTTCAAACTCACCAACACTTTTCTCAGCCAGGTCTTTAAGTAGGTTGTCTGATGGCTTCAGGGTCCAGTCTCGTGTGTGAATTTTGAAAATTTCTAATCTTGCCTAGAAACAAAATGGTTGCATTTTAGTTTGCCTTAAGTTGTCTCTTAAGAAAATAATCACAACACAAAATTCCCAAACCTCTCACTCTAGTATAAATACTTTTCTTGTCTGCTAAGCTTCTAAGTATTTTAAACGTCAGTTATTAATACACACTCTGTTTCTTCAAGCAGGAAATTTAACCATTCTTAAATTCTTACATCAAACAGTTATGGGGGATGACCTAATGATTTTAAAGAATAAATTGTAGTAAAAGCCTCATCTGCAAATGGACATTTTGTGTCAAAGAAAATTCTCTCAAATTTAGCAAAATTTCACACGGATGGTTTCAGTAGTTCATCAAATTTGCTTTTCTGCCAGTTCATTCAAAGAAAAGAGTCCTAGTCCATTTAAAATTGCTACAGTTGCTACCAAGAACAAAAACTATGACTCAAACTATTGTCACTCATCCAAAAAATGTCAAACATTGCCCATTCTCATCTCTGATCCTAGCAAGACTTTCAGTGAAATATCTCCTGGTACACAGATTAATTATGGCACACTTCTAGAATTCTTCCACAGCAGGGAATTGTGTATTGGATCTGTTTCATGGCACCTTTTCTCTTGCTCCTGAGAGCAGAGAAATACTGGATACAAATGTTTGTGCTAAATGCACTGTTTCATGCACTTTTACTAGCTTTCAATCCAATTAGCCTTTTATCTTTGCTCCAAAAAGAGCCAAGAAATATCAGTGATAGCCATAGAAAAAACACAAAAGCAAGGTTACAGTTTTGCACACCATCTCTCTCCCAACCATCCCACTCCAATATTTTTGGTAGCTGTAAAACAAATTTCTTCCTTGCTTAGCTATTGCCCTTGAACTAGGAGTGCTGCACCTGGGCAATCTACTTCATATCTTTATCCAAGAGAGAAAAGACTACTTGTTGACATCATCTTATTCAGTACCAGGTTTGTCCTTCACAGTACAATGGAATGTCTCCAGATATTCTTCTTGTGTCCAAGCTATACACTACAGATGGAGACTTGCACTGTTCCATGATGCTGCCTTGTCACAGCAGTTTGTTATAAAAATGGACTTTGCCACCTAAGGTTGATTTGAAGTTCTGACCTCTTTGTTTGGCAAGTTGAAGCGGAACTCTCGTTCAAAACGCCCAGGTCTTCGTAAAGCAGGATCTATAGAATCCAGTCTGTTGGTGGCTCCTATTACCACAACCTCTCCTCTGCTGGCTAAGCCATCCATAAGTGTCAGAAGTGTTCCTACAACAGAGCTAACAGAAAAATATAATTTCCCTGGTTTAGTAAATTTTCTTCAGTCCCACATAACCTTCTCCACTGATCCTTCAAAATGGACAAGTTTTTATTGACAAGATACTGATCAGTGAAAGAATTTTAAGACATAGGAAAATACAGATAAAGTAACAGATCTTGTAGTGATATCAAGCTTAGTGAATTGTTTCCAATTTTTGTTTAAAATTCATCTGAAATTCACTAGCACTGAATTACTAGTTTTCAGGTTAAATGAAGGTGTCACATCAAGATAAATAGGTTGGGGTCTTCTTTTCACAAAGATCAAGCACCTTCTACGTAGATACAAAACACGTCGTACCTATGAACCTGATCTTGTTTGCTGGACCGTACAGGAGCAAGAGCATCGATCTCATCAAAGAAAATAATTGAAGGTCGCATTTGGTAGGCCTAAAAAAAAAAAACAAAACACAGAAACACTGACATCAGGAAAACAGCACTACTTGAAAGAGAAAATGCATGAAAGACATTATGGTTGGGAAGGCACTGGAACTAGATTTTTCAGACTAGCATCAGGGATCTCTACTAATTAACCTAATGTGAAACAACAGCCTGTCCACAGAAAACAGCAGCCTGTCAATCCACTGAGACTGGGTGACAGGGAACAAATCATACCAGTAGTTTTTACTGTTATTTGGCAACCATGAGAACAAAGACAGGACTCAAAGTTTATGGAAGCCACCTTCCATTACTAATTTAAATGAACATGTTTTCATCCTGCATCTGTTTCCCTCTCACCTAAAGCTACCATCTCTAGCCCCTTGAGATCTTTTTTGTGACTGAGTTGTGTATGGCGGAGGGTTTTGTGAGGGTGGTGGTGGTGATCTTGTTTGCTTTACTAATCTTTTCAATACATCTCAAGGGAACACTGATAATCCCATTTAAGTGGAAGGAGATTACAAAACATGAAAAAGAGTGAGTTCTTCTTGACCACAAGAAGTTAGTTACAATTCCAACAGAACAAATGGCAGGTTTCAACCTTACCTGCTCAAATACTAAACGAAGCTGTCGTTCAGATTCTCCTACCCATTTACTCATGCAGTCGGCAGCACTCCTCATAAAAAAGGTTACATTCCTGTCACCTCTGCTACACTCATTAGCAAGTGCACGAGCAACCAGGGTCTTTCCAGTCCCTGGTGGACCATAGAATAAACAGCCTCTACAATTTAAAAGAAAATATTTTTTTAAAAATTCACATAAGAAAAAATGTCATGGAAAAGTATCTATTAAACCCCCATCCCTAAAACACACAACTCTGTTGTCCTAAGCTGAACATTTCATGGATGAGGTAGTAACAGCTGAAGTGTGTGAAAAGTCAGAAGTGTTTCTACACAATTCTGCAAGGCAGCAAACAAAATAAAGGGAATAATGCAGATGTACAAAATCTTGATAAAAGATAGTAGCATCCCAGTTCTGATAAACCAACAGAGATGGTTACAGTAGAGTGGAGCAAAATGAGAGCAAACTTCCAATGCAGAATCTAAGAGAGGGCTAACTTAGGAATCATCCATTCATTTTTCAATGATAAACTGCATATTCATTCTTTTTTTCACAAAAATCAAGATTTGAGAGTAAAGCATTGCATTCTCCCTTAAAAAGCTTTAAGTTACTGGATTTGATCTCCCTTTGCTGGTGATTAAGGAAGAGAAAGTAGTCTAAAAAGGGCAAGGTATTCTGTATTTCTGTATTTCCATCAACTAGAAGAGCCAATGCACTGCTGCTTCAAAAAGAAATTCAACGAATAAAGAAGCAAAACACAGATTTTATTTTCAATGTTTGGAATATCTTTAAATTCACTGGAAGCAAAGAATTTAAAGTCCTATTTCAATATACCGTGACCAAGAATATATAAAGCTAATGAATTTCTAATAATGTCATTTCATAACACAGAATTCACCTAGCTGTGTAAGAAGGGGACAGATTCTTATTTTAGCCCAAGCACAAAAAACACTGCAAAGTTCTAGTTGCAAATCCCATCAATTGTAAAACTAATACCTGAAAATACTTGAGAGAAAAAAGGGTTGTGTAACACAGAACTGGACTTCCATAAAAGTGGAACTTTTTTCACGAAACTGTCTTCCACAAAAGACACAACTTCCACAAAACAAACTACAGTTAACTAGTAGCAGCTAATTCCTTCCTGATCACAAACTAATCAAGTCCACTTGCATGCAAGACTCTAAAGAAAAAAATCTCCAACTCCACCTTTTAAAGGCAAGACACTTTTAAAGGATAGTCTTGCCACACAGTAAATCTCTGAACCTACATATATGCTGTATTCTATCCTATTTTTAAAAATTACTTTTCTTTAGTGCTATACACTGCTATAAACACTGCTGAAAATTTTGAAGCACGGAAATGTGTTGATATCTCAGTTGAATATTCTCCTGAAAATAACTGAGTTAAGAACTTACAGTTTTAAATGGTGTCTCTTACCTTGGAGGTTTGAATTTCAATATCTCAAAGACGTCAGGATAAAGCAATGGCAAAATGACCATCTCTTTTAAAGCTGAAATATGGTCAGATAGACCACCAATACCATGAAATTGCGCCTAAAGATGAAGTCAACAGAACACATGTTAAATAAAGCTGCAGCCTCTATAAGGTTCCATCACAATTAGATGTCAGCACAAAGAAAATGTTAGTGGCAGTTTGTTAATTCCTTGAGAGAAAACTGAAAGTCAAGGGAGCTGTAGATGGCCCATTACTGGAAGCTTTCATAAATACTGCAAATGTCTCACTGACACGATGAAGTAAAAATACTTACTGAACCATCTATATGCATTTGCTCCACACTAGCCAGACTTGCTCCAAGTTTCATGCGATCCCTATGAACTTCATTTAAGTTGCCTTTCCGAGCTGCTTCAGTTTTAGTGTGATCATTTGGAGGTCCCTTTATGGAATCTTTCTGAGAGCTGGCCAAATGAGACCTAATTTTTATTAGAAAGAAAGAAAAAAGTGCTTTCTAATTTATGATGCAGTTGGATGATTTTTTATTTTCTAATGATAGCAAGCAAATCCAAAAGACCTTATAAATGAGCATACACTTTCTAAATAGTTATCCAGTCCAACTGTTTTATGTTTAATGGCCATGAGTAAATAAAGAACTTTAAACTGAGTTAATTATTTTAACAATTCTTAGCACTTACAAATATAAATATTTCAACTTATAATTTATATTTTCATTAGGCATTTTTCTTGTTTAAGGATAGTTTCATAAAGAAACATGAACGCTCTTGAGTGACTGAATAAACAAAAATCCATTGAAACTTCCATACAGGCTCTCCTTGTAAGATGTCTTCAGTTTTAATAAATTGTGCCCTTCAGGATTAAGTCTCAAATCTTAATTTGTACATCCTTTGAGTCTAAGATTTTCAGAGGGACATTATGGCTTCCATTCCAGAAAACTCATTTCAGTTACACAATCTCAGCCACAACTCTCATCATCATCTTATCAGTAACCAAAAATTCAGCATTTTCAAATAAAATCTAATGCCTAGTAAAAAGGATGACCTGCCTTGAAGTGTTTGTTTTCCTTATACCCTCAGACTACAACAGTAATAATCTGTAATTATATTAATCTCTAATTACCACCAGTCCAAAAAGCCTTGAAAGCATTATTATGACCAAGAGGACTCTTAAAAAGGGGGAGCTATCATAAACCATACACCAACCTTTTAGGTTTTTTGCCTGATTCTCTCTCTTTGACAGGTGAAGTATGGTTGGACCAGCTTGGGCTGCATTTTCTTAGATCTGTTGAAAGCAAAGAATTTAGTATTTGTTACAGACAAGTTTGAGAGAAATCAGGATAGTCAGAGGCAGAAAATAGGAGAGGTATGATCCACCTCTAAGTTCAGGGAAAGTTTCAAGGAGGCGATGTTGGGTGGTTTAATCAGTGCACAATAGAAGTAAAAAGACACACACTTGATTTTTAAGAAAAAATGAAAACCACAAAAGTAAGACTAAGTCACTTTAATTGCTATTCTTTCAAGGGTAGATAGATAATTTTTTAACTGAAAAGCAGCAATAAGGATGCCAAATGGCAAGAAAAAAATAATAGAATGCTTACAGGATATTTATTGATGCTTGAATTCAATAAAATTTATTGGCAGAATGAAATAAAAACTATAAAGAGAAACTGCGGGCATGTATTTTCATTTTAAAAAACCCTAAACCAACAACCCCCCACTTCCATGCAAGAAATTCGCTCCCAAGAGAACCTGTATAAATATAGTATTGTATAATATACTGTATTGGGGCTGGCTGGGATGGAGTTAATTTTCTTCACAGCAGCCCTCACTGTGCTGTGCTTTTCACTGGTGGCTGGAAAAGTGTAGATAACACACCAGTGTTTTGGCTATTGCTGAGCAGTGCTGGCACAATATCAGCACTGCCTCCTCAACATTCCACTCCCAAGCAGTAGGCTGGCAAGATCCTGGGTGGGGACACGGCTGGGATAGCTCACCCAAATTAACCAAAGGGATTTCCCATATGACATCAGCCTGGCTATAAAAGTTCAGAAAAGTAGGAGGAAGGTGGAGCATTTGTTATTTACAATGTTTGCATTCTGGAGCAATCACTACATCACTAGCTGATGGGAAGTAGTAAACAAAAACTTTTTTTTTTTTTCTTCGTTTGCTTGTGCACAACCTTTTTCTTTTGCTTTGGTGAACTGCCTTAACCAGCAAGCTGTCTTCCATCTTATTTTCTCTCCCTAGTCCAGCTGACAAGTGTGAGTGACAGAGCAGCTTGGTGTGCTCAGGTGTCCAGCCAGGGTCAGCCCAGCACACCTACTTTCCAATGGAGACTCATAGCGCTCAACAGCTTTCCTCTGCCGGAAGGAGCGACGCAGACCATCACCTTCCTTTCCTTCACTTCTTTCTGGTGAAACCACTGCACATCAACACAATTTGAAGTTGTGTAAATAGTATTGCAAATATGATGTATTCAGGACACACTACATGACATATTTGCACCTGTCCACAACTTTTTGTCTTGCAAGCATTTTGGAAAAATGGGGATTTTTGTATTCCTCTGTATACCTGTTCTGAGCTCGCTACAGTACAGACCTAGAGCTTACAGCTTGTAATGGCAATAGTTACATAATTCCTTAATAAATAAAAAACAAGTAGTTCAGCCCATCTCAGTTGTGAAAGACAAAGCTTCTGGCTAGAGCATAGTCAAGAAAATTTGAAGCAGAAATAGCCTACAATGCTACCTGGATTATTAGGTTTTTTGTTGTTAGTTCTTCCCATATTGATGCTTTCCTAATTAAGAGAAACAAGAAAGAACAGTCAGAAATATGCAAAAAACCCTTTGGCCACAGTTGGTACTTATATAGTAACATTATGAAAGCACTCCATATACACAAAAGATTAAATTAGGCACAGGAGGAGAGAATGGGAGCATCTCTCTGGTACCCAGGATTAATAACAAGAATTTCTGCTCTAAAATAGGGTTTAGTACATGTGATAGTTAAACACTTCACCAGATTCAAAAAGGAGTTCATCAATTAATCCCAGGAAAATAATCCAAGAGTGTAGTAGAACCTAGGACAAAGCAATTCCTAGCAGACAAAAAGTATCACCCTGGCATTTGAGAGATTATAAAAAATTCTGGTTTCATTAAAAAACAAACAAATCAAAGAAAACATAAAGGAATTCAAATCTAAACAAAAAATACCTATCAAAGAAGGCTATTAAGATGTTCATTAAAACATCTTATTGTTCTTAATTAAGATGTTCATAAAAGTATCTGTCATTTAAAAGGGCAGCGAACTAACAATAGAGGAAAACTAGGAGGGAATATGGCTGCTGAATATCATTTTAATGAGTTCCTCTCACAACAGAGAACTACTTGAACTTACAGGTGAGGGTGGCAAAAAAACAAACACAGATGAAGTACTCATCAGCTTTTAGTAAGATTTGAAGTGAAAACTCAAGCCCTGAAACAGCTGTTCATAAGCAGAGTCCATTCAAAAGTCATAAGACAATTCAGAAAGCACAGTTTACAGCATGTATTGCAGCATTTCACTGCTATTTTTGAGTTTCTTCTGAAGAAGATATTTCCTCCACCCTTAGAGTGTAGATATGACATGACTGTAAGGTATTAAACTCTTATTGGAGAGGAAAAAGAAATAGTTTTCTGGACTAAACTGTGCTTTGGAAGAAGTTTGTTGGGCTAAATTAAAAATAGAAATAAATAATTCCTCTATGTGAAATACCCTACAAATCTTTTCTCCCTTATCCACTTTTTTGCAAGACTGCTTTTGAAGTACAAAGATATAAAGTTGATATGTAAGAGCAAAGATAGGTAGATACAAAAAACCTCCTTGAAATCAGCACATATAACCAGTATGATGTTTCAATATAGTGTGCACAAAGCAAGTCATTGACCTCCAGCCAAGTTTTTTAACACTACTTAAAACTTAGGTCTAAAAGTTTACTTTTTTACATAGTGGTTAAGAATTCGTAAATATACACCATTTTCAGGTTTATTTTCCCCTCTTGCTGAACACAAAAAAAATCTAATTAAGCAATAAAAAATTAATTCTGAAGATGATATCAAGATAACAGAAAGAAATTATGGAAGTTTGTCTTCACACTTTGGTTGCTGTGCAGGATAACATTAAATCATTTTTAGTTCACTGCCTTCCTCAAGACAACAGACTCAGAGTGTGTTGGAAGGAAGCCACAAGGACCATTGACTTCAACTCTTAAGATTGGTTATTCTTCTAACTGCATTTAAGGTCTTACGCAGATTGTCTATATATGGTAGAAAAAAAATCTCATTGCTGTTACACTTTGCAAATCTTTCAGAAAACAATATCAGTGTGCACTTCACAAAGAGAATTAAGTTACAGACACACAGACAGGAACACTAGGACTGCTTCACTTTATATCCAACTTTCCACCATGTCTTAATTCAACCTGGCATTAGAAAATTAGTTTCAAGCATGAAAGAAAAGTTAATTAAACATGAAGGTGCTTCTGATGCCAATAAAACTGGTTTAGAAGAAAAGTTTAATCTACTGAAAGTCACAACAGAAAGTGATTGTTTTGCAGCACAAGAACCAGCCCACACATAACAGAGACCCAGGCATGATGATCTCTCTGCAGCAGGCAATCCCAATATGAGAACACCAGTAGCCAATTTAAACATTAGCTGCACCCAAATTCTTTACACATGAAATACCTGCCAAATACATCCTTCTGAACATGAGTCTTAACCTGAAGTCTTAAACAACCACAAGAACCTGTTGCCAAAAGCTCAGGTTCAAGAACTTGGCTGCAAAGTACACAGGCCAATACTTTACATAAACCAGCACTTTGATAATAATGACAGGACATACCCATGCAGGCAGAGTAAAAGAGAGGGACCCTGTGTGCCGACTGCAGTGGAATGTTTACGGAAGGGCTGTGAGGTTGCTCAGCAACAGCCCCTCTCCAAAGTTCCAGGCTGGGCCACACCCAGTCCTGGTGGGACTCTACCACACAAAGTCCCACTTGCTGCCTAGAACTTCCCAATCCTGGCATCGTGGAATGGTTTGGGTTGGTGGGAACCTTTAAAGACGATTTGATTTCAACCCCTCTGCTGTGAGCAGAGACCCCTTCCACTAGACCAAGGGGCCCATCCAAGCTGGCCTCCAACGGGGCATCCACAGCTTCTCTGGTGGCCTGTTCCAGTGCCTCGCCCCCCTCCAAGGACACTAAGGACCCACTGCATGTGTGCCAGCTCACAGGGAAGTCTCAGACCAAACACATTTATCTCTTGCTAACAGGAACAATATCTTTTTCTGTTGTCAAGAGGAGGAGAAAATCCTTATTCAGTATTATGCACAAAGGCTTGCTAACAGGGCTCATTTAAGTTGCTTTGCAAGACAATGAAAACCCAAAGTCGCTTTTAAATTTGACAAACAAAACATATTGATTTGTAGGGGTGTAACTACTTTGCGAAGTCTGCAGCTTTGGTGGACCTCAAAATGACATTTTCTTC
>JAWWMU010000106.1:124380539-124394698 GCA_035048155.1 Cinnycerthia olivascens
AAACACATTTATCTCTTGCTAACAGGAACAATATCTTTTTCTGTTGTCAAGAGGAGGAGAAAATCCCTGGTCAATATTATGCACAAAGGCTTGCTAACAGGGCTCATTTAAGTTGCTTTGCAAGACAATGAAAAACCCAAAGTCGCTTTTAAATTTGACAAACAAAACATATTGATTTGTAGGGGTGTAACGACTTTGCGAAGTCTGCAGCTTTGGTGGACCTCAAAATGACATTTTCTTCAACTTTTATCCCAACCTATATTACGGAAAGTGTAATGTGAAACTGGTTTGATAGGATTATTTTCCATAAAGACAATTGAACTGGAATTAATTCTGCTACTTGCTTTTAATTCGTTATTAGTTCAGTTTTGTGTTATCTGTTTCATTACTTTTTCCAAGGAATTATGTGACACTGACAAGTCTATAATTTCCCAGCTCATTTCTTTTATTCTATTTAAATATTGGAATGTTACCTTTCCTTCATACTTCTGAAATTTCCCCTGTGTAGCAAGAGTTACTGAAAATCAACATTAACAATCCAACTCCTCAACAGTGTCTTTAAACCTGTAGGATACAGCTTATCCAAACCTGCTAATTTAAAAATGTTTCATTTCCTGTTCCAAAGCAAAAATAGAAGCAGCTTCAAAGTTCCTGAAGGAGATACAGCTCTTACCTTTCCAAATCAAGCCAGTAGGAACTGGGAATGCCCAGGATCTCCCATCACTTGAAATAAGTCATAGAGGAAAATGACAAGAATAACTTCTGTGATACAGAGGAGAAGGTCACAAGTGAATACTCTTTGACCTGTTAGTTGTTAAAACACAGTTTTTTCTGGTTTGGGATAAGTGGAAACTGAGATCTAGGGAATCTTAGCAATATCCACAGCTCATGTATCAAACATAAGAGCAGAAGTTGGGAGGTCTGAACAACTCATGGCCTTACAGCTACAGACAGCTCCACACACATCCTCCCCTATTAACCCACAGGTTCCAAGCAAGTATCATCACATCAGAGCACAAAAAAACACGTACAACTGTTCATTACTAACTGATTATATTTTTATTGGAATCACAGTAAACACTAACTATAAAAAGGGAAGTAAAACAAATAATTCCTGGGGTTTTTCTTTCATCTGTAGAATTGCTGAGGTTTGCCTCAGAGTGATTTGATTTTTTGTAAAGCAGTCAGCACACATGAAATTAGGATGATGTATAATTACAAGTAATTTTAAAAATAATACTGATAATAATTTTGTTTTTTACATTGTCTTTTTAAGGAGATAAAGGACACAAAAAAGGTAATGCAGACATACATGCAAATATTATGTTAGAAACCTAGATAAACAGATAGGGAGATTACTTGTCCAAATGGACAAGTCAGTACAGTATTGATAAAAAATTATCCACATTCTGTCTTTACTTATTGCAAAGAAGCATGCAAGTATGCATAAGCATAAAAGAATTATGAAGTCAACGATAAAAAAAATTAAAAATTTAAATAAATGTCTGATAGAGTCTGGTAATAAAACAGTCGCACTTCCATATAGCATTTTCGGAGATATATTCAAGTAGAAAAGCAGCTGAGACCAACTGAAACAAGCTATAATGTTAAAATATTGAACTGCTCTTGGCCAGAGTAGCTAACATGAGTTATAAATTTGAATTCTATCCCTTTATGCTTACTGCTTGGAAATATGGAATGAGCCAGCAACAATAAGAAATCTTTATAAATTTAATAGTGTACTTGCTTCTTTGTGATTTAGCATTCCAAAGCACTCAGGCAAAAGAAAGTCTGCACTAAGAGAATGTCAGTGACTCATATTGAGGGGATGGGCTATACCATATCTGGGATTGCTTTTATAATGCTAATTCAGCTCAGCTGCGTGAGTCCCTTTCCAACGGGGGTCATTTAATGAGAGCGTTCTTTTTCAGAAAATCCTGTCTCTCTTGGATCTGGGAATAAGTCAACAGTTGTGTTGAAGAAGATGCTAAATGTGAGGCAGCCAATCCCTCATTTGCTGTAGGAAAGGAATTTGATATAGTGAATGATGTAGAACTTGCAGAACAGTTGCTGGATTTATATATTTGAATATTGCCCAGAAGAATACACATTGCTCTTTTTCTATAAAATTCCATGGACATACTGGAATCATTTAAATAATAATTTTTTAAAATTGCAATTAATTCTGCTTTCCTCATTTTTTGTACCAAATTTTAAATCCTCCCATTTGATTTGTGGAATTTTAAAATCTCATAGTTGTAATTTAACATTTAGTAGACTGTACGTCTTAAAGGAATTGAAGCTACCCACAGTCAGAAGTTGAGCTACGGGATACCAGCTATTCATCTAAACCAAAGTGACTGTGCTAATTTGTCCTATTTTCCTTTTTGTAGTATTCTTGGAACTTAATTCCAGGGGACTATAAGCAGTCTGAACTTACTCATTGCTATCAAAAATCAGTTCCAAGGTACCCCATCTCAGTCATCCAAAGTTAGTGAGCAATTTTGGTCATACTTCCTTATTTTCCTTCTAAAAGCTGGAATGAATGGAAATGGAAATCTGTATATAGTGTCTGAATAGCTATATGATTCACCAGCTCCCTGGCTCTTTGCTCTGCTCCTAAGATAAAGAAACATCCATACTTGGACTTGAATTTCCATCCAGGTATTTGATGTGAATTGAAGGATCTCAGGGAACATCAAAAAAACGGATTTCTTCTGCACCTTAAACATCAGCTTAATTTACTTTCAGCAAGCAAAGATGATATCACTGTCACTGCTCATAAGAGTCAAGAGAAATTAGTGGTTTTTTGTGAAGTGCTTAGATGCTGTCAGGAGGAACACCATAGAAAAGTCTATAGGATATCAACAATGCCTATCAAGAGCAGCATTTGAGCAGAGAGTGACAAAGAAAATGCAAGATCACATGTTGAAAAAAGAGTGAATAGGGAGAAAGTTATAGTGAATTATTTGGCATCATCCATTCATTCCAATAAATGCAGTAAGGGTATCTAGAAAGAACAGTTTATAATCTGATAATGCAAGGCCATTGAAAGGTGACTTTGCAGAGGGGCTTAAGCTTGAATGGACATTTTTAATTTTGACCTATTCTAAATCTTCTCATCTTGTACTTTTATGTGCCATTTCCTAGATTTTGTTAAAATAACTATCTACTTCACCTTCCAGAAAGATACATTAATGCAATTTATTTCATATTACATTTCATTGGGATTTTTGAGTTCCCTGATTGGTTGGAACTGCTAAAACTCTATATTTGAACTTTGTATCATTAATAAATACATGCTCCAATTATCCAAACATACCCTGACATATGTATTCAGTAGGTATCCAGCTCATTATGGAATTAAATAGATATTTGTCACAATGACAAGAAATTACATGAGAATAACACACCCTGTTGAGCAACTTCCCCCTGGTGCTTGCTCTTCCTAATCATCTGGTCTACAACACAGTTTTATTGTTACATAAACTTTTTTTCCTTATAACTTCCACTTTTCTTTTACATATTAAAATATAGATTTAAATAAATTACTTGAAAGTTCAGTTGAAAATCTGTGGCACTGCCTCACCTGCATTTAGAAATCACCCATGGATGCCTTGGTCACAGTAAAATCATTTTTTCCTTTTACAATTCAATTCTCAAAATATACCCCCGCTACAATGTTGATGAGTCTCATGATTTTTTTAATTTAAATAGGAAGAGAAATGTTTTTCCAGTAGCATTATTAAGCGAAATTAAACATTGATTCCTCTCCTGCATTCAGCAGGATCCAGTCTCCAGCTCAGCCGTATACACCACTGTCCTCACTTGTACAAACTTTTCTTCATACAGCATTTTAAAAGGTATAATTTTCTCTTGAAATTTTTATTCTGTGTGCATTATCACCTTGAGAAAAGCCACTTGCTTCATGTATTTGTTTTCATTTGGGGGCTCATCCCAGTGGAAAGTCAAATCCTCTTAAAACTTCGGTTCTATTGATGGCCACCCTAGCTTGGGTAGCTTTGAGGAATTCTTTCCCTATCATTCCGATCTCTCAAATTCTTATACATCAGTGAATCGAGTATTGTAGCAAGACTTTTTTCGTTCTACTGTGTTCTAATGCCCTGTAAGACAGTTTCACCAATACAAATCCATCAAACCAGAGATCACGGTGTAAGAGTGATGTTCGGCTGGGGCCATCTACTGGTTGTGTTGCTGGTCTTTCATTGCCAGATTTGGAAAATCACTTTATATCTGTAATTCTACTGTAGTTATAAAAATAGGAGCCTATATTAATAATCGCCTACATAAATGATTTTTAATGTACTTTTTATTTGGTTTTAAGGTTAAATATTCTGTGAAATTTATGTGGCCCAATTATCAGAAGAAAAAAGAATTAATTTATCTTGCTTTCATAAACAAAATAAAAAAAAGAGGGAAGGAGGTCTAAAAAAGCTCTGACTTCTCAATAACACCAAAAAGAAAGCAAATAATAAAGTGATATTAATGCTAAGATATAAATGATTTAGTAAAGGAATCTACATATCTTTAGCTTTTATTGCTGTGACAAAAAGGATAAATAATTCTTACTGTCTTACTTGCTGCATTGTAAGATTTCACCTTGAATTTGTATATTGTTTTAAAATAGCTAAGATGCACCATGTCCAGTTTTCTTGGTATTTAAAAAGATCTCAGTCAACTTTATGATATTCTTCAAAGGCTTTTATTAAAAATAAATTAATGCCAAAAAATGTAGCAGATGAAAAGAAATATGCCTTTAAAACCAGAAGTCCAAATCAATGAGCTACTGCAAACTAAGAACAATCCAGACAATTTAGTTCAAAGTGTGAAAATGTATTTTTATAATGATGCTATTATGTATTTATTTACTTATTGTATGATAATGTTGACAATTATTTGTGCTTTGATTGATTCTTATTTCTATTATTGCAAGACTTTAGGCAACTTTTAACTGTGTTTTCAGGAGCAAGAGAGATTTTACAGATTTTGCAAGTTTAAGAGAGATCCTTTGCACCTATTAAATTAGTATACGTATACATTTATGTATTTATACAAACAAAACCAAAAATATATACATATTAATTTATTATGCTAATGCCATGGTTTAGTTGATGAGGAGGTATTAGATCATAAGTAGGACTTGATGGTCTCAAAGGTCTTTTCCAACCTAGTTCATTCTGTGGTTCTGTGTTTCTGTGATTCTGTGCCTATACATACATATACGTACATGTCTGCAATAAATGTGTATACATCTCCACATGTATAGATGTGCATGCACACTTATATATCACACCAATATCTAAATTGTACTGTTTACAGTCTCAGCTAAACAAATCCTCTGTTGGCTCTTAGTTGCACTGAAATTAAATATCTGCCCTCATTATTCACATTTGCCCTCAGCAGATCCATCAGCAGGACAGACTTCTAACAGGAGCTGTAAGTGGCAAGTAATTTTATCAAAAAATGCAAAACGCAATTTAAAATGTATAAAAGGAAGATAAATAATAAGACTTCCAAGCATAAACAGGAAAGCATAAACATATTGCAGGTTTGGAGACCAGACTATGGGAGCTAGAACTAGGAAGAAAGACATCACCACCATCATAAATGGAACTGGTAAAAACACCTGTAAGAGAAAGAAAATAAAGTGTTTTAGGAAATAAACAAAGCAATTGTGATTTTATGCCTCATTCATTAGAGTAACAATGTTTGCCACAGTAGCGTACCATTTCTCATGCTGCTATAAATTCACCCAGGACAAGAATCATCTGACTCAAATTGCCTATAAGAGAGGCATCTTTTTAAAAATATTTGTTTAGGCTGCTTCTGTTGTCAAGGGGGAGAGACAGGCAGTACTGGAAATCCATTTATTCACATATGATATTGTGGGTTTCTATAAGTCACTCAGGGCTGCGTGCCTAGAAGCCTTCACAATAAGCATAAACTCTTAACCCAGCTTTCTGACTGCTGGAGTAAGAGGAAGTTCAACCTATTCTTAATGCCTGTGATTGTGTCAGGGAAGATGAGAGCAGATCAAAGTTTAATTAACTGTGAATGGCAATGGGTCCTATGCTGTTCTTGTTACTGCTCCACACCCATATGGTTCCATATTGTTTGCACATCTCCCTCATTCTGCAGAGAGCCATCTCCTGTTTTCAAGTGCAAGTTCTCTGGGGCAGAGACCATCTGTTTGTTCTCTTTTTTCTACAGTGAAGCAAAACTTTCGACTCTAAGCATTGAGATTGTTATTTGTATTTTTGTGACTATCCACTTTTGATTTGCACTTTTTTTGTAACTTTTCCACGCTACCCATGACTCAAGAAAAAATCTAGAAAAATGTTTTTTAACTTCGATCCATTTACTTTGTATGGTCGGTGCAGATGAGGTTCCCGGTATCGAAGTACAATCAGGCTTGCACAAGTCAATCCAATCATAAGCCAGGCAGAAAATCCAAAGTAATTTGTTAACATAATAAGGTCAGAGGGAATGATAAAAATGGATGCAATGGCTGTTGAAAAAATCATGGCTGGTGCTGGAGTACAGGAGTGGACATTAAGCATGGATATTAAAAGAGGTAAATGTCCTGACTGACTTCCAGCATAGCTTAATCGACCGAGTGTGAACATGCTGCTGTTGAGGGCACCAAATATTGAGACAGCAACAGAGAGAGGAATGATCCAGGCAACAGAGGGGATCACTCGATCAGCCCAAGAGACTGCCACAGCAACTGCAAGAAAGCAAAGAATTAGTGTAGTACAAATACCATATTCTAAATAACTGACAGACTCAACAGGAACAAAACTTAAAATACAAGAAGCACCTATTATTTACCAGCAATGCCTGCTTTTTCATTGCAGTAGTCAAACACTAATCCAATCCTAAGGGTATTTCATTCAGGAGCTAAACATTTCCTGGGAGGATGACAGCAAGAAGGAGTGCTGCCTGCCAGAGCAAGCCAGGGAAACCTGCTGGGGCCAATACCAGAGTCATGGACTGCCCAGCAGGAGTGAGCTACATCTCACATCCTGCATCACAAACACTTTGGGCAAGGAAAGAAAATTAAGTCCTTAGTCCCTGGTGTGATCACAGTGGTGACATAATCTACTGTTACAGGAAACTGCCAACAGGAGCACAGCTACATTCAGAGATGAGTCAACAAATGCGCTATTAATGAGATTTTGTTTTGGGTGGAACTGGGAAATGTGAAAGATTGTTTCTAAACAAGAGATATTCAATATGGCTTGGAAATTAGCTGTAGCTGATATTGTAGTGAGGACAATATTTAGTGGGTCTATAACCAAATACCATGAGGAATATAGGTCTTGCAGTGTCCTGTGCAGCACAGGAAGTTATTAGTGCCCCCCACCTCATAAAAAATATTGTGACAGAACAAGAACAAGCAATGCTTGAAAATGTGCTATGATTTTAAGGTTATCTTCTTAGCTGACAGAGACAAACACAGTTCCCCTGGTATGCATGGAGCTGGTCATGCCAGCTGGCAGCTGCTATTCATGGATAGTCTGGTATTTGCTGCCTCCTTCACTGTAACATGCAAATGATCCATCTCTCCCAGCATACAGCCTGACACTGGCTGAGCGATAATATGAGGTTACTGAGTGACAGGTACACTGTTCTCATTTATATTAGTGAGCTTTTTTCATAGGAAAAAAAAATTATTGAGCCATCCAAATGAGGTATGGTTTTTGTCAGGCCTGTAGGCAAGGTCTGACAGCTCAGTCTCGTTATCGTGGGACTTAAAATGTGCTGCTTGGACAATCCAGGAGAAATACAGTTCCCTTTGGAGCTTTTCATGGCCAGATTATTGATACAGGATCTGAGACAGGCTTTACACTGGAATTTCATATAGGCTCTTCTAAGAAATCACAATATTTATCATGAATAATGCACACCCAAAATGGCTGCATTTTTGTGTCTTTAGTCTCTTCTATACCCCTGAACATGTTAGACTTATCCACCTCCTAAAGAGTCATGGTTTTAGTCTGAGACTCCGTGAGATAGGGGAAGAAGAAGGAGCTAGAATTAAAACTACAGGAAAACAAAGATCATCTCTATATTTGGGACCTGACTTCCACCTTATTTTCTAGGTTTTAATACACTTTTGGTTTCTTTTTAGACATTGTAGGGAAAAACCAACAATTTCAACAACCTGCCTGCAATCATCCAACTTGTGTCATACAGTAAAATTAAGGAAGAATTCTCAGTTAAAAGAAAATTAACTCAAATTTCTAGACTGCGAAGTTAGGCGAGCAGATGTAACCCAGGGCATTGACATCAGATAGATATGTCAATAAACCAGTCCTTTTTAATTAAAAAAATATTAAATACATACCTGAGGAGACAATTTCCTTAGGTGTGAGGACAGCCAGATATGAGATGTTCACTAGCAAATAAAAAACAATTACTGCAGGAACAGCAGTCATCACAGTTAAGGGGATATTTCTGCTGGGGTTTTTCATCTCCTCTGAAAAATACAATTTAAAACAACAAATGAAGCAAGCAGTGTAATATCTGCAAGTGTTTCTCAGTGGTGAAGCTGTGCAGAGTTTGACAAGACTGATACCAAAGTCCTGCCCCAATCCATAATCATGGCTGCTAAATTCTCTGCTTGTGAAGTCTTACAGTGGTTCTCAAATAGGTTAATATCAAAGATTCTTAAACAATTTACTTTCTTTTAGCTATTTTTTAACTATTTTGGAAGAAGGGCTGGATGAAGAGCTGATTGATTCAAAAATGACAAAAGGAGTGATAATTTTCCTTTGTTTTGATTAATCACATATTTGACTTACATTAGAAAAGTGATTTGGTAGGAAATTTTCAGGTAGCCTTACTTCAAAATCACTAGCTTAAACATGAAACCCTTAAGTCACATTATTTATTCTTATGTCACCTAATGAATCTTGATCTGAAACTTATTGAGCATATTTGCTTATTCCTATTCAAAACCTTTCTCTTTGCTCTTATATCAAGAAATACAGAAGTAAAGACTGAAGGTATAGACATAAGACCAATAATGCAGTGACTTTAAAAGGGGGCCATTCCTAGATGGATTCTGGTGATTATTATATTTTCCAGGGCATAGATGGTGAAGGAAAACTGTTTAGTGCAAAGCCTGATAGCTTACAACTACTCTTACTAAACAAGAAAAAATATTAATTTTGCAGGTGAATAACTCAGGCACTGGCACACATTCCTGGGCATGTCATAGTCCCAGCAAAAGATTGAGCTGGTTTCCAGAGGTTTACTCTCAATCACCCTCATCTCAGTCAAAAAGGTTCTTTTTCATCTCTTTCACTCCTTCCTCTTGTTCCCTTTCCACCCTCTTGTTCCCTTTCCACTTGCCACTTACCTCAGCATTTACAGACAATTTCCTGAGTATTACCAGCAAATAATTGATAAGAGGGAAGAAGTGAAAAGTCAAACGTGCAGCTTATTTAAACTCTTTTTAGGAGACAGAAATCTGTTTCCTCCTTCACATTTGATTTGTATCTTCTGCTCAGGACATCAGCCTTGAGCAAGATCCCTGTGCTGGCTGTAGTGCAGACACAAGACTGAAGTACTTGGAATAGTGAAATTCAGATACTATCAGAGAATTTGGGATTTATTTCAGATGAAAGAAATACACTTAGTAATTTTGAGCTCAGAAAAGGATAATCACCAAAATTTCCAATTTAAATTTGTCTTTCCATTCATTTTGTTGCTTGTTGCAGTCTTCCCAGCCAGCTGGCACCTGATCCATCAGCTGAAGCTCTCAGAAATGAAGTTATTGTTGAAGAATAGGAAACTGAGTTCAGTTCAGAACTATTGCATAGGATACATCTGCCTAAACAGTTGTTCTGTCCAGTGTATGGCATTTATTAGTACTGCTAACTGATCGGAATAAATCAGTATTTTACCATAAGTCTTGTATTTTCTCTTACAAAGTCAAGTGCTTGCCTTCACAGGAATCCCTAAGGTTTCAAAACCATACTTTCCTGATTTATATAAATTTTTTTTGTAATTGCAGCCTATTTTTAAAGCTGAAGTACCTGGATTATAAAAACAACAGTCATGTTTTTAAACATTAACCAAATTTTCACACTAGCCTCACCACTGAACTCTGTGGTATGCATTTAACATATTCAGTTTATTTAATATTTTACATGATAGAGGTCAATGAATACAAATGGTTAAAGATATAATAGCAATATCCAGTTGCTTACAATGTAATTCCATGAATCTGATGATACTATAAAACTCTATTAATTTAACTTGTGACGTGAATAACTAATATTATGAACATCATCTCATAGCTTTCATGAAAAAATGCTCATTTATTACTGCTACATGTCAGCAGATACAGAATAGGGAAGTAAATAGACATTCAAAAAACTTTTGAATGTTAAAATTGAATACAAATTCTATGAAAAAATTTATACCACCTTCCATAGACCTCTCTTTACCTTCTATTAGACTTCAAAATTCTATTTTCCCAGGAAGATATATGCCATAAAATTAATACATTCTAACAAAACTCAAAATTAATTTGTCCATGTTGAAACCAGCTGCACATCCTCAGATAAGGCACAGATATTGAAATAGAAATTATCTATGCACACATAGTTTGGCATGGATAACTTAATACTTTCCTAAAAATGCACTGAAATGGACACTGAGAAAGACAAAATGCGAACTTTTAAGGTATGAAAAATTCTGTTTATGCATTAGATTTAAAATTAACTATTATGATTTCTCTTGAACTTCCCTGGAAATGTCAGCTTGACTCTGCACAAAAAGCAGGAATTTTCCCTAGAGAGGAACAATGCCTCTTCTACTCGCCCCAACAAACACTCAGGTAAAATGTGAAGGACCCTGTGGTCTTGAAGCAGAGACAAGTTCTCCCGAAACAAGCTGAGGAACACAAGAATGAGAACTGCAGAACTAAATCTAAAGAAGAGGAGAGGAATACCTGCCATGTAATTGAGGGACCACCAGCCGCCGTACGCGTACAGCCCCTGGAAGAAGGCTTCGGCAACCTGTGAGGCGTTGGGGATCTCCGAACCAAACATGTCCTCAAACCTGGCCAGGCTCTCCTTTGGCCTGGCAACCAGGAGCACGATGCCACCGACAGCAATCACAGACAAGGCCATCATCTTCAGCAGCGTGAAAACTGTCTGCACCCACGCAGCCATTTTGACACTGAGGCCATTCAAAATCCCCAGGGACCAGAGAACGGCCAAGGCCAAGCACTTCTTCAGCACGTCTGGTGCAGGACAAATGCCATAGAAAGGCTGTGTGGCATACTCAGCAAACAGCAAGGCTCGAGCAGCATTTGATGCTGGCTTGGTAAACGTTGATGTCCAGATAAACATGAAGGCGGGTAGGGATCCAAGGCCTCTTTTAATATGGCTGTATTCTCCTCCGGAGAAGGGCAGGGCGGCTCCCAGCTCCGCATAGCAGAGGGCACCCATCAGAGAAACCAGCCCAGCTGCGGTCCAGATCGTCAGTGCAACGCCGACATTGAGTAAGGAATGTTTTAACACTCCTGTGGGAGACACAAAGATCCCTGCTCCAACAATTGATCCTATAATAAAACTTACCCCATCAAAATAACCTATATTTCTTTTGAGTTGCATCTTGGCTTTTTCTTCTCTTTGCACATCTTTGGGGCCATTGCTTTCTCCTTTTCCCATTTTTTCCTGTTTTTCTACACAGTAGATTTCACTTTGGTGTTAGCAGTCTGTCATAGCCCTACTTGCTAGTGAAATGTTATGGGAAGCTTGGCTTAATCATTCAGAAAAGAGAGCATACTTCGGGTTTTGATGTCTCCTGTGTGAAGATAATTAACCAAATACTTCAAGAAACACTGGCAAATCATGTACATGTTGGTTTAATATGTACTTCAGAAATTATTAAGGTCTGCAAGTATTTTTAAAGAAAATAGCATAAAAAATAATGCATGGCGGATGCTCACTTCTCAGATGATTTTCATTAACAGATTTCACTTTGTTTCATGTACATCTTCAGAGACAACCACAGTGGTGAGTAAATGTGACTTCTACATCAATCCTAGAGAAAGAGGAAGGATATGGCAGCATGAGGAAAGAAATCCACCCTCTGTATATTATTGACAGTGACATGGACGTTAGATGAATAGCCTGACACTATTTTTCTATCATCCATATAGAAAATGGACAGTGATAACCAATGATCACCAGTATGTTTTGCCAAAATCTCATCAGTCACTGTATTGGAGCTTGTTTATACTTCACTCATTAAACACTGCCCTAGAAAGAAAATTACCAGTTTTATTCCCAGGTTTTTCCTGAGCAATCACTGTTAGACCAGTACTCAAGCACGTCCTAGGATGGCATTAATCTTCAGACACTGCTGTGAGGGAAAGAAGCTGTATCATAATTTTCATTTCTGCATGGGCGCTGTGGAACAGAAAGAGGAAGGATGGAAGTTCCCACCAGTGTGGCATGTGTCTTTTGAGGTGTGACTGCTGATTTTTCTACATATTTAATTAACCTGTGGTATATTTTGTCGTAGGAGATTCTCTCCGATCAGATGTGGAGATATCATAAACAAACGACTTTTGTACAAAAAAAATGCAATTTTTCTTTTTAAAAGATGTAGAGAAAAATGGGCAGAAAGAAGAAAACTAACTGAAAAGAAGCTCAGCACGGACTCTAAGGGCTGTGTAAGTGCCCAAACTTGGAACTGTGAAGTTCTTACTTTTTGTCAGTCAAGTTGCAGAACCAGTTTCGTCCTGCAGGTCAAAGCTCAGCAGTGCAGTGAACAAAACTCATGCATTTACAGGGGCCAACTTGAAAGACACAGTGGTTCACACCAGTCCTGAACAGCGGGATTTTCACTCAAATACAAAATAAATTAATCTGAAAAGTTAGTTTATATAACATGACATCATGTAAGAAACCTTTGGCTAAAATAGGCATGTACACAGACTGTTCTTTTAATTTGTTTCAGTGACTTAAAGCAGGATTCCTTCACCATGCAGAAGCTTTTCAGCATGGTCAGAGACAGAATAAGTTGCTCCAAAGCAACTTATAACCATCAGAAAACTTTTCCATTTTCTCCAAATACTTACATTACTCAATAAATACTTTCACCTTACATACTACAAAAATTGCAGTTCTATAAGAAGCACACCTCTGACTAAAACTTGCATAGATTTTAAACGGCATTTATTAATTTCATAAATTTTAGTATGTCTAAGTATGCATTTACCATGCATTATTAATAATTCATAATAATTAAAATATTAATTCTCTAGCATTCATGATTGGGAAATTCAGAATGGCATATGTTTTAAATGGTTAAGATATGTAATTTCTTGTTTGTGTCTTTTCTGAGCCTCCTTCTTTGTGAATGCACACATACTTTTTGATATCCAGCAATCTTCCAACTCTCTGTGTATTCAGCCATGTACAGCTGGATTTGGAACACTATCTTAGAACAAATCAATGTTACACTAAATGGCATCTTAAAGTACTGATGCAACTGACTTTTTCCACTGATCATCCTGGCGTACGATTTCTAGCACAACACAGGCATTTACAGAACCCCACAAACAGCAGATTAATGAGGATTTTTTACTTCTGACAGCTTCCTGATCTCACAAAACCTCCGAGACAGTCGCTTGGTGGCTGGGCAGGGGAGCAGGCTCCCCGGGAGGCGGTCACAGCGCCCGGCTGACAGAGCAGCACAGCGCTCCCGGCTCGCCGGTGATCCCCGTGCGTTCCTTCCATCTCAGCATGTCCTGCGAAACTCTCAACACCGGGTGAACTCTAACAGACACCAAACCACCACTACGGCCCCCCGAGAATTCAAAGCAGTCCGGTCTGTAAACCCGTCCCCTTCCTGGGCCGGTCAGGAAGGGGCAGGAAGAAGCAGGAGGCGGCAGGAAAGCGGCAGAGAGCGGCAGGAAGCGGCCAGAAAGCGGCAGAGAGCGGCAGGGAGCCCGGGGCGGGCACGGGGCTCATCCCACGGCAGCGCTGCCGGCCTGCGGCCGGAGCGGAGCGCGGCGGCGGGACCGTGAGGGAGAGAGACGGGACCGTGAGAGAGACGGGACCGTGAGAGAGACGGGACCGTGAGAGAGAGAGAGAGACGGGGCCGTG
>JAWWMU010000106.1:124394798-124417033 GCA_035048155.1 Cinnycerthia olivascens
GGGCCGTGAGAGAGAGAGACGGGGCCGGGGGGGAGAGAGACGGGACCGGGAGGGAGAGAGAGACGGGACCGTGAGAGAGAGAGAGACGGGACCGTGAGAGATACGGGGCCGTGAGAGAGAGACGGGACCGTGAGGGAGACGGGTCGCGACCGTGTGACGGAGCCGTGAGACGGGGCCGTGAGGCGCTTGTGTCCCGGCCTAAGGCGGGGAGCGCTGCCGTGGGAGGCGAGGGAGGTTTGAAGCGAGATGCGGTCAGCGCGGGGGCCCGGCGGGATGGCGGGCATGCCCGGCGAGCTCAGCCTCATGGATAAGGGCGTTAAGAGGTGAGTGCGGACGGGCCGGGAGAGGGGAGGCCTGGCGTGGGGCTGAGCTGCCCGGCTGACGATGGGCGCCTCTCTCCGCAGCCTGCGGGATGTGCCCCTGAGCTCGGACCTGCACACGCTCAACGCCCACTGTAACCTCATCGCCAGGATCCAAGGGCTCGACCACCTCCGGAATCTGCAGCACTTGGATCTGTCATCAAACCAGATCCGCCGCATCGAGGGGCTCGGTTCCCTGGCTAAGCTGCGCACCTTGAGCTTGTCCTGCAATCTGCTAACCAAAGTGGAGGGTCTGCAATGTTTATTTCTGACCATTTAGCAAGTTACAAAGGTTTTCTAAGAGTCCTCTTGAAGTTTGCTTCTCAAATGTATGCATATAATTAAGGTTATACCAAGTTAGTATGGGTGTATTGTAACCATTTTATAAAGTAAATTTTAAGATGAGTATACATAGTCTTTGTAAGCCTTATCATAGCAAAATGCCTTAATTTTGATGAAAAACCTGATTTTTATAGTATGATTATAGTTTAGAGTCATAATTCGTAGTTATGATCTTTAGAGGTTCATTTTGCAAGCTTGAATTTGACAAAAGCAGAGCATTCTTATGAAAATCTTACTGTTTCTATTTTTTCCTCATTTTGTTTAGGACTTGAAAAACTCTTTAATTTAACCATGCTGAACTTGTCATATAATCGCATACATGATCTCTCTGGTAAGTGATGTTGCCATGTGCTGTGCAATAGAAAGCATTTGGCTCACTTTAATTTTGAAAAACTTGACCAAGTGTATCTTGAGAAGTTTCTAGCACTTCAAGAGCTAATTCACTGAATAATTCTAATAAAAGTGGCAATTGCTGCTGCTCTCAGCTTTCATGTTCCTAACACCAAAGATTGTTCTGAACTGGAATTTATTATTCTGTGTTTGGTAAGGCCAAACATGTTCAGAAAGTAGTACAGTAAGCATTCCAGACTTCCAAAACATTCATATCTTTCATTTTTATAGAACAAAAATGCAACTTCATGTATGATATGGAAGTTCTCTTGTATGTCTCTTTGTTGAAGTAGTCAGTTGTTCTTAACAATTTCATGCTACAAAATCATGAGAACTTGTAATGGAAAATTAAAAGAACATTGGTAACAATTTTGTTAATAAGCTTGTGTTATAAAATGAAAATTCAAGGAAAAGGTTTATTTTTACATACTTTTTAACAGTCATAGATTAATCTGTTTTTTTAAAGGTAGGTTGTGTTGTTCTTTGTAGTAGAGTAATTTAGGTAATAAACATGTAGACAAGGATCTAGATCAAGTGTTCTCTCTTTTCCAGTTATGATCGATTACTTACTGGATATTTTTCAACAAGATGCCATTTGTTCTAAACCACATAATCTAGGACTGTAGCAGAAAACATTACTTCATGGTTGGTTGGATTTTTTTTCTGAAATTTCCAGGATTTCGATCCCTCCATGGAACCAAGCATAAGATTAGCCACATTGACCTTCACAGCAACTGTGTCAGCAATATTAATCACTTACTTCAGTGCACCAAGGGGCTGCTCTCTTTGACAAACCTCACCCTGGAAAAAAACGGAAAAGCCAATCCGGTTTGTCACACAGCAGGTACAGATCTGATCTTCCATAGATAATTTGTGCTCATTAGGTCAGTGATTTCCTTTAAGCTGTGAGCCGTTTTCTGAGGCTTGCAAATTTAATTCATAAACTGGCCAGCCTGCAGAAATCTAAATTCTGTCAAAATTAATTCATTTTCCATTTTAAAAAATCCTTTATCTTTCCCCCATGGCATATTCTCAAAATTATAACTTGTATGCTTTGATAAGGCTCAACATTTTCACTTGTAAGTCCAGATGAGGGCCACCAACATGATTAGAGAAATGGAACAGCTCTCCTATGAGGAAAGGCTGAGAGAATTGGGATTGTTCAGCCTGGAGAAGAGAAGGCTTCAGGATGACCTAATTGTGTCTTCCCTTAAAGGAGTCTACATGAAGGAAGGAGAGAGAGTCTTTCCAAGGGCATGTAGTGGCAGGACAAGGAGGAATGGCTTCACATTGGAGTAGGTTTAGATTAGATATTAGGAAAAAATTCTTTACTGTGCAGAGTGGTGAGGCACTGGAACAGGTTTCCCAGAGGGGTTGTGGATACCCCATCCCTGGAAGTGTTCAAAGACAGGTTGGATGGAGCTCTGAGCCACATGGCCCAGTGGAAGGACAGGAGTATTAATATTACAAGCTGGATAGGTGGAGAACTCAAAGAATGTATGTATAGATATTGAACTGTATAGACAGAAGGCAGGCACAGGACATAGATAGGATGCTACTGATAGAAAGCACAAGAGAAAGATCAGTAACAGTTAGCTCTTCCTTCTTTTCCCCCTGCTTTGGTCAGCAGTGACAGACTCTAGGATCCTCTGCAGTAATCAGCATTTTCACCCAAACAGCTGGCAGGTGTTTCAGTCGGCATTGGGGATCCAAGTTGGAGAATGCAGGTGGATACATCACTTCCAGTTGCATTAGAGCTCCTGGTTCAGGGGTGGGTTTTTCAGGCCATTAAAACATTACACTCTAATTTCAAGAAGTTAAATTGTAGCATTCTGTATCGGTATAGGTATTTTTAAATTTTTTTTGTGTGAGAGAGGAAAGTCTCTTACCAGAGGATGGAAGGGAAGGATTGATGCTTTTGAAAGTGTTTAAAGGTAATTGCATGACAAAGAGTGGGACAGTAGGAATTAGAACCATACAGAATAGCAACCATATCATGAGCATACAATTGATACAGGTGCAATGTGTGTATAGCTCAAAAGAAACATCAGGTGTTACTGAGGAAAGCCAAATTAGGTTTTAAGTAATGCTTTTAAATGCACTAATCATGTTTTACAAATACATTCAGGCACTACAGAAACAGTAACAGGACTATTAAACTTGTCTAATTAACTTAGAAAATGCCACTAGTTTTCTTTTGCAAGTATTTACATACCTCCTCATATCTATATCTTTGGTGGCACTTTCAAAACTGCAGTGTTCAGCAGCTGAAATTCTGATAAATTAAAAATGTTAACTTCAGTGCTTTACAGTTTCATGATGCTTTATTTCATTCACTGACAAAGGATGAAGTTGTCTAAGCCCTTTCAGAACTTGCTTTTCCATTATATTCATCTGTCCTTCCATTTGGTACAGCTGTTTGGGTGCAGGAGGCTGATGTTGAAAGGTTGTCTGTGTAATTCCAGTGTGCTGATGGTGGCTGGGAAATCCCTGTGTAGATCAGGACTAGGCAGGCTGCTTCCCAGTTGATTTAATTTGTAATGTTGTCTGCTGAAAGTCTTGTATGGAGAATGGTGGGACAACTGTAGACGCTCACTTTTTTTTTTCTTACATTAAAAACGCATTGAATCATTTAAGATGATGAAGTACCTAAAATAA
This sequence comes from Cinnycerthia olivascens, assembly GCA_035048155.1. Lineage (NCBI taxonomy): Eukaryota > Metazoa > Chordata > Aves > Passeriformes > Certhiidae > Cinnycerthia > Cinnycerthia olivascens. The sequence goes on from JAWWMU010000106.1 coordinate 124,398,548, forward strand.
ACCAGACACTTCTTGGAAGGTTGATTTCAATTTAAATCTGGTCTTTTTCTCAAGGTTATAGGGAAACTGTTCTTCAGTCATTGCCCCAGCTAGCAGCTCTAGATGGAAGAAATATTTCTGGTGAATCAGTGGACCTGGCAGAAGAAAACTGTTCAGAAGACATTTTGGGCTCTTTGATTCCATCTGAGGGCCCTTCTTCTCAAGATCAGGTGCCATAGTTTGTGTGTACTGGTTTTAAAATTGACACATTCTGTTTTTATATTGCATGCAACATGTTAATGCTACAAGGGTTGTGTTTTCTCCTGACAGAGCAATGTTCCCTTACTGCTGGTGACACCACACATCGACCAGGCGCTGGCTCAGTTCCGGCAGCGGACAAGGGCACCAGCCCGAGGTACCACCAGCTCCTCCACAGAGCTTGTCTCATCTTCTGAACCCGAGAGGACCCAGCTTGATAAAATACACAGTGAGATGAGGATTAAAAAAATAGAAGATCAGATTTTACAGATACTGCAAAAGGTGATTTCTTTTCTGTGATTGTGCAGCAAGTTTTGTTTGTAAGATAAGGTGGGCCATTCTGATAATGAAAAATTTGCTGAACCAGACCAGAGCATTTCTACTGGTATGTATGGGCTGAGTGTGCTAATATGTTATTAATCATTTTGAGAAGCCGAGAATAAAATAAAAACAAGTCTTTAAAACTGAAGATTGCACTTTGTATCACGAATCATTCAGAATCACACAGAATAAGAACCATAGTATATGAGACTAGCAGAGCTACCTGATCATGTTATAGTAGAAAATTCTTTTTATGCTTTTGTTTGTTTTTATCCTGAAACCAACAATATACTAACTGAATCACAGTAAAACATGAAATACACTAAAGTGCCTGGATTATACGATTGATGAAAATTAATTTCAGCAATAGGTCAGCTTGGTCTGATACATTTGTCACGTAATATAGTTTGTGTTGTTAACATAGATAACATAAGTTTGTCAGGTTTATTTGGTACTGGTGTTTGTAAGACTTTTTTAGTTTTAAGTGCTGTGTTTGTTTTAAATTTTTCACGAACTGCCTAAGGGTTTTACCAAGCTTCAGGTATTTCAAAAGGAAACAACTATATGTTCTCAAGCATCCTGGGTTTACTTTAGCTTTACAACAACAAAATATTTCAGCAAAGAGGGAAGGGATTGTAAAAGTAAAGAACTGGAAGCAATTGTTTAGTTTTTGTCAAAATTATTTTGTGTGAACTTTTTTAAAAATAGCACCTGAATAAGTGTTAGAAATTAGCCAATCAGAAATTGTAAAATTTGTATCTAAATCTTCGATGTCTTCTTAGGTATCTGATAGTTCAAGACAGGAAGCTGCTCCAAGTGCTCTCAAAGCTAAGAGAGACACAGATCCAACTTCTGAGAGTGAAAATGAGAGTGGAAAAGAGAACAACAGAAAGGTCATGAAAGGAAGCAAGGTCTCCACTTACCGTAAAACGGCCTCATCTACAAAAGGTCATGCAAGTCATCTAAAGAAGAAAATAACTGACAGGTATCCCAGTGTTTACTATATAAAGCCAAAATTAATTAAACTAAATATTGTCAGCATGAACATAGTTTTAACTTAAAACATTTCACTGAAAGTGGTAGGTTGAGTAAATCAGGTCAGTTAATAGTGCCTTGAAAATGAGTAGCTACTGAGGCTTCATTCAGTTGTTTCTCCATATGAGCCATTTCTTTCTTCAGGTAAGAAGGAAATTGAACTGAAGACTCCAAAACAAACACTTTCAAAATCCTAACAGCTTATATTTCCATCTTTATTTTAAATTGTGGTGACAAAAGAACTCTCCACATTTGAAACTGAGTAATTAAAAATTAAAAGATTCATGGTGTCAGAACAATGGTCAAGAATATATATCCTTGATGAAGCTGAGGATGCCATAGTGACTTGTTTGATTTATATGGTAGATATCAGAAGTGATGAGTAGAAGGCAATGCAACTTGGAATATATTTGTTCAGTCAGCCACTGCAGCTCCACAGCCACTCTACTCATATAAAATTATTTCATGTCTGTGTGATCTGATTATTTCATGTCTGAGATGGTTTTAGGTAGCATCTACTAGTTGTAAGTATCTTTTTAAAGCTGAATATTTAAATTTAGCTGTGTCTGTGGTCTGATTGCAAATTATTTTCTATGGTTTAAAACTCTCTAGTATTTAGCTGCTGCACAGTAAAAATTTCTCTCATTTAAAACTGTCTGAATCCTCTGTTACTGTTTAAACTCTGCATATAGGGAAGAGAAGTGTTCCTCAAAGTGTCCATGCTCCAGTCAGAAAGACTCTCATTTTAAAGTAGTGGGAAGAAAAGCTGCAATACTAACTGGAAGACAGAGTAATATGGAAAAAGTCGAAGAATGTAATCCAAATCCCATAGAGGAATCAACATACCGAGTAGGTTTTTCATCATTTCAAGTTAAATATGAATATATCTTCATTTGAAGCCAAACATATGTCTCCTGGTCAAACTAAAACTGGTGGTGACAAAAATAATTGCATGTAGATATTATCAAAAGTAGTGGAGTTCTTGTAGTGTCAACTGGCAGAGGATGCATTTTATTTCACTTTTATGGGAGTTTTTGGCCTGGTCACTTGCGCTTTCTTCTGTCATCTATGAATTCCAGAAAGACAGAAAAGTCTTGTTCTACAGTTATAAATACTGTTTGTCATTTTTAGCTACGCTTGAATGTTTCCTAGTAAGTTGATGCATATCACATTCTTGCTAAGGCACTGATTCAAGAACTGGATCAGGAGAAAGAAAGAAGGTGGAAAGCAGAGCAAGCAGAGAAGAAATTATTAGAGCATGTCAGTGAGCTACAGAAGAATGCAGAAGAAGAAAAGAATGTTCAGAGTATGGCTGTATACAATACAGACAGGTAGGGAGACAATGCTGTAGTCTAAGAATTTGTTGTGTTTTTTTTTAGTTTCCAATAATTCATTTCATAGGCTTAAGAAACAAGGACAGCTTTAAGCAATCTACTTGGAAAATAAGGCATCAAGAAGTAGTGCTAGGATGTCTCTCAGTATTACCTAGTGAAATTCCCTTCTGCAGCTTTCTTCCTCTTCTTGTCATAGAACAATATCAGTTTGCCACTTCCCTCCATTTCTAGCCAGTACTTTCTAGACAATGTGTATCATAACTTTTCCTTCAGTTCAAGCTCTGGTAGGTGTCCATATCATACTTCTGCCTTCTGTGTCCCAGTCTCCCTTTCCACAAATACCTGCAGCGTTCTTTGATTTTTTCTGCGCAGCGCGTTAGAACAAAAATGTTTCTGGCAGGCCAGAGTTGGCCTGTAGGCAGTGTATGGTGCAGGGCAGGCCTAGCACATCTTCAGAGAGATGATTGTCACCATCCTGATGTGTTCTGAGCAGCAGTCTTTAAAAATATCTCCTTATTTTTGGATATGTCTGTTCCATTTGTCTTTTTCTTAACTGCATTGTATTTATCAAAGCTACATTTTCTTTCTTTTAGGAAGAAACATGCCAAGTGCTTCCTGAGTTACCATCTATGACTGACAATGAATATTTCTCCTTTTTTCCTTTTTGTTTTAGGTTCATTTCCTACCTTTATTTTCAACCCATCTACATTTATAACATCTTCTATAAGAGGCTTATTATGTTCCTATAAATCAAAGTATTACTGGAATGTCATTTCCTAAAAGATGTATCTGTGAGGTTGTCTCCATCTCAGGTGTTTTGGATTGAATCTCCATATAGTAATGCTACACATGATTAAATAATAGTTTATGTCTCTTCAAACAGTTTTTTATGACAGTGCTATAAACAGTAAAACTCAGTAAAAAGGATATGTTGCTACAATGGCTACTAATGCTTTTTTCTTAATATATTTGGCATCAAACTTAAAAGTAAAATGTTTGTAATACAACTTTATTGTGTTTATTCTCAGGTTAAAGGAATTAATATTAAAAGAGAGGGATGCCAAAGCAAGACTTCAAGCAGATGTCCAACAGTTAAAAGGTGAAACTGAAAGACTTACTAATGAGCTAAATCAGGCAAGAAATAAAGAAGCAGGATATCAGAAGGCCATGCAAGCTTTAGAAGAAACACTGTTCAAGATGGAGACCCAGAGATTGCAGCAGCGAGCAGTAGAGGTAAATATTTTTCATTAATAAATAATGCAGTGACAATAGAGTGGCTACCACAGTCCTGAATATATAGAGAAGAAATACTAGATTTTACCAGCACTGAGTCTGAGTTTTCCACAATAAAACCTGGGGCTTTTTTTCTGCATAGTAGTAGTTAATAACAGGTATCCATTTTAATTGTCAGTTAACGTATTTTATAAATGGTGGTCTTAAGATAAAGGAGAACAAGTCCTACGTACTTAATACTGAGAGCTGATATTTTCTGAAAATACAGGGTGACAAAGACAAGTTTTTAAAGTTGCCAAAATCAATAGACATCTTACTACTGAGATGGAAATCTGGTGGTTCTGTTTGTTTTGCTGATCTAAAGAATTAGATGCTTTTAATTGTAACTAGAACAAAACAGTAATTGCTGAGAACGTTAAAGAATCTGGTTAGGTTGTGTGATGTTTTGTGTTTGTTTTTTTGGGATTTTTTTGTTTTGTTTTGTTTTTTAGATGGAGAAGATAATAATACTTTTGTAGTCAGAGGCTCTTTGTTGAGTATACAAATATATAAGATCAAGATGCTGGACCTGATACTGCCACTATTTCTTTCTGAAAAATTAATTGCTGAATTTTGAGTGTCCTCCAATATCTATTCCATTTGTTTGTTTGTTTATATCCCTATGTTATTCCATTCCTGTATCACTGAACTTAGAGAAAATGAATCTTAACCCATCCATCCTGAAAAGTCTTTGAATTGATAGTGTGGTGCTCTAGGAAGTGCTGCTGTTCAGGTTCCCTGAAAGGGAATCAGGGAGTGTGCTGACAGACAAATTGCAAGGTACCATCCAAGACACCCTCAACTTCCTGTTTGGGCACTTGAGTGGCTCTTCCATTTCTTCCTTAGTTGTAGATATCCTGGAGCTAGTATGGAATCTAGAAGTGACCTTCAATTTAGATCAGGTATCTGCCTGTCACTTTGAAAAGTACTAAATTTAGTGATTTGGGGAACAGGAGAGTGGGATTTGCATATGTGTGTGTGGTTTTTATCTATCCTATAAGAATGGAAATACCTTATTGATGTATGAGGCTTTTCTTTTTCCTTCAAGGAGTTTGTAGAAATAAGTCATCTCTTTTGGTAGTAATAGCATTGTTTTTATTAAGGGAAGGTCTTTGTTCCTGTCTTTAAGATCCTGTAGGGAATACTCCTTAGTAATTATGTTTCAAACAATAATCATTATGCTCTTGAAACTAAATCCTCTTTTTGAATGTTCAGATTTAATATACTTTTGGCCTGTTTTATCAATTCCAAGATTAAAAAATTCTAGAGTATTTCATAGAGCTTTCTCATTGTACATCCTGGCAATTACTTTCAGTGGTAAATTATGGCTACTCCGTGTAGCCACCACTGTTTAAGGCCTTCAGTTAGCATTACTAGATGACTTCTTGAAGGGATTCCAGATGAGGAAGTTTACTATGTATCTGAATATGTACTCTATTCCCTTGTTCTTCTGACAATTTTGTCTAAATGTGTTCTTGCTTGACATTTGCTTCAGTTTAGGAGAGAATTGCTTCTCTTCTTCCACAAAACAAAGAAATACATTGTGGTGTGTCTAAAAGTTACTCTTTAAACTCTTCATGAAAGGGTTTAATGTGTGATAAGAACTTAGCCTTCTGAAGTGTCTGGATTTTGAATTACCATTTAATGAGTAATCAAAACCTTTTTTATAACTTTTTTCATATCTTTTTTCTTCATGTTGAATCAGAAAAGAGTTTTATATTTAAAAGGCTTAAGTCTACAAAATGGAATTACTCATAAAAGCTTGCATCAAATGGAAAGAGTGGAGTATGCCATCTGGTGTTTATATTGATTCTACAGTTTTTGTAAAATCATTAGAAAGCAGCTCTGTTCAGCAACTCTAAACTGTACAAATCAGAAAGATGGAGATTTTTACAATACTGGAGTGTTAAAAAATGAAGTTAATGTTGAATACATCTAAGAATGTTTTGTTTGAAACTAATACAAGTATTACAGTGAAAGAGTTTCTAATTGAGGAAATCATTCTGCCAATGCACTTCTCCCACTTCTGAAGGACACCTTGACATTCTTTACAAATTAAGTAAATGCCCTTGGTTCTTTATTAAGGTTGCTTTTTGAGTTGTAGGAAGTTAAGACTTTACTTTAAATGCCTTAAATTTCTTCAAATGTTAAAATATATATTAAGAAAAAACCAAAACTAAACCAAACAAAAAACCCCAAACAAAAAAATCTTAAAAAGTACCTGTTCCTTTGTGTTCTAGTATAAAACATGAAGACTAGATTACAGTTTTAAGAAAATCTTGCTCTTGTCTGTATGACACAGATGAAACAGGTGCAAGAAGCAGAGCTTAGAGCATCAGCAAATGAAAGAGAAGTACAGTTACTTCGAATTTCTGTCCACCAACAGAAGGAGAAGGTAAAACAACTACATGAGCTTCTTGTATTAAGAGAGCAAGAGCAAAGGTATGGGATCATTATTTTCTTTTCAAAAGTTAATAGAGATGCTTGTGTTGCCAACATGTTTTGTTTAAATGTGGTTTTGTTTAGGTTTAGTTTGTTTTGGGGTTTTTTGATTACTGGCAGAGATGCTCTTTGTAAAAAGGTAGATGTCTTCCCACACATTTCCCTGCTCATTTAGGAATATCTCGTAGATTACTGGCTAATAAGTTCATGTAGGCAACTTCCAGCCTTTCACAGGAAAGGTTCTTGTCTTATAATATGGCCAAATTCTTTACCTAAGTACTTTATCTGTAATCCAGGAATAATCAGATAAAAATAAAATTGTATTTGAATTACTGTCTGAAGATCTGCATGTGCTACAATAACACAAAGTGTTCCAAAAAATCCATCAGCCTCTGCAGTATCTTGCTTGTGGGATGGAGGGTGAGTTACTTGCCTGGTTGTTTTCTCTTTGAAAATTTCTCTTTTTTTTGGAGAATACTTGAAGCTAAGTTCTGTGGTGTTCAGCTAATACAATCAAATATGTGTACAAACTATCTCAAGAATTACCATGAGGTATGGTTCCAATTTCTCTGATTCCAATGCCACTTGCAGATGTTTGTTAACAGCAAAGCAAACAAGTGCTAAATCACAGCAGAAGCACAACTGAGTAATTTCTTCAAATGTTTGAATTAAAAAGTAAGGATATTCCTTTGGGTGTTTTGACAGTAGTCAACAGAATTTTCCTCATGCCAGGGCCATTGTCAGAGACAGAAAGCTGTCTGTGAGATGAAGGATTTTATCCCATTTATTATGTAATTCATTATCCTTGTTAAGTAAGACCAAGGAAATGAATTAAAACAGCATTGTGAGACCCTGCAGTTCATGTCTCAAGTGTGTGCTTTATAATTCCAGGAAAGAACTTGGAACCCGAGTTGCTTTAAATGGACCTGAATTTCAAAACGCTTTGTCAAAAGAAGTGGCTAAAGAGGAGCAGAGGCATGAGCAGCATGTTAGAGAATTGCAGGAGAAAATTACCTTGTCAAACCACAAGTATAGAGAGTTGGAAGATGACTTTCGTTTAGCTTTAACTATTGAAGCAAAAAGGTTTAAAGAGGTAAGACTAAGAGAACATTTCATCTCACACTAGGTGGGGTTGTAGTTCTCTTAAATGTGTTGGCCTTGGGTGGATATTCTGTGTGGTTTTTTGGTGTCTTGTTGGGTTGGCTTTTTTCCCTGTGGTCTTTGCTCCAAGGATTCATGCAAAAATACTGGTAGAGAGGTTTGAAATATCAGTAATTAGAACAGTGACAGTAATTGCCAAGTCAGCACTCAAAAATCCCAGGATTTTTGTTCATATGTAGAACTTAATCAAAAACCCTTTCTGTCTGATGTTATTAATTTCTTTTAAAATATGTTGACTTCTAATTAAAATACATTCAGTTACAGTAAAACCTCTTTTTGATTTGTGTTTTGACAAGGTTATCATTAAATATATATACAAGTTTATTTACTAACATAGTCCCTTAGTGTGTAAAATTTCAAAAATTGAATTTTGTATCTACATTTGAAACTCAAATTCGAAATTTGCTTGCTAAATTCCATAAGAGAATTTATTTCTCTAGTGGCTAGTATTTACATTTTTTATATGTTAAATAAAATATTAAATGCTTCACCTTAAACATTATTTTCTTTGTTTTAAACAAGTTTGAAATAAGTTTTAAACAAGTTTGAAATAAGTTTTAAACAAGTTTGAAATAAGTTTTAAACAGGTTTGAAATAGATGGGAGAAGAGGGGAAAGAAAAGACAGGAGTTTTTCCCTCCAAATCTTTCTGTTGCAAGAAAAAGAGGCTTGAATTAACTTTGTCCTTCTTCTGAGATTTTAATGTCAATTTTAAAGATGAGATTAAATCAAGGCATTTCTTTCAGTTCCTAAGTATGTTTTTCTGCTCTGCTTCCCATCCACCCATGATTTTTTTTTTCTGTGTGTGGGGTTTTTTTGTTGTTTGTTTGGGGCTTTTTGTTGTGTTTTGTTTGGTTTGGGGTTTTTTTTTACAAATAAGTACCTGGGTAGAACCAGTTTTTCAAGTTGAAGTTTCACAAACAATCCAGGAGAAAACCGGTTTCAGATATTCACTAATTTCATATACAGTTGATAAATTTTTGTGTATTCACTTGAAATTCAAATGTCACTTTTGTTTATATATGCACAGTCTTTTCCAAATGCTAGCATTTTTCAAGTCTTGTCTTGTAAAATTTTAGGTTAAACAGGGTTTTGAAAAAGTTTCTGCTGATCTACTTGAACACAAACAAGCCCTCTTTGAGTTGGAGCAAAGGGAAAAAGACATGGAAAGTCTGATCCAAGACCTGACAAATTTAGTGGAAGAACAGAAAGTGAAAATTGCAGAATTAACAAAATCAAATGAAGAAGCTACAGCAAACCTAAAGGTATTTGTTTCAAACTACATAGATTATTTTTTGTGATGTTTCATCTATAAAAGTTAATGATTACATACAAGCTTGATTAATGAAAAGACACAGATTTCCTATTGGACTAAAACCCAGTAGTGCATGTCTGCCTTTATTCTTGCATCTTACACTTTTATTCCTCACAAACTCTGCTCCCCATATATAGAAAAATGTTGATTCACTTATGTTTTGGAAAGTGCACTCCTTGCCCTGTGAGCAGTAGCAGTTTGTATATCCCTGATCCCTTGTAAATTCAAAGAAATGGAACATGCTTCTGCATTGGTCACTGTATGCAAAATTAAAATGTAATTGAACAAATAATGCAGTGTAGTTATTAGCAGCTTAGTATCTCCTAGTTGTGAAATATTAGAAGTATTATTCATTATTACTCAGTGTCAAATTTTAATCTTAAATCCTGTGGGCACAGTTGTTTTGTGGTAACATATTCTAGTACTATTCTATTCTCCATAAATAATTTTTTTAAATCTTAAGGACATACCTTTTGAATAGTTGTGTGATCCAGTCCAGCTTTGTGCTAAAACTTGGGTGCAGTACAACCCCTGCACAGCTGTTTCTAATCTCCCCTCTTCATGTTGTTGTTAGAGTGCCCGAACATTTTGCTGTTGTACAGAATAGGATTCTGCCAGTCAGTGATGGTTTTAAGAACAAAATTGAAAAATACCTACATTAAATAGCTGTAATCTGTAAAACAAAAAGTAGCTTGGATAATTGAAGATATATATTTATCACTGGAACCCAGCTTCTGTCTTCTTTTTCTTGAGTTTTTAATATCTTTACTTTTTCTTTTCTTGACTTGTGCATTTATAATTCTAAACAGGTTTTTCTGAGGACATTGATACTTTAGAGTGTGTATTTAGAAGTCAGCTTTACAGTTTTCTGGCATTGAAGTATGTCTATTTGAAGCAAACATTTGTGTTTCACAGCTGGAATGAGCTGCAGGTAGAACCCTGAATGCAAGCAGAATATTTCCCAATTAATTTTAATCTGGTGTATATAAGGATTACTTTCCTAACCCCTTAGTACTGATTTGAAATTTTGACTATTGTGTAAATGATCTTACTGTCTTTTCCCAATGTTTGTTTGTACAGTGTCGAACTGGAGAACTTGAAACTGTGATTGAGGAGGACAAACAAAAGGCTGCTCAAGTTGAACTTCTAAAAAAGGAAAACGGAAAACTTATTTCTCAGCTGACAGCCCAGGAATCTGTGATTGATGGATTAAAAATGGAAAGAAAAATATGGGGGCAGGAGTTGGCAGAACAGGGTAAAATAGTGGGTTTTTTTCTTTTGCAGAAAAAATGGTGGTGTTCAATCTCTTACATTTCAAATAAACACTCCAGTATAGTTTTAATCATGACAGGGTCTTTGGATGCCTTCCTGATCTTATGTAGTTTTAAAGATGATGTGTGAAAATAGGTGTTGTGTGGCACATGGGCTGGCAGGTACAGGATCTGTAACAGCAGTTGTGGGAGTCAGCTGTGAGTACAGTTTATCTGTTTCCTGAGAAGGTGAAAATACCATAAAGTTGTACAAAGAACTTTTAAATATGAAACCAGAAAAACAAGGATCTGTAAATAATTTTACGTAATGCTTCTTCTCTGGCAGGGAAGTCTAATATGGAAATTTCTGTATATATCTTAAAAGAGTGTTAAATGCTGGGAGAAAAAAGTTTGGGCATTTTTCTCTATTCCTGTGACTCAGCACCACCTCGTGGTCTTTTGGGGTCTGTAAGAATTACTGTCAACTATTTTTCAGAGCAGTTTTCAAAAAGGATAAAACACAGACCTTCAGTTCTGCATTTCCTCTTAAGTGTTACCTACCTACAGATTAAATCCCTACGGTGTTTCCAGTGGGCAAAAGAGTCAATACTTTGGTTTGTAAGGTTCTTACCTTCGCCTCCCCCAGCCCAATCTCCTAAGATTACATATCTTGAAATCATCTATAAAGTAAGTGGCTGTAATGTGAATATCCTATTTTGTCCAGGAGCTCATCTTGCACAAGATCGGGGGAAACTGGAGGCAAAAATTGAAGTTTTAACAAATGAGATTGACATGTTAAAAAAGCAAAAGGAACAGGACAGTGATACCATAAAAATTAAAAACAAAATAGTGGATGATCAGACAGAAACAATTAGGAGACTAAAAGAAGTAAGTGCCATATCTGACAATTTTTGTGCTTAACTTTCACTGCAAGTCTTAATTTTAGCTATCACAAAGCCTGTGATGAAAGCTGGGTCTGCACTCGTAGTTTTCCAACTCACAAATCACAATCAGGCTGTCAGTGGCAATTCATTTCACTGAGAGCAGAAGAGGGCTTTTTATTAAATTGATGCACAGTGATGCTACTGTGAATCTCTTATTGAACCATATTTATGTACAGACTTTCTTCTCTTTGCCTTGTTTCAGTTTATTCAGTTTATTCTTGATAATGATTTTGAGAGACGTGAAACTAGGATAGCATAATTCTTCCTAAGTGTTTAAAAGAAAAGGTAAAATAATTTTTAAAAGTTTGCTTCACGTTTATTTTACAACATAAATATTTTTTCTTTATTTTGTTCTTGTGAAACAGTATTTTGGCAGCAGAGGTAATATGTTTTGTCCCAATTTGTCTCATTTAGAGACTTAAAACTTTAGCTTATTAACCAAAATTTTATAGCATATTAATGTCAGTCAAAGGTAGATGCATTACTCATTGTTACAGATTGTGAGCTCAGTGACTTATGTACAAGTCTATTCAACTCTTATGTAAAGTGTTCAAAATAACTATTTTCTTAACTTGCTTTCAACTTCAGATTTGTATTGATTACTTTTTTTTTTAAATTCAGACTTCTTTCAAATGAAGATTAAGTAACTGACTATCATTTTTCTAAGTGTTCTTCATACATTCAGAAGAGTAAACTTTCATGTTCTCTGCTTTATTCCATCATACACTAAACACATACTCTTAAGGGGTAACAATAAAGTTAAGGGAGTTTATGTGTTCTAAAATATTTATCTTCTAAAGGGCTTACAAGAAAAAGATAAACAAATCAAAAAACACCATGAAGAAAACCGGGAAGCTCAGAAATTGCTTCGAGTACAGTTGGATGAAAAAGCTTCTGAATGTGAAAAGCTAATAGGAAAATTAGAAAGGCAAAATGAAAGAAAAGAGGAATTAAAGCAACTGCTGGAAGAAAAAGAAGTAGAACTTGATGACATTAAGAATGCATACAGGTGATATATACAAATTACAATAATTCTTTGGGACCATTGTATGCAACACTGCTCTGAAGTTATTCTGTAGTCAGAGAGTACTTGCTTACTGTTAAAACCAACAGAAATGAGGAAAAAATGGAAGCATGAAAAACTTTTCTGCCTTCCTAAGAAGTGGTATTTACATTCATTGTAAATATGTGCATTTTATTTTCAGTGCACTGAAAAAGAGGTGGCAAGGTAAAGGAGAGCTATTAAGCCAGCTGGAGGTGCAGGTTAAACAAATGAAGGAGAACTTTGATTTCAAAGAGAAGAAGCTGATTGAAGAGAGAAATAAAAGTCTTGAAAATCAAAGGTGAACACTTTAGTAGTTTATTTCGTGGCTACTCAGTTATTGTAGAGTTGCACTATTAATAACTGTGCAGAAATGTTCAATTATGTGGTGAAAGAACGTGTAACACGTTTTTAACTACTTGGTGAGCCCAGTTACAAACTGGGCCTAGGAGGAATTCTTGCTGTAGAGGTGACTTACTTCATGGAACTGGCATTCAGTTACAGCATTTGGCATCTGAACTTCTTAATTTCCATTTCCTTAGAAAATAACCTCATACAATTGGCCTCATCCATCAATCCAGCCTGCCCCAATCCCTTCTGTAGAGCCTTCCTGCCCTCCAGCAGATCAACACTCCTGCCCAACTTGGTGTCTGGTAATCACTGCTTCAGTCTGTGACTGTTTTTAAATTACCCATCAATTCTTTTCCCATACAAATGGCAAGATTTTTAATTTATTTTATTATTCCTCTTGTACTGTCAATTTCTTTGATCAATAAATAGTTAAATATGAGATGATACAGAAACAAGTACTCGTAAGCCAGAAAATTATTTCATATGTTTCTGGAATGATGGAGAAGTTTGCTAGACTGATGCCTGTGGTAAGTTTAGATTCTTACTGTGATTTTTACTTTATTCTTTGGCCCCCTTCTCATGTTTTTCTTCCTTCCTCCCAATTATTCTTGAGAAAATACCAGCTAGTTAATAAGACTGCATAAAAAGAAAAACACAGAACCACAACAAACAACAGTAACAAAAAAGCCAAACAAAACAAACCACCTCGAATAGTCAATAGTACTGGGGTTTAGAATTGCTAGAAGATCAATAGTGAAACTGAAATTTTTGTTCTAGATAATTCTGGTTTGTTTCAGAATTTTGTTGTAAATTAATTGTATAAATTTTCCTTGCTTTTTTTGTTCCTACATATTTAAGAATTATCCCCTAAAAGCAGAATTTGCTTGGAGTTAAAGAAATGCTTCTTTTCTGTTTCTGTGAGATGTAGGCTCACAGGCCATTCACAGGATCACACAGTTCATTCACTTCTTTGGAACCAAAAGCATAAGGAGATGTTTGAAAACAAGTGGAGTTCTCATCTATGTTCACAGTAGCAAACTCTAATCTTCATTTCCTTTGCTAGTGATTAAAAGCCTCTTCTAAGAGAATACCAGAAGTCCTAAACACAGTGCATAAAGTTAGAACATGTACTTGAGAAAACAGAACACTTGTAAGTGTCTTCATGCTTAAGTTATCAAAACCTTATCAAAGGCAGAATTGGACAAAGCAAAATATTTCAATTGTTTGCAGGACTGTGATTTTTTTTTTTTTCAATCTATTTTTAGAATTGCTGTGGAAAAGCTTCATAAAATGGATAATGCTTTCAGAAAACAACTTGAGTCAGTGTTGGCAGCACATCAGGAAGAACTCTTGCGCCTGGAAAATGAAAAGGAAAAACAAATTGAAGCAGCAAATGAAAAAGTAATTTTAATACTCAATTTATACATTTCTTGTATTTGCATTTTTATTCTGTAGCTGCTGCAAGAGTGGTGCTTTGAAGTCTCCTGTTTGAGTCTATCAGGCTGACTCTGGATGGAAACAGTCCTGGTTTAGTACTCAATCTTTGGACAGCAAGAAAATCTCCAGACTTGTGCCATTGTAATGTTTTATATTCAAGCAAAGTGAAGTTCCATGCTATGCAGCTGTTATGAATCAATAGCTAAATACTTCCTTATCTATGCAGGCAAGAGTAATGATGACTATGCCAGATAATCCATTTAACTCACCTATGCCATCCTTAACTGTTACTGTTTCTGTCTTCTGTTGCATTCTTCCTTAACATGACAACTGGTGCTTTTTTTCATAGTAAGTTTTCTGGATTGATACAGTACTTGCTACCTCCTAGCAGATTAATACATCTTTTTAAAGAAAAAAAATTCTGATACTGCATCCAGTATCAAGAGTAATGCATTCATATTCAAACATAAGCATATGAGTCTTGCATTGCTTATCAATGTTAAAAATTGCCAAGATTATATGGGTTTAGGTGTATTAAGAAAAGCAAAAAGTCTCCTTCACTTCTGTGCTCTTTCAGGTGTACTCTGTTGAAGAAGAAATGCGGGAGCTTCTGCAAGAAATGGCAAACAATAAAAAAGCCATGGAAAATAAAATACGACGACTTACACATGCACTGAATGATATTCAACAAGACTTCGAAGATTATTAATATTTATACTAAAAATGTATATTACACAAGTAGTTTTAGCCACTACAATGCACTTTTCCTTTTTTTCTAGATAATTCTTTGTTGTATATTTTGATAGTTCAGGGAGCAAACAAATGTTTTTACATTATTTTCATAATAAATTGTTATTTCTAACCTTTGTTTATTTTTAACTGCTGTCAAAAAGGGTCAAAACATGTATAGATGAAAAGCATCATATGAAATTAGGAATTAGCATGTTTAATAAGAGAAAAGAAAGTTGGAAAGTTCTAAGCCAAGAGCTTGAAGCTTTGCTTCAGTGAAGTAAAGATTCTTGTAATGAGAGGACCAAGAATGTTGAATCACAGAAGGGCTTGGTTTGAAAGGGACCTTAAAGATCATCCAGTTCCAGCGCCCCTGCCGTGGGCAGAGACACTTTCCACTAGACCAGGTTGCTCAGAGCCCCATCCTGCCTGGCCTTGAACACTTCCAGGGATGGGGCATTCACAACCTTTTTGGACAACCTGTTCCAGTGCCTCACCACCCTCACAGTAAGGAATTTTTTCCTATTAGCTAATCTAAACCCACTGTCTCAGTTTTAAACCATTCTCCCTTGTCCTGTCACAACATGCCCTTTTAAGTAGATTCTCCATCTTTCTTGTACCTGAAAACATGTTTAATCTGCCACTGTTGGAGAATGTGCAACTATTGCAACTTCGAGTGGCTTTTTTGGCAGCACAGTTTGGTTTTCTCCACAGCAATAGGCTTCGTACCAGGCTTTTCATTTAAAGGAGATAATAACCTAAGAGCTTATGGAAGCAAAACATAAGCTTATTTCATGGTGGAGGCTTCGCCATCTCCACTGTACTCAGGCATTTACTTCATTTGCTTGTTCTCAGAAGATCCTAAACTATTACTGAACCCTCCCGTCCTCTGAAGCCTTTTCACGGGCTCTAGGGAAGGAGCCGTGAGCAGTAAAACCCCGGGGACTCGCTGGTGAACCAGGCGGAGCCATTTCCTCCCCCTGCCGCTCGCAGCAGCCGAGGCACAGTCCCGGTGCTCCAGTGACCACAGCAGCCCCTAAGCCGGCTTTACCATCAGTTGTTCAGAAGCCAGGCTTTAGCACAGTGTAACTGATGGTGCATTTTGGTGCCCAGCAGCCCTGCAAAGGTACTTTATTTAGTGCTAGGAAAAAGCCCTGGCCTTTGGGTAACTGTGAGGCCGGCTGGGTTTGTTATCAATTTGTTAATGAAAGCTTCTTGTGTGAAGCAGAGCTTGATAGAAGCTGCTTCTTGTTATGAGGTGCAGCTCAAGTGTGGGATAAAAAGGCCTTGAAGACGTGGGCACAAGTTGAAAGCAGAGGCAGTGGCAGCAAAAACAACAACCTGATGATCAGTGACTAGTCTGACAAAGTACAACCTTTAGGTCTGGGAACAGACTCTGTTTTAAGAATGGAAGTAGCAGTAGCAAAGCAAAATAAAAAAAAAAGGCCCAACAATTGAAAGTAATGTCTGCAACAGCCTGGGAAAACAACCCCCACTCTGCATCACACGGAGAGGTGTGTAGGGCTGGGAGTTGTCTAGAGATTGCACAGTCATTAAAGGGTAAAATTCCAAATTTGCAGGGGTACAGAAAGCAGACACGTGCTTCAGCTCTGACCCCCTGCATCTCGAGTTCCCACACTTGGCCCATGAAAACACCAGGAGTGAGCCATCAGCGCTCATGGGGAGGTGTCTGCTCCGTGGCACTCCCAGCTAAGGTAGGAGAGAGCTTTTAAGGACTGTTTGCTTGGAATCTGGTTCATAACACGTAAAAAATTGAGAAACAGTGGTAATGGTTAGCAGGGTGTAAGAACAAACTCCAACTAGCAGTTTTCTAAACGCAGAAGAATTATTTCTTACTCGTGTGCTTTATATACTCTGTTCACAGTATGTGAGGGAAATGCTCACCTGGAAAGCTGTTCAATAGGATTTTCATGGATATCACTGGTGCAGAAAACTTGCACCATTTCAGAGTGCTTTCCTGCCATGTTGATCAAGTGTTTCCTGGGGCACTTCTTTTTTTTCTTTGCTTATTATTTGACCAAGCTACACTTTGGGTGAAGTAATTGAATAGCTGGAATGCACCAGGAAGTTAAAAGAATTTATTCTTACACTGATTTAATTTCTTAATATCTCCTCTGAGCTGTAACTCCAAAATTGTTGTTCTGAAACTTTTTTTCTGATTTCATCATAGGGAATTGTTAACCTTTTTAATATGAATTCTTTCTATTCCTTGCTCCTGGCCCAGGAATTTCACATTACAGTATTTGGGAACATGCATGTGTTAGTACTGCTTGGAACATTTGTTTTTCTTGCAGATGACTCTGGCATTGTTTCCCTCTTTATGCTTACAGAGCTTCCTTAGAGATTTTTAATAAGTGTTTAAATTATTTTTACCTTCAAAATGGTAAATAATAAAGATGTGATGCAGGTGAAAGCTGTATGAATTTACCTATTCAGAAGGATAAATTTCAACCCAGCATGACTGAAAGACACAGCTTAATAAAATAAATAAATTAAATTAATTAAAATAAATAAAAATGTAAACAAAATGTGAACACTGACCTTGTCAGATGCAAGGCATGCTCTCATGAATTAACCATGACAATTTAAAGTCAATTCCATTATTAGACTTTGTTTTCATTTACCGACTGGAGAATGAGCTGTTTGGATCAATACTGAGCATGGAACCAAGGAGTTCCTTTGTTCCCTGAGAGCGGGCGGACTGTGGTTCCAGCACAGGGCAGGTGTTACCGAGCCCGCTGCGCTGGCCCCGACCGCCCGTGCAGGGACAGCCCCTGTGTGCCACGGCACACCCGGCACCGCGCTGCCCTGCCCGGGGGCACGGCTGGCTCAGGGCTGCTCCCCCCTGAGAGCATCCCCGCAATCCTTACACGGCGGGGACTTGGGAGCTCTGCTTCCACTCCACGGTAACTGAGGGAAATGGGAGCACCTGAATTATGGCCAAGGATATTTGGACACCAGTGGAAGGGGCTGGGTAAACATCCAAAATTCCCTGTGCCCCAGATCATCAGTGTTATGAATAAAATCTCAACACTTTCTCATGTTGATGTTAATTGTTCTAATGGTGGAAGTTAAAGTTCACAATTTCTGTAAAGTGTTATATCATCCCAGTATGTTCCAAACTCCCGCGACGATGGAAGCCCCAGCTCTGCCTCTGGGCAAAGCTGCTGCACTCCTCCTCCTCTGCATCGTCCAAGGGAGCAGGGGCGGTATGTGCAACCCCTCGGGCCCCCACCCCAGAGCTGATTTCCTAATAAAGGCCGTACAGAAAGGAGTTGGTCTCTTGGCCCGTTATTCTCAATCAGCGTGCCTGTGCCTGTGCCTGACCTGGGGAGGTGTGAGAACATCGTTTGCAATTAATCTGAGTGCTTTTATATCAAATGCGAACGGTGAAATGAGTGACACGGAGCTATCGAGGGGGGGACAGGCAGGCTCGCGGGACCTGTCTGGCCGACGCCAGGCCTGCGCTACCGGTCCTGGGGGCCCTGAGCGAGAGCCGGGAGCGGCGAGCGCCGGCCAAGTGCGATCGCTCCCTCGCAGGCCGCCCTGCCCCGGCCGGGGGCGCCTGGCCCGTCCCCCGCCGCAGTCCCAGCGCC
>JAWWMU010000106.1:124417133-124443179 GCA_035048155.1 Cinnycerthia olivascens
GGCCAAGGACGGCGTGCTGGACCTCAAAGCGGTGCGAGGGCGGGGGGACGGCCGGCGGCACCGCCGGGCCCGGCCGGGCACAGGGCCCGCCGCGCTGCAGCCGTGGCGGCGCAGCCAGGACCGCCCGCTCCCTCCTTCCTTCCTTCCTTCCTTCCTACCTTCCTTCCTTCCTTCCTTCCTTCCTTCCTTCCTTCTTCCTTCCCTGGCGCCCGCCCGGCGTGGCGGGGACTCCCCCGGCCGCTGACGGGCTGCGGGTGCCCGGTGATGGCTGACAGCCGCCGCGGTCGGCTCAAATACTCGTTTGGGCCCTCTATAAAGGGGTATGAGGGGTACGGTGCGTTAAGTTTAGCTTACTGAGAGTGGTCTTATTTACTATTTCCTGTTCTGGGCTCCTCTGTAGAAGAAGGACAAGGAGCTACTGGAGAAGGTCCAGCGCAGGGCTACAAAGATAGTGCGGGGTCTGGAGCATCTCTTATGAGGAGAAACTGCGGGAGCTGGGCCTGTTTAGACTGGAAAAGAAAACACTGAGAGCAAGTCTCATCGTACATAAATATATAAATATTATAGGTGCATGCCAAGAGGATGGTGCCAGGCTCTTTGGTGGTGCCCAGTGACAGGACGGGGAGCAATGGCCATAAACTAAAGCACAAGGAGTTTTACCTCAACATGAGGAAGAACTTCTCTGTGTTAAGAGTGACAGAGCACTGGAACAGGCTGCCCAGGGAGGTCCTGGAGTCTCCCTCTCCAGAGACATTCAAAACCCACCTGGATGAGTTCCTGTGCACCTGCTCCGGGAGACTCTGCCGTGGTGGGTGTTGGACTAAATGATTTCCAGACGTCCCTTCCTGCCCTAACAATTTTGTGAATTTTTACCGCTCGGTGTTGCTCCCTGCACTGACTCAGTGTGTGGGCTGCTGTTTAAACCTGTTTCTTGCCCACTCCCCTCCTTTTAGCGAGAGAAAACGATGTGGAATAGTGGACCATTGCTGCCTTCTACTTCTATTATGTGTGAATGAAAGAAGCTGAATTGGTGTCTCCAGTGATGCCCTGGGACCAGCCCACCTTGGCGAGGTCCCCGTGCCAGGAGGTCGCTGTGTTGCAGGAGGGATCCTTGGCAGTGTCCTGCCGGTTCCCTGGAGCGTGCTGCCACTCTGGCCCAGGAGCTTGGGCCCTCTGGGCTGTGCAGTGTCGGGTGTGCAGTGCATTGAGGCAAAGGTGTGTTAACTTAGTTGGTTAAGGTCCTCAGTGAAGGGCTGAGGTGTTCAGAAAAGTGCAGCAAGAGGCTGGCTTGGTACTCTGCTTTGAGTCCTTTCTGGAAAACTGACCTATTTTTTGATGACTCTTAATAGGCCCCAGGAGGTGAATGGTGTTCTTAGAGCTTTGTTTGTGCATCCCTGTTCAGAGTGGATGCACTTTGGTGATGTTACTGTGGCTAATGAAACTTCAAGGTGAATAGGGAAGGACACTTAGAGATTTATATTCCTTATTTAGTTATGCTGTGGTCTGGGCAAGCTGATGGGCTCCTTAGTATTAGCTACCTCTTTATCTAGGGAAACAGAATGAAGATGTCCAGATCTTTGGGATTGTTGTGCAGCTTCCTTTACTGTCTGTCATGTCCTGAGATATGTTCCAGGTCAATCTGAGAAGCAAAACGAACTCAGTTTGTAAGACACCAGGCCCAAAGCTTGGCTTAAAGTGCCAAAGAGGATTGACTTAAACAAGAAAGCTGGACTGGGTAGTAGGGTGGAACAATGCTTCTTATTCTCTTTAGTGAGAAAGGTACCTACTTGGAGGGAATGAAAGGGTTGATAGCCATGGAAAAGTTAAGTGGGCATTGCAATCAATCACAGCATTTCTGCCCAAGACCTATTGGAGACTGCCTTCTGAATTACAGGTTACGGTTTGTTAAAAGTAAATACTAACTGCAGTGCATAAATTGTTGGTGCTTTCATAAGCAGTCAGTCAGAACATACATTTCTGTAACTGGTTTTCTCCTAAATAAGCCATATATCTAAGGAAAAGTGAAGACCAGTTTGTGTGCTTGTGTTATGTCAGGTGTGCTCAGCAAATTGAAGAACAGGACAGTCTTGAAATGGAACTGGGCATTCCAGGAAATGGTTCATGCAGTGAACACCTTTCAGTGTCTCCCTGCTGGCTGTCTCATTTTGTGCTGCTGATTGGTATTTCTGTAGCAAAAACAGAATTAGAAAGAAAATAAAATTTGAAAACAGATGGACTTCAAGCTTTGTGGTTTACCAGTTGAGAAGGAAAATCTGTTCTATGGGACATTTTCTGGTAATCTTTAATACCTCTATAATTATAGTTTAGCAGGTTGTAAGAGGAAGCTGTGGAAATGTTTTGGTGCTAGACACTTCTCTGGTAACATCTGAGAAGTTATGGGAGTGGAAATGAGAATTTTCTTTACGTGAAATTTGAATTTTTCATTTACTTTAAAATCAAACAGCTGTTCTAAAATAATGACATACTTGTCACAGAATAGCCCTGTATAAAAAAATTTAAGTATGAAATTAATTTTAAAACAGTAAGGGATGATATAGAAGGGAAAGAAGACTAAATTTCTATCTGCAGCAACCCATGAATTCCAGGGAAGAGAGAAAAAGAGCAAAATGAGTGAATAAGGGACCACCTGAATGGATGCTGGAATGGGTGCTGTTCATAGTGTACAATACTTCTGCCTTAATTTCTTAAGTGGGTTTTGTTTCTAACAGAATGGCATCCCTGCTCTAATGATGGTTAAGTAGTGTTTCTGATCATCAGTGCAAAACATGAGATATTCGAAAATCTTCTTGCTTTAGAAATGTACTGGTCAGGGGCAAATAACTGCCTTCCACTTGCTGTACTGTACAGAAGAAAGAGCCTGTCTCTTAGATCTTCCATTCCCTTAGTGTTATGTTGCAATGACATTCAGTACTTTTACACACAATTTGACAAGAGCACCATTAAATTTAAAACTCTCACCAAGCTGTTGACAGCCCTCCTGGGGAGAAAATGTTGTCATGTGGTGCAGGCAGAGTTCAGAAGATGCAGGACCTCTTTCCTTTGACACACGGAGGGAGCAAGCAGGCGGTGCTGGCCCTTGTGCTTTGTTGAGGTTCTCAGTCTTGGCTCTGCCATGGTGCTCTGCCGAGCTCCTCTGCTCTCAGGGCTAATGCAGCACATCTGCAGCTGATGATTTCTGCTGCCTTGTCAGCTCCCAGGGAGAAAACAAATTGTGGGAGGAACTACAAACTCTCAATTGCCTTTTTCCTGGCCTTTCTTATTTCTGGGCACGTGGGCCTGCCTGCAGCTGAACCTGTGCTGTACAGTACACTTTCTGTATTCCAGGAGCTGCACAATCAGAATGTACACAGAACCATAGCTCTGTGCTTAGATACTTTATTCCAGCTCTGAACCTGTCTGTGAGACACTCCTGAGTGCTTAGCTTGAATACAGACTTAACCAAAGCATGAGGAGATATTAGGAGGAATAACAACAGAGTTCAGCAGCTTACCATTAGAAAGATACTATGAAAAAAACTCTGAATGTAGAAGCTACATCTACCCGTGTTAGGGTCATAGTTGCAGATTTCCCATTCTTGACATAGGCTGAGAAATTATGAGTTTGAACAGTGTTTTTGACAACAGAAGATTTGTCTCAGTAAGCTTTTTAAATTATTGAAATTATTAGTGAATGATTTATGTAGAGAACTGAACTTAGTTTCTGATCTATGAACCTGGCAGAAGGTATCACATTGATAACTGCTAGAATATCAGGGAGGAACTTCTCAACTGCTTTTTAAAGTATCTGAAATTTTTAAAAGATAATAAGATTACAAGGTCTGCACCAGAAAGTTAGTGAATGTCTGGATTAAAACTTCTCATCTTGGGAACTGGCCCCAGTTTGTGTTGGAACTCTTGTAAGTAATTGAATTTCATAGCAGTGATGAATTGTATAGAGGACTAGTCAAGCCAAATACATATGTAACTGTGTTGTTCATTTTTCCTATGAAATGAGCCCCTGTCCTGGGGATCCGGAGCTGATAGTGGTGCATCTGCTGCTGGTGTTCATGGGAGCTGTGCTTTGGGCATACAAAATGGAGTAGAATTTAGAATGGAACAATTGCTTCAATGGAACAGTCAGAAGAAGGGACTTTTTTTCTTTTTTTTTTAATCTCAAGTTTTGGTTTCATAGCTCCAAATTCATGTCCATTGATATCTTTTTGCTACCCATATAGTTTGAAAATACATTAAGATTAGTAAAGCATTTATATTTTGTAGACAGGCCTTTGGGAAAATCTCAAGAGGTAATTAAATCTGCCTTCAGAGCAGTTTCTTCATCGTTCAAGCCATAAGTAGTAGACTTGTCCTAGGTCAGTATATGTAGCAGTGGGAAAAAAGCAGAAAGTTGAATAGCATCTAAGTGTGTGCTGTCCATTCCTTGCCTAAATAATGTAAACAGATTGTAGAATAACTGAAGACTGTGAGATGCATGGGGTGCTGATTCAGCATTGTGCAAATGGCATCAACTCTGTCCCTTGCTAGATTTTTAAGGTTCCCTTGCTGTCCTTGAAAGCAGTGTGTATGTATGCAGCAAAAATAGCAGATTAAGATAGCAGGTGCATACTTACTGAAACAAGTGATCAGAGAGCCTATTTCCTTGGAGAGAACTATACTGCACTTTATATGTGTTTGCATGCATCTTGTTTTGTTAGTTAAGAAAATATTTTAAAAGACTCATACAGAAGACAATACAGAAGATAAATGCTGCTAATGGTGTCAGTGGGTACATGACTGTCAAGGACAAAGAGCAGTGTTTATACTTCATGGCTATAGGAGTATTTTTTTAATCTCTGTTTTAATCTAATCTCTTTTTATCCTTTCAACTTTATTTCAGTAGCAAAAGGTAACTGTACTATTAAGCAAAGAAACTTCATTTTTCTTCCAGGGTATGGTTGTCTCAAGCTGTACCTTTCTTTCATATTGGCTGCTTACAAAAAGCGTACATTTAATAGATTGTTGGAACAAACTGAAATAAATCATTATGCTCCTGTAGTAGAAATTACTTGTCTTTATGCATTAGTTCAAATTCAGAATTCTTTGCCTATCCTTCTCTTTTTCTTCTCTGTTTAATACATGCAATGCCATGTAATCATTGTATTTAAGTGTCCTGAGTAACTACAGTCAGACTCCTCTCTGCTTTCCCTTCTTTTAGTGAATATCTCTGAACTTGAGCTGCTTTTCAGGTGTGGAAGGCATGACTAACCCATTTGCTTATTTTATTTTAACTCTTTGCATCAGTTACACAAAAGTCACCATGGAGAGAAAGAAGTAAGGCGTGAGCAGTGGCCACTCTGTGACACTGCCTTGCTCGGAGGGGCGAGGTGTGACAGCCCTCAGAGGCTCTGCACAGCTGGCTGTGTGTCAGCAGCGACATCCTTGGCAGCTGTACCGGGGTGTACCATCAGTGTGACAGATGGAGTGAGCCCTTGTGCCCTGCGAGGGGCATTTGTGCCGCTGGCCTGAAATACTGCAGCTCTCCTGCAGCCACCACGTGAAATTGCAGCCCTGCTGTTTCGTATCCTGGCACCACTGAATCCAAACAAAGGCTGTAATACCTCGAGTGCCGGTGGAAGGGATGATAAACTTAGTATGTCCTTGGCTTCAGAGGCTTGCCCCACTGCAGGGTGTCACCTTCCATGCCTTTTCCTGCCCTCCAGAAAGAGCATGGCAGGCTCCTCCATGCAGTCCAGTATGCTCCAGATACTGACCTCCATTTTTGCAAGCCCTGTGAGCTCCCCTCTCCATCAGGGGATGGCCTGCTGGCCTTCAGCCAGGGCTGCTCTGTGTGCTCTGTACCACTGCCTGCAGGTGCTGAACTTCAGAATTCATGCTGGTATCTGGCTCCTGAAGAGTGGAACCTTCTCCCTTTGAAGTTACATTAGATGGCATTTTTCCAAGGGAGTGGCTCAACTGTCTTTTCCTCAGCATGCAAGTTGCTGATACTTGTTCTTTCCACAGGCTGCTGACACGCTTGCTGTGAGGCAGAAGAGAAGGATCTATGATATCACCAACGTCCTGGAGGGGATTGATCTCATTGAGAAGAAGTCAAAAAACAGCATTCAGTGGAAGTAAGTTATGTCAGTTCTGCAAATTTTCGCGTGCAACAAAAATTGCTTCTTTCTACTTTTTCTGACTAGATATGACACCATAAAATTAACATTGTACTAACCAATGAGCAATATTATATAGAAGTACAATAAAGTTGCAAATGAACTGTTTGTTTTCCCTTTAACTTGTGTCTGTGATATATTAAATCAAATTTAAGGCACACAGAAGAGGAACTTTCAGAATACTTGTAGTGCTACTTTATAACTAGTACTTGTAGTTGAAAAATTCACCCAGAATGAATCTGGGAGGAGTGTCAGGACACACTGTCTCCACCTACCTGCCCTCCCACACTCTGTGCCTGTTTTCTCTTAGGTCTCTGAAGGTAAAAGCTCAAGATAAGAATTATAGGGGAAGGAGATAGGACCTGCCAACACAAAAAAATCTGCATTCCAAAAGAAGATAAATTTTTGTAGAGGGAAATTCTAAATTTGATCTGAAGTTAAGAATTTTCATTTTCCTGTCAAAACACTATTGTGAGGTTAAATGCTAATTTCCTTCATGTTGTATATTAGTAGATTTTCCAAATGTTGAAAATAGTCTTAAGAAATTATCATTGGATGTGTGCTTTAGATTTTCACTTGTGATTTCATGAACCCTTATATCTTTTTAAGAGGAGTAGGTGCTGGCTGCAATACAAAAGAAGTCATAGACAGGCTGAGGTATTTGGAAGCTGAAATTGAAGATTTAGAGCTAAAAGAAAAAGAATTGGATCAGCAGAAACTGTGGCTTCAGCAAAGTATCAAGAATGTCATGGATGATTCTACAAACCACCAATATCCTTTTAAATTAATTGTGGGCATTTTGGAGCTAGAATTAAAGCAACAGTTAAAGTGTAACTAATGGATAAAGCATAATGTAACTCATTTTACCCTGAAGCAAGGTAAGGCAAGTATGTTTTCAGGTTTTGCTGAAAAAAAAAGAAAAGAAGATATAAATCTTATTTACATGACTTCTTCTATGACAGTGATTAGTAACATGAAAATAATTTAGCTTATATATGTACAGCAGTAACTATTAAGTCAATAGTATAATCCTAGTGTCTTACTTAAAATCAGTTATATTGCTTTCCAGAACTTGAATTTCTATTTTGTTCCCAGTGCTTTACATGAATCTTTTTTGTTCCTTCATTCTTCTGAAAAGATTAAGCTATCACTCAAAGATAAATGGAATTGACAAAGTCCTGAATCTTGTTGGGTTTTAAACTGGAAAAAAAAAAAATCCTGTATATAAATACCAGAGAGTTCCAGCTGCACTGCTTGTAAGCATGTGTTTTAGTTGTCTTGCAAAACAGATGCCTGAGAATGGGAGCAGGAAAGTGCCCTTCTTATCTATAATACTGTTGATAAATACTTAAAAATTACTGGAGTTCCTGTTTAGAAACTGTTTCTGTAAAATGGATTTTGTAGCAAAGGAGATTGAAGTTAAATGTTAGGAGAAGCTTTTGGTAGAGCTAGCACTGCAATTGATCCCCTAGGGAGATGGTGGAATATCTGTCACTGAGAGGTTTTGCAGAGTAGGAAAGACAAACATCTGTCTGGAATGTCTGAACAGTGGATTGATCCTGCCTTGAGGGAGAGGAATGGGATGACAGATGAATTCTGAAGTTCCCTCTAGCAGTATTTTTGTGTGATTCTGGGAAATGCTGATACATACCTGAATTCTGTAATGTCAAATTAGCAAGGTGAATGGTATTCTTCAAAACAAGATTCTACCTGTTCTCCTTTTTTAGAAGAATCTCTTCTCATTCAAGCTACACAACTATTTTTCTTTTTGTATTTTCTTTGCCGATACAGGTATTTTCTTTAAAACACAGAACTCTTTTTGTTTGTAACAAGCCATTATGAAAGTCAAAAATAATTCCTTGATTACTCCTCTAACAATGATAATGTTATAGTTTAGGCTCGGTTTGGACACACTTCTGAAGGGCAGCAAATACCAGTTTTATATTGTTTTAAGAAAAATGTTCCTTGACATAAATTACATTTTCATATGTCACCCATGAAGATATCTGCAACTGCTTCAATGGTAAGTTGCTGCTAGGCTGTATTTCTAAAGTGAGGGATTTCTGAAAAAATAACTTGCTAATCTACCTGCTTTTTTCCTGTAAGTATTTTGAATTGAGAAGTACTCAATAGTGATCAGTACTAGGTAGAGGTCTCATAATATTCATGGCTACCAAGTTCTGGCATTTTCTAGTTGTAGTCACAGATTGTATGGAATGGAAGCTCAGTGGGAGTCCTGGTTTTGAATGTCTTGTTTGGTATTCATACTTTCCAGCAGCTTGCCAAGGGCCATTAATGGAACCAGAGACGGGACATGTTGGTCCAGCCCTCAAAAAAAAAAAACCCCAGGAAGATCCAGATTTTGTATCATTTTTTGGTGGCAACTGTGGCCACACAGAGCTTGTGATGCTGTATAAGTGGAGCCTGCAGAGGGTCAATGATGGGGCATTGCTACTAAATCTAAAGGATTCCTTTACTGGTGGTTTGAAGGAATTGCCAGGAAGTGCCGGCAAAGGTTACTTCCCTTGACATCATCTCCTGATCCTGGGGCACCCAAGGAAAGATTGTTGTTCAGCCTTAAAATCATCTTTTCTTTGCCACAAGATTTTTTTTTAAATAAAAATGAAAGATTAGAAAACTACTGCAGAATTTAACAAAAATGAGCTGTTACTGAAAAGAGTCATTACAAAACATGGAGGTGCCTGGCATGGTGGGTGCTCACATAGCACTTCATGAACTAAATGTTTCTTAGGAGGCAGAGAAGGAAGAGTGTTATTCCAAATTAGTTATGGACAAAGAGGAAATGATGTGCAGGTAGGCAAGTGATCTGCAGTATTGTGCCAGTGCTGTGCATATAACTCTGGTCCCCTAATTTTAACCAACACCTTTTAATGTGACAACTGTTAATCCCAGTTGTACGTGCTGTGGAGGCCATGTGCTTAGATACTTGGAAGTGCTGGCACTGAAGATGAACATTAATACCTCTTCTTCCTTCTGTTAAATCTCTGTAGTACCACCATTCCTCAAAGTCAAAGTGACCTTGACCAGAGAGCTGGTTTAGCTGAAGTCATATGAGGAGTGCTGAGGGAGCTGAGGTTGTTTAGCCTGGAGAAAAGGAGGTTCAAGGGAGACCTTATCACTGTCTACAAGTACCTGAAAGGAGGCTGTAGCCAGGTAGGGGTCAATCTCTTCTCCCAGGCAACCAGTGACAGAAGAGGAAATGGCCTCAAGCACTGGGGAGGTTCAGGTTGAACGTCAGGAAGAATTTATTCAAGAAAGGGTGGTTAAGATTTGGATCAGGCTGCCCAGGAAGGTGGTGGAGTCACCACCTATGGAGGTTTTCAAGAAACAACGGGACATGTCACCTGTGCTATGGTCTAGTTGACAAAGTGGTGATCAGTCAAAGGTTGGACTCAATCTTGGAGGTCTTTTCCAACCTAAATGATTCCCATTTGTGAAAAAAGGAACTAGTTAAATATTTTCACCTTACGTTATATGTACAACTAGAAGACAAATGGGTAAAGAACATGGTAAATCTTGTACTATTGTGAGAAAACGTTTTTGCAATTATGATCTAAGTATTGGAATTCTGTGATTTATACTGTGCAATATACTTGGGTCTTCATGTCCTACCACAAGTTTATATATGCTAAATTATGCAGTACTTTAAGTTTAGAGAATTTCCAGATTTCATTTGAGTGGATAGTATACAAGACTTAAGAAAAATACACCTAACACTTTCTTAAAAATTGCTGTTTAACCAGGAGATACACTGCTAGCAATTCAAGCACCTTGTGGTACACAGTTAGAAGTACCTAGACCTGAAATGGTATGTACTGGTTTCTTGTTTACCTAAGTGTTCTACAGTAATAGTGGCAAAGAAAAGCTGTTTTAGAGCAGAGGATTTATCTCTATCCATGTGCAAGAAGAGGGGAGAAAGGATTAGGATTGTTTCAGTTGAGAAGAGAGAGGCTGGAAAGAAAAAATGGGGTTTGTACACAGACTCATGGTAACCCGACATTCTATTAAAATCAAAATACACAAGTGGGTTTCTTCTTCTCTCTTGCTTTTAAGTGTTGCAGCTTTCAAAATAATGCATAGTTGTCATGAATTTTCTTGAGAACGCAGTGACTTTTATGTGTCAAATTTCTGTGTTATATTGTTAAAATGGATCTCTTATGAAAAAGCCTTTTAGATTTAGTTTTGATGTAATTCAGATTTAGTCTCATGGTACTACACTGGATAGAGAAACAGACTGCAATCTCACTTTAGACAAAAGATTTAAACTGGCAAGATTAAAGTAGGAAGCCAAATTATTTACTTCTGTCCGTCATAAACTTTTTTTGTTGTTGTTGCAGTGCTTGGTTTTAAATAGTGTTTACATAGTTGGGAGAGAGCATTGTATGAAGTGTGATAGCCACTGTGCTTATAGAAGGCTGAAATTCACCTGAGAAATTCCACAAGCTATTTTTAGTGAGGCTAAGCACAGTCCAATATGGGTTAAAGCATCCAAGGCTAGAGCCCTGAGGCTGATCAATGGTACTATTTTTTCCCATCTCTGCTGAAATCAGTTCAGGCAATGGTGAGGTTCTCTGCTGGACCCAAGTTAGCAGCTGTGATGTTGGATTTTGGTTTTCTTTTTGTTGAGGACTAAAACAGCTGATCTTAGTCTTCATCTCCTTGTACAGTTCCAAGTTCTCGAGGAACAGTAACTTTCATTATACACCATCCTTACAGACACAGAACGGACAGACGAAATACCAGATCAATCTTAAAAGTAGTTCAGGACCTATCCATGTGCTGCTTATAAATAAAGAATCGAGCTCCTCCAAGCCCACGGTGTTCCCGGTTCCTCCGCCCGATGACCTTGCACAGCCCCCACCTCAGCCTGCAGCTCCAGCGACGCCGCTCAAACCGGCTGCGGCTCCTCCCAATGCCCCAGAACACGACCTGAACCAAGCACAGGAGCTACCGCCAACAGCAGCTGTGGACACACCAGCAGGTGCATCCAGGGGCTCTCCTACCTCTCATGGGTCGGGGGGGAAGGCAGCTGGAGGGAAAGAGAAAACTTAAGAAAAGTGGTAGACAAAGGAAAGATCAAGAATTTGCATAGGATAGCATCTGTCTATTAAAAAAATATTCCAGGGACTTAGTAACAACTCTCGGGAGGTTACTGAGATGCTTCTTCCTCTTTTGTCAAAACAGATGCTTTGCTCACGTCTTACTATCTTACACTGAACAGGTTTTGGATGTAATCCTCTTAATTATTCTGAGGTTTTTCTCCAGAATGCATTATGGAGCAAAATTGCAAACATCTTGATGGAGGATGTAATTTGAACGTGTACCTTTTAATGAGACTGGTAATACAGGCACCAGTTCCAGCTTTTGTACCACTAGGTCGCTTACCTTCTTCCACATAGCCACAGGAAGAGGCTGCCTGAATATCAGGTATTTTTTTCATAGTAATAGTAAATTAATAGGTAATAGGGAAAGATTTAAGAAAATGCTGTATTACAACTGCATTCCTGAGGGGTCCTGATTCCCTTCATTTTATTTCTCTTTAATTAATTGACAATTAAATTGTGCCTGTGCCTGTGGAAGGGGAAGACTCCTCTCAGCTGATCCCTGACATTGGCCATGTTCTCAAAGGACAAAGCCGGGGCAGGTGCTGTGTGTTGTTTCACTGTAAGACTTGTAACTCACCTCCCTGTCTGTGTAGATGGCAGCACCCAGCGGGACAGCGCAGCCCCCGCAGCCCCTTACTCCAGCCTCCCGGAGCCAGAGCTGTACCCCAGCCTGCCTGGAGACAGTGCCCAAGCCTCAGCCAGCTCCAGTGACTACCAGAGCTTGCTGCCTCTGGATGTCAACTGTATTCTCAAGCCAAACTCATTTGACATTGCAAAGATGGAGGAGCCTGCAGGTAGGAAGCTGAAGTTCCTGTTTAAATATTTCACTGGTTTCCTGAGCTCTTCTTTGTGACCAAATTGCCGATGAGTTGCACAGAGGAAAAATCAACTCTCTGTTTTTATCTTCTAATGAAGCCACTGAGCCAGCTCTGAGGAGCATACTAATTTTAAGCAAATGAGTTTCTGTGCTGCCATATAAGCTTCATGTTGTATATGGCTCGTGGGTTTTAAGAGAGAAGTGGGAAAAATGTACTGGGGGGGAGGGAAACTGAAGGATACAGAGATATTTTACATGTACACGGCATACTATCTTTGCAGCTCCTACACTGCACAAGCCATGGTGTACTTGGCAATTCAGTGTTTTAATGCAAAGAATGTGTTGACTGCTGTAAACACATATTAAAAAACCCACATACATAAAGCTCCTGTCTTTCACAGGAAATATCAGTGGAGATATTATTGATGAACTCATGTCTTCTGATGGTAAGTATTTAGCATATTTTCTAATAATCACAAGTAGAAGCATGGTTTTTGTGTGAGCAGCACTTAGAAGGCATCAAATCTGATGCCAAGAGTCAGTATAAAACTACTTCTTTCCCATTTTGCCTCCTCTGTCACTCTTGTCTTTACTCCCCTTTCTATTCCCTGTAAGTTAACAGTCAAAATATGAAAACTTTAATCCAACAAGCACTTACATGCATGAATAACCCACCAATACTTAATTTAGGGACAAAAAACAAGCTGATGACTAGTGTGCTACCTCAAAAAAAAAAAAAAATCTGGTTTAATTCTGTTCTGCCTAAAGCTTTGTGCAGGTGCTTTTAGCAAGTATTTCAGAACGTAGTTCTGGGTGCAGACTGATACATGTCCAGCTGTGGTACACTAACAGAACAACTGTCACCCATACATGTGACTGTTTGTGCACATCTTTGACCATGAGTGCAGCACTGAACCACAGCTACTACAGAATTCATGTGCTCCCTACCTCTCTGCCCTCTCACTGAGGTGTCAGGCAAGGAAGTGAACTCGACTTGCTTTGTTCCTTTTGCCCTGTAATAATACCTGCCTCTCAAGCAGACCACCTCAGAGCTCATCCAGAGAGAGACGTGCTTATCAGATCTAAGGGGCAAGATGGGATTCTGTGAACATGCCAGTATGTGGTTAACATGGAAACACCCTCCACTTCTCAAACAGGGATGCCATGCCCAGCTCATGTACACTTTGTTAGAATTCCTACAGTGCAGAGTGAGGGCTGAGGCTTCTCTTCCTGCATTCTCCCCACAAAGACAGCTTTGAGTCCATGCTTGAAAGGCAGTGCACAGACAAACTACGAGCCTCCATTTCCCTTCTGTAAAAACAGAGGTAATGCTAAGTTCCTTACCTGAAGGCCGATACATGCAATATTGTAACAACACAAAGGAATATAAGTTATGGCTTTCTGGTTAAAGTTTTCAAAAGCTGCTCAGGAACTCCTTTGCTGCAGAAGATGAAATTAAAACCATATTCCATAGCTATCACTCCACTTCATTAAATTGACTTAAAATGCCAAGCAAAAAGTGGTAGACACATCACTTACTCTTACTGCCTTAGTTTGAACTCAGTACAGGTTTTCATGGTATGTATTCCAGAGAGCTTGTCAGATTATCAAGACTATTTTAATTATTAAGACTAACCCTGATGACAAACATAATGATTTATGATAGGGCTGATTTTCCAAAAGTGTTTTAATTTAAACTAAACTATTCCTGCTTTACAGTTTTTCCTCTCTTACGACTCTCTCCTACTCCCGGAGATGACTACAACTTTAACCTGGATGATAATGAAGGAGTCTGTGATCTCTTTGATGTGCAGATACTAAATTATTAGATATTGTGTCAACCAGACTACTTATCTACCTCTAACTGTAACATTCTAGACTTCTTCATAACCTAAGTATTTGAATAATGAATGTATAACTTCTTAGTTCACTGACTCTGAGAGTATATTTCCTTTTGCTTCCTTTAACTACTTCACAAAACAAATTCAAGAACAAGAAAAAAAGGGCTCTTATCAAAAATTCTGGCACTTTTTCACCTGAGTGTTTCTCTGTCTAAGCAAATTGTTTGGAGCTTTCTTTAGTAAGAAAAGTGAAAATACTTTATAGCCTTTTGATCATTTTTTAAAAAATGATTAGGCTTCTTGCTCACAGTTAACAGCATTTTCTTTAAAGCTTTACTGCCAAGAAGCTTTCTATATTCTTTTTTAACTTTTCAAAAAATTTTGAAGCTTTCACTGCCAAGTTGAAAAGTGAAGGGTACCAACTTGAGTTATGCTAAATTGTTTCAGTGAACCAATTTTGTGAAGTGCCTTCTGTTTTAGCACTTTAAGTTTCTCACACTGACTTCTGACATTCCGCTTTCCTAGATGATAGGAAAGGTCTGTTTGTAGTTTGTATTAAAGTGTGCCAATACTTGTATATTAACAAGATTTTTTTAATAAAATTGTGCAAACAAAGCCATCAGTATTTGTGGTCTTTCATTTCTTGCAACCCTTTCATTGTCCATTGTGCATTACAACTGAGATAACAGGCTTGTGGCAGCATCCACATTTGCTGGTTCCTCTTCCACTTTTGTGGAAACCTGGAAAAAAAAGAAGTTTCAGTTTAAAGCAGAAAACACTTTCTTTTTATTCTGCTTTAAAAAATAAAAACCAGATTAATAAATACCCACGGTCCAGAAGATTAGTTTGTTTTGTATATATTTAATGTAGGATAATTTTGCAGTCATGCTTCAATAATTTGGGGGGATTGCAGGATACACTAAAGTTGAGACATAAGCAGAAAATGTTTTGTGATTTGGGAATGTCGTACCAGTAACACAACACACATGGCCCAACTGAGACAGGCTCAGCTTTTAGTTCACAACTGCTCTCAACAACCCTTTTGCAACTTTGGAGGAAACACTATTACAGCCTGTGTGATTAAATTCAGCAGTCATGTAGTAGTAGTCTGAATTCTTGGAGGAATAAATAACAAGCCAGCAGGGACAGGACCACTGGCTCCAACTGCCTTGAAATCCTGGCTTGGCTTCACCCTGTGCTGGCAGCACTGTCACTTGTTTCATATTCCCCTCAGCCTCTCCTTAAGGTATTTGCCACTTGTTTAGTTACTCCCAGCTGTACAGAAACTTGATCACCTCAGGCACACTGAGAATTCATGTCCATTTCTCCCAACTGTACCCTCCCCCAATAGCCAGGATGGATTTATCTGCATCTCATCCTGAAGCACTGCTTTCTCTCCCTGAAATGGTGCTCAGAGCATCAGTCAGAAGAAAAAGTTTATATGGAGGAACCTGTCAGGAACTAAACTTCATTAATTAATTCTTGTGCAAGTGGGCCTGTATAAAAAAAAAACTAGACAAAGGCAAGAGAAACACTGTCTTGAATCCCTAAGTGCCGCAGGCAAAATCTCTACTACAGAAATTGCTGTTTCAGGCGTTGGTCCTTCTGATGAGGTAATATGAAGGCTTAGAAATCAGGAACAAAGAGAGGCAGAACTGTGTTTCAAAGCACTGTCAGGTGCTTCAGGTAGGGAACAGCCAGGTTCATCCTCTCTGTGTCTATTCATGTGGAGATATAAGTTTCAAATCAAGGGGATAGAACTGAGAGTAACTTAAAAAAATTAGAAATCAGCTAGAATGTAATTTAAAAATACGCTTGAGCATGGCTGCCCACTCTCTTCTCTCTCTGCTTTAGTTGTTACATAGAATTTGAACATGCTAACCAGTTTCAGCATTACCACACAACTGTGATTCTAGGTTTAAAGCAACTGCATGAATTCACAGAATATTCTGAGGTGGAAGGAAGGACAAGGATCATGAAGTCCAGCTCTTAAGCAAATGGCCCTTACGGGGGTTGAACCCAGCACCTTGGTGTTAGCAGCACCATGCTCTGACCAACTGAGCTAATTGCCTGCAGTCTTAGAGACACATTTTAATGCTTTGAACACACACATTCTTCTCATTCTCAGATTTTTATGAAGGGAAATTACCTGCTCAGTCTTCTGAGGTTCTGCTGTGGTACCTTTTGATAGCTGCCGGATTTCTTTCTGAACTTCAGCAAATGCTTTATTTATTGTGCTAACTTTTTCAGCATTTTTAATGTTTATCTGGGAGAGAAAAAAATAAACATTGGTATTTTTAACAAAAATCCCACTGATGTGAAACTGCCCCATT
Organism: Cinnycerthia olivascens; assembly: GCA_035048155.1. Classification (NCBI taxonomy): domain Eukaryota; kingdom Metazoa; phylum Chordata; class Aves; order Passeriformes; family Certhiidae; genus Cinnycerthia; species Cinnycerthia olivascens. The sequence continues at coordinate 124,433,420 of JAWWMU010000106.1, forward strand.
TTTGTGCAATTATTATGCAGCCAGTGTTACATGCTTTTCAGTATGTTTTATCTGTTACTTCATTAGGTCATCTAGATGTGTACTAATAAATTCAAAATTAAGAGCTAAACTTGCTGTATTGGAATGGGAGTCCACAGTGATCCAGAAAGAGAACACAGAAAAAGAAAATTCAGGCTTCACAGGCCCTACTACACCACCATCAGCTCCTCTTAGCTGGAGTGAAGTCCCAGGAAGGGTTAGTTCCTTCATCTCTCTGGTGGACTGACCCTGTCTGGATGCCAGGTGCCCACAACAGCTGCTCCACTGCTGCCTTCTTCAGCTGGACAGGGGATAGGAAATACAATGAAAGGCTCATGGGTAGAGATAAGGCACCAGTTGCCATCATGGGCAGAAAAGACTCAACTCGGGGAAAATAAATTTCGTTTGTTGTCAAACAAATGCTGCAGAGGAATTTCAGCTCTGACACCTGGAGCATCTCCTCCCCCTCCTTCACTGACCTTGGTGTCAGCAGGGCTATTTCTTACAACTCTCACTCCTCTGTTCTGACTGCTGTTGGTGGTGTGCTTCTTAACTACATCATCCTGGAAGTACTGCCAGTATCTGATGAGTTGTGCCTTGGCCAGCAGCACATCCATCCTGAAGCCAGCTGGGTATTGGCCCTTGCAGACATGAGGGAAGCTTCTGGCTGCTTTTTGGAGAAGCCATGCCTGTAGCCCCTCAAACCAAATACAATTCATAAATGATTTCACTATTTTGAATTTCTTCCAGCAGCTCACCTTTCCTCATCACACCTTGCATCCTAATTGTTCGTACTATAGGTCTGGCCAACAATGTCTACCAGGTTTTGTCACCGTATTTAAAGAAACTCTGCGTCTGTAGCTGAGTGCAATGTGTATCTCTGGGCACCTCAGCCTCTCTTTTAGCCCAAGCCTGCCTTTGTAATTTATTTCATCAAAGATTTTGCTTTCAAAGAGGAAGCACTAGAATATGGACGTGTGTTGTGCTCTGGGGACAACTGTCTGTGATGGAGGAGCAGGGTGGATGCAAGAGGGCATAAACTCTCACCACTGCAGCAAAGTAAGATTCAGCTGATCTCAGCCTAGCACCTGCTGCTTACATCACAAACATCCCAGAAGCATGCCCATAGTCTTCAGGCAACCCCAAATTTCAGGATACCTACTGCTGTTTCAAAGGCTACCCCTGTAATTCACCTCTGAGCAATTTAAACAGGCAGAAGCAAACTGTGAGTGGTGACACGTAATCATTTTGCTTTCAAAGCCTCCATAATTCCACAGCACATATACAGTAGCAATAATTCCATTCTGACTGATTAGGAAAGCAGTGGCAATGAAGCTGATAAAATAGGCCTACTCAGATGAACACTTTAACTGGGACAGTACTGGAGAAATACAACCCCAGCTCTGATCAGAGTGGATGGACAGTTGGTAACATGATGTACAAAGACCGTGTGTTCAATCAAGTCACCATCTTCCAGCTTCACAGGGGTTTTAGAAGGTTCCAGTCAGTTTTAGTAAGTGATATCCTGAGGTACTCGGAGCAGGACTCCTCCACAGAAAGAGGCTCTATAGCTAGTATGGGTATCTACATCAAAAGTTGTCTGAACAGTTACAATGGGCTTTTAGCTATTAATGAATAAACGTATTTTAGTGATTTTTTTTTCTGAGCATCTTCCTTATAGTGCTTAATGATAAGTAAATCACATTAAGCCCAAAGGCTTAATGCATTAAAGAATACAGCTTCAAACACAGAGAATAAAATTTTACTCCTAATAAGCTACTGACTTTTCATGAATATGATTTTAAACCTGTTTCTTTCTTTATTATACAGAACAGTCTAGACTAAGAGGAGCTGCGATGCCAACAACATGAAATTGTTTTTTCTAAAGTTTGTTACATTCCTGTCTGTCCACCAGATTAATTCGTCAAGTGGCTTTGGTTTGCAGGAGAAAATTGTAAACAGCCCTTTTTTAAGGGCCATTTATTTATGTTTGTCCAGCAAACTTTGCAACTGCATCAAATGGAAAAAATAAGCCACTACCTGTTAGTATTATTTTTAGTAACAGATATTTTTCTTGAGGGACTGCTGAATTCTTGCAGAAGAAGCACCTCAGGCTGGAGGCAGGGTTTAAGAGGATACCGTATAATGACTCACTGCTCACAACAGAAAACTCTTCCTTAGATCATCCCCATCCCTCTTCCCCTGCACTGCTCCCTGCTCCATGACCCACTCTCTCCCTCTACTGGGTTGTGCTCCTCTACAGACATGAAAATAACATTATTTTTGCTTCTTTGTTCTTCCATTGCTTTAGTATGTTTAATTAGCTCACAGAAGCATTTACAGAGCATCGCAGCCCATGTAAGGTGCAAGAAAGAGGCAGAGAGGAATTAAGGGCACAACATCCAGCAGTGCACACTCCTACGTCTGTTCACTGCATCTCACTGAGTTTTATTTGATAGCTGAGGCAAATAAACACCTACTGGATCAGAATAGGCTCCATCCTTTCTGGTTCTTCCCCACCAAAATGCTTCTCTCTGCATAAATTCATTCACTCATTCATAAGTTTGTTCAACTCACCAACTCAGCACATAAAAATGCAAGATGTATTTTTAATGGCTTTTGCTGCTGATTTAGCAAGTTGAGTCACCTAGTGGGCAAAGAGTTCCTGAGCCAGCATCAAGGAGACCTGTGGGAATATAGCCCAAAGCCTGGCAAAGGGATCCCTTCCTGGGACCAGGAACGTGATGGAAAGGAGCAGGATTTCCCCTTGTTAGTTGTACTAACTATGCCCGGTGGTTTGGATCAAGGCATTTTGTTAAACTGTACCCTGAATTACACCCTCAGCGACGCCGTGAGCACACAGTCCGGTGACCGCGAGCTCGCTGAACTGCTGAGGAGCCCTTTGGCACCGCATTCCCGAGGACAAGGCGAGATACTATCAGACACTTCCCAAACGACACCCCTCAAGCACAGCCGGATGCCTTCTGTGGCATATGTCTGCAGATTAGTCAAATGAACGTCTTGTGCTTCTTTTTGCAGATAATGCATCCACAAGCAAACCTAATTTTCGGGTGAAAATCGGGCTCTTTGCCGTTTTGTGCCCGGACGCACACTGCCTCTCAAACCGTTCGATTTCATCATTTCCGAGCGCCTGCTCAGCCGCGCAGCGAGGCCGAAAGGGGAGACCCCGCCGGGCCGAGGACTCCCGCGGGCGCCAGCGCCTCCTCCCGCCGCGGCACTCACCTGCTTCAGCCCGGAGGTGACGGGCCGCGCCTTGCCCTTGGCCTTGGCGCGGAGGACGCCGCTGCGGGCGATGCGGAACACGCTGCCGGCCTTGGCGGGCCCGCCGCGGCTCTTGCCCATGGCGGCGGCTGCGGCGCGGGGAACGAAGCGCGGGGCCGAGGATGAAGGATGGGCCACGGCGCGACCCCCACGATGCCACATCCACCCCATGCCGGTGGGTCCTGGACCATCCCAGCCCAGGATGGGACAGCCGGTTCGGGGGGCGAGGATGGAGCGGTGATCCCCGAGAGCCGCCCGGCGCTGGCACCATCGCGCCGGGGGAACGGAGCGGGGTCAGCACCGGGGGAGGCTTTGAGCTCTGTGCCGCAGCCAGGGCCCCTCCAGAGCCGCGTTCCCGGGATCCCCGGGATCCCCGAAATCCGGCACCTGTTCCTCCCGCAGCACGGGGGCCGCAGCCGTGGGTCCCAGCCCCACCCCAGGGAGACCCCCGCACCCGGAACCCCCCGCCCGCAGCTGTGCCCGTGGCTGCCGTGCGCGGATCCAGATGGCGGAATATTGTCCCGGGCTAATTAGGGCCGCGCGGGGCGGGGGGGCTGCGAGGGTCCCCCCCTTCCCCCGGCAATCAAAGGGCCGATGACTTTATTAAGGCTCATTATGTAGGTGGGGGGGCCGGACACGCACCAGGCAGCCGTGACGGGATCGATTCGGCTGCGCGGGGCTGAGGGGCTGCGAGATCCCCCCGGAACGGGAGGGAATGGGGATGGAGGGGCCCCATTGCCCACAGTGCACCCCCAGCACCCCCATGGGTGCAGGACATCCGGGGAGGGGGTCACTGACTGCCCACATGCAGCTCCCCCAGCTCCTGGTGTAGAGGGGAGCCTCCTGAGACCCCCACAGCGGCCCCCAGACAAAGCAGGGACTCAAGGGGGCTTTTCTGCAGTTTTATTCCAAAAATAAATTCGAAGTGGGGTATAAATTATGGGGCGTGGGGGGGGGGGGGGTGGGAGCAGGGCTGCAATGGGGGGGCAGCACCCACCCCCCACCCCTACCTCCTCTTGTCCTTGATGCTGTAGTGCAGCAGGAGGGGTGCAGGCTGTGGGGAAAGGGGGGGTCAGGGCTGGGGAGATTCCAGCCAAGGACCCCCTCAGGGCAGAGACCCCCAATCCCAGCCCAGGGACTGCCCACAGGGCAAGGACTCCAAACCCCAGCCAAGGGAAACCCAGACAGGGACCCCCATCCCAGTCTGTGACCCCAAACCCCAGCCCAGGACTCCCTCCTAAGGCAGGGACCCCCCATCCCAGCCTGTGACCCCGAACTCCAGCCAAAGCTCCTTGAGGCAGAGACCCTGAACCCCAGCCCAGAAGTTCCCTGGTACAGGGACCCCCAAACCCAGCCCAAGGACTCCCCTGGGGCTGCACCCCAAACTTGGCCAACCCTTTTGGGGACCCCCCCCATTGCCTGACCCACACAGGTGCTGGGGGCCTCCCCAGATCACCATTAACATTAAAGATCCTCAATCCCCCAATCCCACACTGCCCCGAACCACCCCCAGAGGGTCACCCCACCACCCTCCCAGCTGGGTGAACCCCAAAATCAGAGGCTGCCACCCCTTATGATGGATGCACACCTTGCCAAACCAGCGCGAGAGCCAGAGCTGCTTCATTGTCATGTGGTCGGGGAGGGGCTCGTTGTCAAACAGGATCTGCACCTGCACGGGGAGGCTGCATCAGGGGGGCCAGGACACCCCAGGGGGCTGGGAACCCCCCGGGACCCCCACTCACGTGCTGCAGGGACAGCCCCAGCCGGTGGCACAGGACCCTCCGCAGGTGTCGGATCTGCGCCCGCACCGAGCACCTCACGTATTTCTGCTGTGAGGGGCAGAGAGGGTTGGGGGGGCTGGGGGGGCCTCCAGGGACCCCACAACCCTCTCAGTCCCCCAGGACCCCACACACCCCTGCCAGGGCCAGGGTGAGAGCTGGGGTCAGGGGTGGAGACTGCAGGGATCCCCACTCACCTGCAGCACGGCCTTGCTCTTGTCCTTGCTGGAGCTACGGCAGGAACAGAAAGGGACTCATGTCCAGGGTCTCAAGGGTGAGGGCCGTGCCCAGTGTCCCCTGTGTCCCCTGCCCACCCCTCTGAGGGGCTGCAGCCCCCCTGGACTCACCTCAGCTTCTCCAGGCAGAGCGAGACGTGCTCATCGTAGCGGAAATAGTGGGCCCGCGAGTGGTCAAAGGTGCTGTAGGGGAGCCCCATGGGGTCACCCCCCACCGTGTCTGGGGACACAGGCGGCACCGTCAGCCCCCTGCGCCCCCGACACCCCCCAGCACCGCAGCTGGCTGCCCCCCATGCCCCCCTGTCCCACCGTCACCGCTGGGCTGCGTCACCCGGTCGAGGCCTCGGGACTGGTAGAACTCCCGGATCCGCTTCTCCTCACCTGCAGGGGACAGGGGGCTCAGGGACACACCTGGGCCCATCTGCCCCAGAGGGTGGTCCCTGGCTGTCCTTCCTCAAACTGCACCAATCCCCTGCCACAGACCCTGTCCCCATCCCTCTCTGCCTCCCTGTCCACATCCCCTTCCTGTCCCTATCCCTGCCTCTCCCTGTCCATATCCCCATTCCTGTCCCCATCCCTCTCTCCCTGTCCATATCCCCATTCCTGTCCCCATCCTGTCCATATCCCCATTCCTGTCCCTGTCCCTATCCCTCTGTCTCTCCCTGTCCATATCCCCGTTCCTGTCTCTGTCCCCATCCCTCTCTCTCACTGTCCATATCCCCATTCCTGTCCCTGTTCCCATTCTGTCCATACCCACCATTCCTGTCCCTGTTCCTCTCTCCCTGTCTATATCCCCATTCCTGTCCCTGCCCTGTCCATATTCCTGTCCTGTCCCCATCCCACTGTCTCTCCCTGTCCATATCCCCATTCCTGTCCCCGTCCCTCTCTCCCTGTCCATATCCCCATTCCTGTCCCTGTTCCTCTTTCTCTGTCCATATCCCCATTCCTGTCCCTGTCCCCATCCTGTCCATATCCCCATTCCTGTCCCTGTCCCCATCCAGTCCATATCCCCATTCCTGTCCCTGTTCCCATCCAGTCCATATCCCCATTCCTGTCCCTGTTCCCATCCAGTCCATATTCCCATTCCTGTCCTTGTTCCCATCCTGTCCACATCTCCATTCCTGTCTCTGTCCCCATCCTTCTCTCTCCCTGTCCATATCCCCATTCCTATTCCTGTCCCTGTTCCCATTCTGTCCATATCCCCATTCCTGTCCCTGTTTCTCTCTCTCTGTCCATATCCCCATTCCTGTCCCTGTCCCCATCCCTCTCTCTCCCTGCCCATATCCCCATTCCTGTCCCTGTCTCTCCCCATCCATATCCCCATTCCTGTCCATATCCCCATTCCTCTGTCTCTCCCTGTCCCCATCCCTGTCCCCGTGCCCCCCTGAGCCCCCCTGTGCCCCCCATACTGTGCTGCAGGCCTGGCACCAGCTTGTACACGATGTCCTGCATGACCCGGTCCAGTTTGAGGTTGAGCAGCGGCTGCGTCTCGTGGATCTTGGTGTTGCACATGGGGCAGTACTTGCTGGTCTGCAGGTACTTCACGATGCAACTCTTGCAGACTGGGGACAGGGACAGGGTGTGGGAAGGCTGGGACAGCACCCCCACGGGACTCCCAGCCCCCCTGGAGCCCCCCACCCAGGTGGGGACACTCACAGGTGTGCAGGCACTCGGTGATGGTGGTGGCGTCGATGAAGTACCCGGCGCACAGGAAGCACACGATGTGCTCGTTCAGCTCCTTCATCTTCACCTTCACCTCCTCCTGCGGGGACACCTCACTGTCACCTGCAGCATCCCAAAACCACCCTCACCTGTCACCCCGAGACCCCTCTCATCCTTCACCCCTTAGCCCACAGAGCTCCTCCTGTCATTCCCCTAACATGCTAGGAAATGAGATTTTGGGGGGGTTACACCTCTTGTTTTGCTTTAATATGCAAGAAAACAGACTCTGATGGGCTGGCCACCCCCGTCTTGCTAAACTATGTGGGAAAATGGGATTTTGTAGGGATTTGCCCCTTGTCTTCCATTATTACACCAGAAAATGGGATTTTGAGAGGCTGGCCTCACTGTCTTACTTTAATACGCCAGAAAATGGGGTGCTGGGGGGTTATGCCTCCTGTTTTCTTTTATTATGTCAGAAAACAGGATTCGGGGGGGCTATGTCTCCTATCTTCTATTATTATGGCAGAACACGGGATTTTGGGGTGCTGCACCCCCTGTCATGCCTTAACACACCAGAAAACAGGACTGACCACTCTGCATTCCATTATTATGCCAGGAAACGAGATTTGGAAGGCGCTGGATGCCCTGTTTTTCCTTTATTACGTCGGAAAACGGGATTTTGGGGGTACGGGGACACCCCCAGCCCGGTGCCTGCCCCGAGCCTTGACCACGCCCCCTTGCCCTGGCCCCGCCCTCCCGCACCGCCCCTCGGTCTCACAGCGCCCCCCAGCGGCGCCGCCGCGGCACCTCCCGTCCCCGCCTGCGCTGGCCCCCCGGTGTCGCCGCCACCGCCTCCTCCCGGTGCCTCCCGCCCCTCCCGGTACGGCCGCTCGCCTCGTTCCGCAGCGGGTCCATCTTGTAGACGGCCTGGAGCTGGTTCCGCAGCCGCATGGCGATGGCCATCGGGCCCCCCTGAGGAGGCGACGCCATCTTAGAGCCGCCCCCGCCTGTGGCCTCGCGCACTTCCGGGTTCGGGGCGGGGAGGCCGCGGCGAGTGGCGGGACTACAACTCCTAGCGTGCCCCGCGCGTCTCGAACCGCGGCGGGCAGCGCAAGCTCGGCCCTGTGCTGACCCTTCACCACAACCCACGGGGAGAGGCTCGGGATCCCGAGACTCCTCCGACCCCGTCCGTGACCGGGGCACCCGCCCGGAGCCGCCGCCACCGGACCCGCCGTGTTTAGGGGAGGGTGTTCCCGGCTCTGGCCAATAGCGAGGGGGCGCGCTCTTGACGGACAGGAGCGGCCACCAATCAGAGAGGGCGGTGTGTGCGCGTGGTGCTGCGGAAGGCCGCCAGGGGGCAGCAGAGCAACGCGGGGGAACGGGAGGGGCGGGGGGGGGGTCCGGGAGTCCGGAGTGCCGGGGGCGCGGGAGGGAACCGGGGGGACGGGGGTGGCAGAGGGTCTGAGAGGGTCTTAGGGGGTCAGAGAGGGTCTGAGGGAGTCTGGAGACTGCGAGGGGGCACGACGAGGACGAGGAGTCTGGGTGGAGCGCGGGGTACATGCGGGGGACTCAGGGGGGTGGGTCAGGGGGGGCCGTGGGGTGCGGGAGATCTGGGGGGAGTCAGAGGGTCTGAAAGAATTCGGGAGGGGACACGGGGGTGTCCCGACTGAGACACAGGGTGAGGGATGCAGCGGCAGAGGCAAGGTTGGGGTACCGGGCTGCTGGCAGGGTCGGGGTGTTGGCCCTGGCAGTCCAGGGTACCGCGGCACTTCGGGGTGCCAGGGTGCTCGCAGTTCGGGATGCCCGGGTTCAGGCAGGCTTGGGGTTGCTGGGGTACCAGCGTGCTGACAGTTTGGGGTGTCGCGATGCTGTTGGTGCTGACATTTGGGGTGTCCGGTGCTGGAGTGCTGGCAGTTCGGGGTGTCGGATGCTGGGGTGCTGGCAGTTTGAGGGTGCCGAGGTGCTGCCACTTTGGTGTGCCAGCGGAGCAGCCCACGGCCCCACCCGGCGCAGCCGGAGCCACGTTAATGACAGCTTGCCTCAGGGGAAGCAGCGGCCGCGCTAATGCGGAGCCGAGCCGAGTTCCCCACGGCCCCTCACAGCCCCCCACGGCTCCTCACGGACTGTGCCAACCCCCCCCGGGACCCCAGACAGGCCGGCGGGGAAGGCTGGCACATGCCAGGAAGTGGGAGCGGGCAGAGGAGCACGGTGGGACCCCCGAGCAGAGGCTGGCACCCACCACACCAAGCAGGGAGCTCCTGGCACCCAGCCACGCTGCTAGCCCCGCTCCGGCACCGGCTCCGCACGGGCTGGCACGGCCACGGACAGTGCAGGTTTGGGGCTCGTGGGTACATCTCGGTCGTGATCCTGGTCCTGGTCCCGATCCAGGTCCAGGTTCTGGTGGCGGGTCACAGCCCTTACTCCACCCCTCAGCTCCCTCAGCGTGCCCAGTTCAGTCGCGCTGTCTCCCCTGCCCGACCGGAGCATCTCAGCCTGGCCCTGTGCGGCACCGACCGAGCCCCGGTGACTCCGGTGCCAGCCCCTCGTCCCGGGCCGCGCACGGTGTGTGGCCGGGCCCAGGACCCCACCGGCAGCAGCCCGAGCCGCTCCCGGTGCCGGGGCGCCGGCGGGCAGAGGCACCGGACCAACCCCCGCCGCCCGCCCACCCTCTGCCCGCGCCTCCGGGGGGACGAGAGCGCGGCGGGGGCCCGTGACCCCCGGCTGGGGAGGGTCCGGTCCCATCTGTACCTGCCAGGAGCCATCCGGGGAGGGGCGGGGGGTCAC
>JAWWMU010000106.1:124443279-124475836 GCA_035048155.1 Cinnycerthia olivascens
CTGGAGTTTATTTTGAAATGTAAATTTGCTTCAGTGACTTGAAAACTAACTCTTCTTTTTATGTCTGCTCCAAAAAAGGTGACGCAGTAGATTACCAAAAGCAATTGAAGCAGATGCTGAAGGATCTAGCCAAAGAAAAGGATACTAAAACAGAAAAGGAATTGCCAAAAATGAGCCAGGTATGTACCTTAGAGGCTGTATTGTTTTTAAAGAAGTGTACTCAAAATGAAATTGTTGAATTCAACAGTTTGGCTCTCTCTCATGAAGTATAACTTCAGCCTGAACATGGATTCAGTCCTTCAGGCATTGAGGATTGGGCTCCTCTGATCCTGGGAGCAGGTGCTTAAAAACTTTCACTTTCAAAAAACTGCCTTCCTAGCAGTTCCTTCTGCTCAGACTGGCTGGTGAACAGAATTTCAGATTCACCCTCACCTGCAGCAGAACATGCAGGCAAACAGGCTTATGCAGGCTGGAAAAAGGCCTCCTCCTCCTAAGCCAAAGAGTTCCCAAGAATGCACATTTTTGTGTCTTCCCATACCTCCTCTGCACCAAACCAGTAACTTCTTAGTCCACCACACCTGGAACTTGCCCTGTCTTAGCCAAACCCTGACTAGAACTGCAGCAAAACAGCTGAAGGCTGTCACAGCCTTACCATCTGTCTCCTAATGCCAGTAGCTTTCTGTGTTGCTGGCAGAAGGAAAGCTACTGGAGGGAAAAGGGCCCCATATTAATGAAACAAATGTACAGATATGCCAAGATGGGACTGTCCCCAGAATCCCTTCTGTGCTTGTGTTGCTAAATGAAGTTTTAATTGGGTGGCACTTACCTAGCCTGTCAGCTCTGCAGGGGCTCAGGATCTCATACAGGCATCATCTCACTGAGGGCTCATGACTTTCCTAACAGGATCTGTGGAGACATCCTCTCTAGCCTGGTAAGCACCTGCAAAGGGTGAGCAAGGGAGAGACAGAGGAGCTGGGCAGGAAAGATCTCAGAATTGTTTCAGAAGAGCTGGGAAAGAGGGGAGAGAAACAGCAGAAAGGAAGTTTGCCTGCAGGCCTGTGGATGGCTGCTTTGGTTGTAACCCACTCTGTGTAGCAGCCACCAAAAAGGGATTATCCCTTGCCTTATACCTCACTTGCCCTTAGATCATCTGGCAGGTCCTGATTTCTTTCAACAGTGTCAAAATACTTCACTGCCCTCTACCCTTTTTGATTTCAGCTCAGGATTTCCTAGCACCACTGGAAGTTAAAATCCCTTCACTAACATTTTTTAAAAAGCAGGAAGAAGTTATAAAAGAACATACAAATGTACACAGCATTCCACCTGCCTTTGCACTACTGTGCCCCACCTGACTCCTGCAGTGATCCTTAGCATGGCTGTTCAGGACTTTGATGCTGGTTTTTCATCCTTTACAGAAGGAGTTCATTCAGTTCTGCAAAACCTTGTATAGCATGTTTCATGAAGATCCAGAGGAGAACGATTTGTATCAAGCCATTGCCACTGTGACCACACTGTTACTTCAGATTGGAGAAGTAGGACAAAGGAGCATCAGCTTGGGGAGTGGATCAGACGAGTTCACCGATGACTCCTTCCAGCCTGAGGCCTCTGCTTCAGACCAGGATGCTGTTTTTACTGACACTGTGAAGACCCCTCAGAAAGACTCTCAACCTTCACCTGTGACTGAAGGGGACTGGACTGTCTCTTTTGAACATATTTTAGCCTCCCTCTTGACTGAACAATCACTGGTTAATTTTTTTGAAAAACCCTTAGAACTGAAACCAAAGCTTGAGAATGCAAAACTAAATCAATATAGTCTCAGAACAAATGGAATGAGCTGCCAGTCACGGAGTGAACATGCAAAACCAAGCATGCAGTAGCAGCAAACATGTCAAAAATGAAATGCACTGAAATTATGCCAAAGGACATACTGTAAAAGGCTTTCAGTTAGCAGTGGGCCTCTGGTATCCAATCTGTTGGTCTGTGGTTTTCAGTTTAAGAGCTTTAAAAGCTAAAAGGGTGTGTAGGTTTGTTTTGTGCCATTGACTTATTGTGTTCTTGTTTTGAATGTAAAAGGAAACATCTGTCTACAGTGTGAAGACACTGAAGCCTTTTTCTGCACTGGGAGAGTAGAGGCTGGCTCCAGTTGTCTTCATTTTTTTTTTTAAGCACGGGAAAACACTCCCTCATCTGCTGTCCACAGTTTGTTTTGGTTGCCTTTTTTTTGCACTAATACTGAAAACTGTTTCAATGCTGGTAATTGAAACTATTTTAATATATTTGATTGTATTCCAATTTTTATGTCTTGCTGAAATGTTAAGTGTACATGGACTGTGCTTCTGATGTTGGTCTGTGAAAACATGCACTTTTCAATAAACCCTTTTGTACAAGACTGGCATTGACAGTATTTACTGGTTTAGGGAAGCTAAGTGCCTTTAGTCCCAACTGCTTTAAACAAATTCCCTGAGGTACCACAGTCACAATTATTTCACTAATGAAAACCCTGTTTCTGTGTTGCACACAGAGCTGCTTTGGGAGAAGCTAATGAGTCTGCCTAAGAGACCAGGGGGGCACATCAGCCACATGAGATTACATACATGAAATATTGATGTATCAGTTTTGGTTGAGTTTTTCTTGGTTTTTAAACAAACTTGACCTTAACTTAAAATACCTGTGTAAAGGCTCTTTAATAAACACCCAGAACAAAACAAACTCACCACGACTCTGCCACCCACAAAGAACACTTGAATCAACTCCTTATTCCATTCATGTATAATTTAAGTCTCATGTATCTTTAATTAAGAAAATTACATCATTATGTTCCAATTCAAAGAAAGCAAGATACTTTAAAAGGCTGGTACCTGTTCAACTCAATGCTTCACAGTTAATAGCTTGAAGAGACTTGACAATAAAAACAACAACTTAAGAATATATTTTATCTTTTTATTGTAATGAAAATCTGTTTAATTTTCATCCACATTGACTGTCTGTAGACCTGCAAAACAAGACATTTTATCACCACTTGTTATATATATGGAAGTCATCCCAAGAAAGTACACCTGGAGTTTCAAGGCTAGTCTGCTGATCTACTTCTGGAAGAGCAAACTATATATACAAGTGTTTCTCCAAACATTAAAATAAACACTTAGTTGCATTTTCAGAATTGATTTTTCTCACACAACAAGCAGAGAGGGCTTAACCTGCCTGAGCTTTTGACATCAGAGGATGGGCATTATATGGGAAAGCAAACTTTAAAAATACCCTAGTTTAGAAAAACATATGGCCCATGTTTTTCAATCTCTCAAAATTTACATGATCATTTCACTTCTTTTTAATGTGGATCAGGAGCCCTTTCTCTACGGCAGAGCTAGGCTGAGCCAGTGGATTGACCCTTGCAGCGCATTTTTCATCTGAATTTTGCACGGCAGGAGAAGCTGTCCTGCTCTGCTTCTTGTTCAGAGAAACACAGCATGGGAGACGCATGAAAGGTTAAGGATTACCTTTGAATGTTGTGACTGGTACATAGGTAACCAGAGTGTACAGCTTGTTGGGTGAATCCTCATCCTCATTGCGCTTTCTGGACAAACGCACACGGATACGGTAAGGAACATTCCTAAAATGAAGATGGCAGATTAATTTGCAGTGAACTATGTATTGAAACCCTTGAACTCATAGAAAAGTTCTTTCTCAGCATCCTACCAAGAGCAAAATCTTGTGCCTTAAGAGACTATTGTTTGCCTTATAGGAGCTTTTTTTTTTGTTGTTTATTTTGCTTGATTTTATTAAAGTTAGCAGGTAAGATTTAACTTAGCCTTGTGTAAAATGAATTTACAATCCAGGAGGAGCATAAAGTCAGAAGTGCATTATCAGTCCACTAATGAAGAAATACACCATTGAAGATGATCAGCAAGCAGCTATTACTAACAAGCATTTCTTACTCCAATACAAAATAGTGAGGAAAAACCCCAACAATCTACCCTGAAAACCCAAGGCCTCTGTCAAAAGTCAGAGTATTGCCGATCTTCATGCCAGAAGTTGTGGAAATTCTAGTGAGCATCAAGCCTGAACCAAGGTCTTATGGGCACAAAACTGATCATTGTTTCTTCCTCACAAAGCCCATGGAATCATAACTAGGCTGTTTAATGATTTTGTTTGTAATAGGCATATCACAGCTTAGTGTCCTCGCCTAATAATGTCCAAAATACGCTGCTGAGGGGGGGCACTATATTTTCTTCCACACCATTTTTCACATAACCTGCCACCTTGAACTCAAGATTTTAGGAAACTCCTGCTCAGAGTACTTTACTCCACAGAATATGTGAAAGAACCTCCTCCTCCTCCCTGCTGCAAGAACAGCCTTTTCAGGAACATCAGCTGGACAAAGTAATTAGACATAGGAACTGGCTTTGCTTTACTCCCTCCCTGTCAAAGTCAAAAGCATTTTTCACTATTTTATGTAGGTCACTGACTATCCTATCAGCCAATATGGTGATTTTAGCCTCTGCTGATCCTTCCAGAGGAGGATACTTTATTTTGCATACATTATGTAGTCTAACTAGTAAAAACTGCAGACCCACACTGGAAAGATGTGGTGACTCCTTGCTCCACAGACTGCACTTGTACCAGTTAATAATGAGGAAGTCTTGGTTAGCAGCCTCACTACAAAGCTCTGGAGTTATGTATGCTGTCTCCTGGTTCCACTGCTACTTCTTCACTCCCTATGAACTGGGCAGTTTAACAGAGAGGACAGAAAACCCCTGCCTGTAAGACCCAGTAACTCAGTCTCATCCTCCCTCTCTGCTTTTGAAGGAAGGGTTGGCCATGACATCAGGCAAAGCATTCTATGCACGTCATAGATCAGACTCGGGGATCAAATTCCCAGAAGACATGATTTAAACCCATGTGCATCTCTCATGGCATCAATCCAGACCAGTTAACCTTTTATTACAGTTTAAAAGTTCCCACTCCCCACAGGAGTTCTTTCAGCCCATCTTTACGCATGCCATATCAGTTGTCTTTGTAGCAGTGATTTAACAGAAGTTGTAGTTTTTGGTACCCAAACTACTTATTTATTTGTACTTTCAAGAAAAGATTAATGGCCCTATTGAAAACACACCTCCTTTTGTGCAGCATTTGTTCAGCATGCTTTAACACCTAATGCTGTTCAGACACACTACACAAATCCCACTTAGTCTGGGATTCTAGGTATCACTAAAAGGTCAGGTTCATAAAAACTGTCTGTTCCAACAGAGATCAAGGTACTACAGTATTACAATACCCCAATCCTTTTTCTTGCCTGCCCTCCACCCCCAAACCTGCATTCCTTCCTTTCCTTTCTTTATTCTTGTTAAGATGAGAAGGAAATTATTTCAATCCCAGAGTTTACCAAAGCCTTGTTACAAATATGCCAGGACATCTGACCAAACCACAGAGGTGACACAAAGAGGAGGAAGCATTTGCAAAGGAAAGGCAAATGCTGCAGGAAGTATACAATTTTTTCCTAATCCTTCACGTTCTTCTTCACCCAGTAAAGAAAACTGTAAAAACCCACCTTATTCCTTTAGCCCAGACTGCTTTGTTCAATCTGGTATCAATGCGAACGTCAGGAGTTCCCATCTCCTTCATCGCAAATTTACGGATTTCCTTGAGAGCGCGTGGTGCTCGCTTCTTGAAGCCCCTGGGACAAACACAAGAGCCAGTTCTTTAACTTCTGGACACTGTGAGCACTTACTGCACGTGTTCTGCAAACATACAACCCCCCAAAGCATTGTGCTCCACAGCAAACAGCTGCACCTGCCTGTCCAGACCTCTATCCTAGCAGGCAGATGCTAACTTTAATACAAACCACTTATACCTAGGCAGAGTAATTTCAGTAAAATTTTACAACCACAAGATCTCCAGGATCTTAAGCTTATGTTTTAATGTCAACATGTCTGAATATCTCAATAACACTGAAGAGATCAGAGGTGTCACAGACACTCTGAATAAAAGCCCTATGAGCAAAGCAGTGCGATAATAACATAAACATGACAGGACTGTATCAGTATTGAAATATACAGCAGACAAACAAAACTGACGTTATTCTGAATATCAGCTTTTACTGAACAGTACTTGATGGTTACTTTCTTTCATGCTACCAGGACTGCTTTTTTTCCCCAGTATAGCCTCATGCCCATTATGGCCAGATCCTGCAGGACTGGGCATCCACAGAAGCAGTAAGAACTGCACCATGAGCATTTTGCCATATATATCACACCCACACTGACACAGGGCTGTGCCAGCAGGGTCTGAGGTCCCACAGTGGGTTATTTCCAGTTATACCATGTGCACACTGCTGTTGATACTTTGTGCTAGAAATGGGAAGTGGGTACTTGATCACAAGAGAGACAAACACTAAATGAAAATCATTTAACTGTAGCATATCATGCCCAAAAAGAAAGGTGGACAGCAGATCATCAGCATTAAAACAATGATGTGCCAAACAACAGGCAAGGCCAGAACATGTTATTGCCATTTAAAGAGCTCCACTGCCTCACTTCTCTCCCATTCCCTACATAAACTTTAGCCACTGCACCAATTGTTTGGATTTGGATGGTGTCTTCCATGTGCTTGCAGGCATACACAGAATGCAGGGGCACTGCAGTCTCCTCTGAAGCATTTCTCTACACAGTTTCACGAGGTTCAGCATCTGGTCAATTAAAAAGCCAATAATTTGATTACAACAATATTTAATTTCTGAAACTTTCTCAGTGAGCTGAAGTATAACTATTTGCTTGGGAAAGAATGACAACCTGTGCATAGGAGTAAATCGATCTGTAATTTTAAGTCCCAGAACACTCACAATCACAGAAACAGGCTTATTCCTGAAAGCCACAAAGCAAGTCTGGGGTTGCACAGGTACAGAGCTGCTGCCTCGGGACACAATCGAGGCACAAGGGACCACGAACACAAGGACAGTCTTTAAGGACAGTCCCTCTCTGCTCTTTAAAACCTACTAAATCCGCTTCCAAATGCCACTTCACAGAAGGCCAATTTCGCTGAAATTACTTAAAGAACTTACACGCCATGGATCCGCTTGTGAATGTTGATGGTGTACTCCCGAGTTACTACTTCGTTGATGGCAGAGCGCCCCTTTTTCTTCTCGCCGCCCTTCTTTGCGGGAGCCATCTCAGCGACGCTAAAAGGCACCGTGCACACATCAAACGCAGATCTCGGACCGTCCCCAGCCCACTCCAAACCGCACCACTCCCACATTCAGAAACTTAAACCCATGTTCATTAACCCCCGGGGTCGCACCAGTCGCAGGCTTCCCAGCATCACAGATCCTCTATTTCCATGTTCCTGAGAAGAGTAGGAAGCACATCCGAGACTCTTCGACCACCTCGCATTAACATCGGCCTCCTGGCCAGCCCCAGGCCCCTGCCCTCCGCAAGGTGACCCAGGAGCGCAGCTCAGCCCGTCCCGGAATGAACACGACGGGGCCAGGCCGGCTCTTCCCAGGGAAAACAGCACGGGCCGTATCCCGAGTCCCGCAGGCCTCCCCGGGCCTGGGGAGGGCAGGAGAGGGGCCCCATTCCCGCCGAACGCGGCCGCGCCGGGAGATCCCAGCCGGTGCTCCCCTTGCCGGGCCGCCCCCCACGCCGGGTCGGGCCGCATTCCCGCCGCGCCGCGGGATGTGCGGGGCGGATGGAGGCGGATTCTGCGGGACCGGCCCCAGCCCACACTCACCGTGCCCGGGCACCGGCCGGAAAGGAGCGCGCGGGGCACGCCGGGAAACAGGAGCGCTTCCGGGATGAGGCCGGGAAGCGACTGCGCCGGCGGCGGGCGGGGCTGGCCCGGGGGGCGGTGTCCGGGTGTGCCCGGCCGGGGGTGTTCCCGTACCGGGGGTGTTCCCGTACCGGGGGTGTTCCCGTACCGAGGGTGTTTGCTGGGTCGGTGTCAGTGTGTGCCCGTACTGGGGGTTTTCACTTGGTCGGTGTCAGTGTGTGCCCGTACCGGGGGTGTTCCCGTACCGGGGGTGTTCCCGTATCAGGGGTGTTCCTGGGACGGTGTCTGGGTGTGCTCGTACCGGGGATGTTCGCTGCCCTCCCGCCCGCTTCCTCTGTAGGGTCTCTCCCTTTTCCTTGGAGTGGTGTGTGAGGAACGAGGAGCTCAGCTTGGCGCAGTGGTGCTTCCAGCATTAGGCCTCTTGCAGATCTGGAGCTTTTGTTCCCGAGACAGAACGGAGGCATCCCGGTGTGGGGCAGCAGCCTGATGTGATCACATAGCCTGCCCAGAAAACCGACCCCACGTTGGAACAAGCAGGGTTTTGGCTATAATGAACTACAACAGCCCAGCTCTGTGAGGAGGACTGCTGTTGCCTTGTGTGTGCAACAGAGAACAAGGACAATAATCCCAAACGGGAATGTGTGTATGGGGAAGAGCATGAAAAACTAGGTCTTGACATATATCTGCTCTTGTGAGCTGTCTGTATCTGTCTGTATCCTTCCAAACAATGTATTAAACCAGCTCAGAAGAAGGCAACCCCATGCTATTTACAGCATCTCCCTGTTAACAGCTTACAGCGCCACTAGTTTTAGAAAGTTAAGTGTTTGCTCCAAGGCTGAGTTTTGTTTGGACACGCCACTGGCAATGGGGAGAAATGTGGGTTTATAATCCCTGACAGTAGAACAAATTCTTAAAGGAATTTTCCCTTCCTGTGTCTTCTGTCATAGTAGTTGAGATCCGCCAGCTGCTGCTTCCACAGGTATTTCCTCTGAGGTGCTCATATTCCTTCATTACCTCTTCCTGAATGAACTTTGGGCTTACAGATTTGTCCCCTTCTTTCCCAGGGTGGCTGGGATTTATGAAGTTAGCCTCTAGCTCAGCCAACTGGCCTTTGCTTAGGTTTGTCTATAGTTAATGGAAAGAGAGAGGATCCTTCAGACATTAAGTGAAACTTTGACATCTAACTTTCTAATCTTCATCTGGTGGGGTCACTCTTGCTTCACTGAAAACAAGAATTCAAAGGGATGAGCAGCTAATTCACCCTGGTAACTAAAGTTAGCAGTAAAAACACTTTCTCAGAGACTTTGATTCCCTCATCCTCTCTCAATGAGGGATTGTATGGACTGAAATACACACGCACCCAGCCTTGCAGTTGAAGCATCAGGGTAATACTGTCAATAGATTTTCTTAGATTTTTAGCTTTTTCAGAACTCAGGGCAGATAAGCTTTTTTTCATTTCCATGAAAGCTTACTTTCACAATTTCCAGCTTCTAGCCCAGTTATCTCTGTTGTTCCCCTGTGGCATAGAAACCAGAACACATGTGCCCTGCTGGTGTGATCCTTGGTACTCAAGGGAGGGAAGGCCAAGTGTGCACTTTGTTGAACCTAATGATGGCTCCAGTGGCTGCAAGCTGTCCTGAGGGCCATCCCTTTCAGTCTTACTGAGGGGAATGAAGACATTCCTGTGCTCAGATACCCACCCCAATCTGTGTTGGAGGGTCTCCCTGTCTGCAGAGTGAAAGCAAGCCTGTACCTCCATCCTGTAGTCAATTTGAATTTAACATGAAAAGGAGTCTGCACAAGGATGTTAAAGTGGAAACCAGACTGTCTACAGGGTGAGTATTCCAGAAGAGATGTGCCCCAAATTCAAGACAGCAGTGTCTTAAAACACTGAAGCTGGACATGGGTCAAAGCCCTGGCGTATGCTGAGTCAAACCGTTCTTTAAACCATCTGTTTTGTGCTAAAAATAAAACTCTTTGGTTGGAAATACAAAGCTGCCTGAGGTCTTCAGAGGTGCTTAAAAGTTTTAAAGGTGCTTAAAACGAGCTGTCTTCGCTTGCAGCTAATGTAACTTCCCGAGCTTTCCTTCTCAGTGTCTACGCACGACAAAAATTGCAAGGGATAATACTTGGTTTTGCTAAATGGGTGCCAAACACCGTTCAAGTCTGCGGCTAAGATTAAAAGTCTAAAGTGAATCACATAGTTCAACAGTCACAGGAAAATGTGTGCAAGTCCTGCAATAAAGCCTTTTGGCTATTTTATTTTATTCTACAAATAAAGACAACTGTCCATCATTAAATGGAAAAAATAATAGTTTGAGTTGTTTATAGCATGAAACAGTAGTTCCCTTCACAAAAACATTTCTAATTCATTAGTTTATTACAAAATACCCACTCACAAAAAAGCACAAGCACAATCTTTATACTTGTGAAATGAGTTGATATTTCATATACAAAATAATTTCCACATAATTCCATATAATTTTATTTTATATAGAAATAGGTCATTATTACAACAGCTGTACAATACACTACTTTTTATTTAATAATTACATAAAATCTTTCTTAGAAACATATCAACGGAAAACATACAAAAAAAGCGAAAAGTGCATTTTCTTTTTTTTTTTTCCTCCAAAGGAAAATTTAATCCTAAATGTTATAATGAAAGAGATATGTAATAGTCTGCAGCATCCCGAGTCAGTGGGCCAAAACACAGTGCATATATCTCAGAGACTTGGAGTGGGTGAGTTCAGGTTGAAGAAGGATTCATGTTGTACTAT
Organism: Cinnycerthia olivascens; assembly: GCA_035048155.1. NCBI lineage: Eukaryota > Metazoa > Chordata > Aves > Passeriformes > Certhiidae > Cinnycerthia > Cinnycerthia olivascens. The sequence goes on from JAWWMU010000106.1 coordinate 124,453,824, forward strand.
TGGAGAGTTTCATGATTGTGCTTACAATTTGAGTTCTCCTTTGCAATCACAATTCATGTAGGAAACAGTCCAGTGTGGGTTGTGGTTTGTTTTTTTGGTCAGAACAGTTAGGGTAAGCTGCATAATACTTTCCAGATTCTAAATCAAGGGTTATGAGCTGTAGACCATCTTCACCAATGGCAGGGCATTTTCCTCCATTGGATGTGCTAATTTGGCCACAAGAATAAAGAAACAAACTTCTCTTTACAGAAAGTGCCTAGGTTTTGTCATCTGTGCAGTTGTGCAAAATAATAATAATAATCATAATAAAAATAATCTCTTGTTCTCTCCTTGATAGACCTTTGACGCAGTGCTTTTCATACACAAAAGAAGAACTGAAACAGTGAAGGCCAAGTACCTCATGAGTCTGTCGACAGTCTTTTGGAATTGCCAGATGGCTTCCAGAGTGACTTGCCGGGATTGAACACCTCTTGCCGTGCTCCCAGTGGTGATGGAGGCTGCACAGGATAGCGCTCCTTTTTATTTTGCTCTGTCAGTACATCCCGTGCTCATGACACGGTGCAAACAGAAGCCAGCGTGCCGTGAATGCACTGTCTGTGGCAGTCTGCACTCTGGGCATACTTCTGTCATACAGCCTGGAAAGAAATGCTTGTGCAAAAGCCAGAACAGTAAGTACTGTTTACAGTAAGTAAAGTCATTCTCTTCTGCCCCATGTGCCCATTGGTTAAAGCTAATCGTGCATTGATTGTGCTGGTGGGACTCTATCGCAGTGGCTGTGGTAAATTTGATGATTCTGATAAGCTATTCCTTCTTCTGGATGTTAGTTGTTGTTGCTGTTGCTGCTGCTGCTGTGTCTGATGATACCCCATATTTCCTTGCTGTGGTGAGTAAGATGGCAGGAGCAAAGAATCGGGTTGTTCACTGTGCAAAGAACTTGGTGTTTGCACCTACAGATAAAATAAAATTTATCGTGGTGTTTGATTCTTTCATGTGTTAATGCTCTTTGTCGTCAGGTTACAGGATGCTAAAAAATACTACTGGTTTGCTGGCTTTTATTTCTGGAGCTGTTTGGCATGAGGTTAGCTTAACTAATGCTAGAAGGAATGGACATAAATTCCAACGAAGAACATTCCAATTAGGCATTGAGAAGGTTTTCTCATGGGAATGCACTGCCTGGGATTTGCAGGTTATCCTGAAAAGCCTGTTTGGGAACTGTGTGGGTGAACAGGTCAGAAATGACACAGATGGATGGTAGAAATGAAACAGGATCCCAATGTGCCTCATGCTGTCCCTTCTAGCCCTTCCTTTTGCTGAGCTTACTCCTGGGAGTGGCCTTGCAGTGCTGATGTGAATTTTGCAGATGCTTTATTGGAAACAGTATCTGCCAGACTTTTTTTCATTAAGTCTTGGCTATGATAAGGATTTCGTTTCAATATCAAGAGTTTAATCATTTGAGGTTGGTTATACTCTTTCAATGATGCCAGTGGTTATGGGACCAGGTTTTACAGACTCAGTTCAGCTCCTGTTGAACTAATACAGAGACACCTCATTTCCTCCCTTTACTTTAGTATGTGTTGAATTAGGTCAAAAAATAAGTATTTTTACATCTTCAGATCACCTGGTTCTTCCAGGCAATGTGCTCCACTTTATCTTCTTTGCCTTGTGGAGTTTAGAAAATATGTTAGTTTCCTGAAGGGATCCAGATATCTGATCCAGATCTATTTTATGTTGATGCTGGTAATTAAAAATCATCTTTTGACTTGTAAACTAAGCAAATTTTATACTGCATAAAGAGTACAGAACAAATCCTAAGGCAATGATTTTCTCCAGCTGGAAATAAACTTTAAATATATCCAAGATAATCTGATTATGCTTTAAATGTACAGAATTAGTAATTTCCTTTTAAATATTCTGACTGTTCCCACTGCTTCCTTGCTGTTCTAGTACTGGCCACTGTAGCAGTGTGTCACACATCAAAAGTCAGAATCTCTTGAATGGACATTTCTGCCAGGAGCAGGCTCCAGCAGAGACCTGGGGCCCCATTTGCACAGCCCACTCACCTTGTTACTCTGTGTGCACACTTTATACATCATCCTCTTTGTCCTACCTGCAGGTAGCGTTGTTGCTGATGCTGTTGGTGCTGGAGTTGTTGCATAGGTGGCTGGGAAGGAGGGGTAGTGGTGAACCCTTGGTTTAACACTGCTTGTCCCATCAGTACGATTGGAGAGCTGCTGCTGGAAGTCTGCACTTCCAAACTCTGAAACATTTGTTGGGTTTGAGAATACCTATGGAAGAAAGAAGCAAAACAATCAAGAACAAAGTGTTGGAAACAAAGGTCTTCTCTTAGAATAGGGATGGCAATCCCTAGTCTTCCTAAATCATAGAATGGCAGAATGCTGTGGGTTGGAAAGGACCTCAATGACTGTCTAGTGCAAACCTACCTCCCATGGGCAGGCACATCTTCCACTAGACCAGGTTGCTCAGAGCCCCATCCACCAATCTGGCTTTGAACACTTTCACAGTGTGGTGAGGGATCCACCACTTCTCTGGGCAACCTGTTTTGGTGCCTCACCACCCTCACAGTAAAGAACTTCTTCCTAATATCTAATCTAAACCTGCCCTCTTTCAGTTTAAATTCAGTTTTGTCCTATCCCTATCTGCCCTTGTAGAAAGTTCTTCCCCTTCTCTCTTGTAGACCCTTTTAGATACTGGAAGGTTGCCTTAAGGCCTCCCTGGGCCTTCTCTTCTGCATCTGAATCCCCTCAAATAATTCCCAATAAATGATTCCAGTGCATGGGACCTGCTAATATGAACAACAGCACTATTGGCAGCACTGCTTTCCCTTACTCTGTGCATGAGCTGCACTTGGAGGGAAGAATACATCTCATCTCAAAATCCAGATCACATTTTAGATTCATTAAAGATTCTGCTTTATGCACATCTTGTCTTCAGCCACAGCATTCACATCCCAGGCTTATTAAACCAAATGGCCTTTGATTCTGTTTTAATATGCTGAGCCCTGAACTGCAGCAAGAGGGAAGCATAAGCACCTCCTGTCCTGCTGCCTGTGCTCCCCTGTGACTGCCTGGGGGTGATGATCTCCTGCCGAAACATGGCTAAGGTTGATTACTTCTTAAGCTGCTCATACACACATTGCCAAGAATGATCAGCAATTCCCATCACCATAAGCCCCACTCTAGGAACAGAAGAAGCCTCCAGAAACCCTCTGGAACGAGGGATGGGACAGAACCAAAACACTCATCTCCTCTTGCCATTCTGCATTTGCAAAGCAAAACTTAAATATGTGTTGTTTTGTGGAAGGCTGTGGGCAAAACCACAATGGAACTATTGCCAACCCAGCCTAATTCTGTTTATCCTGTAAAAGGTGATGAGATCATAGTGTGGCTTGTGTTCACCCAACAGCTGTTCAACATTAGGGTTTAGACAGAAATGCTACAGTCTGGGTACTTGTATGAGGATGTGAGCTCCTATTAAAAGGTCCCACGAGTCAGGAAGTCTAAACGAACAGGGAGATGCATCTTTGCAAATATGGCCTCTTTGATTCAAAGGCTTAAAAGTAGAGCTGCAATAGTTACGTTTGACTAATTACCTCAAGATAATCTTAAACAACAGTAATGATGTTTAAAAAAAGAAGTATTAAGTACCTACATTCCTGAGATAACATTAGAAGAACACTGTTTTGTAAAAAGAGTTATTTTTAAAAGAAATTATGTGCAAACAGTTGCTTATTATTTTAGCAGTTCACAATTAAGTACAGTGAAAAAAACCAGCTTAAAAAAAAGGTATATTTTGACGAGCATGTTCTGCTTCCTTCATCTAAGTTTTGAGGAGACAAAACAACTGAGGTGAGGCTTTCAGTCATTTAACTGAGCCAGTGCTGCCTTTCTCACATTACCTTGCTGGATCAGAAGTTCTAGTGCTGAAGCAGGCAGCATGAGAAGGACAAAAATTCCCCCAGCCACGGCTTGTTAAAACACCACTGGCACTTTGTGTTTCTCTCTGTCATTCTTCCTGATATGACCAGCCAGGGGAATGCTAACCCTAATGCTGGAAGGCAGGCTCAGCACAGTAACACATTCCCAATTTTTATAACTACTTTGTTATTTTACAAAAGAAGGCTACTTCCCCTCAAAAGCAACTTTGAAGTTTTATCTTCGTCAAGGCACGTACTTGGCCTGAGATCCCGCCATGCTGAGGTCTGAAGGGTGTCTTGCATTACAGGACCCAGGCATCATGGGCTGAATAGGCTGGCTAAGCAACAATCTGGCACGTGAGGAAAACAAAAACAGGTGACATTGCTGGAAGAGAAGGCCCACACAAATCCAACAGTGTGCAAAGAGAAGCCGCATTTCCTCAGGCACGGCACCAGGCTGAGTGTGTGTGAGGGGCTGACCCAGCCGCTGGCTCCGGCAGGCGCAGCCCGGGCACCGCGGGGCAGCGCCTGCCCTCTGCCGTGATCTGGGTGCCCGACATAACACCGAATAAACCACATTTTTATCTGCTAAGTATATGGATGCTTGAATAATATTTTACAACTTGGGTTAAATTCACCTTGTGCTCTCCAAAGCCAGCAGCAAGGTTTCAGTTTTCATAACGCTACGGGGTCAGACCGCTGCGCTTCGGGAGCTTTAATCCGCCCGTGCACTCCTGCAGTCCCAAGAGCTGTCGCGATCGCTGTTCCCGGGGGCAGAGCTGCAAGCCGAGCCCCCCGAGCCGTACCTGAGCTGCTGGTCGTGGCTGCAGCCAGCGGGCGCGGGCGTGCCGCCGCGGGACAGGCCGCCAGGGGGCGCCGCCGCCCCTGTGAGCGCTGTGGTGCCGCAGCGGGGAGCGGCGCTGTCCGCTGTGCCTGTCGCTGTCCCCTGTGCCTGTCCCTGTTCCTCTCCCTGTCCCTGTGCCGTCCCTTCCCGAACGCTTCCCGGTCCCAGCCTCAGCCTGGCCCCGGCCGTGCTTGCCCCTCTCGCGCCTTCACAGCCAGCTTTTGCAGCACGGGAAGGCTGAGCGCTCCTTGGCGAGCGCCCGCGGCCCAGGCGCCGAGTCCAAAGCTCCGCGTTGCCACAAGCAGGTGCCCACGGGCAGCCCCTGGTACGCGCGGTGCTTGGGTAAATTCCCAGTGGGTTGAGGGACACCGTCCTGCCTCACGGCCCCGACTGGGAAAACGTGAAAGCTTCCTGCGGCCTGTCCCAAAGGGAATTGGGTTTACACTCCTGCGAGAAAAACGGGAGGGGATGCAGCGGTGCGCACTTGGCTTCACTTTCGGGAGTGGCGGGGGTGACCCCAGGAATGGACACTGCCGTCTTTCCCTGCCGCACAACTCGTGCTCTGGCGGGACGGGGGCTGGCGGAGCCACCTTCCCTCTGTTGGACCGGGCACTCGAGAGATGGCACTGCCTCCCCCGGGCCACCCCGACGGTGCCGGGGGGAGGCTGGGTAGAGCCTGGGTGGCGAATGGCTTGGGGCGACAACAGGCACGGACGGGCCGGGAGGCCGGAGCGCTGCAGGTCTCCTTATCAGCGCCCGAGGATCGGGGCGTCGCCGCCCGTCGCCTTCAAATCGGGCGCAGCCGCCTCTCCCGCCCCAGCCCGTCCCATCCCGTCCTGTCCCGTCCCGTCCCGTGGCGGCAGGAGAGCAGAGCCATGCTGCACTGGGGATACGACGAGCACAACGGTAGGGAAGGGCGGCCGGCGCCGTCGGGGCGGCCACCGGGGTCCCGCGGGGAGCGCCTCCCGCCGCCGGGCTCGGCAGCTCCCGCGCCCTCGGGAGAGCTGGATGCGCTGAAATGCTTTGCAGCGTGACACCGAGCCGATTTTTGTCTCGGCATCCTGCAAGGCAGGCGGCTGAGAGCTGTCCGTGCGTGCGGCGCCGCCTGTAGAGCCGGGCTGGGCTTGGCTCCGGGTCGGGTGTGCCGCGTTCCCTGTAGGGATTGCGTTCGCTCCTTCAGCTGAAGAGTTGCGTGCACAGATCGAGTGCGTGGTAGACAGCTGCACGGATCGGAACTGCTGTTCCAGCACTGCTTTTCTGATTCCAGCTGTGTTCTGCTTCTGCTACATGGTGGGAAATCCTAGTTCCTTGACTGGGTTATTTAAATGTATAACTATGCACCTAAGAGGAGATACTTTTGTATTTTAGTTGTTCCGTGGTTTCCTTCATCTTGTCAGTCTTTGAAGTCCCAAGATGGGCTCATCAGCAGGCTTAAAGGGTTTGCTCTGTTTTGCATCTTCAGTCATGCAAACGCTGCTCCAGTGTGCAGACGGTCTCACAAGTCATGCAAGTAGAAATGAAAATGTTTTTGTAAATTGTAGGCTCAACTCTGATAAAATACATGGACTCTCTTATATTGTCTGTATGCAGAGAAATGAAACGCTGTGACAGTAAAAGGATACAGATATATATTTGCATATACTAATGCCTATAAGAATATGCTTTGTGTATATTATTACTTAGACTTTGGAATACTGTTTGTGCAAGTACTACCTTTCCTTCCTGGCCCTTGTGTTCTATCTTTTCTGGATGGATGTACTTTTCCTGAAAAACTGGATGGTGGTTGTGGATCACAGGGATGTTGCAATGATTGGGTGTGTTATCTTCTGCTGTGCAGTCTACCCTACCCCTCCCCTGAAGACGTAAATGGGTCTTGTTTTTCATTTTTTTTTTTCTCCATACATTTCCATGCTTTGAGCTTCACCTGCACTGTCCAGATAAGAAGCACACTTTCCCTCCCTTATCCTATCTCTTCTTGTTTGCTATTTTCAACTTCTAGAGAGGGAGGCCACCAGAATTTCTGCTGGGGTGGCCCTGGACCTTGCTTGAGGCACTGTCTCTCCTATAAAACTGTATCTACTCCTGGAGCATGTCCTCCCGTTCCTCTTGGTGTCTGCAGAGCTGTTTCTCTCACTTGTTCTCATTCCTCTCTTTCGGCTGCTGTTGCACAGGAACTTTTTCCCCTTCTTAAATCTGTTATCCCAGAGATGTCCCTGTCCTTGATGGGCCCAGCCTTGTTCAGCAGTGGGTCCATCCCGGAGCCAGCTGGCACTGGCCCTACTGGACGTGGGCAAAGAAACTTCAGCAACTTCTCGCAGAATCCACGCCTGCAGCCTCCCTGCTACCAGTCTCTTGTCACACAAACCTAATGCTAGAAACCTTGGTTCCTTTGATGCATATATTTCTGAAATGCATGAAGGCATTGTTTTATTTCTGTGAAAACCTTGGCCTTTGCTTTTTGCCACTTTTCTTACCTCACAGTTTTGATGTTGCTTATCTGTAGAGGCATAATACAGAAATCTTGAAAACTGCCTTCAGTGTGACATCATGCATGCTTTTCACTGCTGTTCAAGGGTCCTGTCAGGATGGGAATGTTCTCTCCCATTGAATGCTTTTTCATTTACAGGGGAATTGCTTTAGTTAAAGGCAAATTACAGAATGAGTAAGGTTGGAATTGACCACAGTGGGAAATCAATTGCTTTCAATTTACTATTTGTTTAATGAAATATATGGTAAATATTTACGTGTATTGTCTTTTACTGCAAAAATTTCTCTTGATATAGTTACTACTGTAATGCTGAGGCATTTTATATATAAAAGGGATGTTAATTCATGGAATCATAGAATCCATTAGATTGCAAAAGACTTTTAAGATACTTCAGCAGAGCCGTAACTCCTTATACATTTTTTTCTGAGAATAATTGCATTTCAATATCTGCTTAAAGAAAGGTGCTTAAGTTTACCCAAAATGAATTTTTAATTGTTTTTGTCTGACCTCATCTTCCTGTAACCTAATATACAATCAAATTACTTTCAAATCTAAGTTTATAAACTTAAGCACTCTGTGTTTGATGAACTGGGCAAGGGATTCTCTTCAGAAATAAATGATGATGTGATCCTGTCAAGGTCAGACCATACTAAAGCAATGAATTTTCTATATATATAATAACAAACTGTAAAAGAAAACAAAAAAACCCAAACCCTTTTTCACCTCTATGTGCTCAATTTATGCATATATAGAGGCTCCTTTGAACTCAACTGTATCCTGTAGTGGGTTCACTGGGCTTGTCTCAAGTTATCCTGTTCATGAAATTTGTAATCTTTAGCTTCAGCTGGATCAAAATGCAACCCTGTGAGGTGCTATAGTGAGTTCTATTTCCTGGCAAATTCCTAACTGCCTTCATTGTGAGATCTTTTCCTGAACTGGATGAGTGCAATGCTGGTAAGTGATATGTGCAGCAATGGTCTGACCTAAATGTGTCAGGCAATTCATTGCCTGTGGTAATGCTGTGTCCAAAATAAAGGCATGAAATCTTCAGAGAAGATGGTTCAGTTTTTTGCCATAAATCTCAGTCACAATGGCTTTGATTGTTAAGAACTACTAGAAAATTGTCTCTAGCAACAGAACATTTTCTCAAGAGCAGGAGAGGATTTCATAAGTTCAAAAACTGGTATATTAATCACTTTCATTCAGTAAAGGAAAAAATGAAGTTAGGTGAATTATTGGGTTATACTCCCCAGATATGTCTTAAAGTGTATATTTAGAAAACTGAAATGTACGTTATTTTAATATGCAGGCATCTTATTCAGATCTGAATTCAGAATAAATTTTTACCCTGGAGATCCCACTGGCTTAAATCTGATTGTATGACATGCATTTGAGCATTTCTTTCAACAGTAATGACTTTTTTTTACAACAGTCATATATAAAGTTTGCATTGGGCTAGAGTCTGTAGAAATGAATTGAGTCGCAGTTTTCCTAGAGTGGCAAAAGCATGATAATTGTACTAGATTGATGGCAGATTACCTAGGAAAGAGTACTTCTTGATATAACCTAATGGTACAAAATGAGCTGAAGTTTCTTGATATATTCCTGTATGTTTTGAAAAGTCATATGTCTGGTAGTTTATTTACTATTAGATGTTTAATCACCACAGAAAAACAGTATTTTGGTCATCTGAGCCAAGAACAAGTGCCAAACCAGCAATAATGTCTTTTTAGAACTGAACATTACTGTTAAATAATTAGGTAGTGACAGAATCACAGCCTTGGGTCTTCTTTTTGACAACTTTATATTATTTCTGAATGCGAGTCATACACATTATGTAATTCAAATAACTATATTTATTTCTGAGACAGAGCAATAGGAGACCAAGTAGTTAAGCGCATAAATATATTTTTGCCTTTTCTCAGTTAAGGAGTATTAGAAATATTAAAATTAAGTAGCAATAAGCTTTTTCTAGGCATCCCAAATCAGTAGTAGTGAGGTAGTGAGGTATAAATTATGGAGTGATGCTTCTTAATAAATAAAATCTTGTGTTGCATCCCTAACTACAGGGGATTAGGCTCTAAACACAATTAAAATTATATTTTAAACTGTATGTAATTAGAATATTCAATGGCTTTGGTGACCATTCATGAACTGAGAGGAATTAAGTTTAAACTGTTTTATGTTTCATACCAGTAGGATTTTTATCTTCTGCCTTAGAATCTATTTTTTAATTGAGTTTGGTTAATGAAGTAAGTAACAAAAGTACTTTTTAACAAATCAAGACTGAAGGCCTTCGTTCTGAGGCTTAAGTCTTAGGCTATTCTTTACGAGAACTTCCCAATTCTGTTTTTCAGTGCTGCTCAGAGGAGAATCATTCTCTGCCCAGGTGCTGTGCAAGCTGCAGCCCCCTGGTGCTGTGGGACTTCCTCCCTGATTTACTGCCGGGAGGCATGGGTGCTTTTAGCACCTGTGAGTTTCTGCACCGTGTTCACTTCTATTGAAGTCGAGGAAAGAAAAATATCTAACAGCTTTTGATGTTAGGCTATTAACCTCTGCATCATATGTTTTGATCCATTTTTGTCATTTTTATTTAAGTGCTAAGCCATCCAGAAAGACCCAAACCTATTTTTTACACTGAGATCAGTTATCTTCAGGGTAGGGAGTTAGTTATGAGGATTTCCAGTGAAGCAGATTTTATTTTACCAGGTTCTGATGCTCATGTTAAGTATTTCTTATATCCAGTCTCTCAGTTGATTTATTATGTTTCTTACCCATTATAAGCCTGGAGGAAGAACAAGTACTGTGCTCTTCTTGACACTGAAAGATCTTTTGCCCCGAAGACTTTCACCTTTCTCTTTTTCCTTTTTTCTTTCTCCTTACTCCTTTCCATCCTAAACCTTGTTTTCTGTCCTTATAGAATATATATCCCCAGGCAACTTATCGTTCATGTTTTTCTTTACCCTCTTATCCAAATATGGTTAAACAGTGGCACATATATTCTTATTGTGAATTATTGGGAACTCTCTGATGTTTAGTAGGGAACAACAGATAACTCACACATCTTAAGCCTTTCTTACTATTTTAAGATGTCATTTGTCATTTTCTCATGTCCATATTATTGATTTATTAGCTTTTCAGGTGACATTTGTCTTAGCCTGCTTGGAGAGAGGAAGGTTGAGATGACTAGTATTGATTAACAGCTTCTTTAGTCCTATAATTTCTGCCTAAGTCTGGTGAATGGTGCTGCATCTGTGTCTGGAAGATCTACTGTCATCAGCCGAAGGCAGTAGAAATCCAAACCTCATGCAGGCACTACTGTCCTTAGCGTTCCTGTTCTTTGATTTTATCAGTGCTACACTAGTGCGTGTGTATGTATGTGTACCTGTGTGCATGGACACTTCATGATTAGAGGGTGACAGTCCCTCTTTCTTGTGACAGCTGGTGTGCACAGTTGGTGGGCTGGGAGGAGGTGATCAAACGTGCAGCAGTGTTTAGGTTCCAGGCACTGCCATCAGGCTCCAGGAACCACTCAGCATTTTCTGACATCACTAATCACTTTTTTTGACATCTCCCCATCTCATTCAGAGTGATCAGTGGAAGGTGTGTTCTCAGGTCTTTTGCAGCAAATGAATAAGGCATAAAAAAGTTCTTAATGTGGGGATTTGCAGAGAAAGGAGATAATCTCTAAAGACACAATGAGACATGATATTGGGCAAAAATGGTATGTTAAAAATTTATTGGGACATGGTGCCTGTGGGATACAGAATGTCTGATTTGTATGATATGTATTTGTTGAATACATGATACAGAATGCCTGATATGTATTTGTTGTATGTATCTTGTGCATAGCTGAGTCTTACCTGGGAATAATTAAGTATTTACCTACTGCATGTGGCTTTCTTTAAAAGTGCATGCAAGGTACATGAAGGGGTCCCGAGAACTGCTATTGCAACATGATACTGCAAAAGTAGCTGAATATTTTGATCTGTCTTTTCCTGATGCATCCTTTTTGAATTTAAAAGATGCAGATGAGGACAATTCAAGCAGAGTTTTCTTTCATAAGAATCAGAATGCTATCAGTAATTTAGACTTCTCCTCCAATGCATTGCAGGGCCTGCCCACTGGAAGGAGGTTTTTCCTGTTGCTAATGGAGACCGTCAGTCACCCATTGACATCAAAACTGAGGAAACCAAGTATGATCCCTCCCTCCGTCCTCTAAATCCCAGTTATGATCCAGCTTCTGCTAAAATCATCCTTAACAACGGGCACTCCACCAGTGTGGAGTTTGATGACACCGTCAACAAATCAGGTTTGTTCCTTTACTCTTGCACTGTAACTTCCTCCACCAGTTCCTAAATAGAATGCCTACAGCCTGGGCACATCTCACTGCTGGGTATGAACTCCTCATAAACATTAAGGCTTTGCTCCTCTGGATGAGAGGTTCCTGTTTCCCTGTCTTTCAGCATGACACAGTGTGGGAACATATTTGGACGCAAGTTCAAGGTTGTGTTTCTCAGAAAGTGCTGGGATTCCCTACTCACAGGAGGGGTTTGACCCACCTCCACCAGACTGTTTGAACAGTGTTGTGTACAATTTTTCAAATGCTGCTCTCTCTCTCACTGCAGATGAATCCTTTATGTCTCATTACAGGTTCATTCCAACCGAATCGCTCAAATCTCTTATCTGAATTTAGCTGCAGGTTTGGTTATATGTTTTTCCCCTTTTTACAACCTATACTCAGACTTCTTATGTCAAGCAAGGGCCAATACAGAACAAGTGGAATAGATCCCAAGTAATCCCTTTCCTTCTCTGAGAAGTATTATTGCCCCAGTCTTTTCCAGGAGTATGTAGCTTCCCATTTTGCAAGCAATAATTCTTATTTAGAAGCTCTCTGGTTTATCGTAGTCTTTGTAATGTTAGTGCCTTCATCTTTGAAACCTTCTTTTGGATTTTGGGCAAGCCAGCATGCCTCCTCTCGAAGCTGTAGGAGTGCAGAATCTTCAAGCAATAAAATCATTTTGTGGCTTTGTGAGGCTTAGCTGAGGATCCAAGACCATATGATGCTTTGACAAGTGTCAGAGCCAGAGAGAGAGACTAATTTTTGATGACCCATTAGTCCTGAGGATTAGTGGCAAGAGGGAGAGATATAGATGGAGACACTGTCATGTTTTTGTTTCCTGAACAGTCTTAGTTTTAAACTTTCTGTCAACATTGGATGTTGCCTGAAAGCCACCAGCTGACCATCAATGATCGGTCTGACATTGTGTCACATGCCACGGAACTTCCCAGAATTAATCTCTGCTTCAAGCCTAGTAGATGCTGGTGAACTAAAGCACATCTCTTAGAAAAATATACAATCTTGATTTCAAATTTTCCAGCGATGATGAACCTTCCACAGCCTTTGGTAAGTTGTTCTAATTGTTAATTACCCTCACAGTTTAAAAGAAAAACAGGTAATGAATGTGAATACACCAAGAACCTCTTCCACTCTCTTAACTCCATCCATGAAGTGACAGGGCCTGAGCACAGTGTTTCTCTAGGCTTCCCCTGGTACCAAAGCAATGGTAATACAATCCTCCTCTTACTTATGGCTTTTCCTCAGGCCATATCTCCAAGGGTATAGTTCATATCATGGCAAAGCACTGACAGATGTTGATCAGATAATTAACAGATGGAATCCCCAGTCTCCTCCAGTAGACTCCATGTCTTCTAAGCATGGATGAGATTCTTCAGTCCACAACCATAAACTGAGTAATTCACTATTTTTCCTAATATTTGTCACTGACAAACTTTATCAGTATTGTTTTTGTTTTCTTTCAGGTCATTGCTCAAAAAATACTGAATTTTCTAGGGCCCAAATTTGGCTTCTGGGGCACCTCTGTGAAGTAAGAATTCCTGCCATGTGTTGGTTTAATGAAAAAAAAATCATATTAATTGGTACTAAATACATTAGCATCTTCTAATGCATTATTAACTGACTCCCATAGGAACTATTTCCTCACTTTGGTCAGCATTGGAACTGGGCTATCAAGTCTGTAACTGTTTGTGTAAGTCTCTTTATGCTCTTTGGTACCACATTAGCTCCATCCTTTGAAATTATTCTACTGATCTTCTTCCAGCATTTTTCAAAATTGAAGATACTGATATTTGCCTTAAAAACTTCTGCCTACCCTCTTCCTTAATTACTATTGGAATGAAGGGGTTTTGCCATCACTGTGTGATGTAGCACAAACACATCAACAGGCCATTTTCCACATTTCTCAACATAAATATTTCATCCTGGTGCATTTCTACAAAATAGTTTTTCCTCAGCCAATTAGAACACTGATCTTTTTCACTTTTCTAGGATCATTTGCGTCCAAGTTTACCGTCCTTAAAACAAGGAATTTCAAAGTGCCACTGCCCCATCTCCTCTGTTTGCTAAGTTTATAAGCTGTGTAAATGCATGTTTTTGAGTTGAAGCTTTAAGGAAGTTAAATATTTTTTCCCAGAATGAACAGTCATTGTTCCTTTTCATTACCCAAGCTACTTGTGTTAGCAAATAGGCAACTTAAAAAATCTTCTTTCGTCTTTATTTGGTGCAATTTTTTTTCCTAAAAAAGTTTAGGTTTTGGTCTAAACCTAGAAGAGAGAAAAAAATGCTATTGTGATCCCTACTGCTCTTAATTTAAAAAACAACTGGTTAAGTCTCCTCTCATTTCCTCTTAAAATTTCTATAATGAGCCAGTAAACTATTCCAGACTGATTCCCAAACACTCAGAGGACATATGGAGCTGGGAGGGTGGAGTGATTTGTTTTATTGTGAATAAGGAATCTTTCTGAGTAATTCACATTCAAGGCTCTGTGAAGAGATATTTTGATTCTGACAAGAAAATTATGAGCATTTGCAAAAGCAAAATAATGAAGAGCCCACCCATATGCATGTTAGTTTGAATAGAATTAGAACATAACACAATAGAAATAGAAAGGTTAGTGTAGAGTAGACTCTTTCAGTTAGAAGGGACCCGTAGCAATCATCTTGTCCAACTGCCTGAGCAGTTCAGGGCTAACCAAAAATTAAAGCATGTTGTTAAGGGCATTGTCCAAATGCCTCTTAAACTCATAAGCCTGGGGCTTTGACTACCTCTCTGGGAAGCTTGTTGCAGTGTTTGACCATCATTGTGGTAAAGAAATGCTTCCTAGAATCCAGTTTAAATCTTCCCTGGCACAAGTCCTGTCACTGGATATTTGAGAGAAGAGATCAGCAGCTTCCTCTCTGCTGCCCCTCCTCAGAAGCAGAGAGCAGTGAGGATACCCCTCAGCCTCCATTTCTCCAAAATAGAGAAACCCAAAGTATGTAGCTGCTCCTCCTAGGATATGCTTTCCAGTCCAGGCTAATTATCAGTAAGATTGCAGTTGTACAATGCATATGTAGCATTAGCTTAATTTTATTAATGTTAATATAAACTCCTTTTCCTCAGACTTCAATCTGATATAACTGGATCTAGTTGCAAATGAAGAAAAGAGGCCTGAAAATTTAAGCTATACCTATTTTTCATGAAATTTCAAAAAGGAAAATAAATTCTGCTGACATTACATTTTTATGATCCTCCACCTTATTCCTAAAACCTATATTTTGAGCTTAATTTCTTAGTGATTCTTTTGAATATAATCAAGAGAGGAAACTCTTGAGTGTTGTGAAATAGAAGTATTTTCCCATTCTCTGAGAAATATCCAACCTTGAAAATAACAGCATACCCTTTAGTGGGCCATAGCCCACAAATCTGCCCATAAATGCAATTTTCATAGTCATATCCTCGACAGGTGAGGGTTTCTGTAGTACTTCCAAGAAATGGGAAGCCACCTGAGACAACCTATGAACAGGAGCAGAGGAGTATCTGAAGACTGAAGTTTGGTGTGAGGTTACAGGATGTGGGTAGAGACTCCTGTTCTCCCAGTGAAGCCTTTTCCTCTGCTTGGGTTTCCAGTGCTGACTGGGGGGCCGCTCAGCGGGACCTACAGGCTGCGCCAGATCCACTTCCACTGGGGGTCCAATGATGAAGGCGGCTCTGAGCACACGGTGGATGGGATGAAGTATGCAGCAGAGGTAAGGCTTTACATGGAGTCATCTGCACCTCTAAGCTTCTGACTAGTTTTCCATTGCAAGAATAATGTTGCCCTTCCTCTTGCTGCTTTTCATCTTCCCCTCATTTTGCCAAAAGACAAGCGGTCTTCCTGAAGTGTTGCATGTTTGGTCCTTTCTCAAAGGAGAACCTCTTTGAAAACTTTGGAGAGGATTAAAAAAAGGAGTAAAGAAGACAAGAGCTTGATAAGAGCAAGACTTAAATGTTCAAGAGTTATTTTAAACTTTATCTTTCATTGTTTCTTCCTTGAAGAACATTTTCAAAGTCATCTTCAATGACAAACCACAGAATTATTGGATTTGGGGCCTATGTAGTGTAAAGTTTACGCAAGACTTAGGAATGTTGCAATTTGTGGTGCACTTAGCAATGTGATGGTTACAACTTTGAGAACCACACTTTAATATCTGTGGGATGCCTTCTGTCTTTGGGGTGGCTGCTGTCTGTGGGGTACTGTGCTTCAGTGGAGGTGGTGTCCCACAGGGAGAAGTGCACCATCTGCTGTGGCATGGAGCATTCACTCCTGCTCCATCTCCTTTGGTACATTTTAAGTAATCTGCAGGAGAAAGTTCTCAGTATGATATTCCTCTTTGCAAATGGAAGTAACATGGAATATTTTCAGGAGATTGAGATTTTTTAAAAACATATGATTCAGATTGTGTCAGAGTTTTCTGGGTAAAAAAGAAGTAAAAAGTGTAAAAATAAAAAGACAAATAAAAGGTATAATACTACAGAAGAAAATGATGTAATGTATGCACTGTGGTGTGATCAGATATTACTGGAAATGCTATGATCAGGAAAAAAAGCTCAATTTTCTAACACTAATGGGGAAAAGTGAAATTTGCAGTGTTTAAAGGCTTATGTTTTCCACAGGAACCAGGTGAGATGGAATATAAAGAATTAATAGAGGTGCTTTAAAACCATTAAGTACCAATACCAAATTTCTAGCTGAGAAAATATGTTTCCCATCTAAGAAACCAAATGGAAGGAGAAAATATCTCAGAATTTCTAGCCAGTCTAAAAGCCTTTCTGTTACCTGTTGGTTGGGTAACCCTCCACAAGAAGCTCTCTAGATGTCACTTTGGCTTTGGGATAAGAAACTCAGAATTAAAACCAAGGCTTCTGAATATTATTCACATAAAAGAAAATACCTCAGAAGGAGACATGAAGATGGTTTCAGTGCTCACCTCTGGAAGGAAGATATGCAAGGTTTCAAGAAAAAGCATCGACTGAATTCAAGAAAGAATTAATGTACAGGTAAAGAAGACTGCAAGGTTTGGCCCTTAAGCCCTCCAGGAAGCAGAAGGGATCCATGGCTCCATTCTCTGTGACAACACAGTCTGATCAAGGTCTCTTCACAAGCTGCAGTGACACAGCGGTGGTAAGACGGGATATATTCCTTAGAGAGAGGTCACAAGCCATTGAGAACGGGTCTGTACCCAAAAGTGTTTCACACTCTGTTTGGGGGTTTTTGGTTCTGGGAGGGTTACCTTGTAGAGGGTTTTTTGGCAAAGCTACAAGGAGGTGGGAGTGGGCTTTTAGTAGCTGTGGGAATTTTCCTTTTTGTTCTTTGTTGGGTTGTTTTTGGTGTTGTTTTTTTCTTTTTTCAAATCCACAATAAAAGTAATTTCTATCTGAGAGTATCTGTTTCCTTTTTGTGTATGTAAAAATGTAATTATTTAAAAATTGTTCAACATAGGTTCTGTGAACTTATAATAAGGAGCAGTGCAGACACTATGAGCCCCAGGATATTAATGCACTTGAGAAGGTTTAGTGAACTGTTTTCTCCTCCTGGTTTAGTGTATAATATTTTTAACAACTTTCCTTCAAGGATTTCTAAGGCTGTGAGCCAGCATGCCTGTCATCGTGGCTGTACATGTATTATTATTGATGACAGTGGGATTTCTTACTTGCTGCAAGTAATGTTTCAACACTTTAGAGCTCAAATGCTTTACAAACATTGGTATCAAGTAAGACTAAGTGTTACATTTTATACTTATAGAAAATTGAAACTCATAGAGGTTAAGCAAGGGTTGATATTTAGAATAAAAGTATTCATACTCCAAAGATCCCTATTTCAACCATGCAGCTATGTTGCTTCACATAGAAATCCTTTAAAACAGGTTTCAGCTAAATTTTCCTAAATTGTTCTTACTTGTCTTGTAGATGCTGTATTCCAAAAGGAAGCCTTTTTTTTTTTATGGGTTCATCCCAGTTTAAATCATTCAGTGAGTTACTCTTCAGCATTCTTGAAGTTCAAAATCTGAAAAGATGGTCACCAATTTTAGAAAAGCCAATCACGCCCTGCTTCCGAGCATCTTTAACTAAAAACTATGTGTAATAAGATTTTCTAATCCATTGAGGATTTATGAAAGTAGTTAATGTTTGTGAAGTACTTAGAGTTAAGTGCTGTGTGAGTGTGCTGTCTCCAGTTTGGCAGTCAGACCATTGCTCAAGGCTGGAACAACCTGGCACTTCCTGGGAGCCAGGAGCTCCCATCATGAAGTGTGTTCAGGAATTAGGAAACCTGATTTAACAGGAAGGACTTCAGTAGCATGGTCACAGACATCACAGGCTTTTCCTCTTCCCTCCTGGCTGGTAGCTTCTTAAGAAAATATGATAGGACACTTCCAGAATAATGCATGTTGGAAATGCAAATGCTCAAACCTGAGATAATCAAGCTGCTTGTAATGACATCACTACTGGCAGTCATAGAAAATAATATTTGAAAAGTGTCAAAAATTAAATGCTGATGTTCCCTTAAGCTAAACAAGGGAAAAGGGGTCAGTGCAAGTTTAATGTGTATTTGCCTGTTTTATGTGGATGATTAATGTTGCCGAAAGCTTGATTAAAGAAAAAGAGGAGTAAAATACTAATGACATTGCCATGAATTTCAATCACTTTTTAAAATAAGCTGTACTAAAAATGGATTTAAAACCACTAGTTATATAACCATTGACATTTTTTTGTCTTAAGTTCTCAGTTCAAAATCTGGGGACCCAACAGCAATTTGACAGGCACTGTGGTGTGCTGATTGCTGCTAAATTTTTAATAATCTCAGCCACTGGAAATGCTTTTGTCATTTGTGTGAACTACATATTTACTGATTTCATTAAATATCTGCATTTAGAACACTGCATGATTCTGCATACAGAAGAGTGAAATAGAGTGTCAAACCCAGTAAAGTTGTAATATTAATTTGCCACTACTTGAGTTCAGCGAGAGTTGATGCTGTCTGTGTCTCTTGCTTTTCAGCTTCATGTGGTCCATTGGAATGCAGAGAAGTATTCCAGTTTTGTTGAGGCAGCTTGTCAGTCAGATGGACTAGCAGTCATGGCTGTATTTCTGAAGGTAAGAAGAGAATCTTCAGCCCTCATATTAAATCTGCATTATAAGCCTAAATAGATAATGGTGATGGTTGGTGCAATTACTTCTAAAGAGATACTTATTTTATACTTATTTCCTTCATAATCTTTAACTGCCAATATAGAAAGCTGTGCTTCCTTTAAGAATAAATATATCAGCTTAACAGATTTTTCAAGACAGTCAAACTCTTCAGTTTGCCTAGTCTGCAAGCCCATACAACATAGATGGGGAACTTAATTCAGCTGCCTCTGTTTGGATCCAGTAACTTGTTCTTGACTAGCATGTTCCTTTAGGGGGACAGCTTGATTTAAAGGTTTCTTTAATGGCTTGTTTCTGAGCTGGTAGTTTCTTCTAGAAAATAATAATAATAATTAAAAAATGCAAAAGCAGAAACTGGAGAATTCCCTAATAATTATTTTATACCTTTTTGCCTTCTCTACCTGTTCTAAGATTAAATTCATGCAACAGCTTCACTGACTTCTGTATGAAGAAGCAGATGGGGAATTCACACAATCTATGGCAAAAGATAGGGCTTTGGTCAATTCTGTGGTTTCTGGTGGCTGACACAGCTTCCTGAGAACAGCTAGTACTGCTGCTGGCACAGTCACAGGGCCATTCCATGCAGCAGTTGCAAAGAACTGCATAAGCCATTCAGTAATTGTCTTTCCAGTTTGCATTACAATGACTGACTCAAGGGAAGTGTCACTGGATTTCTTAACACACAAATTCTGTTTGGAATGTTCTTACATAAGAACAGTGTTTTCAATGTTATAAGCAGTTTAAATTTCTGATGTTAGTCTGTAACTTTTGATATCCCACATATTAAAACATGAAAGATAAATTATTTCATTCCCCTGTAGTGAAGAGTTTGTAATTCTTTTGTAGCTAAAATAATTACTATGAGTAGCCAGAATACTATCAGCACGGGAGTGGACCTTCTTTATGACCAGTATTATTTCTAAGGACCAGCTACTCACAGGCTTGTACTCACAAAATAAATAAGATCTTACAGCCACTTCAGTTATATAAAGCAATTTCATTATGCATTTGCTTTTTATTAATTTTTGTTGCTTTTCTTTGGAGCTCCAGTGTTTCTTTTTTCTTTGGTGTTAATAGATTGGTGAATGCAACCCTCAACTGAACAAGATTACTGACCGCTTGGACACCATCAGAATCAAGGTGAGCAAGTGCTTCTAAAAGAATACTAGCTAATATTGGTTGCTTTTGTTGGGATTAAAAAATCCTTTTGGTAGGGTTTTTTATTTTTTGAAACCTTACTGCTACTCCCTGCACCTTCATGTTTCTTTATCCTTAGTGATTGATACCTGATTTGAGACAGTTTATCTGCATTCTGTTTAAGTTGATAACTAAGTAGACAAAAAATAATTTTTACACATTGAAAGACCAGAGGAAAAGGATTATTCCTCATAGAACCAGTCTCTGATAAATCTATTGCTATGAGGATAGTAACAGGGGAAAAACATACTTTATTGGAAAGTTGTAAAAAATAACGAGGGAAAGACTTCCCTGTTTTGCTGAGGTACAGGGTGAGAAATAACCTCTTGTTGGTGTAAGAGAAATCAGCCAGACTCTCAACATGATGTTTCAGACAGACATCTCTGGCCTGGTATCCAGTACAGGGAGAAGCAGAAGTAACTCCTGGGAGGAATGAGTGGGGAGGGAAGCAAGTGGCAGTAACCTGTGGGGTTACTCTGCCAGCCCTACAGAGACCACATTGAAAGTCTTAACATCTTCTGTCTTCTCCCCACAACTTCCATCTCATGGTCATGTGTAACTTTGGGGAGCCTGTGCTAACACGACATCTTTCATGGTGTCCTGCTGGCACCAAGGAAAGTCACAGCAAAGCTGTCAGTGAGGTAAGACCTCATCAGAAGGGCAGTGGTGAGGACCTCCTGTCATCACCCAAGGTGCTGCCAGCCCACCTGGTAGTGGAACAAGCTCTACTTCCTTTGGCGTGATTTACCTTGGCCTCTTGCTTTTAAATAATATTGCCCTGATATTTCTTTTTCTCTTCTTTCTTTCCAGGGAAAAAAAGCACTATTCACAAACTTTGATCCCAGCTGTCTGCTTCCCAAGTCCCTGGACTATTGGACATACTTTGGATCTCTCACTGTTCCACCTCTTCTTGAGAGTGTCATCTGGATTGTTCTGAGAGAGCCCATAAGTGTTTGTTCTGAGCAGGTATCTGGATTTTTCACTGCTATAGAAATGTTGCTTTTGTAAGAATTAAAATTGTAAATGCCACCCAAAATTACATTTTTTTTGCAGAGCTTGGCACTGCAGACCTTACAAAATTTTTAAAAGTCAAAATTTGTATATCAGATTTATTCTGACTAGTTGCCTTTCTTGCTGTAACAACTATTTTTTATTAATTTTTAAAAAGAATCTGCATACTCTAAAAATCAATAAACAAAAATAATCCATAGGGTACTTAAACAAAGAAAGAGTTATGGTGATGCTTAGAAATTCTGGAATTCCAGTTGATTTAATTATTTGCATATCCTGCTCAAACCTCATCTTTGGCATTTTTATCTAGCAGACAAGGAGTAAATTTCTTTTTGCCTTCTAAATACATAAAACTTGATGAATTTACTAGAATTGTGAAAGGGGAATACTATTGTAATAAGCTGGGGGTATGCTAGGCTGTTTTAGGAAAGCTTTGAATCGACATAAAAGACATATTTACATTTCTTGTTAAAGCTTCATGCTGTGTCTTGGCAACAGTGACACCCAGTGGGCTGATCCTCTTAGGTGTAAAAAATTTCTGAGACCACATCTGCAGCAGAAATGGTGACTTCAGTCTTTGCTAAAAATGTTAAGACAGTTCCCTGAATAGGTTGCTTGTTAGAAAACCTCATATTTCTGTTTATAACTGATTTGAAGTAATTTATTTGCTCAATGTGTGTATTTTTCTCACTCCCCTCAAATCTGGCTTTGTAATGCTTGCTGCAATGTGTATGGATCTAGGATTGAAAACTTGTGTTAAGGTATCAACTTTCCAAAGAGAAGCCATTTTTCAGGTTAAAAGCTTCTAATTTGCTAAATCTATAATTAATACATTCTAAAATGTGAAATGCTGTATATAAACATCCATGTGTAACAGGCTCAGAGAACATGATGTGGGAAAGTGTGACGTATAGTGATCCTTTATTAGTAATTTTTCATAAACTTTAGTTTTATCTTATGTATTAAAGCAGAAATTACCATATTCCTATCAATATAACCATGCATGCAGCT
>JAWWMU010000106.1:124489032-124578419 GCA_035048155.1 Cinnycerthia olivascens
TCTCTTCTCGTCTCGTCTCCTCTCCTCTCCTCTCCTCTCCTCTCCTCTCCTCTCCTCTCCTCTCCTCTCCTCTTCCCTTCCCACACCTTCCCTTCCCACACCTTCTCATCATCCATTCAAATTACTACACCGGGTAATTTTCTTTTCCATCTCTTTTATATTGCCAGTAAGTCCTATTATCAATATAGTCCTATCAATATAGTGATAGCTTTATGTCCTAAACGGCAATTCTGTTTGTATTTTGTTATCTTTCTTTGCTAAATAGATAAGAGAACTTTCCTACCCTGCTAGTTGAAGTCTGGACATTTTGTGAAACAAGCTTTCCTTTCCTTGATTAAGTTAAGGACATTTCCTTCTCCTTACTATTTCCTAGACTGCCAAACACTTACTCATTTTCTTTATGATCATAATCAGGTCTATTTGATTTTTGAAACTATTTCTATGTAATGTTTTCACTTGTATTTTATTAAAAGTAATTTCTGAAGGAGTTACACTAAAGGATGAAGGGTGAAGTCTTTATGTTGGAAATGAACTTGAGACAAACCAGTCAGTGCAGCTGCCCACTTCCTGTCACCCTTGAGCACATCTGCAAAGGTTTTCAACTGATTGAACACACAGCTCAGAAGCTCAGGTCCAGTCTAAAGCTGAGAAATTACAGGACATGGCCAGTTAGAGATGTTTTGAAAGAGGTTCTAAATGAAAAAGTTCTGCATAGGAAGCCATTGTTCTGCCTAACAGATGTGTTCCCGTTTCTCAATGGTGTTCCACTTGTGATCTCTTTGCGAAGTTTAATTTTTTTTTGCCATCATAAGGAAGGTAAATGCTTTGCAACCAGCCAAAGTGATGTACTTGTGTCTCTGTTCTTACTTTTCCCACAAGCACCATCAGCTTCTGAAGAACTGAGAGGAGTGAAAATGCTTATTCTGTTTATGGCAGTTAAAGGGATGATGCTGCACTCAGGCAAAGTAAAGCGCTGTGCTTTCAGAATTGCTCATAAAGAAGATATCAATTACCAGAGAGAATTATTGGCCTCTTCATAAGTTTTTTTATGTTTTCTTATTAACAGAAAGAGGTATTTTACTAGCTTTGCTTAACAAGGTATCAGGATGAGGATTGCAAGATTTTTTCCTTTAATTCCAAACCAGGAGAATAAGACTAAATTATCTCTCCCTCTCTCTCCCTCTTTTTTTTTTTTTTTTTTTTTAATAAGGTGTAAATTGCTTGTGATATTTCAAAATCTGTTTAATATGAAAAATTATCCATAAATGTAGTGTCTGTTTTGGAATAGAATAAAGACAAGGCTCAGTATGATTTCATTGTGTTTCTTACATTGGATTAAGTTAGAGTATTGACTTCTGTCATCATGCTTAACAAGCTAAGGGCACAGGGCAGAAATGCTACACAAACTAACCAGGTATAATGTAATTTTATTCATTTTACAGGTTCTGATACACTTGTTGCTACTACATTGTGGTAGCAAGTCACTGGCCAAGGCCTTGGAGATCCAGTTGCTGGCTACATACATTAGGCAGCTGAAAAGGTGGTCCTAGGAGTATGGCTCCCTGAATGAAGCTTATTGCAGCAGAGGTGGTATTTTCTATTTAAAACTATTCAGATTTTGAGTATTCCTTTGGAACAGGACTTTGAAATTTCTCTGTAGCATACAATGGAAGTGTGAAGACCTGTAAATGTTTACATATAGTCAGAGGCATGCACATGTAAAAGAAGCAGTTCTATCTGTAGCAGAACATGCTAAAACCCTAGAAGATAACGTTTGCTGACAAAATTTAAGGCGGATACTTAATTTCGAACAAAAACCATATAAATTACATAGTGAGGTTGACTAGAAACCTAATTTCTTTTCTAATGCTTTATGTTCTTCCTTGTGGACTCTGACTATCTTCTTCAGACCTTTGACACTGCTAGCCATTAATTCAGTTGTCCTGGCTGGAGCAATTTCTAAGGCTGAGAATTGAAAAAAAAAGCCTGAGAAATAGTGAAATGGATGGGGAAAGTGAGTGGCTTAAATGTACAGCC
Organism: Cinnycerthia olivascens; assembly: GCA_035048155.1. Lineage (NCBI taxonomy): Eukaryota > Metazoa > Chordata > Aves > Passeriformes > Certhiidae > Cinnycerthia > Cinnycerthia olivascens. The sequence goes on from JAWWMU010000106.1 coordinate 124,491,070, forward strand.
AGACCAAGGTCCTTTATTTTTCCATGGACATATGCCAAAAAATTATTTATTAGATGTGCAGCAACCATCACACAAATCCTTTTAAAACCCTGATAGTGTAGCACCCTTACAATACTTTTTTATTTCAGATTCTATCTCTGGTTATCTTGTCCCTTTATGAGGGAATTAGTGTGAACAGCTACTGCTTTACAAGACAACACAAGAAAAGTGCATTTCTGGTGTTATTTCTCCCAGTTTTTTCCTTCCTTTAACTGAGATAAATTTTACTATGGTTATTGTGAGGCTGTGCTGGTGATAAACACCAGGCTTAATTTTTGATAGATGGATGGAAGTGCAGGATTAGGTAGGAACCAGTAATGGTGAACTCTTACTTCTACACAAAAAGCCCATACAGGATGGAGCCCTAACAATACGAACTTTCTCCTTGGATGCCATAAACTCATCCCCAGGATCATGCTTTCAGCTCTCAAATCTCAATGGCCACATTCTGATGAACTCCTGCATTACTCTGAAGTCTTCAAAAAGGCAGATGAGAGACAACATAGATTTTAATTTAACTGCTCTCTATATTATAATCAAGCTGTGATTATGTTTACCCTAATCTTTACTGAATTCAAGACTGTCGAGATACCATTAAGTTTTTCATTGCATAAGCCAACTTGTAAATAAAAACATACTTTAAAATCCTAAATTCATAATGACAGTTTTACAGAATAAAGAATAACAATATACTTTATAAGTATTAATTAGTTGAAATTTGCAAACTCATTATGAAAAGACAAAATTTAGAACTTTTGAGAAAATAACAGGAATTTTTCCTTCTGCTTTGCAGAGTAATACAAACAGTGGTGCAAAAATAAGCTGTGTTCAGGAGTATATGATTTCACTGATCATATGTGCTTATCCTTGAAATTTGCTTTGAAAACATTTTGCTGGTATCTTTTTTTTAATGTGAACAATGAGTAATTATATTTTAAGAGCATATAATGTTGTATAATACTGTGTTGTAATGGTCCCTGGATATAAAAAGTTCTGTAATATTAAAGAATTCTTTTTCCTGCCCCAGTTGGTTTTGAAAGTCTGACTATGTCATGAATGGATTCAAGATTTCTTGGAGTTCTGATCTAGAATTTTCTTTTCTGATTGGTAAGACAGAAGTGCCACAAATGACTCAAACAGTCCGTCTGAGAAAGTCCACATTGTTGTAAATGAAGTGGAAAACAAACACAAGAGGTGTGAACATCCCCTGTTACAAAAGTAAATGAAACAACACAAGTTCATTAGCACCTGTGTTTAAAACACAGCGCTTGTGATTTAAACGGGCATTTGGGTAAAACATCCATGTAGAAGCATAAGGAAAAGTGGAAATATTTGGTATATCAGGATGAGAGGCAATCATCTCCACCTACATAACACAAAGGCGTTATTTTTTCTAGTCCTCATCACTGCAGCTTTGAAAAGGAAAGGGAAGAGAAGGATATGTGTTTTCAGTATGTCAGTAAGCAGCCTCCAGGAAAACAGTGACAATTGCCAAGCTACCCGGCTTGTTGAAAGCCTCAGCTGCATTCCAATCCTTGTCTGCCTTCCAGTGAATTAGATAAAGCTAAAAACCAATTAACAGGATCTGCTTTGCTGGTTCTATTACAAAGGAATGCCACAATTAGTGAGAAATAGAAAAGCCAGTCTGCACTCTCAGGGTCTGAGGAAATTTAAGGTGCCTGTGAACGCCTGCAGATTTATGGTGGACAGCTGAATTGCCCTGGCATGTCAGGACTCACTCAGGCTTTACCTTGGGTAGGCAGAACTGCAGGGGCTCCTGAAAACAATTTAGGGGTAAGTACACAGAGAGGTGGGCAAGCACAGCTGGAAAAGACATATGTTTTTCTAACTCTGCTGTTAATAGTTTACAGTGCATGCCTTTAAAAATGTAGTACATTAAATAGCATTTCAAGGAGTGTAACCACTTTGTTACACATGGTGCAATATTTGCCCACAATAGTCCCATTTACAACCAAACATTGATGGTATGGCCGTGAATGCCATAGAGTTTTAAGGATCTTTTGTTTAGTCTAGTGTTGCATATTGCATCTTGAGCTTTTTTATTTTTTTCTTTTTCCTTTTTCCCTCTGGAATAAAAACTTCCAGTTTGGAAAGCATAAGACTTTCTTTAAATGCCATCTCACCTATGAATATGCTTAATAATTCTGTAGGAATTAAGTAACTTTATGGCAATGGACTAGTCCTGGATTACTTGTATAATGCTTCAGCAACATCACAAGAGAAAAATATAAAATCTTCCTAAAATACAAGGAGGAGATTCTAAAATACAGAAACAGAACATGGAAATTATCATGTAATAGATATAATCTTAAAATTCTGATTTCCATCCCTTTTGTTTCTAATTCCTTTCAATTTTCAATCTGAATTTATGTATTTTCAACTTAATATTTTTACTGTTTCAACATATTTTAAACTATTGATTCAAAACAAACTATTAAACACCCAGTCATGTGCTGCTTAAACACAGCTGAAGTGCACTATCTCTTTACAACTGAAAGTAATTCTAAGGGGACACCCCTTTATAATCTTGGCTGTATCAAGTGAGATAACTTCATCACTCTGACAAGAGAAAAGGAAGATTGTTCTGGCTGTGTGTTCCTAATGCCTGGATGAAAAGTGTATAATCCATCTCCTTAGTTTATCATGTTGGAACGTTCATAAAATCTAAAAAGCTGCCAAAGATAACATTACATGGAATGAACATGAATACTTTATAGTATGCTGATGACTATTGGCAGAACTTTAAGGCACTGGAAAAACAAAATCTGTTATTATAGAGATAGCTTGAAATTTTTATAAATCAGACCTTGGTTCTTTATCTGAAGACAGCTGGACAGCTTCTGAGGCCCTTACTAGATAACTTTTTTCCATTTTTGTTTCATTAATTTCTACTGGGTTTCCTTCTTATTTGATGTCCTTGAAAAGCCAGGAGGAACAAAACCAACAAACCAAAGCACCTTGCAGTGATCAGTATGTGTAGCTTTGAGGAGCTCCAGCTACAATTATAGTGGGGCATCAGGTGGTCAGGCTCTCTGAAAAGCAGATGATGTAGTACCAAGCTCAATGTACTTGTACAACTGACCTTTGAAACATTTACCAGAGGTTATTTACTTTTATACCTGTACCTTACAGCCCTGTTTCATTATTTAAATATGGATTTAGATTATCTAAATTTAGCTTAATAAGCACAGTCAACATAACTCAATTTGCTCTTGCAAGGTCAGCTTTGCACCGGCAGGGGTGTTATTGCTTTCGTAAAATAAAATAATTACCAAAGCTATCTATGTATACCTTTTTTTTCTTTTCCCCTAGGTTTTATATATGTGAACAGACCTTAAAAACTTGACTTTGGCTTTCATTGACTTTGCATGTCTAAAGCATATTTCCTTCCATCCACTGTGTGCTCTGAGCCTTGCTCATTAGTTTGAAATGGAAATGAAACTGCTGCAACGTTTGTGCTCCAGAGAGAGATCCTCCAGTCAGCCTTGCAAATGCATGAGGTATGGTAAAAACTTTATCAAGCAATAAAGTCTTCTTGACAGCCAAGTTACAGATTTCAAAGATTTTTATACTGTGCAAGCAGTTTTCTTCTTATTCACACTTTTTACATGAGATTACTTTTAAGTATCTAGAGAAAAAAACCTGTCAGTTTATGCAGTTAAGCCAAAGTCTTTGAAGGTTTTAATTCTAGGCACGTATATGGGTGCACAGGTCATAGTAAATCTGCATGTCTCTGACACAGTTTCAAAATTCAGGTGAAATATATGTGAATACATCTTCTGCACCAGAGAGTATGACAGTGCTTTAAAGGTCTGTTTCTTCACAGAAGTAAGTTATAGGTATTTGATCTTTTCTGAATTTAGAGTATGAGCTGCCCCAGGTGTACTCAGATGTTATTGACATTGCTTTTTGGTCATTACCATTAATTCCTTGCTTACAAGCACACAAAAATGTATTGATTTCCACTGTAGTATTGAACACCTGTAATTGTGCATGGTGCTTAGAAATATGTACCTGGAGCTGCATCTGCAACAGCACACATCTGCAGAAAGAAATCTCCTTCACTATCGAAGCAATCAGACTCTCCAAGGGGAAATAAAACCCTAGTCCAGAGTGTTTTCAGATGGGTTAATAGTGTAACTTTTGCATATGTATAAACTTCCCACTGTAGATTAAAAAAAAATAAAAAGGCACAATTGAGTAACTATGTTTAGAAAGTCTCCTCCTGTGTTCTCCTCCCCAAATCAGTGAATATCCTGGAGGCTTCCTACTGGGAAATTACCTTTTACCATGGCCACAAGAACAATTGCCAACAAGTCCTAATTTTAAAGAACATAATTTGGATTTTCTCTTATATTTAAAAGGTCTTGCCAACTGGTATAACAGAATTACCAAGCATATCCTAGTGTATTTAAGTACTCCTGAAAAGCAAATAGTCTTTCTATATAAATTTTTAAAAAAGAGAATGAAAAAATAAATGTCTCATATCCTCCTCTTCAGGCCCCCTTTTTACTAACTTGAAGATTTCTCTTTATCCTTATCCTTAAATTCCATGAGGAATGAAAGCCCAACACTAATGATCTCTTTGCATCTGGAAGGTCTCCAAGTGACTCACAGAAGACCCAAAAATTGCTCTTTTTTTACACACTTAGTTTTAGTGTCAATAGGAGACTGAAGGTCTCCACTGGCAAGAGAGTGTAACTTGTGCCAGTGGTGAGGTCCCAGGCAAAATAAATAAGTTTTCTGCTTCTAATTCTGTACCAGTACTAAATCGATGCCGCTTTCTCATGGAATTGTACACATAATAAGGATACTTGATATATAATCCATGGAACTTACTACTGTTATAATTAAAAGATATAAATATATTATTTTAAAAATCTAGTTTTCTGTTAAAGATTACTTTTACCATTGTTGCCTTGATAACTTTTTTTTCTTCCTGCAAGGTGCTGTCTTCTTTTAAAGAAGAGAGATGGTTTGAAATTTTTGTAAAACAGACCTTGTTTCATTATCTGAAGGCATTTAATGTGCTGGACAGCTGCTGGGGCCCTTACTAGATAACTTTGTTCCCTCTTTGTTTCATTAATTTCTTCTGGGTTTCCTTCTTATTTGCTGTCCTTGAAAAGCCAGGCATTGGTGCCTGGCATTTGGTGCCAAGGAACCCAACCCAACAAACCCAACCTGGCATTTGGTGCCAAGAAAAACTGTTAAGAAAAGATCTCTGATTTTAATTTCTTCTGGATTTCTAACTTACATATGGGCTTTTATATGCCTGCTTGAACAGTAAAGACATTAGCATTTTCTAACCAACATTTATTGATTCCATATGACTTCACAATGGCATGAGAAACTATCATAAGAGAAAGGGTTGTAATAAGGAAACAGTGTGGTTTCCACCATCAAAAAATTTTTACTTTTTGATTCAGTATATATATTAAAACAGATGTGATTTGGATGCCAAATTAAATCATTCTAACTGTTCATTGTCCAAAGACTTTTGTACTAAATAACCCAAAGGATAATTATAATATAAAAATGAAGACTACAGGAAAAGCAGTAGATGCTCAGCCTTTTTTAAAATCCATGTCAGTGATTTAAGAAATTTATATGTAGAATTTAGAACACCAATTTTGAAAAATCACTAAAAAATAGTCAATCTCCATAGCTCTTAGTGGTGGTAAACAACAATCAGTGTTCAAGGAAATGATCAATATATTATTCAATACTACATTAATACAACCAGCAATGCTCTTAATAAGAAAGGAGGTCCAAAATCTACTAAATCCTACGGGCTTCAGATATTTTGGGAAGGCTCTCAGGCCATTTTTGTACTGCTGGGAAACTTCAAGGCAATCTTTTGGGGCTTGATACCTGACTGTTTGAAAGCTGACTTCAACTAACACATATGGGATTGTGCCTGGCTAAACTCTATCTCATGCATACTTAAAAGCAGGATTGCATTTTTAGGGCCTTGTGCTTGACAAGTACTGACAAGTACTGCGTAGTTAAATACTTTGGTATCATCTATATTTGTAAACATTTGAACTGAGTGTACGGAGTAATTATTTCTGTATAAAATAAGGTTTATCATAGATTATGTAAGTCTTGCCTTGTCATCCTGCGTTGCAAAACTGGAACCTGTTGACATTTTCCTGTTTTTCTCACAGGCTACTCTCAGTAATGGGAAACTACTGATATCTGCCTTTGCAGATGTCCGCAGCTGACGTCAGGAATTTCAGACACCATTGTGCAAGTTGTGTTCTAACCTGTAAAACTTGTTGCAGTGATGATTGGGGATATGACAACTTCTGGGTACATCTCAGCCCTAGGTGAATTGCAATTTTCTGCTCATTTTTTTGTGTTGTTCAGAAATTATGTTTTATCAGAATAGAAAATGTTCAAAGGAAAATTAACATCACAAACTTCTGCTGAAAGACAGCTTTGCCTGCTTAGTCTCTGATCTAAGTCAGATTACTAAAATGATATCAGCCATTTGAAACAGAATGCTCATCTTGCAGAACAGAAATTTTGACTTCTGACCATATCTGATCATATCAATTATCATTGTTCCTTTGGAATAATGTAGGAGATAAGTTCTTTCACTCCTATGAGAGCCAGAGTGCCAAATCATCTGCAGTTGTTCACACTCATGGCAGAGCGAGTGACACCCCTCAGTTTCTAGTCTGCCACCAGTTATCTGTGGACTGTGTTGGTTACTGTGAATTAGTTATATAGAAAATATCAAAGACCTTCTGCCTGCAGTCAAGAACTATCAGCTGAACTACTGGAAAAGAAAGTGACTAGTTCGATGGGACTAACCCAGAGAGATTTGAAAATGTATTTATGGTTTGTGTGAAACAGATGGTGCATTACAGCATGATAGTGGGGCAATAGAATATAAAGAAATTCAGTGACAAAGAATACAGAAGAGTGGGGAAAGATAATTTTGAATTTTCTAAGAGAGGAAGGAAGTTTCAGGAACAATACCAAAGGAAATACAAATATTATCTTGTTATACAGATAGAATGGGAATATAATTTGGAAATATTACTATAGTTTCTTTTGCTTGATCAGATAATCAATGTCAATTTTATAACTATGAAAAATATTCTTTCTGCATGAGGTGAGCATGGCAAAGATTCAGTAAAATGATCTCTTGGAAGAGGAGCCAAGATTTCGGAACTGTGACCTTTTCACTGTCTCATCAGCCTGGCTATAAAGTAATTCTAGACTCTGGTTTAATGCAGCAGATTGTGAGTGACTGACACAACAACTGGTTTGCTGCTTGAAACCCAACACAACTGGCTTATGATTCCTGCCATTACTGTTTTCTCTTTCTACATCCCTAAGTGTACTTTAGCTTTTAACTAGGATCACTGTTGTTAAAATATTTAATTAGAAGCATTTTTTAATTAAAGTCTTTCTTGCTAGTTCTTACAACTTTAAATAAAAGCCTGTCAACCCTTTTTTTTCTTTTGCGTGAATGCAGGGGAGTAAGGTTAATGTTATGAAGGAGCTCTTGACCTCATGCAGTCTATGAACCAAGATTCAAAGAAAAAGAGTCCAATGGGTTTTTAAAATAGACTTCCCAATTTTTTTAATTCTTTAAGTTACAGTGTGGCTGTGCAATCAGCCTTTCTCCAGATGGTAAAGAAGTTAGGTTTGACTTTAAAGCAAGCCCTAGGAAATGCAGCTTAGAAAGGGTGGCTGAAAGCTTAATGCTTGTTGCATGGCTCTTTCCATCTGGGCAACTTCTTTCAGATCCTTTATCTAGCTGACAAAACCCATTTCAAGGCTTTTTTTACAACAAGTTCATGCTAGGAGGAAATGCCTGAACTCAAAGAGCATTTAAATCTTTTTTCCAAAATAATAGGTTTTTTGTAAATTGCCATAGCAATGGAAGTAAATTATTTATAAATTTAAGATAAAATAATAGGATTTAAAGCAGTTTATTTTTGTGGCTTTTGTGCATTCCTCCACTCTTCTTGTAGTCCAGATGTTGTCATGTTTTTCCAATATATTAGAACTTATGGGACTAAATTGCTGAGACAGCAACCACAAAAAATGTCCCAGCAGCAAAGGGCATAGGAAGGCTGGGGATAATGGCTGATAATACTCTTAAAACACAACCCTGTATTCCATCAACCACTGATTATTGTCTACACATTTTAGGCTACCCCACTCTGCAGGGAAAGTGTTAGCACCCTTCCAGGAAACTGGGATTAATGAAATGTGATAGCCTTGGCAAAACCTTCACAGTATAAATAGAAGTGGATCCCTGGCCTTCTGGATGAATGTGTGCAAAGTTTTAATGTCTAAAGCTCTGAACCTACAAAACATTATAGATTTGTTTATGCATAGCAGGACACCTACTGATGGCATTTGAGAGCATGAATTAAAAATGAACATACTACAGGAATGAATGAAAATAGTCTTATTTTAAGGATGCTAGTCAGAAAAAAACTCAGCTCTTCTGAAAAATATTAAGCTATATTATAAAAACATTGAAATTATTTTTTTCATTTTGTAAGTTCCAAATACTACATACTTCAATAGCATATTGATTTGTGAATAAAACCCTGCAAATAGTCGTACTAAATATTTCACTAGCTCTAATAGTGACCTTTTCTATTTAATATTTACAGACAATCGAGATACTGTTATTTGTAATAGTCTGGTCAAAATTAAATATTGTATTGGATTATCTTCCCATATAGCTATTGTAAGTAAACCAGTGGGGGGAAAGTTGCAAAGTCATGAAAGTTCTGGAATGAAACAGGAGGGTGCTTTCAAGCCACCAGTCACTGCTTGATCTGAGGAAGCTCTGGCCATCCTGGTGCAAAGTACTGCACAGGGTGCAAGAGGTAAGGGTCACCTTAAAAATGAAATAAGTCATAGTAAACATTGGCCTATGGCATAAAGGTGTGAGATAGCAGGGCCCCGATGGTAATGAAAGTTGTCTCATATTCCCTCACACCTGCTTCATGGGCTTTGCTAATGTCAGAGACAGAGCTCAGCTTGTGTGCACAGCTGGTTATTGTGGATAGGATCAAACCTGGCTCCTCCATGTGAGGGAAAAAGAGTCTTCTTAACTGGGGAATTTTATCTGCTATGGCCTATAGTTTTAAGCTTTTAATACTAACTGAGCCTGTATTTGAAGTTGTGAAATATAGTACATCAATCTATATAAAAAGTATAGAACTGTCTGTCCTGTAAGTCCCTGTTCCAATTAAAAGAACAGCCAAAGTCTGAAGCAAGCAAAAAACTTGTGTCCAAATAATGAAGTATTGATAATATTTTCTTGTAACTGGATACTAGGAACATGTAGTCCATATTTTCTAGCAAGTAACAACAAAACTTTATAGTTGTCATCATGCACCTCATATTCAGGGTATATATTTAATTGCAACTAATATGTATGTTTAGATAACAGAAGAGATTTGTAGGTCATGGAATGATAATAAAAACAAATTTTATGCTTTGCAGTTATATTGACACAACATTAAACAATTAGTATTAGAAATGATGGAGTAGATCTATGTTTTTGTCTTTTTCGTTTAACTCCGTATCTTAATATGAAAACAGCACATATAGATTTATAGATATAACATACAGCCTCACAGATTTATAGATATAACATACAAAGAGAAAGACAGACAGTTATGCTGGTACATTTTACTTTCCTACATTAGGGGTTTTTACCAAGCAGGCTTGTTCTTCTTGCTTGTCTTTGTCATTTAAAAGAATCCAGAGCCCCCAGAGTTTGGGGCCAGAAGTTAAAAAGTTAAAAATCATATTTGTGTGTCAGGAGGTTGCTGAAAATTGTTACTTGAATGATACATTTTCATAATTTGCATGCTTCAGCTGGAACTGCCAATGAGTTTGAATGTAGCTTTGCCAGATATATACATACATATATCTCTATATTTATAGATATATGTCACTGCTATGGCTTGAGAATCAATTTGAGCTATACCTGTGGAGCTCTGTGTCTGGAGCAGATATTTGTCCAAGGTAACCAAATGTATTCAATTTTTGGAATTTCAAAAATTTTAGGTTTTTTTTACAAGGCCATGTAGTGACAAGACAAAGAGAATGTCTGTAAACTAAGAGAGGGTAGGTTTAGATTAGGTATTAGGAAGAAATCCTTTCCTGTTGGGGCACTGAACAGGTTGTCTAAAAAGGTTGTGAATGTCTGGAAGTATTTAAGGTCAAGTGTTGGATGTGGCCCTGAGCAATCTGGTCAAATAAAAGGTTCCCTGTCCATGCCCATGGAAGGGGGACTGGAACTGGAAGTTCTTTCCAAACCATTCCTTAATTCTACAGTACTTCAGTGATTTGTGATAGCATTTATTCTGGAAGTTGCATTAGGCATTAACTAAATCTCATGATTTTGTACAGAATTGACTGTTGGATAAATAGCACAAGAAAAATGCCTTCTTTCAGAGGTGTCACTGACTGTTGAAACGGCATTTAATCAAAACGTTGCTCTTGACAGAAAATATTTTAATCAGCATAAGGCAGAGTCACTCAGGAGGCTTTCAGCGGGGAGCTGTGCCCTCTGCTGTTGGCTTGAGCACAGTGAAGGAATACCAGTAAGCAGCAGCCTGAATACTTTTGACCTGAAACACGGCTAAAATGGGATAGTTCAAAATCATCTTTTAGCATAGCTGTTTTCATAGAGTAAGGCTGTTGTCCAAAACCTATTTGTGATAGGAGGATTTTTGTAAAAATGCTACAGAATATTTCATTAAAGTTTCATTGTAAAATGCATGTGGTGGCTAAGGATATGTTTTTGTTTCTCGTCACCTGAGAGACTCATCAGTGAAAAACAGGAGCAACAGAAATTTTCAGAGGGTTTTTTTTTCTTTTCTCAGTGAAGAAGCATTAAAATTAATGATTTCTTTTGAAACAATGAGTCGAAAAAGTACTAACTCTTCTATCAAAACAGAAGTACAATACCAAAAAGTATATGGTTACTGGAAGTTTATTGTTCTTCTTATTATTGTTAAACCTTTTTTTCATCAATACTGCTTAAAACCCAAATCAAAGCTTATTTTTCTATATTGCTGGCTGACTATTCTGCCTCTAGTTTGCCATACCTTTTAATTTTACTGTCTACATTGGTGATAGTCACAAAGAATAATTTCTATGGGCCAGTGAGGGACACAGGGCTTCTTTCATAATTTCTCAAATAGAGTTCTTAATAACAAAGGGACAGGGAAAAAAAAAGTATCATAATTTCAGTTTCAACTGTTTGGTGCTATTCTAAACTATTTTTCTCTTTGAGCTTCTGAGCTGCTAGAAACACACCTGAACAAGCAACACATTAAATTTTTGTAACAAATGTAAAATGCAGATATGTACCTATGCAAATAAGTATATTTATGCATCACAGTGGTAGTTTGGCTGATTTCCATTCTAGGATTTTATTACACAGGCAGCGTTCTCTCTTGTTATTTTCCACATTAAACTCCACAAGCATAGTGCAAGTTGGAGAAGCATCCAAACTTCAGGACAGGGACTAGGGGAGAAAAAATCCTCTCATGATTAGAGATCAGGCTTGTGACCACTTGAGGAACCTGAACATACAGTAGTCTGTGGGATGTTGAAATAAATCCCAGAGTCCTGAGGGAATTGGTTGGTGTAGTTGCCAAGCCACTCTCCATGACATTTGAAAAATCACAGCAGTCAGGTAAAGTCCTAGGTGACTGGAAAAATGGAAACACTGCACCCGTTTTGCTAAAGGGCATAAAGGAGGATCCTGGGAACTACTGCCTTGTCAACCCTACCACCTGGGAATGTCACAGAACAGATCTTCATGGCAGCTGTGCTGCATGGAGGACAGAGAGGTGAATCAGAACATCCAGCATAGCTTCACCAAGGGCAAGTCCTGCCTGACAAACATAGTGGCCTTCTGTGATGGAGTGACTACATCAGTGGACAAGAGAAAAGCCATGGATGTCATCCATCTGGACTTCTGTAAGGCCTTGGGCACAGCCCCTCACAGCATCCTGCTCTCTTAACTGGAGAGAGATGGCTTTGATGGGTGTGCTATTTGGTGAATGAGGAATGAGGAATTGGTTGGATCATGGCATCATCCAGAGGGCACTGGTCAAGGGTTCAATGTCCTGATGTATGTTAGTAACAGGTGGTGTCCCTCAGGGATCCATATGAGGACAAGTACAGTTTAATCTTTTTTATCAGTGACACAGGCTAAGGGATCAGGTGCACCCTCAACAAGTTTGCAAGTGACACCAAGCTGAGTGGTAGGGTTAACACACCTGAAGGATGAAATGCCATCCAGAGGGACCTGGCCAACCTTGAGAAGCCAGCCCAGAAGAACCTCAAGGGGTTCAGCAAGGCCAAGTGCAAGGTCCTGTACCTGACTCAGGGCAAACCCTAGTATCGTATAAACTGGGGTATGAAGGGATTGAGAGCAGCCTTGTCAAGAAAGGCTTAGGGCTGCTGGTGGATGAGAAGCTGGAAATGTCCCAGCAATGTGTGCTCACATCCCAGAAAACCAACCATATCCTGTGCTGCACCAGAATACTGGGCAGCAGTTCAAGGGAGGTGATTCCACCCCTCAGTTCTAATGAGATCTCACCTGGAGCACTGTAACCAGCTCTAGGATCCACAGAACAGGGAGGACATGGATCTGTGGGAGCAAGTCTAACACAGGGGAGCCACAAAAATGAGGAGAGGGCTGGAACACCTCTCCTATGAAGAAAGGCTGAGAGAGTTGTGTTTTTCCAGTCTGGAGAAGAGATAGCTCCAGGGAGACCTCACTATAGCTATTCAGTACTTCAAGGAGGCCTATAAGAAAGACAGGGATAAGCTTTTTAGTAGGGCATGTAGGAATAAGACAAACGGGTGATATTATCATTAAAAGAGGGTAAATTCAGATAAAAGGAATAAGTTCTTTACAAAGAGTGCACTGAAACACTGGCACAGATTGTCCAGAGAGGTGGTGGATGCCCCATCCCTGGAAACATTCAACTTAAGGTTGGACAGAGCTCTGAGAAATATGATCTGGATGAAAATATCCCTGCTCATTGCACAGGGGTTGGAATTAGATGACTTTTAATGTTCCCTTCCAACACTCTATGATTGTATGATTCTGTGATAAGTGTATCTACTTGCTTGATGGTGCATGGACAGCCTGGCACACTGTGACTTGTTGGTACCTTGCCTTTTCCACTAGAGCATGTTTGAAACCTACTGCATATGCAACCTAAGAATCATATTTATTAAGAACCAGAAAAAGTTTTAACAATGTCACAGGATTCACAAGTACCCCAGAGACATTAGACCAACTCTGTCACCTACAGACACTCCATTTCTGTATTTGCACTAAAAAAACCCCCACCTTAGCCCAGTGCAGTGTTCTTGTAAATGTGCAACTGACAAGCATCCCACTTGGAAAATTCTAGAGTGTAAACTGAAGTAGGAGAATGTGAGGAATGACCAAGGTTTAATGAGAATTGTAGAGAAATTGAGGAAGGGTTTTGCAAGAAACTGTACATATTCCATGGCCATCTTCAACAGTGAGCATCCCAATGGGATGTGAGTAAGCTTTGTGATGGCTCTGCCCCATCTTTGTGATTCCTCCTCCTAAACAGGAGGGGGAATTAGTTGTTTTTAATAGATAAATCTTGATATCTTTTCTCTACTTAAATGAACAGCTGCTTTTGCAAATTTCTGATAGGAGCATGTTGTGCCCCAAAAATATGGCATCCTTGCCCTGTTTCCTTGAACTCCTGCTGCAGTTTAGCACATTGCATGCTCCCTGCTACCATGAAATCACACTTTGTACTACCTAGTTATCCTACTCCTCTCACAGAGGTACAAAAAAATAAACTCTGGTATACTGCCAAAGCATCAGAGAGATTTGTGTGAGTAGCAGGTCAACAGAGCAGGCTGCAGGTCTCCTTTCAGTTTAAAGTAAGCTTTTTCATCTGTTTTCATCCCAGAGATGGCCTTGAAAACCTGAAACAATGTGAACAGACTGAGATGGAGGCAAGGAGCCAAGGAGTTGATCTCAGCTTGACAACAGGCAGAAAGCAAGAGTGCTGCTGAATGGAGACAGGCACATGATGGCACTCCTGCACATTCATGCTCCTACCTATTCAGAAAAGAATAAATCCTGAAAAAAATCTCTGTATCCCTTACCATCTCCTTGGCCATTGTCCATCCCATTGCAGGCTGACAGAGCAGGAATGTGGGACACCATGAAGGACTCTCCCAGCTATTTCACTTCAGCTCTGAAGAACATCTTTACCTGACAGGATAGATAGATAGTTAAAAAATTGGAATTATTACTTTTGTGAAGAATTCATATTCTGTTTGTTTCTTTGCAGATTACCTCAGTTTCATGCTTCCCACTAACAGTGTCTTGAAAAATGCCCACTCTTATTTGAAAGGACTATACCCTTGTGTTTCTTTAGTGGAAGATTCAAACCACTCAGACGATCTCAATAACATCAGTCTTTGGCAGCTTCTTGAAGTGACAAGAAAACAGATCTAAATAAAGATATTTTGGCTTCTGAGTTTTTTAGAAACTGAACAAAAAAGAAAATGTGAAGAGGAGACTGTAAGATGCAAACAAGAAATGAAGGACCCACAGAAAAGTATCTAAGATGTGTAGAATAATATGGGACCAGACTAGATCTGAAGATGTGGGAAGATGGAAAGGAAATGTATGTTAGGACAGCCTGGTGAGATTAGAGTTCTAGCTTGTGGCTGCCTTACTTGCACGCCTTGAGTACCTCTAATGTGCATACAGGGAACAAGGCTATCTTAGCTTCTGATGGTAGAAACAAAGTGTTTCTGTCCTTTACAATAATCATTTTGTACCTTGATGGAGAAACTAATCTTCAGTGAAGGATGGCCCTTCTTTTTCTCATCTTTGTATTGCTCTCTGTCACAAACAGCAACCATTGAATTTCTTAAAACCATTATTCTACTTATTGAATATCAGCATATAGACATTTCTTTTTACGTGTATTTCATTTTGACATAGACATTTTGAAAGTGTATTTCTTCCAGAGACTATTGAGAACACTAGTTCTTCTACTTCTTTCCCAAATTTATATCAGTAAGTGAAATTAAATTTTAGCAAGAATTTTAAGAATTAATTATGAAAGCAGCTCTTACGCTAAGTAAAATTAATAAAAATTATTTTATTATATTTTCTAAAATATATGTGAGATATTTTGAGGTTGTTATTTCTGCAGGAGGTTGGACTAGATGATTATTTCAGGTCCCTTCTAATCTGAGTCTTTTTATGGTTCTATGACTGGAATGTTATAAAATACTTCTCTATCACTATAAAAAATATTGGAACACTAGATAAGAATATTGAGTTCCTGTTTTATTCTATTTCTTTTCTATGAACAGATACAGGAATCATAGATTGTGCTGTACAGAAACTATGTCCAGATTTAAAGACAAGAAGAATGAGTCAGAGATGTGGGCATCGCCTTGGGAATTTTGAACACAGATGTGCAATGATTTTTATAATTCATTAGATTTGGATTAGATAATGGTTGTTCTCTGAATTTTTATCTGTGGTGAAAACCATAATGTGAATAAAGTCAAATAGCCAACAGTCCAAAACTTATCACTTTGTTAAGGCAAACTAATAAAATTGAGAGTTCAGTGTATTCATAGAAAAGAAAGAGTATCCACTAAGTGATGGTGTGGGATGTAGCAAGATGGGGATGATCTCAGTTATTACAAACAGGAGACTAGGCCTAAATGAAGGGGATTATAAAAGCTATAATTAGCTAATGCTTCCTAAAAGCCTAACCTAAACTGTTGAGGTTTTTCCATTCCAAAGTGCAATACCATACAGAGATCACATATCAGGTAGTAAGTACAGAAAAGAAAAACAAATCTTATACAAACAGCATTGTCTTCAATTATTTCAGAGCAATCTTTTAAATTTTCTGGAACAGATACTTTTCTCCTAATGATGCTGTTATTGCTGAAGGACTGTTTACTTATTATATTGGAATATAACAAACACATTACAATTAAATCACCATGTTGATTTTATTTATATGCTTATAGATGATGCTTTAATCTCTAATTTGTGCTGTAAATTCTGAAGAAAGCAGATGGGTTGGTAAAGAAAACAGAATCCCCTGTCTTGTGAAAGCAAGCTTACTATTCTCAGGAGTGATTTCAGTGCTGTTTTACTTACTGTTTACAAATATTCAGGTGTTAACATAAAAACCCAAGGAAGAATGGCTGTGTCTGTTCTGCATGAATCTTATTCTCTCTCTGTAGAGAGTTTTCAAAGTGTGCAAATATGCAAGAGTTCAAACCCTGACTGAGAATAAGTGAAGGGGCACGGGAGATCTTTGTTTTCACAGAGAGCCAGCAAATGTGTCTTGCCCTTCACTGTCAACACATTGGTAACAGAGGGAAGCACCAGAGAAGGAGGAGGACTGTGAGCAATGCCAAGGCTTTTCAGAAGTGTGGTTAATGCTGTCTTACAAAGGACAAGCAGTTTGTACCATCTGCTAGAGATGCAAGAGAACAAAAAGTGCCTTGCTGAGACATACATAGACTAGACAGGAAAGCTCAGACTTGGTTCTCCCAAGTCCCCTCTAGCACACCCAAAGAACATCTAGTAAGCTAATTCAGTAGCAAAACCAAGTTACATTAATTTTTAAAATAAATTCATGTTTTCTTCAAATGCAAGATTTTATGTGACTTTAAAAACAGACAAGTGCTATTTAAAATAAACCTCCAATATATGGAGTAACTAAAAATGTTATTTACCTGAACTGTGTCTATAAAGTGTGCGAGTATGAGCACTCCAGCTAAAACAAAGGATCTGATTATGAACTTCAAATTCTTCACCTGCTTAAACTCTCAGTGAGGTTGGGCTTTTGTGCTAGAGGACTTAGCTGTCCAGCAGCAGTGCTTTTGTCTAATTTTGGAAGCAGAGGAAGGCCTTGCAACCATTTTGTCCTACACAACACAGCACCATAACAGTGTTTCATTGAACTCCTCTCTTCTCCCCATTGTACTAAAGAAATGAAAGCTTCAGTTATTATGCCATAGAAGCAAATGACTCACTGAATATTTGACTGTCCAGTAACAGCAAATCTTAATCTCTCTGAGTCAGTGCTAAGAGTTCTTTTCTCTTTGCATGACAAATAAATACAGCTTGTATCTGTGATCCATAACGTGTTTTTCTCCACAAGGAAGATGTCCTGCCTTCACAGAGGCACTAAAGCTATAATGGTGACTTTTAAAGCAAAGACATCTGTTTCTAATGTATCCTTTTTCTGAAAACCACCAGAACTCTCGTAACACAAAATGGTTCATATTTATCTTCACTCTTGCAGTTGGGTTCTGTATATAAGCATGACTGACTATTAAAATATAAACCTTTTGTGGAAAACCACATCTTGAATGTCTGTTTTTCAGTATTACAGGATGTTTAGTAGCCAGTGTTATTAGATGTCAGTCTGTGTACTACTACCCAGAAAAGTCATTATATTTCCAAAAGCAAAAGACTGCTGGCAAAGCTGCTAAATACAGAAGGGCTTAATGAAGGTGTTGTCTATCTATGATGAAACAAGGAGACTTAAGATACCTTTATAAAAATACTTTTGGGATTAGATCATTGTTAGTTCACATGAGATTGCTTAAACTCTCAGAAATTGTTTTGAGTAAGGATTGCCTGATCTCATGGACTATTGATCAGCTATTGAAGTTAAATTTTTTGTATTTCCTTGTAGTTTGGGTAGATTATCTGTTATTTTACCATAATAAATATTTTTTGTGTTTTTTACAAGATTACAATTTATTGTTTTATTATACTCAAAGATGTTGTCAAACTCAGACCTTTAATAAACTCACAGTAGTGAAATACAATGCATACAACATATCTGAATTTATAGCTAAACAAATGGTATTGGTCTTGGAATACACAGATGAAAATTGTTGGCCTGTTGCCCAATTGTGTGTGTAAGACCTATAATTGAAACACTAGGTTCATTGCCTCTCTCAAAAAAGGTATAGTGATGCAAGGTTAGAAAAATATTTTCCATGTCTAATGCCTTAAAATATTTTGCTATAATTTCTGTAGGGAACCTTTGCAAAAAGCACGTGGTTAAAGCTGGAATGCCCAGCCAGAAGCACATGGAAGAAGACTGAATAGAGAAACTAACTTTACAAACACTGATATTCAGGGACAAAAACTCAGAAGTATTGACATGAATTTCAGGTTGTTGTGGGTGCTTGATTTGCTTTTTGTTCCACCCAGCATGCTGCTTACCAACTACAACTCTGCAAGAAAATAATGAAATAGATTGGTGATGTTCTGCAATGGGGACACCCAGAACAGGCCAGATCTACCCATCAGTAAAGGTGTTTCTGTAACAAGTAGTTAGCTAACATTTAGCATTTGTGTGGCTGTTTTGATGAGTAACAGAGTTTGCAAGAATCATATTATTCATCTTTAACACAGCCCTGTGAGGTAGAGAATAGGGTGCTGTACTCTCTGCAGCAGTGCTACAGCAATGTGAACACTGGTCAGGGATTGATAACCACAGCTCCTCAGAGGACAATCACCGAAATGGGACTAAATTAAGGGCTTCTCATTTTTTGTCCTATCCCTTTCATTACAGTTGTGCTGTCCTGGAGGAATTTGTTTTCAGAATAGATGGGAAATCTTTCCTATGTCCATATGGGATGTTTGAGAAATTGGCAGATGCTGGTTGATTATACAAGCTGCCAGGGTTGATGGGCTTGAGACTTCTTATAGGCATTTTCTAATCTGTGATTCTTTATTATCATATATTTAATCCTTATTGCTCCATTTCAGCTGAACATATTTCTTAAAATTAACCAGTAAGATCTACTAACAAATTAGATCTGTTTCATTTTGTATTTGTGCAGTAGTGAACTGGTGCATGATTCATGTCCTCAGAGAATGCACCTGAACAAAAACGTTACATTGATCTCAGTTTTGAGCAAACCAAAAACATTTTACAATGAATGGTTGAGTACATAAAAAGTTTCTTGGCATCACTAGAATTAAGGGAAAAGCATCAACCCAGCACCAATCAAATGTGAAAAGTCAAAGAGAATTATTTATTTTCTCATCTGCTTTCCACAGTCAAAAACATGTTCTCCTCCAATAACTGTGACTAGGATCTATGCCTGTGACAGTCTGGGGAGGATGTACAATCACCACTGCTGGGAGGGCCAAAGTCTGTAGATCCAGATGGCTACCAGCATGCTCTGGGACAGGAGTTCCAAGCTAGGATAACAAAAAGCTTTTCATTGCTCACTATTACTGAACTCTTTATGTGTTGGATTATAAGCCATGACCATTACTGCAGTGGCAAAAATAGCAAATATCAGAGGGCAGCTCTCAGTGTCACTCCTTGGTATGATGCAGATAGTGCTTCCAAAAAAGTCTGAAGTGTAGCCCAGTGCAACAGCAGTCACTGCCTTTCTTACAAGGATGAAGCATAATTGCCTTATTTACCTCTAGTTTGTCCTATCAAAGCTCTAACTAATCTTTGCAGACAAGCTAGGAAGATCAGAGAATTCATGCTGGAAAATATTCTGCCCTTACCTAGGAGGAACAGTTCCACAATGACAAAAGGCTTACTAACAAAATCCCCCCTCAATCAGAATATTCAAACTGGCCTATTATATTTGACTGCATTTATAGATACCCTGAAGCATCCTTAAGGCCAAGAATAAAGAGCTTAGTTCTGGAAAGATCTGAGTGCTTCATCCCCAAACTTCAAATGCATTTCTGTACCTCAGCACTACTGTGGGTATGTGAGTAAATTCACTGAAATTACTAGGAGAATGGAAGAGTTTGATTGGATCACTTAAAATATGTCTGGCATCAATCTTAAACCAGCCACAAAATCTTGGCATCCATTCAGAAGAATAAAAAAAGAGTAGGTTTGTGTTTTTCTTTTCATACATAATGTAAAGATGAATTAAGCAGCCAATGCATTTGTAGAGAATGGAAAATAACAGAGAAATTTTTAAAAAGAGATTGAGGAATATGAAGACACAGAAAGGTAGGACTAACTAAATAAATAAGCAAAACCTTTTTTTCTGCACTGACAAACCACTGTGCTGACTCATGCTAAACTGTGAGGCAAACAGCATTTCTGTTAGCTGCACTGGCATCTTTAAAGTAGAGATGCATTTTAAAATCTACAACCTGTATGTGGTTGTATTAGAGAAAGCTGAATATTGCATTGGAGCCCACCAAGATGCATCAGTATAAATTCAGATAAAAGAGACTTGGATGGAATCTGAGGATTTTGTCCACCAGACTTTAATGCACTACCAACTGCAAAATGGGGTACTGCTCTATTATTGTATCCTGATATTGATTTTTAAAGATTAGATCTTATGATCATTGCATATCATTCTTTCAATCTTTTTCTGCAGTATTTACTTAAAAAAACTCAATTTACTATAGACTGTTAATTAAACTGCTCTGAGAAGAACATTAACATTCCCAGCCGATATTGTTTGTAGGTTACTAAAGGGTTTTTGTTACAGTTTTGTTTCCCCTCTCTTCTGGTAATACCTGCTGTCCAATATGTGTGACAAGAAG
Organism: Cinnycerthia olivascens; assembly: GCA_035048155.1. Classification (NCBI taxonomy): domain Eukaryota; kingdom Metazoa; phylum Chordata; class Aves; order Passeriformes; family Certhiidae; genus Cinnycerthia; species Cinnycerthia olivascens. The sequence continues at coordinate 124,511,747 of JAWWMU010000106.1, forward strand.
GGGCTTCCTAATACTGAATCCTTTCTTGTTATATACTACTTACACTTGCAATGCACATATAAATGTTTATATTTACACACATCCAGTTACCTTTTCGTTATCGACACATGATTCTTTCAAAGTTGCTTTGTGGTCTCAGATTGAAATTTTGAGTCCATTGAAGTGAAGCACAGATATTGATAGAAATGGGATGTTATGCTCTGACCTTTCAAAGTGCACAAATTGCATGGATTCAGAAGGAGTAACTTTCTGAAAACTTTGGGGAACACACATCTCAGAATTTCTGGAAAATGTCTATGAGATGAAAACTCTTCTGCCTGCAAACACCATACTTCAAGGGCTGGAAACATATGATTTTATTATAAAATTCTCTTTTAGGAGGATATATCTCACTGGAAAACATGTGTGAAGTATTTCTGATTTGCTGCATCATTTATATGCTATATTTCATTGAGATGTCTCTCATGAAACTCTTATGAACTCCTCCAGCCATGTTTGCATTTCTGTGGCCTGGTTAGGACGGTTCCCAGGCTACTGCCAGACTATCATGCAAGATAAAGGTCATTCATAAAACTCTACCTCGATATAGAAGAGTTGCCAATCTGCTGGAATTTCCAAACAGGCACATACGGACCTTATAAAAGCAACAGTACAGGTCAAATTCTCGTACTTGGATTATTTCAAGTCAGACTGTGCCAGTGTACATAAAAGTAGGCATCCCAGCCCAGATTTGGATTTCAGTGTGAGTGCCATACAAGCAAAGCCCTATGGGAATCAAGAGGAGAGTCATATTCCCACAGAGTTTATCTGTTCAGTTTCTCAGATCTGGAAGAGCTGTCTGAAACACACACTGTATTTTTGTTGTATCAGATTTGTATGCAATAAATAATAAATGTACTTTTTTTTTTATGTTAGTACTTATCTTTCAATCTGGGCTCATTTTAGTAGACTGCTACAAGGAAAGCCTGTTCCCCTTTTTGTTCCTTTTGCTAAATCTACAGTCTGGCTTATTGTTTTCATGTTTATTGCATCTCACTGACTAAATATTAAGTTTTGCAAATGGTAATGTAGGTTTTAAACCACAACAGAAGGACGGTGGGATTTTGTAAACGAGGTACTAAAGTCTAAACTGTAGACTGCTGACTTACACACATTCTGAACTGGGAAGATTAAGTAAAAGTCTGCCTAATATTTGTCTAGAGGTGCTACACAAATAAAAGTGTTAATGTAGCTAAAAAACCCATTGTGCATAAAACTTGCAAAATCAACCCAATATGGTTCTCATTTTCCTTTGGCAGATCTTTCAATAAGATCTGGCTGTCAGTAGAGGTTTCCATTCATTCCTACAATGTTTTCCATAGCATGGCATCCCAGTAGAGGCATATGACAATTTGGCTTTTTGGCTATGGCATGCCACCATGGCATCCCTCAATCAAAAGCACTGAGTGACATGCTTTTCTTGCACTGCCTGGCATGCAATGCGCAATATGTCAGAAAACATTGCTGCCCCTTCCATACTGTGTATTATCAGATTCCTTTTTGTTGTATTGTTTTCTTCCACAAGCTATTAAATATAGTAGAATATATTTTATATTTAGATTGGCCACAGGCACTGAGTAAATTCTTTTGCTCATTTAACAGCGTACTCAATGTGGGCACATTCTGTGCTCCAGCAAAGCCCTTTGCATGAAATCACCCATGGGAAATATCCCTGAGCATGGTGAAACTTGGAAAACCTCAGCTTCGAGCAGAGACATTCCTGAATTACATGCTGCTGGCATATTTACCTCTGTGTGTCCCCTCACAGTTCGCCATTCCTTGCTGTCGTTCTGGCTCCTGGAGACAGCTGGAAATTGGCATGCTGAGGTGAAGCAGTATTTTGGTTGTTCTAGTTATTTCAAGGTATTGGCCAAGTCAGTCATGACTGGCAGAGCTCAAAACTGCTGCCAGTCACTTTTCCATGCTTCATTCTCCTACACGTGTTTTGTGTGCTCTGGGTAAAGACATGGCTCTGAGCCATTTTCCAGACCCTGCTTATTCCTGCTTTCCATTCTCAAAAAAGAAAGTGTCTATGACTTCACGTAAGGTATTTTTGTAAGTGAGATGAGCATGTTTATGCTTTTTGCTTGTTAAGCAGAAGCAGCATCTGAACTGCACATCCAACAAACAGATGGTGTTCCACAGGTATAGCACATTATTTGTACTGAAGCCTCTGCTTCTATCTTTCATTTAGGTAACAAATGTACAAACTCCTCTTTTGGATGAAGAGCACCTTATGTGTTAGGTATCCAACAGGACCACCACGTTTTATTTATTTTGATAATCTTTTGAATAAACTGTTATCATCAGGTGCCCAACTGTGATTCTGTGACTGGATGCCAGTTTTGGACATGACCATGCCTGCAATTACTGAAATCCTGAACTTTTTCATGAATTATATAGATTGATCTTATGCTCTTGACTTTGCTATTTCAGGTGGCTGATGGCTTTTACAACATGTCCATGGTTTACAGAATAGAAAGAAATCACTGCAATAAAGTACTGAATGCACTAGGTAACATCACTCCTCTTAAATGTTTGAAGCTGCGACCTTCTCTTAATTATAATGGCATTTCTGTGACAGAAGTGTTTATTTCCTAGAAAAAGCAATTTTTTACAAGTTAGATGATAATGAACTTCTGATACAATGTCAAAACCAAAAAATAAAGGTAGATCCTAAGGAATGCAAAAATAATGTTATTCTGATTATCTCTTAAGGCAAGTAATGCTACTGCTTTTTATTCTACCTTTGATGAGGAAAGCAACAGGAAAAGCAAGCAGTCAGTGAGACCCTGGGATGACTCAGTGCTTGGGGCTGACTCCAAGTACCTACATTTGTCACTTGTGTGTAAGTTACTGCGTGAAAGGCACAACGTGCAGAAGCTGACAAAAAGATGCTCCTCTTGGTGGAAAGCTAAAATATGAAGAGTTTCACTGTTGGATGAGGCTCTTTAATAAAGAAGATTGTAAAAATTCTCACACAGAGCAATGAATTTAAACACTAGGGGAAGAACTGACTTGCATCTTGTTCTGTGTAATACAAATCATGTTCCTCACCTCCACAATGGGCTCCAATAAGCATTCTTTGTGTGTATGAAGTTGATTAAAAGTCTTTCTGAGACTTCGATGAACAAGGCCACTAAAGCTATCTGCTTATACAGACAGAAAACGAGCTACTCCAATTAGAATTTCATGAGCTCACAAGTGTTTCTCTCTAGACAGATAAGGTAGAAACCAATTCAAAAAGATTAATGTCTAAGCTTTCTGAATTAAAATTGCAACAGGTGTCAATTTTACATGCCTGCCCTTCCAACAGATGTGACATAATCCATTTGATTGATGACAGAATAAAAAAAATGTTTTTTCTTTTGTCACAGAGTTCTCTTTTTAAAGCAAAAAGATTTATTTTTCCACACTAGTGTGCTTAAATCACCTTCTAGTATTTTCTTTATTGAATTCTGCCTAAAGAAGATATGAGGAACTACATGTTTTGAAGGATACTTTGATGATGAATTCATCTCTGTTCCTTTAAAGATAGTAAAAGGATGCCTCTTACAATATTGTTTAAGTTGCTAAGGTTTATTGGGTAGCAATTTAATGCATCTTCTTTATGTAAAAATACTAACTACATCACTACAGAAATTTTCTCGTATGCAGACTCCTAAGTGAGACATCTTGTCCTACCTTTGTTTCAAAGGATTCAGGATGTCTTCTTATGATTATACTCAGAGTAAGAATTTACTAAACAAGTTTAATAAAGTAATTTTAGTTATGCTAAACAAAGTCCATATTTAGATATTTATTTGCCTAGCTACACAGCACAACTAGAAGGAGAACCTTTACCTTCCAGCTGGTTTTGGGACATCAAATAGGACCAAATTAGTCCTAAGCTCCATGTACTGCAGCTTCTCAATCTTTTTCCTGTACCTCACCCACACAAAGGGTAGAACCCCTCAAAGCTGTGGGTTTATTTCCATGCAACATTACAGTGCTGATAGGTACAAGGAGCATTTGAACAAATTCACTGCATCTGCGTTGGAAACCTCCATGGCTTGTGATGCTTCTTGAGTGACTCCCAGATATTTATCTTGGAATAGTATTTAGTTTGAGTTACATATTGTATTCTTAGCTCAAGGTAGACAGAATTGCAGCAGTGTTAGCATGGAATGACAAAGCTTTGGGAGATTGAAGTGGAGCTGGAATTGGAGAGAAAAGCTCTGAGTATTCAAAACATATGTGCGGACAAAGCCAGCTAACACAACCATAGTGTCACTCACTCCCCAGGATCTCCAAACCAAATGCTTTCCTTACTAAGACAAGTTGCCTAACGTGAGAAATAGATTTGGTGTAAAGCTCCCTGCACGAAGAACTGACGGGACAATATCAAACCCAAACTTGAGCCAATGGTCAGGAATTGCCTCCTTAGGGACTGGCAGAGTGTCCCTTTGCTCAAGGGTTTCGAAGGCTGTGGGATATCCTTTCAGGCAGACACAGGGCCTTTCGGAGCTGTGCTTTTGTGAAAACAGGGAAGCGGGAGTGGGGGAGCCTCCGGTCCAGAACCACCGGGTGTGCTGCACGCCCGCGGCGCTGCCCGCTGCCCGGAGGGGACAATCGGGAGAATCGAGATCCCTTCGTCCGCTCCCGGCGCTGGGGCAGCCGCTGAGCGCTCCAGGGAGCCTCTCCTCACCCGGTACGGGACCCACGGCCCACGGGGCTGCGGGGGATCGATCCCGCCGCTAAGCGCTCCAGGGAGTCTCTCCTCACCACGGCCCTCGGGGCTGCGGCGGATCCCGCCGCCCCCTCACACCCGCCCGCCCGCGCCGTCCCACCCTCAGTCCCCGGGCTGAGCCGCGCCTGCGGGCCGGGCATGGAGGGACCGCGCCGGCATCCCCCGAGGGAAAGAACGGCTCTGCCCGGCGGCCGCCCCCAGCCCTGCCCTGTTCTGCCCTGCCCTGCCAGCCCTGCCCTGCGGGGAGGACGCGAAGCCGTCGCGGTCTATAAAAAGCCCCCCGGGCCGGGAGGGAGCCTGTGAGCGCAGCCATGGCCCAGTCCGTGTGGGGCTACGACAGCGACAACGGTGAGCGGGCCCGGGGCCACCGGGGGGCCGGCGGGAGCCCGGCTGAGCAGGGGCGACGTTTCTTTGTCTTTGTCCCTCAGGACCCGAGCGCTGGCACGAGAACTACCCCCTGGCCAAGGGCGACAAGCAGTCGCCCATTGAGATCAACAGCAAGGACGTGCAGCACGACTCCTCTCTCGCCCCCTGGCACGCCAGCTATGACCCCGGGGCGGCCAAAACCATCCTCAACAACGGGCGCACCTGCCGCGTCGTGTTCGACGACACTTTCGATCGATCAGGTCGGTTTGGATTTTTGGGGGGGTTAGGAATCAAGGTTTGCACAGTGCCGGGTATCAAAAAGCATCCTTTAGTGTCCAGCCTGTGCAGGCCAGCAGAGAAAAGTCCCTTGGGAACCTAAAAAGGTGCTCCTGGAGTTTATTCTGGTGGATCTGAAGTGGGACGGAAAGGCTGTTAGCTGCAGGGGAACCCTTGAAATACAGACTCAGCTGGGTGGTGGATTTCTCTCTATGTCACTTCCTTCAACCACATCTTCAGGTTTTGTGTAAGGGACAAGAGTGGCACCCGGAGGAGTTTAGAATGCTCTGAGGCACTTTGTAAACAAAAAAACTTGTATATACATTTCTACTGACTCTGATCTTGATTTCTTCTGCATGGTACTTCTTCAGGTACTTCAGAGCCTGAAAAAGTTATGAAAATAGCATTTATGTAAATAGCATTTTGTAGTTTCTGGAAAACTATGAAATGGCTTTGTTATTTAATTGAGAACGAGCAATCTCATACCTCTAAATTAAATTGCTCAAAACTTGATTGCAGAGCTCTATCTGTATAGCTCTGCATGCAGATAAGAAACAACTGTCAAAATGAATAATAAATTCACAATATTATAGAAAGCAAAGACATCTCAAAAGCATTCATATTGGTCCTTCATCAAGAAGGAAAGGAATCTAATTAATGGAAAACAGTTACTTTCCATTGTATTTCTGTGCATCTGTTTTGATGGCACTTGTATTTTGTTCTCAGTAAGCTATATCACTAATGAAATATATCCATAGTGCATTGAAAGATCACTCTCCTGCTTGTTTCTCTTGATTACCCCCTTGTTTCTTTGGATTTATTTATCATTACAGCTACTTGTTATTGTTCCATGTCTCTCAGATGGAATCTCAGCTATTTAGGACCAGGACTGTCTATGTATTGCTATGGTCCTTTAGTATTTATTACCACAGTTTCTACACAGTGATCTCATAAATTACACTTTTATTACCACAGAAACACACACTGGTCTGGATTCGAAGCGACCTTAATGACCATCTAGTTCCTCACATACCCTCATCACCACCTTCCACTAGACCAGGTTAATAAAGATGCATCCCACGTAGCCTTGAAAATTTCCAGGGATGGAGCATCCACAGCTTCTTCAGGCAACCTGTTCCAGTGCCTCACCAACCTCACAGTAAAAAATTTCTTCCTAATATCCAAAGTAACCATACTCCCTTTCAGTCTGAAGACATTCTTCCTTGCCCTGTCACTACCTGCCCTTGTAATAAGTTTATAAGCCAGAATGCTCTTCCAAAAGCTCTGCATAAAATGAATGCCACGACTGAAATGGGAGGGGGAATTTGTAACATGGGAGGGAAATTGGTAACAAACATTTTCACATGGCCGTTCTGTTCTGTCTTCTTTACAGCTTCTTAAAGGCTGAAATGTTATAGGCTGCTCAAGAAACTGTCTGCCCAAGGAACAATATTGGAGAAAGATCCCAATTTGGCCAAATCAAATGCAGCCCTTGGTGCAGCACTTCCTCTAAATGATCTTCATTCCCTCCCTGTCTCTCCCCTGTCATCACCCCTGTTGATTCTTTGGGCATGCAGTGTGTACATTCACTCCTGGCTGCCCTTACTTTCTGCAGGTTGCTGGACAGAAATTTAGGACTCAAGAGTTTCATAGGCACGTGCCTCATCAGAAACAAATACAGTGCTTGACAGTTCTGAAAGGTCACGAGGAAGAATTTTATAGATGTTTTATTACTTTAATTTTCTGGCTTCCACAGTGTTAAGAGATAAGTAGTAGTCATAGATTGCATTTGAATTGGATACAGAAATATAGTCAAAGATAATTTTTTTTCCATTCACATGGAAAATTTTGAATGTTAGAAATATTTGGTTTTATGCTAGAGAGATTTGTATACTGTTATGAAGTCCTGTTTTCAAGTGCTTCACAGTATTTTAGCTCTGGAAAGGGCCATCTGTAAGAAATGAGTGATAAATGAGTTTCCAAATCTGACACTGATTCAGCTTGTAAATGTAGGTAGAGCACATAAATTCAGCTCCTGCTTCCCATTGATTCCTGTGTGAAATGGCAGCCAAATACTTCTTGAGGAGTTGGGCCTTAGATTCTATGCCTTTTATGTCCTATACTTGAAAGTGAAATAATAATAATAACACAAATATTTTTCCATTGAAGGCTTCTACCAAAGGTTTACTCAATATTACGCAATGCTATACTGAGTTTTGATTATTATGTTTGAACAAAGTAAAAAAGTAAGAGGAATTGCATGCTTAAGTCTCAACAGTGCTTTTTTTTCTGGCTCTCCTCGTGATGGTTGTGACTCCTACCAACTAAAAAGAGAAACTGCAAAGTTAAACCTCTTGCTCTGTGTAGGTATTCCAACTTGTAGGATATCAAGAATTCATTTGAGACCATTGGGCAAAAGAGGATTTCAATGTTAACTTTGAACTTCAAAGCTATTGGTAGAAGTTCAAACTTGAATGCTATTTAAACAAGGCCTTCTGGCACTGCAGTTGTGAACTACATTATCAGCTTTCTGTGTAAGGAAACACGACTCATTCCAACCTTAGGTAATGAATGAAAAATACATTTGAGAGCTTATCCTCTAAGCAGCCCCTGCCCAAAAGAATCTCCAGGCTGAAAGAGCAGGTGTGATGTTTTGAAAGTCAGAGTTGATGTCAACTGTCAGACAGCTGCATGGTCAGCATTATTTGGCTAAGCACAGCAGAAGTAACAGCTTCTTAGTTTCTCCTGTTGGTGGCTCAAGAACAGTTTTCTAACTCACTTGACCCAAACTTAATTGTCTTCCCTCATTCCAAGAAAAAGACCATTTTTAAAAATTTTCATTTTTTTTTTTTAGAAGCAGCTAACTCTTTGTAACTGTTGTTTAGTTGGGTAACCTGTAAAAGGTATGCCAATCATGGTCTGGAGGTCCTTTTTGAAATATCTTTTGGTTAATTTAACATTTATGCCAATCTTTTAAAAAATACCCTATCTTGACAAGAATCACCTGTGAACACCCGTTTCCCTCCATACCAGGAACTGTAGTGTGTCCATTTGCCAGGAGAAAAGAGGCTTGTTGGGCAGCTGGGGTTTGATTCTGTGCTTGACTCACAGCAGCTTCCAGTTTTCACATCAAACAGAACTCCTGACAACAGAATTTAGCCTCAGCTGCTGCCTAGAGAGGCTGCCTGGAACAGAGGCTAGACAGTGTGACAGGAATAAAGCATGTATTTATTAAAAGGCTGCAGCTATTAAAGGATGCACCTTGGGCAGTACAACAGCCCAGCTGTAACTACACCCAGGATGCACCCCAGATGGATGATGGGTCACGAGATTTCACACTTTTAGAAGTTTTGGTCTATGTACATATTGGGGTTAATTGTCCAATTACAGCTTCAGGTTATGAAGCCCCATCATCCCAGTGTGTTCTCAATTTGCTGTTGCTTGTATTTTTGGGCCTGAAGCTGCAATGGTGTCTTTGGTTCTCAGGCTGGAAAAGGACTGTATTGTCTAACTAAACTGTGAGGAGAATTTGCTAACACTTTATATGACGTTCAGAGTTGTATTCTAGTGCATCAGAGAAGCTGGAAAGCAGGAAAGCTGAAGGTTAAGGCGGCGGGGGGCGCAGTGGGCCGGGGAGGTGTTGGTGTTGGTGGCGGTGTTGGCGCTGACCCGTGTCCCTGCAGTGCTGAGGGGGGGGCCGCTGTCCGGCGCCTACCGCCTGCGCCAGCTGCACCTGCACTGGGGCTCCTCCGACGACCACGGCTCCGAGCACGTCATCGACGGCGTCAAGTACGCGGCAGAGGTGGGACGGCTCCTCAACAGCAGCGTTCAGCGCCGCCTGGAATTTGATTCTGCATCCTGAGCACGTTAACCATTGCTCTTGAAAGCATTTAGCTATTGGTTTTTCTCCGCCTGTGAAACTTGTGAATCCTGCTTAACACTTGCCAACAAATATACCCCTGCAAGTATCTACTAACACGGGCTTCTCTTCTGCATGCCAGAGTTTTTACTGGTATCTTAGAATGTTTTAAAAATATTTGCGACAAAGCAATCTGTTATTTCCAAATAGGAAGATCTGCTGAAGTTTTTTTTTGGCTTTTAGTCATTTCTGGTATAGCTTGAGATACCAAGTTAGTTTCAGAAAGAATAGAAAAACTCGCTAAAACCACATTTGATAAACTGACGTTAAAAATTAGATCCATCTTAAAACTGATTCAAAGTATGTTTTAGTTCCTGGACATCTCTGCTTTATTATAGCTGAGTTTATTTTCAGGAACTATGGAAAGGATGCTGCTTGGGTTTTGGTTTTTTTGGGTTTTTTTTTTTTTATGTAAATCACTGGAGGGCTGTTGTTAAAATTCATGAATGCTTTAGGCCCTGAAGACTTCTTCAGATCCTAAATGTACGTGAATTTACTATTGATGCTAGAGAATTGCTAGCAAAGGCTGCCCTGCCTCCTTCCTCCACTTTATTTGAGAATAGGCTCAAAACAGGTGCTTATATGCCTACAAAAATCCTGCAGTAGTGTTTTCCTGCCTTCCACCTATACTCTCAAGGCCCAAAGCTTGGAGGAGCTTTGCCCACCTCTCACAGGACGAAACTGAGGCAGATATTTTCAGGGTCAATGTGCACAAACATTGCAGAGATGACTGCAGGTGATAGCTTGGGAATTTTTTTCCCATTCCCTAACCACAGCAAACTTTGCTAGTGTTCTGCTTTCTGTGGCCAACTAAAGAGAAAAAAATCTGCTTCTTCAAATTATTTCTTGGCTAGTTCAAGCACAGACTTTTTATGTTACTTTTGTTAGCAGTAATCATGTATTTATTGACAGGAGAAGAAAGTCTGGAATATATATACTTTGGCTACATTGCAACCAAAGACAAATGGTTGCTCCAACTTTATCCTTTGCATTAAAATCCTTATCCTCAAGTAAAAAGAAACAGAGAACAATAGATTCATTTATATTCAGGACAATTTTTTTTTGTTATTTTAAATAAACTTAAATAAAAATACTCCCCCCCCCCATAGGACTGTATTCCAGGTGCTCCTTAATCTCAGATTGCACACTTCTGGTTGCAGCATTTGTAGCTCTGTGCATGAGCTAGAGATTTTCTGGACAGGGATGCAAAAATTTGAAATATATCCTGAAAATAGAGCATTGTTGAAAGTAGTTATGAGAAAGAAATGTCCGATTATATCCTCAGTCCGTTCCAGTACAATGTGCCAAGTGTAATAAGAGGTACAAACCAATAATGTATGCACTAGAAACAACCCAGTGTAAATCCTTGAGCTGACATCTGCACAACCTGAAGATCTAAAAATGTACTTGAGGTGAAGTGCATGTCAGTAGGTGTTTTATGCACTGCATGTGTGCATGTCATGTGCTTGGATTAAACTATTTATAATTGCATTGTCTGATATTGTGTGGTAAACTCCATTTGCTTTGTCCTATGCTTCAATTAAATGCAAAGCAATGATTTATGGAAAGCATGAGCATATAAAAGCCTGGGAACAGCAGTAAGAAATACTTATATAAGTTTTCTTTCTCACATCCATTCCTTTACTTACCGTGTACTGGAATCTTTTCTTCATTTAATTTAAAGTGAAGATTGTGTTGTCAACAATTTCTTGTATTTATAACTGAGCTTTAATTGATTTTTAGTTACATATGGTGCACTGGAATCCAAAACACGGTAATTTTGCTGGAGCTTTAAAACAACCTGATGGTGTGGCTGTTGTGGGCATTTTTCTGAAAGTAAGTGGCAAATATTCAGTCTTTAAAACTTTTCTGTATTTTTCCTCTTTCTCTAGTGCCAGGGGAAAAGTTACCATTGTGTTTTCCTGCACTGCAGCCCTTTTCTGTGGTGTGCACTGGGTGAGGAGGAGGGTCTGCATAGGCTGAGTGTTTCCTCTCTTGTCTGCTAGCAGGTGTTGCATCTGCCTGTCAGCAAGGTTATGTTGACTGATTCCCTTCTCTGGTCTCTTGTTGGTTCCCACACAAGCTGGGAATCAAAATGAGTTCATTGAATCTACTCCAGAAAGAAAGAATTGATGGTAAAATAAGCTCACTCAACATTCTAACCTTGAAATACAGAAACTTTTAAACAAAATGATACTGTACCAGTATTTTAAGATTGATTTTTTATAAACTCAACAGAAAGAAAGTAATTCTTGCATCAAATCTGTTTGTAGTCTAGGGCATTGAGAAATGCTAATGGGCACGCAGCCTAATAGTGCTAAATTACAGAAACTTCAGTTCTTTTAGCTGCAGGTGGGCATTTCATCTTGAACACATCATCAGGGAATAGGTGTCCTTTTATTGTTTTATCACTAGTAAGTGGCATTTGTACAAGTAAGAGCAAGTGGATGTAATTAATTTTGCTACAGTGTCCCTGGATAGACTAGGCGTAGTGTCATTTTAATTCTATTACACTGTGAGCCAACCTGACCTTTTCTCTTGTGGTTAGTCTAAATTGAAGGTCAGCACCTGCCCAGATTCTCCCCTATGACTATGTCCTTCAATTATTCTTCCTTTGTCATTCCTTTTGGTCTATTTTAGGCTAAAGATTTATGTTGTAAAATGCAACTTACAAAGCACACCACTATATTCCTATTAACCATGCTAAGGTCAGCTAAAAGGTCTAGAAAAGTAAGTAGTATCATTGTCTTCTCTGGCCCCCTTTCCCTCTTTCCTTCTTGCTCTTTGGTGAAGGAGCTGTTGTTTTTGTCTGAATTTGTCATGTTCCATTATTGGCTTTTGGAATACTGCTAAAACAGGATTGAATTATCTTCTGAGGAATTAAATTTAATCTATTTTGGAGCAAGACATGGCAATAACAGTACATCTTATGCATATTGTCTTTACTCTTCTGGAACATCAAGGCTTTTGGAAGTGCTAAATGTCATGAACACAAGCAGTAAAGTGACCCCATAGCTTGAGGTCATCTAGACATGAATTTGCCACATGTCCTACATCAAGTCTGATCTGACTGTCTGTGTGCTACAGATCGAAGTGTCTGCAGGAACTACAGCCCTTCAGGCCATCAAGGCTCTGCCAAGTGCTCAGACATCTCACAGTGGCTGTGGGTTGCTTTTGAAGCAGGAGCCAAGGGTTAAGCCCTGGGTAGTGACACTGAGTGTGCACTGCATTCCTCAGACAGGCATGATGCCTTGTAGGGTCCTTCAACACATGTTCATATTGCAAAGCCAGCTACTGGAGTCTGCTATTTTGGATGTTCTTTGAGCACACATAATTTTCTGTCAGTCCCTGCTGGATTCTCTGTGACTGCTGTGCCTAATGTGACAGATGGGATGTGTTGAATTTCTTTCAAATACTGCAGGACATGGTGAAAAAGATACGGTATTTGTGCTTTGCATTACAGGTTGGAAAAACTCCCAAACCAGAGATGAAGAGAATTCTTGAAGAAATTGAAAACATTAAGACCAAGGTACCAAAACAATTCTTGTGATATAATGTAGCTGGAAAGCCACAGAAGTAGGAATCAGTAGTTCAAATTCATATTTTGGCATCATTTTGATGCCAAACAGTAGTACCAGAGATGATACATTGCACTGTGGAGCAGGATATTTTCTTTTGCTGAATTAAATATTTAACTCCTCACTTCTGCAAGTATTCTTGTTGAAGACAATTTTTTTTATCAATCCTTGCATACACAATTGATAGTCTCATTGGTCCTACTCTGTAAAAAATATGCCAGTGGGCCAATACCAAGCAGAAATTAAAAGCTTTTTGAATTTGAGGACAACAGTAGCCAAAATACGTATAGAGTCAGAAATTTACTTGGCCTAAAATGAGAAGAAACTAGTAGGAATGATGGAGCAGGCTCTCAGTCAGTGTAAGGGAGATTAAAAATGTTACTAGTTTTAAGAAGGAACTGTATTTATAAAAGGAATTACATGGTGCAGTTTCTGCATCAGTCCTAAGTTCTGTCATCCAATGATGCTAGCACAAATAGCATTGCAAATATATTCTAAACTGTTTTTCAGTTTATTTAATGATCTAAGGCACCAGTCCATACCTATTGCATAGACACAGCTGCTGGAGGGAGTTATTTGCAGAGAACTGCAATATAGCCTCTATTGTCATTTAGCATTATCATTTACAATAAACTTAAGCTCTAGGTATACTTAGGCAATTCTACTTCATGATAAACTTTTTGATTCTAATAATGCTAAAAGTTGTTTGGTTTTTTTTTTTTAATTCACCTTGAACATGCCAGCAGATCACCAAATTTGTAGGCATTTTCTCGCAAATTTACCAGAATTCCTTGTATTTAATGTATGTGTGTGTGTGCTGTACAGGTCTGAGACTGAAAACTCTTCTCTCTTTTGTAAGAGTCATATTAATTTTATTTTTTCAACTCAGTTTCAAATGCAATTTGAAATGGTTCTTTTGTTTTGAAACTGAATTTGAAAGTTCTTTCTACTGAGGGAACTGAAGGTTATTTTTTTCACCCTATCCATGCCCCACCTCGATGTCAATGGTCTCTTTGGATGGCTTTCTCTCATAATGCCTGTATCATTTTTTTGGCCATTGACATGTAGCAGTTCTGGAGAAAACAACAGTTGAAGTAAAGCAGAGAAAGAGAAGTGCATATGCAAAGAACCCCATGTTGTATTTTATCTCTTATTTCTTCTCTGTCATCACAGACATTCTCCCAAGATTACTTATTTTTCAGAAAGATTAATGGGTGTTATCACTGGTGTATTTATCACACGTGCAGTTTCAATTGCTCTGATGCATTACAGGCAGAGTTTCTTGGTCACTGTACTGTATTTACTGAAAAAGAACCATTTTGTGAATTTATTTGCAAGTTCATATTGAATTTACAGAATAATCTTTTCAGGAAGATATAATTAGAGTCACTCTTTCTACTCTTAATTTGTGCAAGGATGCATGGAAACAATTTCAGCTTCTGCCACTCACTTTGTTCTAATCTAGAGAAGATTCTCCGTGATAGAAGAAGGAAATAGGAATAATATATCTTCCTTCCCAGAACTGCATCCAGAATATCAATAGAGAAGTGAACTGCATTTCCTTGGTATATTTTGTTGCCCAGAGGGAACAAGGAATACTCATCACAGTCTTGTGGAGTTACTCTCCTGTTTGGTGGCAGACTTACTAGGAAATGTTTTCTGATGTCTGCTTTCTCCCTTTTCTGGTGGTAATCACCTTGAATTGCAAGATATTTAGGACCCAGTACTCTTACTGGAAATATTTTAATTTTTTACTAAATGTAATAGTGCCAACAAAAATACTGAAGAGTGTCACCATGAATATGTAATTAGAGCACAATCCTGGCAGGAGAGAGGTGCAGATTTAAATTCCTCCGGACAGAAGACTGAATGAATCTTGGATAAATGCCTGGCCTGTTGGATAAAAGGGGTAACAGTACCAGCAGTGCCACAGGCTTTAACTTATATCTCAATGGCCCAAAATAAAACACAATTTTGATAATTCCAGAATAGCAAAATGTAAAAATGAACTTGCTTTGATCCCACACAATTCAGTTTGTAATTTCTTTTTATGTATTAATGTAATCACAATGTCAGTTATTATTAATTTCTGGGAAAGTGCTTGACAGGATGAAAAGGAGATTGATTTCTTGCATGAATCTTGGTATTTAATTACTTCCTTTATAATAACATAGATACTGATGACTTTTAAGATGCATATCTCTAGAGTTACTGCAGAGAATTTTTTTGTTTCCCTAAGGGGAAAGAGGCTCCTTTTCTGCACTTCGATCCTTCCATTCTTTTTCCCAAATCTCGGGACTACTGGACCTACCACGGTTCGTTCACCACACCCCCCTGTGAGGAGTGCATCACTTGGATTCTCCTGAGGGAGCCAATTGAAGTCAGCTCAGACCAGGTAAACTCCAGCCACGTCTGCTGCTCCTTTACCAGGTCTCAGCAGTGTCTCAGGATGTCAGCGTGAGGATTTGCCAGCCCTGTGTTACCTTGCACTTTGTGTAGGGAAAGCTTTAGCTGTGGACAGTGAGAAAGTGCCTGCAGAGTGGACTGTTGAAATGGGCCGTAAAACTGACCCTGAGAATCAGGAGCTCTTGCAGGACACTTCCTGGAACAGCCTTAGTGATGTTCTTGGGATCCAGAAAACCTGCTAAGGCAAAAGTGCCCCTGAGCCACAAAATTCAGCCACCACTGAAGCCTCAGTTCATTCTACGTGTTTTACAATTAAATGGCAAGTGAGACAAATATTCTCCTGGTTTCCTGGTTTAAGAAATTGCTGGTCCAGACCTTGACTTCTTAAAAGCTGTCAGTGAGAAAGCTCAGACAACCTACAACCTGCAAACCTGAACATTCATACAAATTAATGTACCACTTGCATTCACACAGCTCAGATGTGCATTTACAGAGGGGGGAAAAAAAAAAAAGCCAGTCTGGATAAGGTGATGTTTTTAGTTCTTTTGTCAAAAATTTTGGCCATTTATACCACTTTATGCTTCAGCAATACAAGTCAGGGTGTATCCTTTCTACTGAAATGGTTGTTTTCAAAATAGATTTATTTTGCATTTGGATGAAAGGGTAACAATTAACAAAGCAACACTGAAATTAAGTTAATTTGAATAACAGCAGCTGAGTGCTGAATTCACAATTCAACTTAATCCAGTTGGCAAATCTCTGGCTTACAGATCAAATACAAACTTCTGCACCAGCTTTTTCTATCACTGCCTTGCACTGACTTATGTCTGGATCTTCCTTCACAGAGAGCTTTATTTTCACAAGGTATTTACCTGCAGTCCAGCTCCAGCAGGGTCACAGTAGGGACCTATTCTTTTTCCACAATGTGGGTGTGAATCAGAGAAAAAACCAAAAGAAGCCCAGGCAAGAGTCAGATGATGAACTGTTCTGTGGATGAAGAGTGTGAAGATCCACAGAAAAAGTGCAAGCTCCTGGGCTGCAGCAATCTTTATCAGTAATCTTAGTATTGTTAGAGACTGTCACTGTCATTGTGTGCTTGTCACTATATAAGAAGATTCCTTTTTCATCTCAAGAGTTTGTTCTAGGCAGTAAAGCCCACAGTGATTCCACGTGGACACTTGAATTTCTCTTCCTTGCAGATGGCAAAGCTCCGTAGCCTTTCCAAGAACGATGAGAAGGAGCCCATGAGCCCTCTTGTTGACAACTGGCGCCCACCGCAGCCCCTGAAGGGCAGGATAGTGAAAGCCTCATTCAAGTAAAATCTCAACTCTCACTCTGCTGAACCTGAGTGAGAAAATCCTTACATCACAAAAGTGTAGTTAGTTTTTGCTGTCTACTGCTTTTCCTCTGGATCCAGCTCTGTGTTTCTCAGTTTGAAATTCTGAGTGGTAAAAGTGAACCTGTTTTTAAAAGCAGAAAAATACTGTATGCAAATACTAAGCATAATAAACAAATGTGAGAAGTAATGATTCTTGACCACAAATGCCTCAGCATCTATGGTCACTTCCCTGCCTTGTGGTCCTGTAAGAAAAATAGGCTCAGTTTCAATATTTTAAATTAATTTGAAAGGAAATATAGTAAGGCAAAAAAATGAACCAGTAGTTCTGGAAAGCAGAAGTAACAGTAGGTGAACAGGAGAGAAATGACTATCTCTACACTGTGAGCTTGCTCAAACATGCCACCATCAGAGGAGAGATCCAAAGAATAAGTACCCCTTTAACATACCAGATTTTCCCTTCTCTGTCTTGTTCATAGTTTTTTATCCAAGATTAGATTAGGGTTCTGAGGGTAAAATCAGGTGTACTCAGTTTCTGCGTGAAGAAGAAAAGAGACCTTGGTGTCATTCCAGCAGTTGCTGTCTTTGCCATATCCTGCTGCTGCCGTTGTTGATCTTTTCTTCTTTCACCGCTGCTGTTGCCTCACCCAGCCAGTGCAGAGTCCTGCTGGTATCACACTGCCTTGTATTCAGTATACTCCCTTTAGTACTGCTGAGGGGGAAGTGCCTTTCTTCTGCTGCTCTGGGTTACCTCCCAGAATGATGGATTTTTGTTGCCCTGCCTGCTTTTTATATTTGACACCTTAATGGTTTTGCCTATTAAGGATTTTGCTGCATATGGAAAGGATCTTTCTGGATGACTCATATGTGTCATTTGTCATCCCTTCTACTGAGGAATCCAAGTTAAGTCGCCTAAGTGTGTGTTTATTTGACTCTGTAGCTGGAGAACATAAGTGGATCCTGTTTGGCTCAGTTCTTTTCTGGGGAGACACAGCAGCTTTCAAATATGATCCAAGCAAGGAATCACTGGCAGACAGAAATATGTAAATCAACTTCCCCTGTCCTTCATCATGTAACCTGTATCATTTCACTCTACAAGTACCATCTAGGTTGAACCCACATACAGATCATGTGAATAAAGACCTGCATTATATTCAACACACAGGTGATTATTCAGCATTGGATGTACAGGAGATTGGATGGTCCAAGGTGGTGCATAAATACCCCTGCACAGGAAGGTCCTGGGTTCTCTGTGTTCCCCTAACTCATCAGTGGGTAACCATGGGTTACATCTGGAGATGTTACTACAAACACATTCACAGCAGCATTTATAAGGGATATGTCAAAGGCTTTAAAAAACAGGGTTGCAAATGCCTGGAATAGGCATTTCCCAGTTCTTAACAATTTCACTTTCCACCTTTACTAGAAAAATGGTGCTCCAACAGGGAAGTAATGAATGGGCAACACTGGACAAATTCTGCTGTTATTACCAGCACAATTCAGAGAATTCAGAAATGAAACTGAGGGCAGATTTTGATCCTTTTTTTAAATTTAGAATTGTTCTAATAATTGCTGAGATCCCATGGAAAGTTAGTATTTTAGTTTATTAGGAATGTATTTTATTTAGTATAAAGCAGTTTCCTTTAAAAAACTAAGTTAATGTGAGTAGAAGCTAAAGTATTGATTGAATCCTGTTTACAAATGTTTTGGCACTGGCTTAATATTTTCAGAAGATCAGCTTTTGATATTATGAGTGCAGCACTTGCAAGGGTATTGATTTTAGGAGTCCCTTAGATCTTTAAACTCCTGAATCTGTAAATCTTCTCAACACATAAAAATGTTACTAGAGAAAGCTCATAAGCAACAATTTTTTTCTATTGTACTATGTCTTACATGTCGAATTTCTTCTCATATCCATACGCAGTTGATCTTGGTGATGAGGAAATTTTAACACATGTATCTGAGAAAAGGTTTGGAGTCTTTCAATGTAAAAGCCATTGTGAAGTTTTAATCTCTTGTTATTGAGACAATAAAACAAGATTAGTTGTCTGCACTTGAAATAACTGCTTTTATGTCTTCAGAGAATCAATAAATTGACTTACATAAAAATAAAATTGATTGCTGTTTTTATGCTAAGTAATGACTGAAAGTAGCAAGAACTTAGTAGAAAACCTTGCTGCTCCTTTCTTTGATGCACATGCTTGTAATACAAGGGGGACAGACATTGTAGTACTTTTTAACTGTTGGAGTTTAGTACAAGAAGCACATCAATCAGTTACCTGAAATGTTACATAATTCTGAAAATTCCTGATTAGTTTATACTTTTGAAGCACACAAACTTGTTAAAGAATAATTGCCTGCAAATCAGACACTTTGCTTGGTTTGTATGTTTCCTCTACTGCTTCTGAAAGGTAGAATAGGCAGAAGTTTATGGACTACTGAAATAGTTGTTCTAGTTCCAACAACCAACATTTGAGTTGTATGTTGGCAAAAAGGAAAATACAGTCTGAAATTTATATTGTATCCTCGTGCATCTCCTTTGAGTCCATTCTGGTTTTGAACTATTATTACACAAAAGCATCAGCCTCACTGCAAATGTGCTTTAAACTTTTTTTACTTTGAAGAGTAAAGGGCACACAGTTTTGTTCCATTGCTTGTCTTTCTTTGCTGAATAGTGTAGCTCAGCATTGATTATTTTGGTGGCAAAATCAGAATATGTGGATTTTCATGCTGCTGCCCCATGTATCTTAGAGGAAAAAAAAACAACAAACCAGTAAAAATTACCCTAATCATTCTGGGATACTTATGAATTTAGTGCTTATAATGTATATATTAATTACAGCAGGGCAGTCAAATGATTCAAATTAATTACCACTTATTAGGTTTTGACAAATATTTAAACTTTCCCAGTTTCCCACACCTCACAGGAGGAATTACTAGAAAAATTAAAAGCTTATTCCCGTAGTTTCAGAGCTTTATTAATTCAAACAAGTGTCACCATCTTCCAGTCATGTGTAAATTCATAACTGAACTGTAAATTCCTGGTATGACCCTTGTGTACAACCAGCATTTCTACTATAAAATGAAAATAACATATATCTTTTTTTTCTGTAGCTCAAAGAAAGATGCTCCTGGATGTCCTTGCTGATGATTTTCTGCTGAGTAATGAGCATTGAAGAACATTCATATTGTCAGGGAGTTGGGCAAAGTGGAACAGTATTTCTTCCTGAGGCATTTCATGCCATGCCTCAGCAAAGGGAGCAGTTGTATGGTGTGTGTTCCACCTTCTGCCTCCCATCTCAATGAATTCTGGCATTTTTCTTTGTCAACATTGGAGCACAAGGCATGTATTCAGGAAGTATTTTATTTCCAAGCCCAAGAATTTAATAGAATTTCTAGACTATTTCAGACTTTATAAGATTCCTTTCTCCCAAGAATTTAATGGAACTTTTTATAACATTCCTCGCTCCCAAGAATTTAATAGAACTTTCTATAACATTCCTCACTCCCCCAAGAGGTAATGTACAACCAACGATGAATTAGAGATCAAATCAGACTCAAGGGGTTTTTTAAAGCCAAATTTTTTAAAGCATCTTTCTTTTGGTTTATGGCTGCTGTACATGTTGATTTGCAAAAAAGTGCAATAAAATTAAATTAACATATTCAGGGTTATTTGTGAGGGAGAGAGAAAAACTGTAGTTTTGTGTTCATTAAAATACACAAACAGATTTGAATACAGATGGAGAACTTGTGATATTACTGGGAAAATAAACATCAACAGAGTATTGCTATTATAGAAAATTTTAACTATATTTGGACTGCATAGGCACAATACTTGCAAGAATGTCTATGAACTTAAATGGGCAAAACATTTGTAATATCATAGGCCTGAGTTGGACCTTAAAGACCATCTAGTTCCAACCCCTATGCCATGGGCAGGGACACCTTCCACTAGACCATTATTTGGAAAAAAAACACAGTAGATGGAAATTTTTCTGTAAAACAGGAGGATGGAGAAGAAAGAAATGCAATTTGTACTGCAAACTGATGAAGATACAAGCCCACACTCTAAAATAATACCTCACTTTCAATAAGGACAACTGTGAAGAACATGAGTGCAAATAAAGGAGGGTTAGTAGGAATAAAAATTATCATTAAGTGAGATTATAAATCGAGTAGGACAGTAGAGCAAACTTCATACAGATGGAGTTGTCTCTGTTTCAGAAACAAAAAGATTGGCATAATGAATGGCAACCCTTCTGTTGAGCACTCTATTTCACAAGATCTCCCTGAAGATAGCATCCTGTCTCTCTATGGGAAAATCCAACAGGAAGGTTGGAAGCAATGATGCCATCAGGTATGCAGAAGAAAGGTTTCAGTCACTAATGAACCACAGCTGGAGTTAGCACAAGCAGGAGCATTGTCAGACTGTTACCTGCGTGGGGATTCTCAAAGTCAGTCTCACTGACTCTGCCACTGATTCTTTAAGTCAGAGGCTGACATTAATTCATGCTTTTGCAGTTCTGTCATGCCATCAGTAAGCTGAATATGCAGTAGGTGTTAGGAAAAAAAAATGCCTTTGGTAAATTTGAGTAGCACACTGTCACTCTTTTACTGTTACTAATATCTTGCAGAAGATCTGTCAGAAAACTGTTGAAGAACTTGGAACTCCTTCCTGGAGTCAGACCAGTTTCCTTGCTGCACTAGACCAGCAAGCCCATGGACCAGTTGTCTCAGACCTTTATGGTGGAGATAATACATCTTTACTAGACTAAGATTTTTAATTCTTCCAATTCTCATGATTTTTTTTTTTAAACTGACATTCCTATGATTCATCCTAAGTTCACCCCACAGACAACACAAATATCCTCGCTGAAAAGTGAAGTGAAGGATGCTGCTTCTTGCTTGGCTTGTAAGGGTCATTTTCCAGAGCCCACACACGGTGGAGCCAGTTCTTCAACAGTCACCTTCCTGACACCACTTTCAGCTTACAGGAGGCCTGAGCACTGTAAATTCTTCTAGTCCTGAACAAGTAACTGAGCATTGAAACAAATGCAGTTAATCCAAGTTCTTGAGATACAGGATCTGGCGTTTAAATAAATATTGACAGCAATGGACTGGTTTTCATTTCTATCTAAAAATCTTCTGTATTTTGTCTGCGTGTTTATTCATGCAAAATCTTATGTATGTAAGCACTTTTGCTTTTATTGGCTGAGAATAGTCTGGATAATTCCATTCCTAAAGTCCCAAAGAATCCTACTACAAGGTAAGAGGAGTTACAGGTGAAAATCTCCCACTGGTATGTACTGAACTGGTTGCTGATTTGAGAAATTATGAGACCAGGGCTGCAGGATACCCTCCATACTAGCAATACCCTGGCTGAATAGCAATTACAGTCTACATAGCCCTTTTCTCTCTGTACATCTCAGTCATCCTTCATGGTTATGATAATTCCTACACTGAATTAAAAAACAAAGATATTTCCATTAAGGTTTGCTTCTTTCAGAGAACAGAGACTTTTTTTCCCCTAACGCTGCAGGCTACCAGCCATTAAGCCTTAATTTAAGAGCTCCCACAATGTTGTGAATTGTCTGTGTAATAAATCTCTGCTGGAGAAAGAATATATCATCAAATATTTTTTCTTGTCAGACATCACTGAGCAACAAATGGCAACAGTGTCAGCAGCCTATCTAAATTTACAGCTAAGCAAATGCTACTGACTCTTGAATAAACAGATGAAAGTTGATTTGCTGCCCAAGTGTGTAAGACCTATAATTGAAACACTGATTTCATTGTCTCTGTTGGGAAAGGTAGACAATGCAAGTTTAGAAACAATACTTTCCATGTCTAATGTCTTGGCGCATTTTGCTGTAACTTCCACCACTGAAAAATTCTGCAAAAGGGATAGAGTCAGTGTAATTTAAGTAAAGCTGAGGCTTTGGAACATTTCTTCTGCCTTTAACGTAATAATTGTGCTACTATTAATTAATACTATACCATATTTATGGTGTTAAATTACACACCATAAATATAATATTGATTAAAAGTGAAAATAATTATGTTCTTACACTGGTGTCCATAATAAGACTATTTTAATGTCACTGTAAGAAGTCCCATAAAATATTTTGAACATTTCCAAACAGATTTCCTCTACATTCTTCCCATAGCCTCAAAACCCCAAATTCATAGGTGATGGGGGGTAAAAGTCCACTGCAGACAATCTTGACTAGCAGTTCTCTGTAAAAGCAACCCCTTGCTGGACTCTGATTGTGACCTTTTACCCTGGATATGATCTGAGTTTTAGTGAGGTTTGCTTTCTGGTTTATGTTTCAATCAATTTGATCTTTTAATGGTTAATATTTAATAGTATACAACAATAAAGTAAATAAAAGCATTGCCATTAAATTGTCATTTTTGGAATCCTGGCAAAATCTGCTGCTTTTGCTACTTTGTTGAACTTGACTGTTCTAGTTAGTCTCTGTCATCCTTGCTAGAAGCATACTGTTCCCTGACTGAAGGGTTTGCCATTTTTACATAAGTTTTTGGTGTTTGCTGGTGTTTTTGTTTAAATGCTGAACCAAAAGCAATGCTAGATTAGAGCCCTCTCTTTTTTCTCCTTACTGTATTGAAATGTCTTTAATCAGAAAATGAAGTCCCATGATTTGGAAAAGATCTTCCTGGAACAACTTCCCAATAGCAGCTAGGCAACAATATTCCACAAAATAGAACCATAAAACTTTCAGATTACACAGTGAATCCATTACTTGTATCTGTATCTTCACATCACAGGATTTAGGGTCCAGTTCCTGATGCACCTGTTCCAGTGAGCGATCTCTTCACTTGGCAATATTTACTGTGACTGAGCTGTTGAATAAAAGGCATGCACTAAAATTTGTTGCCTGGATAGACTTCATGAATGTGGGTACACATATATCCAGCTCAGCAAGGGAACTCAAGGAGTAGAGGAATGCTATTTATGCAAGCACAGAGAAATTTTTGTGATCAGTAAATAAGCACCACAGCAGTGCCTGGTTCTAACCAGACAGAAGAAGACAAGCTGTTGAACATCTCCTTGCTCCAGCTTCTGATTCACTGTGTGGTCTGTCTGATGCACAAAAATATCAAACTTCCCTAGCTGGAACTGGTGAAGGGAATGTGAGAGAACATTCACATAATCTGAAACCAGGATGAGGAGTTTTGCCAAACAGCCCAGATGGAGAGGGCACAAGGCAATATTACCTGCAGAAGCTTTCCGGTCCATGCCTTGTCACAGGGAATCTCTCTATAATCCATCTATCCTGTTAGCAGTTGCTGGAATTTATGATCTGGTTGAAATTTTTCCATTACTGCATGGACAATTAAAGCATGCAAATTACTTTTTACTTACTTCACTTGGGAAACATCCCTGGTTGCAGTTGGGGAGAGAAATGGCAGAGTCTTCACCATAAGGCTAAACCCATCTCCAGATACATGATTACACTGGCTACAGCCCAGAAATCCTCTTCCTTATGTTTCCAAAATAATCTATGAATCAGTGTTATACACCAACCATCAGGTCTTGCTCTCTCCTTGTGCTTTTTTTGTGTGTACTTGATAAGATCTACAGAGATTGTGCCAGCCTGTTTCAATGGCAGTCTTACTGCTTGACTTGTGCCAGGGCTATCTCAAGCAGAAGTGTCTGCTCTAGAGTTTGCCTCGTGAGTGTAGGATTTTGGGGGGCAGCTCCCACCTTTCTCCTGGGTAATGCCTTCTTGCTTACCCATGTCTGGTCCAGAACAGGCTGCTTCTCTTTGCACAGTAGATGGTCACTTCAGGCTGCAAACTGAATTGGCATAGCCAATGTGAACTTTTCAGACTTTTTTGTCCTACCAGGCAGACAGAGTTTCCTGGAGTTCTTTAGAAGTTCCCTGCGGTAGGCAGCTGTCTGGTTGACCCATCTCATCACCAGAGAGACTTTTTCAGATGCAGTCTTCCTACAGAAATGCACATTTCTGGATTGTCCTGCACTGCCATCTCAACTGCACCAATGGCACAAGCTGTTATCCCCGAGATGGTTCCCCACCCATCTAGTAATACACTTCTTGGGCATGCTGCAGTTGTTCCACCTAAACTGCTGCACAGTCTCTGCAGTAAACCTGTTGGCTCCACAATTAAACATGGGTGATGTGTGTGTGTGTGTGTCCGTGTTGTGAACGCTTGCAGAAGCAAGTATTTTCCAGGGCTTTGAAGGGAATTGAAAGGTAGTGGGCAAAACAATGCAGTTGACAGAAACGCCTGGATGGCATTTAGAAAGTATCCAAATGAGCTCACAATTATGTGTTGTAGCTGCACTGCATTGCAAAGTGGGTAGATGGGAACACATGCTGAAATAGGCCAAGTGTTTTACCCGCATTCCAGCCAAGAGTGCCAACACATTTTTAACATTCACCTAGATAGGTTTACTTGGGCTTTTATTTCTAGCTTATCCATATATAAAAATTTTTACCTACAAATGTGACAAAAATACTGATACTAAAAAAATATGCTCTTTTTTTTCTTGTTTCAGTATAGATTTTCGTCTGCGTGGACTCTTAAATAATATAAGTGGCGGAGCAGAGTGTGCCATAGCAGCTCTTTGATTTTGTAGATGAGTAGCAATAAAACCATACAAAATCCTGGCAGAAAGATATTTTATAGAGCTATCTAGTCCTAGCCTGTAAGTATCAGTTCCTTGACAATAGAAACTGTGGGGGGAAAATGGGGATTGTGACATAATAGCAAAATAATTCAACTCAGTATGCTGTTTTTCTTATTTTGGCAGACAAAGATCTCACTGTTGATAGGTTTCCAGTCATGCCTACCATGTTTTCCATTGCCTGGCACAAATTTCAGTGAAGTGGAAGGCATATGACAACCTGGCTTCTTGGCTGCAACATGCCACACCAACTATGGCATGCCCAATGAAAAGCACTGTGTGAATGTCTTTTGCACAGTGCCAGGCATGCTATGCACAATCCGCTGCAAAACAATATGGTGCTTTCTGCAGCTTCTTCTTTTGCTTTTTTATTCTCCACACATTCCTTATTAAAATAGAAGGTAGGTTATATTAATATTTGCACAAGGCACAAAACAATAATTCCAAAAGAGTTCTGTAATTTGGTGCCGTTGCTCTGCGGTCTGGCACTGCAGTGAAGCACATTTAATGCAGGTATATCTTAGCCTGCTCTATTGACTGAGCAAATCTATGTGTGAGCTCTGCTTCTCCTTGCCTGTGGTGCTCCAGCCCATTGTCTTGCTGGCCCTCCACTACACTTGCAATGCTTATTCAACATCTTTCTTGCAATAGCAGGCTCAAAATTGGATTCTAGAACTACTTGCACAAGTGCTGAAGATGGGAATTATCATTCCTGCTAACCTGCTGGCTATGCTCTTGTTAGTGCAGCTCAGTGTGCACCACAGCAAGGGCACACTGCTGGCTCAACTCATTTCCTGTCCACCAGGATCTGCACATCTTTTTGTGCAAAGGTGCCTACTGGACAGTCAGCCCCAGCCTGTCCTCCCCAGGTGCAGGACTTTGCAGTGCCTTTGTTGAACTGCTTCAGGCTCCTGTCAGCCCATTCCTTCAGCCTGTCTGGGTTCCTCTGGAGAGCAGCTCATGATTTCATCCTTGAACTTGGTGAGGGTATATTTTGTGCCATTGTTCAGGTCATTAAAGTTCTGCAAGTAGTAAGACAAAATTCCTTCCAGAAAAATAATGGATACTCTGGTGGACCAAATCTTGTTCATCGTATCTGAATAAAGTTAATGTAAAACGTCATTATCTGTTTGATTTGTCTCTTTTTGATCATAGGTGTACAAAATTTCAAGGATGGGTAGTCTTTGTATACTAGAGCACTTTACCCGTGCATCACTTTTACAAGATGTATCTGTTGACCTTGCTGTCTAGCCTTGTCACTTCTCCATTCACAGACATCTGCCTTCATTTTCTCCTCTCAGTTTTATGGACTCATGGCAATCTTCTAGCATGCAAAAAATTCTTGTACCACAAATATTTTTTCACTTTTTTTCTTCACTGTTGTTCTTTACCACTTGACCCCCTTTCTTTTCTTTTCTGTCTGCCCCAAGGATTTACACCAGTCTCAGTAACCTATTTACCATGCTTAGTTCCCATTCTATGTCCCTTGCCGAGGCTATTCCTCCTCTTCCCTTTATTTCCTGCTTCTGTCTTGCCACTTGGCCAATAAATCACTCAGTGATTTATCAGTAAACATGCCTAATTGGGAAGATGAATAGGGAAGACATTCAGTTTACAGCTGGGCAGAACAGCATTAACTGGTGTGACCAACTGGCTGTTTATTTGATCTGCAGAAAACTGCAGAGTTATTTAGGTTGCTGTAGTGCTATGGTGCTGCCCATTCCTTCGTTATCACATTACTTCCAAGCAGAGAGAAATGTCATCAACGTGATGTAATAACATTCAGCAAACTGGCTTATGTGATGCTGATCCCAACATTTTTTTGAAATACCCTGCAGTTGTGAGGTTGGATCTTTCTTGGTTTGTTTTAGGCAAGCTTATATACATCACAAGTACTAAAATGCCTCCCATTTGTCAGCACATTTCCCTCATATTTTTATTCTATTGCATATGCATATTTTTCAGGTTGAATAGCAAGGCTAATGTAGCACTGCAACTGACCACCAGTTCAGTAAGAACAACACTGGGATTTTATTCCAATTGGTTGCTTTTCACGTATAGATGCAAAACTAAAATGTCACTTTCTGAGTATATCCTTTTGAAAAGCAGTGTTTCATTCACTTTCCTAAAAGATATCTCATTGCTGGCAGCAATATTCCACTATGTTGTCTCATAATAATGAAATGACAAATATGTGCTTAGCATTTTTTAAGCCAATTGCTCTTCTGGCTGTGATCAGCTGATTTTCAAGTTTTTGTCCGTTTATATTCAATAAAGGCCAAACAATTGAACTATTTCTGCATCTTCCTTTCTTCAAGTCAAACTATAGACAACTTTGCCTGCTTCCTTTAGAAGCAGCTGATAGCTGTTCTTGTGAAGTGAGACTTTATTCCTTTCTCCTGGTGATATTGAGTGTGACTTTATTGCTCTCTCCTGGTGATCCACAGAATATTCAGAGGACTTTCAAATTCCCTCTCCTGAAAGCTGTTATGTGTATTCATCACAAAACTTAACATTTAAGGGCTCTGGATGCAATCTTTGAAGATAGTGTGAAACACCTGCTGTACCTCATTACTTGCAATTTGGGAACCACAGATAGGTGGGCTAATTTTCCCACAGGTCTCTTCTCTGTTCCCTCTAGTCTGTGTTCCATTTTGTAAATAACATATTAAAGTTTATTTTGAGGGTTAAAGGGTGTAAGAGGGTGAGCTGGTATTCTCCATGTCTTGCAGAAATAACCAGAGAAGCAAGCATGGCCTTAGTAAGCACAGCCTTATGGCAAAGGCTCAGCTCCTGAGATCAATGCTTTTCCATTGCCTTGTTCTCCCTTGTACAAACAATGTAGGATAAGGAGGAAGAGGCAAAGGAAAAAAAATTAAAAATACTGTCTGAGAGAGAATGCTTGAATTAATGACACAGTTTGTATCAGTGTTTTGTATAAGTAAGCCAAAACTGGAGTTGAGGTATGTTATATAAGTAGCAGCATGTGATGAAAAATAGGTCTGATCTTACTTGCAATTGCTATTGATCCAACTGGTAATGGAAAAAAGGAACTTTTCTGTTTTAATGGTGGACTTTCTCAATCACTGTATTTTCTTTCTTCACTTAGTTCGAAATAAAAAACCTGGAAGGTACAAGATTCTTTGGATGAGAATCTTGTAATAACGTAATGCAGCAGGAGCTGATTCTTCCAAGACCTCATACCAGAAATTAAAAAAGTACCACAGAACTTTCCTAAACTCTCTTTTGTTATGCAAGAGGGTGGCTGGTATTCATTAGCTTCTATGGTTACACATTAAAAGTCTTTTCACTGACTGTATAACGTGACCCTCTGTGTGGCTGCCTTATGTCAGAGCTTTGTCTCTTTTTTCTCATTTTCTCACCCAAATGACAGTATGTAGAATTATTGTAGACAGAGATGAAAGCATCATAGTTGCTGAGATCTCTGGGAGACACAGAGATAACCTGAAAGAATAAATTTACCTTTATATTTATAATATTTATAATTAAAAAAAAATTATACATTCTGATCTGATGAGTTTTGGAATTACACATGTCTAAAATCCAGGAATGATGACCCAATTACTTCTACAGAGAAGTAGATTTAATCTACTGTCATTCTTAGATTGATGAATGTATCAATCTGATTTGAATGAACAGCTTTTTATTAAAGCATATTTGTCTATGCCCTGTACTTAAATTCAGAATAAGCTTCAAACATTTCTCCATCCTCACTGATAAATCCCTAGTTTTAAAGGTGATTAGTATTATGTGGAAAAATATCTATCTGAAGTGTAAAATCCAAGCATATGTCTGAGAAGTAAATATAACTGCCCAACCTAAATCTCCTGGCCAACTATGTGCCTTTGCCTCTTTGAACAGGAATTATCCTTGTACTTGGTCAAAATGAGACTACAGGCTCTTGTGTTAATGATCTTTTGTCTTATGCATCCGAAAGGAGAAGTGAATAATCATGAGGGATAGAAACAATATATAGAGGTGACAGTCTGCTAATCAGTCAAGGATCTTGTACTAATTCCTGGTCCCTTGAGCAAAGCCTAAATAAAGTCATTTGGGAGGAATCACTATGTCAGGATTGCTAGAAATAGCAACCTCCTCCACTCTCTGGAAGTGAGTTATGAAACATGAGCAAACACAACCTCTTCATCTATTTCTGGAAGTAATTTTCATATCTTTGTCCCCAGCACCATCAGTAGTATCGAGGCTTTGGCTGATGCATCCTCACAATTGCAGATCTACCCTCCCACCATATTCCTCAGAGTTTTTAGTTTGCTGACACAGAAGAAGCTTTTGTGACCACTTCTCCATGACACGTAAGGAAAGGGGATTCATGCTGCACTTTCCTTCCTAGGGCTTTGCCTCTCACTAGCTATACTGCAGAACTATTTAAATTCTGATATATTCCAGCCCTTCTATAAAGGTAGGTAAGGTGTAGGATCTGGACCATAATCTTAAAGTGCTGAGGTTCATCTTACATCAAAACCATTTCAAGGAACATTTAAAGGCATTTGAACAATAAACATCTTCTGATAAAGACATGCTACAGTGAACGTGGTCAGAGGAAGAGCAAGAGCTGGGGCATTTCAGACTAGGAAGTGGGACTGCTGTTTAAGTTTATAAAGACTGTGGGCTTCTCTTCCAGACCTTCCTTACGTGTGTTTGGATCTTAAGACTAAACTAAGAATTTTATCACATCACTTACTACCAAGGATTGAGAATAAATGGTTTATATAAGCTTTAGAAAATTATCCCAGTAAACTTAATCACCTCCTTAACACTGGACTAGTTCTTTTAATTTCTGAGTTACACTTCAATGCAAATGAATATAAACTATACCTAAGTTGAACAGGAGCAACCAAATTGTGGGATTTTCACAGCAGACATGCAGACTTTGCTTTTATGAAGTGATGACATCATTCTGAGTGCCAGAGCACACATGAGCAGATCGATCCACACTTAAATGGAGGCTTACATTTCAGCATATTTGCCTTCTGGATAATGCTTGCAGCAACACCATAATGGCCAACTAACTGGAAATTCCACAGGAATCTATGTATTGAATTTGTGTGTTTATTTTTTCATAGATAGATGCTGTCTGGTGAATTTTAATATCACTTCCTGAATGCTCTTCCCTTCTGAACTCAATGATTACCCTTTAAATAACTTTAAAATTAGAGACCAAGCCTGTCATCCATTTTTTTGATAAATCTGACTTTAACATTATCTAAAGCAGCAGTAGATTTATTAGCTACAACACAGAGAAGGGACCCACCAAAATGTGACCTGTGGTCTGCCCTGAAATAACCTTCTGTATCTCATCAAGATATAAGAACAACAAAACTTGTTGGAAGTCAAGGTTCTAGGGATTTTTGCGCATGGGGTGAATTATCAAGAATCCTGGAATCCTATTTCCAACTCCCGCATTGTTCTGCCTTGTAACCATGAACTACTCCCAGTGCTCCTGACTACCCAGCTGCTTCCCTTCTCTTTTTAGACCACCTCTGCTCGAGACCAAATGCAGTCTTGATGGTTGTCTTCTATGCCATTTGTGCATTTTCTTAAAACACTTCTCATGTACAGCCCATGTTCAATAATGAAGAGCCCAGAGAGGACTTTTAAAGGCTTTCTCTTTACTGGCAGAGAACCATGTTTTTAAGGGATTGTACACAACTCATTTCTGTGAATGAAGGAAGAGAATATTTCATGTGGAAAGAGGTGTTGATGGACACAGCATACTCAGGTTTGGGGAAAGGAGTAAAATCCAGAGGGAAGGGGTAAGAACACTGTTTTGAATAAGGAAGAAGATCAAAGAAGAAGAAGCCAGAAGAAAGTCTCAAGTCTCTCTCTAGGACTTGAGGGTTCTCTTGATGATCCTCAAGTCCTAGAGAAAAAGAGCTCAGTGAAAGCAGATATACAATAGACATTTGTTTTTCCTCAGAAATAACTTATTTATTTGATTTAAAGGTCGAAATCAAAGTGTCTAATGTTAAATTGTTTTCTTAGATTGCTTCTTCTTTTTTTCCACAGTAGTTTTTAGGTTATCTATATGTCAAGGAGTTCAGAACACTGACTCTGAAAAATTGCTGTGTCTGAGAGCTCAGGACGGAAATTTCAGTATCTGAAAATTTCTGAGTCTTTCTACCCAGGCTGTAAAGTACAACCTCAAATCTGTCCATTAAAGTCAGTCTAAAAGACAGAGTACTTTTATGTCATGTTCTAGATCTGGAGATTTGTCTGTGGGTCCTGGCAGTGAGAAGATGCTCAGAAATAGAAGTGAAAACTGAGGAAGAGGTGGGAAATACTATGTGCTCTGTCAGACAAAAACATAAAGCTCCTGTGTACCTCATTCATGCCTCCACTTTTAATATTGCAAACTCACTGGAATACCTTGAGTGGTTCCAAACCTTGATCTGTTGTCTTGCCTCAAATTGTTCACAGCAAAGTTATATGTACTTGTTCATTGGTTAACACATCTCTTTAGCTTCAATAACTCTTACAATTTGTTGGTGTTTACCTCTGATGAAGTGCATAGAAAGACAGCTGTCATTTACCCTCTTACCATTTGTTTGCTACACAAAGCACACTAAGCTTTGATAGTCTCATCTTATAAAAGAGGCTCTTTAATGGCCTTGTCTCCCCTGCACCTGTTGCAATTCATCCTAATTCAGCTTCATGAGGCCAACAGACCTGTCTCAGAGGTCAGACCAGGGTCTCTTCAGCTCCAGTGACATGTCCTTCCTTCGTTCCTGGGTTTTTTTGTGAGCAGTTCCTGCCTGGTAATGCTTATTGACACGTAATCACCAACAGACCCACTCTTCTTCCTTTTCTTTCACTTCCTCTTCATATCAGAAAAAAATCTATCAGCCAGGGCTATGATTCAAGACCACCATGTAGCACTTCCAGCTACGAAATTTCACCCTCTGTAGTTTACATAACATTCAGGGATACTGATTTTTTCAGCATGATGACTCCACACTTCCATCCCGTGCCATCTGCACTTTTCTTCAACCAACTTGTACTCTTTTCCTCCACTTCATCACTAGCAGGTAATATAAACTCGCTCCCTCTTATACAGAAAGTCTTCTAAAATTTAA
The DNA here is from genome assembly GCA_035048155.1 of Cinnycerthia olivascens. Lineage (NCBI taxonomy): Eukaryota > Metazoa > Chordata > Aves > Passeriformes > Certhiidae > Cinnycerthia > Cinnycerthia olivascens. The sequence continues at coordinate 124,544,185 of JAWWMU010000106.1, forward strand.
ACCACAGTAATTCACCTTTCAGTCCAGTGTTTTGTCTTCTATTTAGTCAGCCCCTCATCCATTTTACCCCATTGATGCTAACCTCTGTCTTCTCTATCTCATCTGGCAATTCCCTATGTGTCAGAATAACAATATTTTTAGAAGTAATTTGATTTCTGTGTGTCGCATAAGGAACACATGCCTGCTAGCAAGTATGCTTACAATTTTAAGTGCAATCTGATTCATAACACCCTGCTAAATGAAAGAAGAATTAGAGCTGAAGCAAAACAAACAAATCCTATGCTTAATTTGATAATAACCATTTTATCTGGAGCTGGCAGGAACTGGATCTTCAGCTAGTTTAATGATTTCCATTTACCAAGAAACCTTTCAGTAGAGAAAGCAGCACCTTTTTAAAGGCGGGAGCAATTAATGCCTCTGAATTTTTGCAGGGAAGCTCTTTATGAAGGCAAAGGGAGCCCGCACAGCAGGGGAGCAGCGCTGGAACCCAGGCGAATACGGGGGAATTTCCTGGGGAAGGGTGTGAACCTGTGATAGCCATTTGCACGCAGAAGCTCTTGGACTCACCCTCACCCCCTGGGGCCCCGGGATCAGGGCTGTGCCACAGACCCCGAGGGAAACACACCCCGAGGGAAGCACACCCCGAGGGAAACACACCCCGAGGGAATCACGGCTCCAGCGCCGTCCCTGGGGAGACTCGCAGCCTCTCCGAAGCGGACAGAGAGGCTTTCTGCAAACAGCCATGGGGAGCCCCGCCAGCCGGCCTGCGACCCGCGCACTGCATTTCAGCAGCCTAAAGCGCCCCGGCGGACCTGGCTGCCTGTCCGCGCACGGATGCCTACACATCTCACTTGAATTTGAAAACTATTCTTTGAAAACTATTCCTACACTGTCTGTGCCTGTTGCTGGGCATTCGTGCTTTTCTATAGCCCAATCCCTCGGCGCCGGGACGGGCGGTGGCCGCGCTTTCCCCTCGCCGGGCACTCCCGGCTCTGTCCCCCGCGTTCCCGGGAGCCGGGCGGGCGGTGCGACGCAGCGCGGCTCTCTCCGCCCCCGGCTCCCGGGGCCCTCCCGGCCCTCGGCGGCGGGGACGGGCACGGATTTGGCGGGAGTCTATAAAAAGCCGCCGTGGGACGAGGCCGCCGTCCTGCCAGAGCCGCCGGCAGAGGCTGGGGCGCGGCGCACCATGATCAACCCCAACTACTACCCCTGGGGCTACGACAGCGACAACGGTGAGCGCGGGACCGCGCCCGGCCTGCTGCCCCCGGAACCCGGGCGGAGCGGGGTCCCGCTTCCCGAGGGAGCATGGTGGGGGGTTCGGAGTGTGGCTGGGGGATTGATTCCCCCAGCCTCTGCAGGTGACGGGGCCCCGCTTCCCGAGGGAGCATGGTGGGGGATTCGGAGTGTGGCTGGGGGATTGATTCCCCCAGCCTCTGCAGGTGACGGGGCCCCGCTTCCCGAGGGAGCATGGCGGGGGTTCGGTATGGCGGGGGGATTGATTCCCCCAGCCTCTGCAGGTGGCGGGGCCGAGGCCGCTTGGCTGTCGCTCGCAGGCTCGGAAGAGGCAAAGCTGGTGGAAGGTCAATGGCAGAGGGGTCTTTGAGTTAAATAAAGTCAGCTTTCTTACTGTTAATGTAAATCAAAATTTGACATAGCGATAAAACCCGGCTTTAGGCTGGCCCTGATGTAGGAAGAGCAGTGCTGGGCCGCAGGCCCCACCTGCCTGGAAAGGTTGGGGTATTGGTCATCTCTTGTTCCATTCTCTGCTTTAGGAAGAGCAGTTCAGCACTGGTCAGGCTTTTTCACTTGGACTTCTTGGTAGAACCATGACGATAATTAAATCCACGTTTCAAATTCTTGGCATGTCCTGGGATCAGTGGCCTTTTCTCTCATTCCGTATAGCTACATGGTGCCACATTTGAATCATTTGGGTATATCCCATCATATTTCTAGCCACTGCTGGACTTATACACCCCTGGTTTTCTTCCTTGGCAGTCTCCTATTAGGCAGTCTTGAGGTTGCTAGAAGAATTTAGGTTCAGTTGAAGAAGAAGTATCCAGTGTTCCAGCTAGAAATCAAACTGGTTGATTATACAGTAAAACTCTTGATAGGGCACAAATAACCCTATGAATAAATAGGCAATTACTTATTAGTACACTTAAATGATGTTCTGTACTTAAGAAAAGCCAAGCTTGCGTTAATTGTAACAAGTATAATTCATATCTCCCTTGAAAAGATTTTTATGATACTTCTCTGTACTTTTTTGTAGGACCAGATCAGTGGCACAAAAATTACCCTTTTGCGAAAGGACGCCATCAGTCACCGATTGAAATCAATAACAAAGAGGTGCATTATGACAGCTCTCTACTACCATGGTTTGCTAGTTATGATCCCGGTGCAGCCAAGACCATCCTCAATAATGGGAAGACCTGCAGAGTTGTATTTGATGATTCATTTGATAGATCAGGTCGGTTTTGGTTTTGCCTCTGTCATTATATATAAGGACTGTTTCTCAGTTTGCGTGGAAGAGCCTGCTCTGAATGTTCAGGCTGTCAGAAGGCTGCTGTGTACTGCCTGTGTGTGATGTACAGGTTTCTCTGACAGGGTACCCTATGCTGCTGGGAAAGGTCTGGAACTCCTTTTAAAATTCATTGGTAGAAACCTAGGGAATGGAGAGAGCCATAAAGAAACTTGGTACAGAGTGAATTAAGGTGTAAGATAAATTTCTGGGGCTGCAAAAAGGCATTGCAGTTGTGTTGCTTTCCAGGACAAAGGAGGCCCAGGCTTTATCTGTGAGAACTGAATTCCATTTTACCTATTTGAGATGCCCAGCAGAACATCTTCAGTTACAATATTTAAAAACTCTATCCGTGTAATTTGTCGTAAACGAAGCAACAAGCCAGATGTTGCCACAATGTCATGGTATTTTATCAGCTAAAACTCTTTTTGGCATTTATGAGGTTTTGTCTTAATGAAGATTATAGGGCTGATAAATTTAATTGTGCCAGGTTTAATGTCCAAGATCTTTTATCCACTTGCAGCTATGAGAGCATACAGTGTACAGACTTATTTCTTACCTGCATTAAACTTCCATGACTGACAGCTGTAATTACTAGGAGAAATTTTGCTAATAGATTGTTTCATGTTAAGTATATATGGACATAGATTTCATTTAATTTAATGGATTTTTAGCTAATTACTGGGGTTTCATGAAACTGAGGATCAAAATGTAAGCTGGATTAGTTAATAAACTATCAAAACTCACAAATTACCATGCAGTCAAGAGTTCTGTAACTTTTCTAGCAAAGCGGGAATTTTCAATGTTCTTTGAAGAAAAATATTAATGTCAGATAAAATTATACACAAATAAAGAAATGTAGTTGAAATGTAGCTGGTATATGAGATCTCCATGACTACTGCCATTTTTTACCACCTGTTGTATTAGAATAGCATCAGAAATACCAGTGGTTGCATCCTCTCCATAAAAATAAAAGTGTCATTATTGTTAAAATAACTCAGATTTTGAATGGGAGGGAGTATCCAGGCACAGCAATCCACAGCATGAATGCAACACTCACCACAAAGAGCAGAAAGTTTCAAAATGTTCTGAAAATTTTTTTTCAGATTAACTGCTCAGTAACTGCTGTGTTTTGATCTCAGAAATAAAAAGCAGCTCACTGCAAAAAAAGTAGGTGTATATCCCAACTCTTTGAAGTCAAGAAACATTCAGTGTTTGTTGTTATGTCTCCTTTGTTATACCATTGCCTGCAGAGTCTGTGGGTGGTGTTCTTTCTCTAATATAATGCTAATTGCAGGACGAATTCCACTGTGCATACTCCTACTGACTTGAATACATTTCCAGTTTTTTTAGGATATGTACAGTGGCTTATTTTTTATGTAAAAGAACCACCAGCCGCACAAAACATACATATGCAACAGGAATCATATAGGAATGAAGCTTTCATTCCTTTGGAACAAAGACATTCATTCTCTCTGTGTCTGGGTATGTGTCTATCACTTTGTCTAGCTGAATTATTTCTGAGTTAACCAGAAAACTAAGGGCTTCATTTATGGTCCTGATGTTTTTCAGTTATAGTGGTCATACCCACTTCTGTCTAGATTTTCATTAGTTTAGATACAACGGATTGCTGAATAAATTGCCAAGGTGAGTGATAAAATTAATTACTTTGTGTGTCTCCAAGTTTTACATCCATTGTGTATCCTGCCAAGAACACTTGGAGTATTCACTGTTGGGGACAGTTTCTTAAATTCAAACAATTAGAGTGTCATCCAATGTGATTTGGTTATTGTTAAAAAAGACCTTTTTACTTTTATGTTTGGGGTTAGCCTAGTGGAAGGAATTTGAGAATTTATTTCCAGCTGTTTATAAAGTCTGCCTGACTTGGAGAATCTGCTACAAAATTGAAAGCTTTGCTGACAGATAAAGTTCCTGTAGGAGCAGTATCATGCCTCTGCTGCCATTCCATACAAGTTAATGTATCTTGTGGACTCAGTTTCCTGTCTTACCATGCCAATGGACCTTATGCACTGTAAAATGATTGCAGGTGGGGGCTGGAGTCTGAAAATTAAGGAAAGAACTGGGAGCTGAAATCAAACTTTCTGGTAACTGGACTCAATAAAACACACCAGAAACTTGGGTACTCTGGCAGCCTACCACTGCTATGTTTTTTTGGCCTGATTGGCAATTCAGATACTCTTTTAGATCAAGCAGTGACCCAATTTTGGTTTGAATTAGGGCTGAAAACATATTTCCACTATCGGAATCTGTTTATTTCTGAAAGTCAAAAAATACTCATCTCAGAGAAGTGTCCTGAGATCTTCTGACTGGTGGGACTATTGTCATGATGCCCTTTGAGATCTATAACTTCCTTGCAGTTAATGACTCTTTGGCTTTTGTTTTAATACCTTGGTTAGATGGTTACACCAAAGTGTTTGGTTGTTTGAGAAAGAGTAAAGATACAAAAGCCTGGTAATGGAACCCAGACAGAGCAGCTGGGGAGAGATACACTGAGGCTAAGTCACATGGATGCCTGCCTTCATCTTCCCTCTTGGTTGTTTTTGTTGGCACTTCTTATGGACGTTCATCAACCAAACAGATTCCTGCTTCTTTTACTGGCTTTCAGATGGGTGACATTTAAGGGCTTGGAGTACCTCAGTGCAGGCACACATTCTTACAGGGTTACCTTGATGCTGTTTTCAGAATCTTTCCTATCAAAGAGGTGTGTGGCTTTAAAAGTGGATGATGCAAAAAAAAAAAAATAAAATAAATTAGAGACTGTTACTTTAAGAAGTTGGAGCTTGTTGCTAATCAGCTCTTTTAACATGACAAGGGCTTGTGGCCAGCATTTCCTCAAATACCCCTTTGTGGGAAATCTCATTTATTTTTGCAAATGAAATTTTGATTATCAACTTCTGGTAAATAAAACATTTGTTCACTGTTTGTTATAGAATGAGGACAAGCCCCAGTAACTTCAATTAAACCAGAAGTCTGTCCATAGACATTCCAATTTTGGTTGATTCCTGCAAAATGTTACTTAACATTTTGTCTGCTGAAGTTACACTGGAGGAAACCAGTAGCTGTTAAAAGAATAGCACCAGGAAATCCCAGTACTTTTGTAGTTGTGATACCACTCAATGGCTGTACTGCATAAGGCAAAAGGCAGAAAAGTTAAATTCTTCCTTCAGTATAACAACACTTCTGTCGTTTGTCATGTCTGCATGAAGGTTTTGAGAACTCCTCTACTTGGATACAGGGAATTTAGGATTTGAGCTTCTGTTAACTTTGAATTTCCATTGTTAGAATTAAAAGTGCTTGACTTTTAATTCTAGTGAAGGGCCTGCTGGGGCTATGGCTACACAGAGGACTGTCAGTTTTCTGCCCCTGGTGGTGAGGCAGCCACCTATTCATCCCTACATAAATCACAAATGAAGGTGATTTGGGAGCTCACTGATGAACAACAGGCTGTGATCCAGGGGCACAAAACTGGCAAAGATGTGTTACTGTGTAGGTGAGGGTGGGTGGCAGGCTGACAGACTTCTGTCTGACACTTCTTTTTCCCAGTCGGTCCCTAAAAGAGTACAAAGGTCAAATAGAAACAAAAGTGATCCTGCTGCACATCTATTCAGTGCTTGCTTAAAGAAAATTTCAGTGAGAACTGAAATTTGAGTTCCAAATTTCAGCTTTTAGGAAACATATTTTATCCCTGCAGTTAGCCAGATGATTTCAGTACAGAGATCCTCTTCTGAGCAGAGGCTTTTTTTATGACATTTAAAATGTGACACGGATGTGAAACAGCTGTGGTTTCTGTATTGCACTGTTAGATTCTATTATGAAGCAGCATAACAAAGGTAATGTGTCTTTTCAGTTGTCATAGAGTAGTACATTACTAATTTAATTTCATTGTGGTTTACCCATTAATTTTATGGATTTGGCAGGATGAAAGATCATAAATCTTCCTAGAACAGTCGTTTCTTCTCATGTTTATAAACACAACTCATCTCATGGGTCTGTTTTGTTCTCTGTTGGTTTTTCCACCTGGCTTTCATGGTATGCCTTTACAGCAAACAGGGAAGGCATTTGTGCAGAATAACTTTGCCAGTTTTACTTTAGTGAGGGCAGATGACAATTGACACTAGCACAGATTAACAACCAGATCTCTGCAGATGCTGCTCAGCAAGTGGATGTACATATTTGAAAGGCTTCTTGTCACTTTTCTGTTGTCAAGGGCACCCAGCTAGCTAAGGTAAAGTGACTGGAGCAGCCATCTCCACTCAAGTGCATGACACCTTCATTGTGCTGTGTCACACAGTGAGAGAAAGGGTCTTCTTGCCTTAGTTAATCCTTCTGTGCTACACTTGCCCTAGTGATTACACGGACAGTGAAAAAAGCCTTTTCTTTTATTAGCCCATTTTGTCTCATGCTGCTCAGCTGATGACAGATCAAATAAAAGGTGAGCTTTTTTCCAGAGCAGATGTCCACGTGTGTGTCCATGAAGGATTGTTCCGTGATAGATCATTCTTCAGGGTAGATGTGTGGGGGGCACAGAATTTGGGCAAGACTGACATGACATTTTTATGTCTGGTATCAGGCACTGGTGGGTCATTGAGGTTGAAGTGCAAACCCATTTAGAGTCAGTCACTGAGCAATGGGATGAGAGTTTGCTACAATAAGGCACAAAAGGAGGGAATACATTTCTCCCCTGTCTTCCTGAGCTGGTTTGTGTATTCCTGCACCTGGGCCACATTACTTTAATGACAGCAAGTTTAAGGGAGCTGGATTTTGGTAATTCTGCTGTGACTCGCAGATATTTAAGGTGAACAATTCCTGTATAATAATTGTCAGAAAAATTCCCTGTTACATGTAAATAATATATCCTAACATTGCTGAAAAATAATGTCAAGATACCATATCTTCTTTTATAAACTTTTATTTTATATTCCTTTTCTGTTATGGGATTGTGTATTTTTATTTTTGTAGTATTGAAAACAAAAGCTCAAGAGGATAAAGATATGTTTCGAATTTAAGTTCCAAAGCACATGCTTTAAAAAAAAAATCTTACTAATTTTGAGCTATGCAGACATAGTTTGGGATTTTTAATGTTTTAAATATTGGAGAACTTAATTCTTGTAATGGTTTTGTTTACTTTTTCCCTTTTTAAAATGCAGGAAAATTTCATTTCATTTACTTACATTGCCATTTTATGTATTTATATGTTCAAGACTACACACTTGTAATTAAAAGAAAGGAAGTACCTTTTTGTCCTTCAGGAGATGTTGTTTGCATCATTCTTTCTGCCTAAAGTGTGCTAGGTGAAAGTTACTGTCTATTTATAGATGAGTTAAGCTGGAATGTGTTGGCGTGAGATGATGAAGAGCTTCACCTAATGCCCAATCAAAAATGTCTTGCTGATGGCCCATCAGTGGAAATAATGACATATTTTTACCTTACAGAGGATTATTTGGTCTTACAGATCTATTTTAATGGAGAATTGATGGCCTTGTCAGCTACTACTCTTACCCTGATTGTGTTTACCACAGTTCTGAATGTCTGTGGGAAGAAGTAAAAGGAATTCGCTGAGAATAACAGCTTGGTCAACTCTTAGTGCTGTATTTCTTGAGATGATAATGGATTTCATCATTTTCAGATTGTAGGAAATTTTTCTCTGGCATATAAAGACCTCTTCTTGAGAGCTGCTGAATGTTTTATCGGAATGCTCTAACTTCTGTTCTCAAAAAAAGTGAATGAGAATTGGGCATTTTTTAGTATTTGGTGAATGTAAAGATGTTCTTTCTATTTTATTGATCCTTTCAAATAGACCACCTTCATTTAGAATATTATTTTAAAATGGTGATATTTAGAATAGTAGATATAATTCATCACAAGCTGAACTTTTCTGTAGGAAAATAACTTGCATACTCAGTGATTGCTTTTCTGGTTTATTTGCTGCTTTCTTTTTCCTCTTCCATAACTGGAGGCAGCAACCATTAGTGCAGAAGCAGCATCAGTAATTTCACAACTTTTTAAACAAGTAAGTCATAGCCTGCAGTAAGATATACAGTTTTGTAGTGTTTTGTGGGAATTTGTTTATCATCTAGCACTTGAGTAATTGATCTTAATCATGGTTATGTTTGTGTACTTTCACATCAGCAAATCCTAGATTCAGTTCAGGGGGAGATGAAGACATCTAAATTTAGGTATCCTATTGTGGGATTTTACAAGTTGATGGGTTATATCTGACCTGCTGTTCGAGACAGCAGGGTTGGAACTCAGGGAGTCCAGAGAGCAATTCAGGTCACTGTCTGTTGAGTGTCTACTTAAAGGCAAGCAGAATTACCTAGAGGCTTGACTGTTCTCTTTAGGGCTTACTTCAGTTACCCAAACACAGGCATCCTGTGACATGTTTGATAACGTAATCTATTTCCCCTTGCCTCCAAATGTTGGTTTAGAATGTGCAGTTCTTCCACAGGTCCTGGACCACATCTGTCAGCCCTGTCCAGATGTCTCTGGACTATTCCAGAAAGTACTAGGTGCATATTTATGCAACTGAAATAAATCAGTGACCTCTAGTGACTGTAATGGAAGCCTAGACACAAAGTTCTCCTGTAAGTGCATATGGCTGAAGGTGGTTCCTGATGTGTGGCTAGAGTCAGTGCAGATTTTCAGAACACAGGGCATCTGTACAGCAGATGTGTAAATACACGTGCAAATATTGTAGATACGTGTGTATTTCATGCAAAAGAACTGGGAGATCCTTGAGTCTGATGCTGTAGCAGGTTATCAATTGCAGTGCTGAGAGGTGGGCCACTCCCAGGAGTCTACAGGCTGCGGCAGCTGCACTTCCACTGGGGCTCCTCTGACGACCACGGCTCCGAGCACGTTGTGAATGGAGTGAGGTATGCAGGAGAGGTAAGACTCACCACTTCTTACTTTAAAACTCCCTTTGTAAAATAAGATTTTTGCCACTTTTGTTCTGGTGAGACAAAATTTGTCATTTCTCTGTTTCTCAGGGAGTTCTTTCTGTTTATTTATCTGTGCCTTTTTATTCCTACTCCCATCGATTCTTATAAACATGAATCAGGTTGAAGTCATTCTCACAGCAGGAAAAAAGAAAAATTCTGTACAAAACAAAGGTTTCCATGTTCTCAAACCAGTGTGGTGTGAAACAGCACAGCAAGACTGAATTACTCAGAAGCAATCCAAGCTTACTAAAACAGTGTTCTGAAAATAGAGAATTGTAGTAGAAGTATAAAATTGCAGTGATAGAAAGGGGTGGGAAGAATGAATTTCCTTGGTTCTTTAGCACTTTAGGATTGTAAAGAAAATGAGAAATATAGACTAATAATTTACATGAATGACATTCATATAGATTCTTTGATAGAATTGCTGTAATTTGAATGCCAGATAGAAATTAATCACATATCAGTAGATGATGTCTAAACTGCATGTTCTACCGGCTTACTTAAGGAACTTTTCTTCAGTTTTAAAATGAGATTACAGGGTTTTTTTTGATTTCTTATTCCGATATTTATAGTTTCTTTTAAAGCAACTAGTATAATTAATAATGTATGACAGATACTACTAATATATTACTTTGCTGTCCCTTTTTTTTCTTTTTTGGAAGGCCTCATTATCATTCCTTGTTGTCTCAAACTCACACAGTTATGTGAAGAACTTTAAATTCAGCCTCTGATGGCTTGCTGTTGAATAATGGGGTTTTTTTACATGTTTTTCTTTGTTTCAAGCTACATTTGTTACACTGGAATCCCAAATACAGTAATTACCTTGATGCTAAGAGAAGAACTGATGGGATAGCTGTTTTGGCCATATTTTTGCAAGTAAGTAAAAACATGCAACCCTTCTTTGCATTGATACTATGGAGTTTCTATTCTTAGAGGGTTAAAAAAAAAAGCAGAATCCTCTGGGTGTATTTTCTAGGGATCCTACCACATTGAAGGGGTTGACTTTCAGTAATGTATCCTTTTCAAGTTACAGAGCATGAGTCATATTATCTCAAGTGGTATCCAAAACTACACACACTTGTCCCTGCAGCTATTGTGTCACTATGTGGCTCCTGGAATGGGGACACATGTCAGAAGTGGCCCTCTGACCAACAGCAGTCAGCTGTCTTTTTTGCTAACTGGGGACAGATTTCAAGGACGTGTCTCTTCCAGGTTTTTCATGAACTTTCTCTCAAATGAAAGTATCTCACAGGCAATACATCCTTTTTTTTAAAATCCTTTTAGGGGCATGCAGCCTTAGCCTGAAATATTAGCTGTTGCTCTCTCTTGTTTAATTCATATTCACTAGCGACAGCACTAGAGATAGAAAGCTGAATGTCTTTTTTGAGAGCAGCAATTGCAAACAATATATCTGACCATGAAATCTGTGTTGTGAAATTACCTGTTATGCTAAAATTTCTGTACTGATACAATTTCCTCCTTTGTATCATAATATCTGTTAGGGTACAGGCAGAGGTAACGTGCAGAAGACCAGCTAGGTAGGGGTTATCACCTAGGTTGGGTTAATGTATTATAATTTTATAGTTGATATATTTTTTAATAATGCTCATATAGAAAAGTAGGAGAAAGAAGAAACCTGGTCAAGCAGGTTAGCTCACACTTGCTTAGCTTACACTTTCTTCTTTACAGGTAGGGGAAACTCCCAAACCAGAGATGAAGAGAATTCTTGAAGAAATAAATGCTATCAAAACAAAGGTAATGATGTTGGGCTTTTCATTATAGGAACATTACTCAGTCTCAGGAAAAAAAAAAAAAAATCACAGTGTCTCACTGTTGTGGTGTGATCCCGAGATCTCACTTTTTAGTTTTTAAATTCTGCTCTGCAACATTTCTAGAAAATATTTGGTAATAAAACCATGGGTAGCTTTTCCTTGACATGAAAAGTCCTTTCTTCCTTTTACATATGAGCCTTCTTTGACTTTAGTGGGGCTTATGAGCTTGGTGAAAATGAGTCATGTCCCCAGTCTTTGCCCCCCTGAAAACTAGGCATGGAACCTTACTGCCTCAGTGGGCAGTGCCAAGGAAAAAGGCGTATTCAGAAATTGGTCCATTTGGTCTTAAATTTGGCTGCCTAATGGATCTCTGGAAATGCCACTGACTACACATTTGTGTCTTAGATAATATTATGTGATAAAACTCACATTTCCTAGGCTGTCTTGCATGTTGTTAGCACAAATGTTATAAAAGTAGTACCTGTCTCAGTTTGTTATATGGTGACCTAATGCAATATTCAATAGATAGACAATTTCCATAAGAAAGGAGGCCAGAAGGAGGAGTATTTCTGCACAGAGATGAGTGAAACACACTGGTGCTGGACGCCGCTCCACATGAGTTAGCTCAGGTACAGGAAGTGTCATCACGGAGTTTTCTGTTTTCGTCACGTTTCTCTGGGCCCATCTGTGAGGGTCATTCAGTCCCCCCTATCTCACTGCACCATTCCGTCTCCTGTAGAGCCCTGCTTACTCTCCTCACTTCACACATTCCAAATAGCTGAGTCACTCCCTGTTTCTTAAAATAACAGAGCTGCAAACTAATCTTGGCTAGATTTGTTGAAGAGTTTTCTGTTTGGTTTTGTTGTGTTTTTGTTTTTATTTTAAAGGGGAAAAATGCTCCTTTTCCAAACTTCGATCCTTCAATTCTTTTCCCTAAATCTCACGACTACTGGACATACCATGGATCTGTCACTACTCCACCTTGTGAAGAGTGTGTTACCTGGATTATTCTTAGAGAACCCATCATAGTGAGTTCAGACCAGGTAAACTTCCTCCTTCATTTTATTTACATGCCATAACCTGAATTTACTCTTTTGAGAAGGAAGAAAAATCATTGGATTTGCGAGAAATTACAGGATTAAAAGGGAAGTGAAGAACTAGCCCACACCCAACACCATGGTAGTTCAAGCCTACAGACATCAGAGAGCTTTTTAAATCAGTAAAAACATAGCACAGTGTAGATGGTAAGAGTTTTCTTTCAAAACCACTATTTATCAGAATACAAATGTAATGGGATTGGTGACTCTGTCTGCCCTGTATTGCAGATGGGAGTGCAAATTGGAACTGTTGAGTTATATGCTTGATACCTGTTTCTGGAAGGCATACCAGTTAAATTTTCACAAACTGGAGCAACATCAGCTAACTATAATTTACTCTTAATGTCAAAAACTTTTTTGGTCATTTTCTGTGAAGAAGTATTTCTTGGTATTTTCCCCTCCTAATTTCCCCTCAATCCACTTACAGGAATTTGAATGCCCTCTTTCAGGACATTTCAGCCTATGATTCTACTCTTGCCCCACAAGTCAGTTTTCTCATCTGAGGTTATTCCTCTTTTCAGCAGTCTGTGATGATATGATACCACAGATTTCAAGGCTCCAGGATGCAAAGCACATGAATATGAATCAAGGGACTGACATATTATGTAGATACTATACTTAGACACATAACTTTTCATTTTAGGTTTTCAAGATGATAATGTGTTTAATGTATTCGTTGATGTGCGTGTTATCACAAAAAGGAAATATTTTTATTTTCTAGAGTACTCTTTTTCTTTTAAGTAATACAACTCAGGTGTGATGAGAACCTTAGCTGGCAATAGGTGAAATATGGTAATGTGTTCATATAACTTACAGCCTAATTTTCAGAGGTTACTGAATTGCTCTGCCTTCTGTTTCCTTGCCCATCCAAAAATTGAAGTATGGGGACTATTTTAAAGTGGGTACTTGTGAAAAATACAAATATGGTCTGACCGGTTTCCACAAAATGAATCAACTTAGATGTTTATATTACAGTAGATCAGCTACAGATTAAACTAGGAAAACTGTAGTCATTATTGAGCATCTGTAATTTAAAATACATGTCTGAAGAAATAACTAATCACATTATTGATCCAGCTTTATGAAAAGACTTTTTGACTACAGTTGTATTTTGGTCATGGTCTTTTACTCAGCTGTTCTAAAATTAGTGAGTTTTGGGAAACATACAGACTGTTCTTTAACTATCCCTCCTGTAGAAAAAATGGAGCATTTAAGATAAAGATGAAATTACTACATAAAGACAAGACATTGGCTCTTAACCTGAGGTAGCTGCTTTTCAGGCAGAACTGGCAGTGTGTATGAGTTATTGTCTAGAAATACAATAGAAATACTTCCCTCACTCCAGAGTGCCTGCACTCTAAATAATGTATTCATCAGAGGATTGTGTTGCCAATTATTTCTAATCCTAGACAGTGTAGTACCATGGCAGCCTCATTAATAGTGATTATTTTAAGTGTGTGTGCATTTGCAGTGGATTTCTTGGATGCTTTTGCAGCCAGATGGTAACTGTATATTAGCCACAAGGGGAAGTGCAGTCGCTGCAAATCAGTGCTCTGCAGGAAAATCAATTCACCAGAAATTCCAGTGAGATATAATGTGGGTGGCCTAGCTCCTCAGATTACTTTTAATGAAAGAACAGGAATTAAACTGTGGAATAACTCAGTCTAATTGCAGACTGATTTTTTCATTTTATGTAATCGTAGCCTGAATACATGTTGTTTTTTTACTGAGTAGACCAGATCTTCCACAAATAATAAACCCCAGCACTTTCCTCCAAAAGTAGTTTATCAGTATTAACAAAACTGATGAACAATTTTCATCTCTTCCCGGACAAATTATTCTTCATCTGACATCTGAAATTTAATTTCAGAATATTGATCCATCGGATGCATATTATGCTGGTTATGAATGTGACCTCATCATTGTTCAGGCAGACTGAGATGGCTGGCTTTTCTGAGCTGTTCAGTGAAGAGTAATGTTGAGATGCCCAAGCCAGCTCAGTCCATAAACTGAAAGGAGTTTAATCACAGGTTTTACAGCCTAGACAGAAGTTCTGCTTGTATTGGCCTTGAAGTCTGTACTGAAAAGTAGATTTATCAGCATATGGAAGGTCCTGGTGAACAAAGGTGATGTGTGCTCTGCATGAGCACACGTTTTCAAGTTTACATGGGAAATGTGTGTGTGCTTTTCACTGTAAGTCATTCCAACAGGAACAGGTTCAAGTGTCTGAATCACTGATGTGCATTGAGTCTAGTGTAGTGTGTGGTAGTGACAGCAAATGAATACAGGGTATCTGTATACATGTTGCATACTTTGAAAGTCAGAAAGCGGTAGAGAAAGAGTTTTAAACAGTTTTGACGAATATGGGCAGAAGTCTTCATATGATATCCCACAAAAAAGGAAACATACCTTGGTATGGCCAAAAAGAATCAAGCTGCAGACCTTGTTTACAAAGCATTTGACTTTATCCAGATTTAAATTCCAATTCCTGTTATTAAAAATTAACTTCCTGTGTCACTGCTGCAAAATATATCCTCTGGTGCAGACCTACCATGGAAACAAACAATTAGTTTATAATTCAGCTTTAAAATCTTGTAATTCTAAAGGATTCTTAACCATCAAATATTAAGGCAAGGTTAGAGTAGTAGAGGTTTATTATAGCACGTTCTGCTGTATTCGTGTTTTCTGAGTACTTCTCACAGTTTCTGTGGCTGTACACAGTTCTGTAGACAGTACCTTAATGACACTATTTTTCACTATCCTGTTCAAATGGGACCGAGTTTTCTGTTTTGACTATTTCTAAGAATATCACTGCAAGGAAAAAAACCTATTACAATTATTGTGGTGGTGGGGTGAAGGACTTCTTCACAACATTGAAGGAGACTTTTTTCCACAGCTGCACCAGCCTGTTTTTAGTTTAATTGTTGTGCTGTGGATTTGATCCCAGAGGATCTCCATCAGGACACTTCCATTTTTGCTCTCCTGCAGATGGCGAAGCTGCGCAGCCTCTCCAAGAACGCCGAGAACGAGCCTGATCACCCGTTGGTGGATAACTGGCGCCCGACTCAGCCGCGGTATTTCAGGATGGTGAGCGCGTCCTTCCTCTAGGACGTGGCTCCTGCTGGGTGGCTCTGACAGAGGCAGCCTCTAGAAATAAGAGGTGTTTTGGTTTTGTGTCCTTTGCTGCATTTACACAGAACTCCAGCTGCAGGTTGTCTGCAGGCTGAAAGATCAGTTGTGGAATGAGAACTTCACTTTCAGAGGGTAACATTTATTCAGGCAAATCCTACTGTTAAAATGGCAGTAGAGAATCTGTTTGGTTCTTCATAGCTGTTTTAGCATTAGTTTTTGTTTTTAGTTCAAAGGAAGAAAAGATAATAATTACTGCTAATTGTTATTAATTATTAGTTATACTAATTAATAATTATTACTGCTAATAATTACGAGACAATTTCCTTTTGTGAACATGTCCCTTGACGCTTGTCTGATTGCATGCTAAAGAGAAGTAATTGTTTTCACTGTTAAAGACATATTTTTTAGTAGATGTTTTCAGCGTTATCCATATCCAGTTCTGAGCTGCACCAGTGAATGCACAATGCATTCTTGGAAATTATAAACTCTTTTGGTCTTTGGTACATAAAATATGAAAGAATAGAAAATTGTGTTATAATCATTGATAAAGAGCTAAACTTTTTCTTTCTTAAAACAATGAACAGGTGAAACAGAGGTCTGTTCTGATAATTGCATTCACTGAGTATATGTAGTTAAAACTATGGGAAGGGGGAAGAGCTATTTCTTTTTGTGTCACAACTTGTTCCCTTTATTAAAAGACTAATTTCCATTTTAATACTGTAGCAGTCAAGGTGACGTAAATTTTGTGAAGTTGGTCTTTGTATCCTTCATATATATTTTATTCATGTATGCAAATGGCTTTTCTGTGTTAAAATAAGAAGAGTGCTTAGTATTTTTAGTTTTTGAGACAAATTTTCATTTCCTGTACAAATGTAATGAATCCTGCTGTCAGTGAAATTTGTGCATAAACATCTGAAACCACAGTTGGACTCTTATCAATCAAAATGCAGTTGACCAATGTGTTCTTGTCTCTTGTTTTGGCACAAGAACAATGAAACAGGATTGTAAGCCTCTGATTGAAATAACACCATTTCTGCATTAAAAAATCCAACAATAAATACATTTACTTAAGAATTTTTGTTCTGTAGTTTTTTACTATTTAGAAACATGTGAAAGTAACAGAATTTTAAAGAAAGACGTGTCACTTTCCTCTGTATTGTATCTTTATAGAAACTGATGATGCATAGTATCTTCTTCAGATATTTGTTTGAGCTACAAGAGTACTGATTTCATGTGACACCTAAATAGCTATATCCTTGAGACATCCACATCTATTCTTTTAGTGAAATCATCTCTATTCTGACAATGGCTTTCTTGCAACATCATATGAATCAACTTCACAAGTTGATTGCAGAGTGAAAAAGTTCAGTCTGTATCCAAACTCACTAAACTGAAAGGTAATTTACCATCAATCTCAGGAAATAGAACGCAGGTGCTGCTCTGGCAGTGGCTGAATTCTTGGCTGCCATGTTCTGAGGCAGGAGGATGTTGCTGAGTTTGTTGATGGGAGAGGTTATGTTCCTTCATTACAAAAAGGAGAAACAGAAGCAAAAATTGACTTTCCAAAATGCTTCATTTGTTGTGACTTAAAAGGTATGTTGTTTTATAAGGTGATTTATTAAACTGAATTGCATATCCTAGAGTAGGCTTTTTTTTTTTTATTTACTTGCAATTTATGGTATGGCAAATCTGGAACATTTCATCTCAGGGGTTTTTAGTGATATGGTGGTTTCCCAGTCATGCTTTGCATAGGAGCTGTCTGGGTGCTATAAATGCTGCTGAGGTAAGCCTCATCCCCCAGAGCCACGTTTATTAACTTGGAAACTTAAAAGCTGAAGTACTCTCTTGAAAGAAAGTGTCATTTGACTCTTCCATTCAGTTGATTTCATTTTATCTGTATTTATAATTAGTGAAAAGCAGACTAAATTTGGCCCAGGAGAGTTGCAGATAGGAGGAAGTGTGTGGAAAAAAGGTTTTGGCAGTTGTTTTACAGACCCTATCCCTATGTTCAGGGAGTGCTGGAAGTAATGATGAGAGATCTAGAAAACAATGGTACAGCAGGCATCGGAAAAATGGAAAGAGTAGGAGTAGAAGGAAAATAAAAAGCCAAAGAATGAGGGTCGGGGCACTTCAGGGATCCTGTGAATCACCCTGTAAACTGAACATAGGAGATTAGGGAGAGTTTTGAAGGCAGCAGGGAGAAATGTGGGGATACTGTGAGTCAGCATTTAGAATGTGTTCATGTATCCTGCAATTTTCTGCACTCTGGCTGTGTTCATTGTTATTCTGCAGAGGTTACCCCTTGCCTTGCAGCGTTCCCCAGGTACAAGAAAAATTAGTCACTGGTATGACTGAATTCAGATCATGTAGTAGTAACATCCAGCATACCTCACTTCTTACCTGCACATTCCCACCATGTGGTCTAACTCTGCACTGCAGGAGCAGGGAGCACTGGGTTCAGAACTACCTGGTAAAAAGGAAAGACATCCAGTTTTCATCTTGGTGGGGTAGAATACAACGTTACTACTGTGTTTGACTTTCATACCATGTATACTTGACTACAGTTGGTGATATCAGTGCTAATTAGGAATAGCCCCTGTGAAGCAGAAATGAGACACAGCCACACTGCACAGCTCGTCGGCAGCTGCTTCTCCAAGTTACTTTTCATCTGCAGCAGAGGTCAGAAATGACATGGCCATGCTCTGTGGTGCTGCAAGTCTTCCTGAAACTGGAAACATTTTAATGGTATTGCTGGATCTGCATCTGTGTCACTGACAGTCTTGAACATGAGCAAGAAGGTGCTGTAGAATGAAATGGCAGCTGCAGTGGCACCAGAGATTTGAATATGCTCTTCAACAATCAATTTTAGATAGGATCTCCCCTTCTGAACTTCATCAGACTAAAAGATATCCATGGTAGATGGGTGGGGAGTCCACTTTCTTATATTTCTCATTGGGAACCTTTTCTGCAGCCCTACCATGTTTTCACAGAAGTTACCTGTGGGTTACCTGTCTGCATCTGGGCAGGAAACCATCAACCTGCAGTCTCACTTTGTGGAGCTCTCTGAGGCAGGCAAGAGGAGGTAGGTGTAGATTATCTAAAGTACTATATAAAATTAGATGTAGGTTTTAGTGTTGAAGGAGAGCCAAAATTCAGGTGATGGGTATTTCTGAAGTGTTTAGACCCATCAAATCTTTAGATAAGGACAAAACTTGATTAAATCTGATTTATATCCAAATTTATACCTATTCTCTATTTCATTAGACTAATTATAGGAACATGAACAAATCTTAAGACCCTTTTTTAATAATAAATAAGACAGTATTTTGCAACCTGTGTGCAGAGCTGTTTAATACCATGAGAAGAATTCTGAATTATTTTGCTCATGTTTCAGATTTGGGATCACAAAGGATTATTGGGACAGATGCTGTGTGCTGTTGCCCAGCTGTGTGGCAGCAGTGGCATCTCACTGGAGCTGAGCTCCATGTCATCTGGGGAAAGCCATCCATCCAGAAGGGCACCCAGCAAATCCCTAGTCACGGTCATCAGGACACATCATATCTCTAACAGAACACGCTGAGTTTTGGCTTGGTTTGGAAAATGTTTCATTCCCTCACCCCAAAGCCTTTTTGCCACTGAACAGACCTATGCCTCAGTGTTTTTACAGCTTACTGTCTGTGTGTATGTGTATATATGTGTGTATCAATATATACACAAAACCTGTGTGCTGTATAAATACACATTCTGCTGCTGATTTTGGTTAATGTACAACAGTATTTTGACTGAAACTACAGCTAATTTCAGACTCAGGAGAAAAAGCATACTTCTAGACAAGTTAGTGTGTTTTTAACAAACCTATCTCTGGTTGACTGCCTGCCACACCTAGCTGTCTTCCAGAATAAAGTAGCAGAGGAAACAGCTCCCTTTCCCTCCTTTTCCAAGAATAAAAGAACTCAGTTTGGAGCAGGTATTCTGAGATCACTGGGAGCATTATTCATTGCTGGAAAATGCTTTGCTTAAAAGCCTAAGAGCACACTTGCTGGTCAGAGATTAGAGCTGGCACTTGGATTCCCAGTTTCAGGTAACAAGTCAAAGAAATCTGTGAAGGACCTTGAAAGTCAAAGTGAGTTATGAGTGTTTAATGTGACAAAAAAAGTTAGGATTCATAGAGGTGGTGACACAATCCAAAGGACAGAACAATAAAATGGTGTTAGCAAACAGTGGAAGGGTTGTATTTGCTGGTGCTGGAAGAAAGGACATGGCAGCAGTGACACAGATCCTCAGCTGATTTTAAGATGGTTGGAATAACAGACTTTGCACCCAATATTTTCTAAACACCAGTGCTGTTGCTGAATAGTATTTGGTTCTTTGCTCTATTTCATTTCAGAACTTCTCTTCTGACTTGGTTGTTCTTTGGTTTTTTTTCAGTTTGAGCTTCTGTTATAGCAGCTCCAACCTATCCTTCAATTAGATTTTATTATTCTCTAGAACTAAATCTTACCATACCTTCAAACCACACTTCTGAGGATGTTACTACTTGACATTACTGTACAGAATCATGTTCTTAGGCATCATCTTCTGTTCAAGACAGAAATCCTTAGTATTCCTTTATTTACTGTTCCACTGCTTTTACCTGTACTCCCACACAAATGACACGTAGGAAGGGCATTCAAAATCATGAATTCATTTAGCCAGTTTTGCAAAAACCTCTCAATTATTTCTCCCTTCCCATTCAAGAGCTGGGCATAGAAATACTGTCAGTTGAGAAGGAGCTGCTTGCTTTAATGACTGCATCTGGACCAGGAGATGTCAGTTACTTAATTGAAAGTTCATGAACCTTTCAACAGTGGTCCTGTTCCTGCTTGAAATGTTCTGACCTTTGCTACACGTTTCTTCTGCAAGGTGCCTTATTAGACAAGTTCCTGCTTTAAATCGTCGATGGATTTAATGAAACAAGCAAAGTGCTGCAAGTAGATGTGAACTCTTGACATGCCTAGTTTCTACTTAAATTGACTATTTTGGTTCATTCTGCTAATGACAACTCCTGCAGTAAGATGACATGGAGAATGGTGTTCCTAAGTGTCTTTATTAAAATTGGGTAGATTGCAGTTCCAAAGTAATTTATAAGCTTCAGAAAGAGTAGCTGAAGAGATACTTGCACAGATACCCTAGGAGAAAAACTATAGGTACCTGTGTATACAATTTGAAGCATCATGTCTTTATTTTGCCCATTTAATGATAAAATCAAAACCAGAAACACACAAAGTAATAAACACTCTTGTCAGTGCTGCCCAACCAGCCCTTAGAAACTTTCTTACTGCTTAGGTATTTGGCTTCTTGTACACCCCCAGTGAAAGCTAACACTATTGGGCCATTTTAAGTAATTCATTTGGCAGTGAGTCAGGGTAAAATCCATGACACACAAGTTTCAGAAGCCTCTGTGACCTGTGGGAATTGTCAGTGGGAATCATTGCTCTGTCCTCTTCAAAATGGCTGTGCAGCAAACCCAAGGAAAGTCACAGCCCTTCCCCAGAGGGGGCCTGGATGGGTCTCCTCCCATCTTCTTGGCTGCTCCATGCAACCTGCAGGAGAGAAACACTTAAGAGACAATTTCCTACTTTATCAAATTTGGCCAATAAGTTCAAACACAGAGGGGCCAACTGCCAGACACATGCAGATATGGATATGCAAAAGAATATTTTGTTTTGCTAAGCAAAATGACATTTCAGATATTAAAAATCAAACTGGCCTTTATGAAGAACAGAAAAAGATGAGCCTGCCCATCTGAAATTTCATGATTGCAAGTATGTTTCTATCTCTTATAAAATGATAAAGACATGTGGGCTTATTGTTTTGCTAAAATTTATGAGTAAGGACAGTATTAATACAACTTCTGTAGATATGAGCTGAATACAAAGCATGAGATAATGCAATTAATATAGAGTGAGCTTGTTTTGCTTAGTGGCTGTTGTTTGAAACTGGTAAATTCTTGTTCTTTTTTACTGAGATTTTAAATCACTTTCATTTCTTCTCTGCCTGATTCTCTTGTAAGGAAATAAAAATAATTATATTCTTTAGAAGAGATTGATAATAGGCAGATCTTTCTAGATCAGTGTTTCAGGAGATGACACTTTCCAATATAGACATTTTTTAATATTAGAAGTAATAAAATCAGGGTAGATTCTTAGCTGGAGCAGCAATATGAAATTATGATTGAAATGATTAATTTTTTGTGAAGATCACCTATTTTTTACTTTTTCATTTAAAAAATTCTAACTATTTGCATCTGTATAAGGCCATTAAGAAAGAGGGACGAGTATCAGTAGCTACACTCTTCCCTATTACAAGCCCTTCCAGGCTGCTATTTGACCCTCCAATCTGGCAGACCAACTCTTTTATAGCTTTTTACTCATGACATTGGTGTGGGAGGTTTCTGAGGCCAGGCCCCAATGTGTCTGAGCAGCTGTTCTTCTAGGGATCACTGGTGATCTTTGTGTGAAAAAAGGTGATTCACTAGAAGATTAAGTGTATATTTGCCCTACATACAAGTCACATAACTGACATCTATGCCTTTGTTTATTCTGGCAGACCTAGGAAAAGATGCACAAGGGTTTCACCTCAGATACTTCAGTGCCTCGCCAGTGTCTTGCTCTGTCCAGCCAGGCAGGATGAGTTTCTCACAAAGTGTTTATGGAGTGTAACATAGCCCTGAGGCTAGCACTGGTACTAGTCTTGCCTGGCAAAAGTGTTCAGTCAGTGAGTGGAGTCCAGTGGCTCAAACCACTAAGGTACTTCATGGCCTTTGGCAGGTTCTTCTTTTCATCTTTACACTGGAATACAGAAATTAGTCCTAGGAGAAGACATATAGAGTCCTGCCAGTGCTTGGCCCAAGCAATGACTTAGGATAAGCAGTCACCGTGCACAATGAATGCAGCATTTCTGGGGACTGGGAGATGGGTCTCATCTCCATCTGGAAATTCCAATTGCCCTGCTAAGGAAGTTGAGCATCCTTTTTTCTCCCCTTCTTACTCTGGAACCCTGAATATTTCACATGTTTCTTCAGGAACTCACCAGCTTCAACTCTTGGAAGACAAAGAACCTCCAGGACCTAGTTAGTAGCATATGAACCTTGGCTGGCAAAAGTCTTATGTCTAAACATTCTGGCTGGACAGCTGCAAAGTCTCACACATGCAGAGTGTCCCTGCAAAACTTTTTAAAGAACAGTGGCAAAAACTGCTTTAGAGAAGATTTTATTCTGCACTTTGTTTTAGTTTTACTTGAGAAAAAAAATGCTTACTATATGGCTGCTTCTTGGGTCTATCAAGAAATACAGTAAAATTCTGACCATAGGGTATGTTTAGTAATTTGCTCACTGTTGAAACATTAGATGCCAGAGTAGCTGTCAGTCCAGATACGAAGGTTTCTCTATTTTCTTTGCAGATTTTTTTAAATTTAATTTTTGTGCTGCTGCAGCTATATTTGGCTAAGCTTTGTCGGATGTTTAGCTATAAACATCAAATATAAGAAAATTTATCTTTGATCTAATAGCAAGTAATCTCACCTACTAGAATTGCAATTGTATTTTTTTGAGGTATTACAAGATTTTAGTTAATGGATTTTATTATCTTCTATATGTCTAGGCAAGGTGTGCATTTAAAGTTGTTTGCCTCATGAATAAAGACAGCACCCATTTTTTGGGTCCAACCCCTGCCTCCTGAGCACAGTCCCACTGAAAGTCTTTAAGCAGAAAAGCTATTTCAGGGTTTCTAGGAGTATTCTCCTGCTCTACTCTCCAGTGGTGAGCGCTGAATGTGTAATGAATTTCAAGAATATACACCCTGTGATCATTTGTTGAAAATGGTTTCTCTGTTAACAATAACACAGTGGACATGTTCACCTCTAGAAACACTGGGGTTTAGCTTTTCTGTTCCTAGTTTCTTCAGGGGTGCACTACATTGAGTGGTCTTCCACAGCAAGTAAGGAATATGGATTAATTTGTTACCAGCTAGGCTAGGAATGATAGATATATTACAGCCTTCTGCATTAAAAAAAAAAAAAATTAAAATTGGGAAGACATAGGAATTGGTGTGCTTTTCTGGAAAAGGTTGCTTTTATGTTTGCATATAAATTCTACATGTCTCCTGACAGATACTGCACTGAAGATTACCAGCTACACTCCTTCTGATAGAAAATATGGATACCGGAAAATTATAGAAATAGATTAAAATTTCTGATAATTTCTTAAGTTTATAAAAGTTGTTCTTCTATTAGTCTCAGTAAGCATCATGGTCTTAAGCCTGTTCTGACAAATCAATTGGTTTTAAGGATTGTGAAGAAGTCATAGCCTTGCTTGCACTACTGGCTTGAAATTTCATCCTAGTTCTTTGCATCTTTCATTTCCTATTTTCTTTGAACTATTCCAGTGTGACTCTGTATTCTCCTCAGACTTCAAGGGAAGGTCAGTGTCTGTCAGGCTTAAACTTTGCCTTGGGAGACTCATCAATCTGCTGGAATTTCACAGTGAGTCTGGAGTTGATAAATAAGCTTATGTCAAACTTTCAATCCTGGATTACTCCAAGCAGGCTGTGCCAGAGCACATTTGTGCAGACATATCAGGTCAGATTTTCATTCTTGACTGCAGTCTTGAGTTTCAGCAAGCACATCATCCAAGTGAGTTCATATGAAAGCATGGCAATAATCACCTAAGGAAAGAGAGTATGCACTATGCACGATCCCTGCATGCTTTTGTTTTAAAGGAAGCAATTACAACTGGGGTGCAACACTTTTTTATAGAAAGGTTGGGGGTCAATGACCCTCGTGAAAGAGAATGAGATTGAATAAGTGTTTAATTATAATTTGGGTCTTTAGGAGGGTTACCTGCTACTGACATGTACAGTGATTTATGTAGTGCATGGCATAACAAACCCCAGATATAAATTTTCTTTTCAGACACTTAGCAACATAGCAATGAGAGATCATGTTATTGCCAGCACAATTGCCACTTTGGGATGGCAACATTTATCATCTCAGTTCATGTAGGTCACATGGATTGCAATTTAAAAAGTTAATACAAATATATATATAAACACAAACATGCATATTAAAGCACATAGGTAGTCTCATTAAAATCTATGATTTTTAAAAGGTCTCTAGTATCTTTTATAATAGTTTTATTTACTTAAGGTCGCAGAAAACTACTGAGCAACAGTTACACCTGCCATTCTTTCTAATTTATAGATCCCATATTCATAGAGAGAAGAAGACATGGAGGGAGGCAAGGAGAGTCAAATTCTGGTAATTATAACAACATGTAAGCTGAAGGATTGAATTCCCTTGGATGATTTTCAAGGACCTGGTGTAGCTGGATCAGAAAAAAGAGTACAAATGAGAAATGGCTTCATTTCCCCATTACATTCAAAACTCATAAGGAAAATCCAGCAGAGAAGCAGGGAAGGTTCAGCTGTCTAAGCTGGCTGGAAGGACAATTGTGCAGATGGGATCCAGTGTTTCTTCTTTACACATGGAGACAGAGGGAACCACTACTTCAAGTCTGAAATCTGTTGCTTGGCAGCTCCCTCTTTATGTGCACAGCTGTGTTGTTGCACCTCTTTGAGCCTTTGTCATTACCAGTCCTAACACCAAACACCTCAGGCACTGAGATATCCCCCCCACGTGGTTTCTTTGCATATCACAGTCCTGATATTCCTGCCACATGTGGTGGAAATCTCACTAGAGGTCAGTATTAAAAAAAATAAAAAAAATATTCAGATTGTGATTAATCTTCAAGCATTTTATCTAGGATGAGGGAGCTAGCTTGAGTTGGTTATTAAATACTCACATCTGTTTCTGCAGTAGGTGGGCCTACCAAAGGTCTCCAACACTCAGATCCAGGAGGCAATTTTCATGCCTTCTTGCCTCCAGTATTTTGGTTAAGTTTATGCCATCCCTCATTTCTCTGACACAAAATTATTGTATCTGAAACCAGAAAATTCCATCTGCTGAATGGGAAACTGAATCATAAGGTAACGGCAATGCTATTGCTCTTGTCCATACTCAGGGAGGGAGCTGCCATTCAAAAAGTACTCTTGCAGAACTAGAGAAAGCCAGATAGGCTGTTTCTCTCAGAATCCTTTATACTAAAAGTTAGTAGCAACAGAGGAAAAGCAGTTGGTACTGCCATGAGTCCCACACAAGTAGCCCATTGGGAGCCCTATTGTCCCAGGGGTATGTCGCCAGGCAGGTTCCAAGAGTGACTCTCATTGAAAATGAATGACTCTCAGCTCAAAAAATCTGGATCAAGCCTGAGGGCTGTGCACAACTTCCCTGATGATCACAGTTTTCCACAGAGCTGGCTGGAGGAGACAATGAACTGGTTCAGGACAACACAAGGCTGTCCAAGGGATGTCATTGCAAAAGCTTACACTTAGCTCCCCAAAGGAACACAGGTCCCACCCTGTGATAGCCTCCTTTGCTGTGTCACTTGGTGCAACAGCTCATTAGTTTGTCCAGTATTTTCCATTTTCTGCACCCCCAGTCTCTCCAGCTCTTCTCACTTGCACACATCTACCCAGAGACATTTCCACAGAGCCAGGCATGAGACTGCAGGAAACTGGTGGTGAGGAGAAGGTGCCACAACCATGTGTCACAGTGGGACAGCCTTTTCCCTGCCCCTGGCAGGCAGGAGTGTCTGGCACAGGGGGGCAAGATGCCAGGAGTGGGCAACACATGGAGACTGTCTGGGATGTCAGCAGTGTTCTGGATCATCAAGGAAAAAACCCTACAGTTGCAGGGGTAGTATCCCCTCAATAAATATTTTTAAAAAATCAAAAGCCCTAAACAATTCAATATCATACTACAGAACTTGAGAAAGATTCTATAGGAGTCAAACTAAAGGAGCTCAAACCAAAGAAACCAGTAACTAATGGAGATCAATTGGGAAAAAGACACTTCTGCAAACACAAGATGAATGAGAAATATGACAACTTAATATTTTATTCTGGGGCTTCAGGAAACCTACCTAGTGCCTGACATCTAAAATATTAAAAAACTTAAGAGATTTTAGATAAAACAGCAAAATACAACCAGTGAATTTTCTGTCAGAATATCAAAGTTGCTTTTTAATAAATTCCTTGACACTGCAGCATTTTTATGATCCTTTCAGTGGCCTAGTATCTACACTTGGTTTATTTCTTCTGGTGCATATCTGGGAAGAGATGAGGAAAACTCTACATTCACCACAATGCTCACAAGGTTTTGAATATTAAGTTAATATTAAGTAAGGTATCTCACTAAATTCAGGAAGGTATTTCACATATATTATGTATTTCTGAATGCTCTGATGGAGTGTCAGAGCATGCACTGCCTCCCAGCCCTTCACCTGATCCAGGCTGTGACAGGGGCCATGGTATGATATGCAGAGGTGTTCCAGGAGCCCCTCAGGGCACTGTCCACTCACTGCTTCCAATCTAAATACCCAGCTACAAGACTGTGAAATACACTCATCAAACACTTCCCTTTTGGGGACATCAGCTTGCTTAAATACCTTACTGCTTTTCCTAAATCGCTGTTCCAGAATTCCTTGTCAGGAGACAGAATCTGAGGATTAAGAGTTTTCAAAGATTCATTAAGCAAGCTGTAGAACAAAACAAAACACAAATCAAAACAGCTAGCTAATAAAAAACATTTAGAAGTAGATTCCAGGGAAAAAATGCTGCCCTGCTACAAGAACAGCATTTCCAAACCATTTTTAGATAGAAGATTAATGCTGGCCAATTAGATCATGCTTGATAATTTGGAAAATAAAATTGTTTTGTCATTCTTTACAATGATTATCTTATACACAGACAAATTACCTGTACTCTTGTGTCTGCTCTCATGTCAAGCTGTTAAAGTGCTACAGTAGAAACAGAACAAGTACCAGATTTCCTTTTTGCCTGGTTTTAAGAAAAGTACATAAAGAACACCAAATAAATCCTTCATTTTTTACTTTTTTTAAAATAAGATTAATGAGAAAATAGTTTAGCACATGAAAAATTAGTTTGCAGGGCCTGATAGATACTGGAGAAATTGCTATTACATTATGGAAAGCTTTCTTCATTAGTATTCCTAGTAAAAAATTTATTTCTAAGTATTTCTCTCTTATTTTTATATTGAAAAATGATGGTGAGATGAGGGAATCATACCATCCTTGGTAGGACATTGTTAACCTGGACTTTGGAAGCTGCAGTTCAGTCATTGCACCATCTCTCACCTGTTCATGGAGTTGATGATTCAGCCAGCTAAGCCTCCTGCCAGGACTGGGATGCTTTTTGCACCCCTGGCACCCCTAGCACAAGGCAGAGGACAAGCAGCATAGGCTTTCATGAAGTGCTGAATGAGGGACTTTTTTTCTCTTGCACATGGGTGGACCTGAGGCCAGCCTGGGCTGCCCCAGAATGGCAGAAGTTCCCAGCTGCTGTGGCCAGGGGTGCTCTTTATCATTCCATCTCAGTCTTGTGTGAATGAAATCTGCTGGGAAGAGCAGCAGGTCACAGACACCTTACCTTTCCCCACCTCTGCTAAAAGAGATGTCTGGTCCTCTGGTAGCCCAGGAGTCACAGGCCAGCAGGAAATCCAGCCAAAAAAATTAATTGGCACCTAAAGTGATGAGAGTCACAAAGCACCAGTGGAACCATAAAGGCAGGAATACGCATGATCCTTTTGCCCTTTCAGTTTTGATTGCTGATCCCTGAAAGACATTTTCTCTTTTATTCGCTCTTTGTTTCCCAGGATTCTATTCAGTTTCCTCTTCACGTCTGTTTTATCTTTCTGTTTCTGTGGTTTCCACCTTCCTGAAAAGAGCCTGCAGGCCTTTTAACAGCATTGTTAGATACATAAAGCCATGGTAAATCTCAATTACTTTTTATTTTATTCAGAGACGGTTCATTTTACCCTCTTTCTGCTGATAAGTAATTCGGTTCAAGACATGTGACAGAGTCTGCCACGCTTTCTGCAGTTGACACAAGGCAAAGCTACAGGGGCTTAAAAGGAAAATGCAGACATTAGCTGGTGGCAAAGACCTCTCTGAAGAAGTATGATTCTGCTTGCCAAACTCCTACCAAGCAGATCACCTGGACTGGTTTGCATTGTTGTCATTTCACACAGTCCCCTGTCCCAGAACAGGCGTCCTGAAGTTCTGATGGAGCAGGATTGCAGCTCCTGGTGTCTGAAGTGCACAGCTGTGAGCAGGACCGTGGAACCAAGCGGAGATGCAAACCTCCACCTCTGAAGCTCTGCAGAGCTGCAGACCGACGGCCTTGTTTGGTCAGCAAGAATGAAGTCAGTCCTTAACATCAGTGCAAAGCACCGTCTCTGCAAAGTCCTGGCTGTTTCTGGCCCGTTTTTTATTAACATGGCACTCTGACTTCTCAGTCCATACTCTTCTGTTTTCTTTATGTTCCGAAGGCAGAAGTTCGGGCCATTCAGCACCTCCTTCCCTCACTGTAAATGCTCATTTTCTGCCTCACTTTCTGTGACATCCGCGCCGACAGAGACCCATCCCATTTTTCTGAAGGGGCCTCAGCTCAGAAACATGACGGGACCTTGAGACAGAGCCCGGTGCAGGCTGTGAGGGAGCCCGGCCCGAGTCCCGCCTGCTGCCGTGAGGCGGAGGCGCTCGGGGCCGGCCCGGGCCGGGGCTCGCTCGCCGCAGTTCCCGCGGCCTGTCCTGCCCTCTAGCGCCGGCCTGCGCCTCCCTCCGCGCCGAGCCGGCTCCCTGGGGCCGGCACAGGAGCGACAGTGGTATAAAGGAGAAGCTTGACTAGGCCAATATTCAAGCAGTAATCAATTTATTAATTAGTATGGTAAAATATGAGCAAACAGCGCTGGGTACAGTGGGGGAGTTTTCCCTCCAACTGCACGCCGATAGTTGAGGCTTACAGGTATTTATAGGGGTACACAGAATCTTTCTCAGTTTCTATTCCAAATTTTTACGTCACAGTCTTATATACGGTGATTTAGTCTTCTCAGGATGTACATCCCGAAAGGAGTATCCCAGATGGTGGGATAGAAGCCCAGTGCAGCTTCTAAAAGGAGAAAGAAGTATCCCAGCTGGGGTGGGGTCTAGCTTTCAGATGTGGGTCAAATTTTTAATTTTAGGGACTATTAATCTTATGATAGTGATGTCCAGCTTCCTTTAGTCAAAACTATTAATCATTGAGTCGATGTCCATCTTCCTTTCTCAAGCTGCTTTCCAAGGCTTGGGGTAGGACTTAGTGATAAGCATGCTCTTTTTTTTATACATTCTAAAGCTATAGTTAAAAAAATCCTTACTGTAAGCAATATTCTAAAATTATACTTCAAAAGATTATTATTACAAAAATCTTTGAGGTTTACTTACAAGCAAAAAGTTCTTGTAAAACGCAACATCTTCAAACTAATTCAAATGCTCCTAAATCAACTTAAGACTTATAAAAGTTAATTGTGAACAAAGGATAGATTAAAAGACCTTCTTCCATGCTTTATTTTCCTCAGTTAATTCATTAGAATTTGTCTTTATAACTGTCCCATGGTCGGGCTCTACACATACCACAATCACAAGTACACATGTTACTTGTATTTACCTGACACAAAACACAACTTTGTATTTCACACCAGGGAGCCCCGCAGCACAGCGGGTGCTGTGTGGTGCTGTGAACCCTGGCCCACCGTCCCTGGAGCCATTCAAAAACCTGAGTGCACATGGTCCTGCACTCCCTTCAGCATGGGGACGGCACTAGAGATGATCTGAAGAGATCACATCCAACCTAAATGATTCCGTTTTTCCTGGGCTTAAGCATGGTTAAATTTATCAACATCTATTAAAATTAATTTCGACAATTCCATTTGCTTGAAAAAAATCTATCAGCAGCATTTGTATGTTTGTAGATGCCTTCGACTTGTTATGCATGCTTGTATATTTTTGAGACATTCCTTTTAGCCTTGGACTTGGTGAAGTATGAGGAAGCTTATAAGATCTTTTCTTGATTTTCTGGTTTCTTTTGAGCTTTGTACTAAATACGTAACTAAGATAAGAATTTTAGTGCATAAAATCAACATTGTACCTTTGGGAACTAGAATAATTTTTTTGAGTGTTTGAGGTTTGGGGGGTTTTTTGTTTGGCTTTTTTGGTGGTTTTTTATTTGTTTGGGCTTTTTTTTGGTTTTTTTTTCTTTTAGTTCTGGGTTTAAGTAACAAGGTGTTTACACCATTGATGGCTGCAGTATCTTCCTCATGGGCTACAGGTGAACTCACTGTAGAAGGGTTTAACTCTTCAGCCTCATCTCTCTATGCTGAGGCAGGAGCAGTACCTTCCAGCTGGATGTGAGCAATCATGCTTTTTTCTTTCAGAAACACCCCCCCAAATAGATGGATACAACCTGTAGACCGGACTATTTGGATCTTGATGAATAGATATTATTTTTCTTTTTCCCCCTCATATGTCAGAAATTGGGCACATCTGGGGATCTGATGACAGGTTTGATGTATCACCAGTGTTTTGGTGAGACACAAACAATTTCCAGTGCTGTCTCTTGAGCACATCAGTTTGAACTATTTCCAATTTGTATGCAATGTAATAACCTGTGAAACAATCAGTATGAAGCTATAAAATTATACAACATTATACCAAAGTCAAGTTTGTAATAAGAAATTTTTTTTGATTACAGCTATGAAAAGCATTATTCTCAAAAATAGGTCACCAAGTTCTCAGTAAACCTATATTGCTTTTGTCTGAAAACAAAGTAAATAGGAGCCCATGAGGAGTGAGTAAACACATATGCAAGATGATTAACCACATAAATAATCTGTATCATTCTTTGCACTTTTTATCAACAGTAAAATCTATATCTAGCTAGTCTTGCTTTCATGTGATCAGTAGCAAAAAATTACCCCATTATCACAGGACACAAAGTCATGTGTTTCACATTTCAGTGAAAAAGTGTATTATGGTCATTTGTTCCTGCTTTGGTTACTTATGAACACAATGCAGCCAGGGCCATACCTAACCAGAAGAAACATGCAAAATTGCATTTGGTGGTTCCTCTGACATTTCTAGTTATTTTGCCTTTATTATTGAATTTTTATAATAACTTTGTGAGACAAAGTGCCCAGTCTGTGTTCATTATTACAACGGGATTATGGTGAGGCAAAGGCTTATTCATTTCTACAATTTAATTGTACTGAATAAATTTTTAACTCCACAGCTTCTTTTTCATATGGAACAGCACAAAGATAACATTTAATACATTGAATAATTGGGATGTTTACTTCAAACTGTGAGTTATCACTCCAGTCTGCAGAATTGGTATCTGCTGGAAGTTTTAATGATTTCTCATATGGACAGACACTCCTTTTCAAGTCCATGCCTGACATCCTTCTACCACTGATGAACACTCAGTATAGGAGGCCATTAAGGAATGCTGTCTTTGTTGTTTCACCTTAATTAATCCTTCTGTTGGGAAGGATTAATTAAGGATTATTTTCTGCTACCTCAAGTGCTTCCTCCAGATGCTCAGAAAACAACTTGCACTGTCCTTGCATTGCTGGTGTGATCTCATCAGCTTCTGACTACTTCTGAAGCAATAAATTCTGAAAGCCATTTCTAGGTACATTAGGGACAAGAAAATAATCAGGAGCAGTCAGCATGGTTTCACCAAGGGGAAGTCTTGCTTGACCAACTTGATAAAGTTCTACAATGACTTGAGTGACCTGACAGATAAGGAAAGTGCAGCAGATGCCGTCGACCTGGACTTCAGTGAGGTCTTTGAGAACACCTCCCATAATATTCTCATGGAAAAGCTGTTGATACACAGGCTGGATGGGCAGACATTGAGGTGGACCAAAAACTGGCTGAATGGCCAGGTCCAGAGGAGGGTCTTTAAGCATGGCACCTAGTTGGACACCAGTAACTACTGGTGTATCCTGGGAGTCAATACTGTGTTCAGTCCTGTTTAACACCTCTATTAATGATCTGGATGATGGGGTAGTGTACCAACAGCAATTCTGCTGATGACTCCAAACTGGGAGGAATGACTGTGACACCCAAGGGACATGCTGCCATCCAGAGGCACCTTGGCAAGCTGGAGAAGTGGGCCAACAGAAATGTCATGAAGTTCAAGAAGGAGAAGTATGAAGTGCTGCACCTGGGGAGCAACAGTGTATGATGGGGGCCATTGTAAGTAAAGGGCTAAGGATATTTGCATTTTATGCCTTAAACAAGTACTGAATGGTGAAATCTGTTGCAGAAAACATCATGGGTGCCTATGCATGAGCTGCAAATGGAACAAAGTTTCAGATCTGGCCTTGCCAAGGCAGGACCAAAACTGGTATTTTCCATCACTACCTTCTACTGTGACCCTCAGAGTAGATCCCCCACAAACACCAAATTGAGACCCAAGCAAGCAGAGTGGTAAAATACACATTCTCTCACCTCTCATGCTAATGAGGGACTGTATAAAGAAACTTGGGGAATGAAGTGGGTAAGACCTCACCAGCAAGAAGCCTGGGACACTGAAGGACCAATGGGATGCTACTGGATCCATGGTGGTGATTATCTTCTGCTTGCAGTGTCTGTGTCCTACTCTCTTTCTCTCGCTCTTTTTTGTCTTTCTCTCTTTGTTTCCACGTACAGACAATTTTACAAAATACAGCTGGTATTGTTGAACCACCATTTGGTCTCACTAGTACCTTAATTTGGGCAGAGGACCTTAAGATTGAACCATAACAGCCATTCATCTGAAAATACCTAAAAATACATGTAGGACAGTGTGTTTCAAGGTCTTGCATGTTGTACATTTATAAACAGATGCCAATTTACAAGACTACTTTGCATCGTCTATCTAAGTTAAACCAATGACATATAATTAAAACCAGGAACAATAATTTTCAAGTTCTTTTAGGCCCTTTATTAATCCCTGACCAAGACTAATGTAATTTTCGAAAAGATGAAATTTTGTATTAAAAGTGGCCCAGAGACTCTAATCTGCCTGAAAATTAATGACTTGTGATAGAATAATTATTGGCCCCAGAAATTGGTATAAAAATACAATGTGAGATCAGTCTTGCTGACGTCCTAGAGAACATGAATCTGTTAGAGAATATCCTTGGAATACACATGCCTTAATGACTCAGTTAGGGCTCACATCTCTGAAACCAAAGATAGAATTGGCAGAACTGTCTTAGCTATATGCTTTCTCCACCCAAAAGAAGGATGTAAGGAAATAGAAGAAAAAAAACCAATGTTCCCACAAAAGAACAGATAAGACCATTACTAGCAAGTCCTTCACTTCAGTGGTGAGCAAAGACAGAAAATTTATTCTACTACAAGGTAGCATGTATACCCATGATTACTGACCACAATATTGAAGCAAAATAATGATGATTTGATCCACCCTTTGAGCAACTATAAACAGAGATACCTGTTTATTTCATTGTTATGATAAAACTTAAAATTCTCTAGCTGGCAAAATAGAAGCCACAGGTAGCATTTTGCATCTATATCTTAGGATTCTTTCAGTATTTTTATCAAGCCTGATTTTCAGTGCAGTTCTGTGGGAACACAAGGTTCATCTCTGACTGCCCTGGAGGCTCAGAGACCCAGGCTGGAGGGCTCAGAAACCTTGGAACAGAGCCCAAGATACCTGTGGTTTGGATTTTAGCCCATGGAAACGATCGCCAACCTTAAAAGAAGAATTACAGATCACAAGAGTTTAAATAGAGTAGTAATAAGTTTGTCACA